>OY747125.1:78363343-79563343 GCA_963556465.1 Berberis vulgaris | reverse complement strand
TGATGATTATGGCAAAAGTTGCAGCAATCATCAATGGGCATATGAATCTGACTCATTTGGCCAGTGTAGGTAAGATGTCCTGGGAGACTTTCCAAAACAGTAGAATTGCGGTTGAGGGGCCTTGATGCACCAAATATCTTTGGCTATTTTGGGGCCTAGATATCTCCTATCAAGGTCAAAAATGGTTGGTTCAAGTGTTGTAAGGATAAAAGCTTTTGTAGCACTCTTGACCGAGAACAACCCTATTTCCTCAGGTTTCCATATCATAGTATCAGGAGCGTTAGTGTGGCGGATGGTAATATTGAGAATGTTTCTGACCACAGGGGTTGGAAACAGGGACATGATCAGATCAGAGTTCCAACTCGGGTTAGGACTGTCATGAGTCCAAAGGTTTATGACTTTTCTGAGTGAGTTATAGAGTGTTGTCGGCGAGACACAGTCCGCCAGCAGTAATCCTGGTTTTACCCAACAATCTTGCCAAAGATTAATTTCAATACCTGATCTGATCTGCCATATAAGGTGGCGTCTCATCTTGTTGAGCGCAGACAAGTTTCAGGCGAAGGATGCCGTGGAGGGAGGATTGGATAACTGAAAGATATTTTTTCTTTGAAAATAAATAACTTTCAGTTGTGCAATGCAAGGATTCTTAGGGTTAGCAATTGCATGCCAAATGGATTTGGCTTTGAGGGCCAAATTTTCTGTCTGGCGGGTGGAATATTGAGTTCACCAAGATGTCGTGGAATGGTAATTTTATCCCAGGTACAGAGGTGTTTGGCATTTCCTTCTTCCGTACCATTCCACCAGAACTTACGAGCCAGGTTGTCAATATGGGTGGTGGTCGTGCAAGGAAGAATGAAGGTTTGCATGGTGTAGACTGGGATAGAGTGAATAACCGCTTTGATCATAACATTTTGCTAGCCCGAGATAACACTTTGGCTTTCCATGAAGACAGTTTGTTATTGATTTTATCCACAAAGAACTGAAATTCAGCAACTTTTTTCCTAGATAATAGCAAAGGAGACCCTAGGTACTTGTCTTTTGAATTATACAGCTTCGACCCTAAAATTCGAGTTATTATTTTGGAATGTCTGGGGTGCACATTAGAGTTGTAATAAACCGAAGTCTTATCATAGTTCACAGCTTGTCCTGAAGCCTCACGATATGGTGCAAGGAAATCTTTGACTGAGTGTGCTTTGGTGAGTGTAGCTCGAAAGAAAAGCATGAAGTCTTCAGCATAAATAAGATGGTTGATGAAGGGCAAATGATGTCGAAGATGAATACCTTTTAGGGTATTGTTCGACTCAGCTTGCGCCAGAAAACGTGAAAGGGCTTTTGCCACCAGAATAAAGAGATAAGGGGAGAGATGATCACCTTGGTGAATGCCTCTCGTTGGTTTAATAGGTGGGAGTGGTGAACCATTGAGAAACACTCTAAGTAAAGTAGTTGAAACACATTGGTGAATGAGTGTGATCCATTTATCAGCAAAGCCAAGTTGTTTCAGTATATGAAGGTGGAAATGTCATTCAACTCTATCATAGGTCTTAGCCATATCAATTTTAATGGTCATCCATCCTTGCTTCTTTCGGCGACAATGTTTCATTTGAAAGAAAGTCTTGTGTGCCAGATTAACATTGTCAGTGATTGATCGACCTTTGAGGAAGGCTCCTTGGTTAGGAGAATTATATTGTCCAACAAATGTTTCAATCGGTTAGCAAGGATTTTAGAAATGACTTTGTAGATGACGTTGCATAAACCGATTGGTCTAAATTTGTCAGAAGATGTTGGATTAGAGACCTGAGGTATTGAGGCCAAGAAGTTTCATTAATATTAGGATCCATAATACCGATAGTGAAAAAATTAGTCACTACTTCTATCACATCATTTTTAACTATATCCCAATAATGTTGAAAGAAATAGGCATGGAAACCGTCTGGGCTCGGGGCTTTGTGACTACCTATTCCAAATATGGTAGATTTGATTTCCTCCTCACTCGGGGTATTAAGGAGGGCCTCGTTATCTGTGTCAGTGATAACGGGTGAGAAGAGTGAAAAATTATCATGATTTGTGTCAGGGTTAGAGGTTTGGAAAATGTCTTAGAAATATCCATTAAGGGTCTCACCCATGGAGGTCTGGGTCGTCTGCCAAACATTGTCCTGATCTCGGAGATGACAAATATTATTCCTTTTTCAACGAAGCAAACAAAAGAGATGAAAGAATTTGGTGTTTTTGTTACCATTTTTAAGCCAGGACTCTCCTGATTTGTTTCGCCAAAATAGTTCATATCTATGGTAAAGTTCTATAAGCCTGTCTTCCAGAACCGAGATCGCAGTGGCGTTGTTCGTGGTAGGCGGTGAGTTTTGTAAACTGTCCAAGTTGTGAAGGATTTCCTTAATGTTTTGGTGAATGTTCCTAAAGACTTCCTTATTCCAGCAAGAAGGTTTACGACTGAGGACTTTGGTTTTGAGAGAGAAGTTCTCAGCCAGGCTGGGATGAAGATTGGGGTTCCAAGCAGTTTGAACAAGATCACGACACCGAGGGTCCCTGGTTCACATATGAAAAAATCTTAATGGTTTTAGACCAGAGTTTTGTGTAGTCACCATTTGAAGAGAGATAGCTCATAGCTCTATGGTCAGAGGAAGTAGTATGTATATAGTGGGTTCTAGCTGAGTGGAAAATTTCCATCCAACTAGTTGAAACCAGGACTCTATCTAATTGTAATTTAATACCATGATGATCATTTTTTTTTGTTATTCCAAGTGAACTTGGAGCCATTTAAAGGAAAGTCAATCAGATTATGTGAGTCCAAGAACTGTCTGAGATGTTTGACACCATGAAGCCGTTACTTTCCTAGCACCTAACTTGTCCTCTTGCGAAGCAATAGCATTGAGATTCCCAATGATAAGAGTAGGAAAATTTAACAATGAGTAAATTTGAGATAAAACCTCCCAAAAACGGAGACGGAGAGCCGAAGGCAAAAATAATAGACCATGTTTCTTGAGAATAAAAGTTATCAACAATGCAATAAAAAAATATTTACATGAGGAAATAATTGTTAAATGCGTACCTTATCTCCAAAACAAGGAAAGACCACCTGATAGACCGTTAGCTGATACTGAAGCTCCATGTCTGTAGCCTAGTCTCCTGCGGATACGATCCATTCTTGGTGAAGATTTTTTGTCTAAAAAATAAACAAAATGTTGGGATTGGACTCTTGGGAGAGGGTTCGCAAGTTTCGGAATAAGCAGGGCGACCCGATGTCCCTTGCATTCCAACTGAGTATCATGGCAACCTGGGCGACCCTTTGGAGGCGGTCAGCTCTACCTCGAGAGTGGTGTGTAGATTGGTCGAAGACTGATTGAAAGAGTCACAATAGCTGGATTGGGGGTAGCATGTTGTGCCTCAATGAGTGTGGGCAATCCCACTATTCCTGGGTGAATGGGAGCCTCACTGCTCCGAACTGCATGAATCGGGTTCTGAGGCATACTTTGATTAACTTATTTGAAAGAGATACCCATCATGGGTCTTTTGCCAGTAGTAAAATAGCTACCTTTCTATATATGACTTTGATCCACCTCTAATTTACGCTTTCCTTTTCCCTGTCCTCTTTTGGTTCGCCTAGTTGTAGGCGGGTTGCTAATATAACTGTTAAGGTCCTGGGTCTTTTAATCAACAACAGAAGTTGTGTTCCCATGAATCAATGAACCTATGTTTAGGCACCGAGCTCTCCTTTTTAGAATCTTTTACGGTGTGTTGCACTGCCGCATCTATCAAAGAAGAATTGTTGACTTGGGAAGTTGTATTGTAAGGCTGAAATGTCTCGGTTGGTTTGGTCGCCAGTAGAAGAGGGCATATAAACAGGAAGCATTTCGACAATAACACCAACCTCCGTTACCTCCAAATTGTATCCATGTTCGAGCAAAGGAGGTTCGGAGATGAAGGAATCAAGGATGGCATTGACCGTCAGCGATGGAGGGCCGAAGATTTGGTCGGTAACTGATCCTGAAGCACTGAGCTAAAACACTGTAGTCTGAAGAAGCTGATTGTTTGTTGGATGGAGAAGAGGCCCTTGGTTTGGGCTTGGGGCAGGCATAGTTGTTGTGAAGTAGTGCAGTCCATGGGCTATGATGTGGGCTCGTCTGATTGGGTTGGGATGATACTATGCACTGAATCCCATGTATTGTATACTATCTGGACTTATTTGTTATTCCTACCCAAAACCCGTACTGTTGGAGCTATTAAGATGCAAACCCAAATGTTGGGTACTAATAAGGCCCAAAGTCTGCAATGGTGTTGGGCCCAAGACATTAGCCAGCCCCTCTTGAATTCGTGTTCCTTCTAACCGTCCCTCTGAAGCGAACTGACCAGAGGTATTGAAGATTGGTGTGTTGCTGGGTGGGGGTAGAGTAGTGGCATTGGGTTCTTGGATGTGATTCAAAGGGGTTGAGACATTGGATTGACTGATTGTGGAGTGAAGTGGATATGATTGTGTAGCAGGAGCCAGGAGGTGTAATGGAATGTTGGTAATGCTGAGATGGATTTAAGGGATTGTCAGTGTTAATGATTGTTGTCTGAGGGGTTTGAAGATGGTGGTGGTGTTGAGTCATGGCCGAGTAGTGTTCCAAACCCACTGAGTCGACTCTGTTTGTGTCTTCTATTAGCTTAGATTAAATTGGTGCACTGGTTGGGGGCATGTTGTTTCATGGTATCTGTTTGAGGCAATGTCTCAGTTATTTTAGCATCGTTCCTTGCCACAGTGTGCATGACACCAACCTCTTGTCGCTGAGAAGCTAATTCTTTTTCTGTGTTCATGTTGACCGGGGTGAATGAGAAGCGGTTTAGCTATTGTTTGCTAATAGATTGCGCCAAACTAGAGTGTAATGCTTGTCTGTGTGAAATTCTAGAATCCGGTCCAAATGGCAGTACCTTGTACAGTTGTTCCTTACTAAGGTGATGACAGTGCAATGAGTATGGAGGACGCATAAAAACTTTGCATTTTTGTCCCACTTTGTGACCAATCCGTCCACAGTGAAAGCAGAAAATCGACACATCTTCATAACAAAATTTAACCATGAAGTTTCGGCCATTTTCTATACCATAGGAGGTGTTCATCTTACTTGGTAATGGTTTGCCAGCATCAAACCATATTTTAAATCAAATAAACGGAACTGAAATCATATGGAAAACCTCTTGATCAATTTCCATGAGAGTCCCAACACAGTTAGCAAGAGCTTCAACATTAGAAAGAAGTAGCTTCTGTAGTGGGAATTCATGAAAACGCACCCAGCTGGGGACAAAGTCAAAGTTGGACGAGGTGAAGTGGGGTACCCATTCCTTTACAGACACCAACCATCCAAAGATTGAACAGAGACCATCTAGGAGGACTTTAATCTTGTATTCAAGATTAGTGAATTGGACTAAGTAGTACACATTCCCTTTGTCAGCATGTGTTTCAAGAATTTCAAAGTGCACCGTGTGTTTAGGTTCCCACTATGGGAGCATCTTGCGGGCAAAGGTGGTAGGGCTAAGGTGTTGTGCATGGAAGTATTATGCAACAGTTCTTAACGCATGATCCTCAAGTCCTTCATTTGCCTGTGGTTCGTATTGGGGTTCAGGGATGGTGAGGCTGCTGTAAAAGTAATCAACAGGTTGTGAAATGAGAGAGGCTGAAGACCCAGATGGAGGTGAGTCGTGAAGGGGAGGGGTGACAGAGGGGAAGGCTATGATACATGAATGTGAACTTGGTGATCCAAGGGGGATAATGTGGTGACAGGTAAGCGTGGTGAGT
The DNA here is from genome assembly GCA_963556465.1 of Berberis vulgaris. Lineage (NCBI taxonomy): Eukaryota > Viridiplantae > Streptophyta > Magnoliopsida > Ranunculales > Berberidaceae > Berberis > Berberis vulgaris. The sequence goes on along the minus strand of OY747125.1, from coordinate 79,557,558 downwards.
GCGGTGAATGAGGAGAGGACAAAAGTGAGTAAGTTGGTGAATAAGGCATGGTATTTGGTTGAATGAGGTCTTTGGGATAGCTGGTGATGTATGATTGGGCAGTGAATGTGAGGGATAGGACAGAGCGGGGATTGTGGTTGTGTGGCGAGTGGTAAAGGTTGTGGAAAACTAGCAATGGTCGAAAGTTTAGAACAGGTTCAAGACTGAAGTTTGTATAGTCCATTTGTAGTGCTTGAAAGCAGTGTTGTGAATGGAAAATACATGAGCCCGAACTAAAAAAATAGGTTAGATATCTCATAATAATAAAAACCAATCTATATTCAGCGATATGGTGTAAATGAGGGCTATGATTACACATTAAATATAAGGTGTGCTGATGTGAATGGTAATGAGATGTGAGGATCAGAGATTAAAAAGGAGAAACCAGAATGGAACTGGATTATAACTAAGGCAGGAAAAAAGGTTAGTTATAGTTGGACTGTCGTTGTGGAGTAATGGATAGAAACCAGATTGTAACTAGTTGCGGGTGATGGAGAGTCGAAACAAAAGCAATTGCAACATGGATCGTAGTACGCCGGAGACCTACAAGACAAACATCATGAATACCACAGTAAGTAGCAAGAAACATTAAGGTAGACTAGCATAGTATTAGAGAGAATGTGCAGGTATGGAAGGTGAGAAAAAAGATATTATGGAATAATATGTGGAGATGATGAAGTTGGTGCCAAAAGCAGAGAAGAAGATGTGAATGAGAAAACAGGAAAAAAAAAAAAAACAAGCAGGTAGAGGAAAAAAATCAAGTAAGAGATGGTCTTTTAATAAGAATGGGCAAAAAGGAAGGCATAAAAAGCAATGCAAATCGCAGAGAGGATCAAGCAGGTAGAGGAAAGATTTTGATAACAATGGTTGAGTCTGAATTTGCTCTACAGTTGAAACTCAGAACTCCAAGCCGCTTTAAATGAACGAGTTGTGATTAACCTTACATGCCAAGGTTTTGCTTGGGTGACTTGGAAAGGTTATTTTGACTTAAACCACTAGTAATAATACGAAATTAAGAAGTTTTTTTTTTTTTGTTAAAAGCATAAAGCATATATTACTAATTAAAAGTACATATCTGTTGGTGGTGACTCCGACAGAGATGCATCAGCTTTTTGTGATTTTGACAGAGATACATCAATCGTTGGTAACTCCGACAGATATGTATCAAACATTGATGAGTCTTTGAGCATCTCGGCCTTCAAAAGATTTGGATTGTGGTGTCTTAAATCCGGCCACATCAAAATCTCATGAGAGGATGAACTTCGGCCACCCTGTCGGTCAACATGAAAATGTATCAGGAGTTGATCACCCCTGTTAACTTCAAGACAGTAGATCTGTATATGAGTACCTCTTCGTCTCTTGAAACTTATAACTATACCGTTGAAGATTTTGAAGGGGATTAGGAAAACCTCATTCTCTTGGCCGGAATGCAAGATGTGATCTGAGTGGTTTGCACCGAAAAAGTTCAAACCAACGGTAAGGATCAGTATGATCATATTGAAACCTAGCAGAAGATGAACTTTGAGAGTATCTACAAGGTAGATTTGTAGGGATTGGGTTGGACATGAAGGGGATGGAATAGATCTGCATGGTTTAGGTATTGAGAGTGAGGTAATGCGTAAACCAGATGAATCCATGAGGAGGGAGAAATAAAGAAACGTTCCTTGAAATTTTTTGAACACATACCATATTTGGGGGAGTAGGTGGTATAGGATTGTAGTTGGTATTGAGCGGAGGAAGGAAGTATTTTGGAATATAGGTTGTGAGTTTTATAGATAATTGTATGAGATTCATGATTGGAATAGATGTTCATGATGGAAAAGGCTGGTGATCGGTGAGTGAATGTAGAAAAGTTGATGGGAAAACAAGGGAGATGGATACACACAACGCTGGAGACCTGCAAAAATAAACAAGAGAAACCAACAACAAGCAATAAAAAATAAATCAAGGATTTTTCTCTGTGGAAGAAAATAGTAAAGAGCTATGGGAAGTATGTGATTTTGATAAAATGGTATGATAGATAAAACGTAGAAAGATGAAGAGAGTGGAGTGGTTATGAGGGATTTGGGTGAAAAAAGATCAGGGGGATTGATGATAACATGATAGAAAATTAGAGTTCGGTTCGAGTTTACTGATAAATGAAACTCAAACAACCAAAGAAACTCTACTTATCACAGTTACGACACCGGAAACTCTCACCAGAAAACTCTCTAACCGAAAAACTCTCTCACATTTATGATTGTGTTTTTAAAATCACCGAAGTTGTTAACACCCATGTGATGGTTGGAAAATAACCAATATGTGTTTGACAAAATTGAATTTTTGCCTATCAAAGAGCAAATGGTCAGATTAAGTGCATCTCGAGGAAATTTAGTAGTTATTAAAAAATAAAAAATAAAAATAAAAATAAAAACTCATTCTTCCCCAACCCACTCATCCCCCTCCTCCTATTTCTCTCATCTCATTGAATTCCCACCACCAGAGTCCTTCCCCCGCCTCCATGTCTCCTTATTTTTATTTTTATTTTATTTTTCTGCTTCTTGTTTTCATTTTTCCTTTATCTATTTCTTGATTTCTTTCTTGCCATGGTGATCTCCTCGGATTCTCTTGAAACTCATCACGAGGGAAAGACAACGGATCTTCGAAGTAGACACAATGTGACGACAACGAACTCATCCTTCATCGAGATGAGCAAGTCAAACGAAGGAGGATGACATTGTTTTTGTTTGGACTCTGCTCTGTAATCAGTGAATTGGGGGCTTTATAAAGAGCCCAACATTTTCACTATTTTAAGACAGTAACTAAAAGAAAGAAAGAAGAGAATCTAAAATCGCTTTGGTTTGTTCTCCCCTATTCTAAAAACTCTTTACGAGGGTATGTTTGATTGCATGAAATTATATTTCATAGTAGTCCATAAGGAACCTAATTTGAGGTTCATTAACCAATCTACGATTACATTTTATAATCAATGGTAGGAATGAAAGTCTTGTGAACATGAGGATGACATGTTTTGAGGAGCGAGACAGAGTTCGATGGTGAATAATGAGTGCTATCTCAATTTAACATTAAAGGTAGAGGTCCGATCATGGATTTCCATGGAACAGGGATTCCATCCCACCAAGGAGTAGGTCCAAGAAACCAACTACTATATTTTCTCGTCTTGTTCATCAATTGTTCCATCCCACCATGCTCAAAGACAATGACCCTGTCTCCTTCATCTTTTCGTGAGATGTGATGCTGCTGGGAAGTCATGAAACCATATTTCTCCTCAAGATGATGCATTGCTAGATCAAACTCTTGCAGTCCATGGTATCTTAGATATTCTGAATCCCCTATATCGCATCTATGTTGACATTTATCAACACTGTTATTATTTCCAGGGATAACAGATCCATTAGGCAGACACTGCTCACACCAAGGTATTTCCAGGGATAACAGATCCGATAGTGCTCCTTTCAGGTCTCCTAGTTTCAATTTACAAGCTGAATTGTTTGTGAAAATCTGTGATTTGGTCTTCTTCAAGTACGAACTCTTCTCTGTTATAACAACAAGAGTAGAACAAACACCCTTAATAGGGACATGCTTAACAAAACGAACAAACCCCATGCCTTTTGTTACCTTTCCAAACACCTGTTTTCCATCTAGAAGAGAAGTTCTAGTCGTAGTTATAAAAAACTGAGAACCATTGATGTTAGGGCCAGAGTTGGCTATTGACAACATTCCTTTCCTTACCTGTTTCAGTTCAAAATTCTCATCTTCAAATTTCAATCCATCAATAGGTTTCCCACCAGTACCTTTGCAAGTTGATACATCTCCACCTTGTATCATAAAACCTTTGATCATATGATGGGAACAGGAACCCTTGAGATGGAGAGGAACACCAGTGTTGGGACTGATTCCCTTGCCACCGAGCTGTGTCTTTCCTGGTTTGTAGAACTTATATACCCTACATTCGGCTTGGTAACCAAGTATGACATGGTCTCTTGGTTCAACTTTAGTTACTCCATCCTCAAGTATTTTTGCAACAATTGTACCATCAACTAGCATGATTTGATACATGTCTGTAACTGCATCCAAACCACCAGGTTGCCCATCCCTCTCCCCTTGTGACAAAACTTTCATCTTAACCTTTATTCGAGAAGAGTAAGTCACCCTTCGAAATCTAGCATGTGTAGGTAAAAAATCCAAAACTTCTCTTGTAGACATTTCATCAAATACCTTCCGTGTAGACGAATTACTGGAACCCTGCTCAACTGATCTTGATTTGTAAATACCATCATCAGAGAGATTGTCAATACCACCTTGAGAAATACTGGAACATGATTCTTTGGGAAACGTTGCAACAATGCCCATGACTTCAATCCTTACCCAAACTTCACCAGTATAGCCATGTTTATGAGAATATTTCCATTCAGCAGTGGAAGGTGCATCAGAGGAATCGACATACTCCTGTTCATCGTCCCAAGTGCTTCCATAATTACTCTCTAAGGACCAGGAATCTTGGATCTTCGTTGAATGATTTGATGAAGGTCCTTGTGACTGTTTTGGAGTACAAGTGAGTTGAATTGAAAGAAAACTAGCATATCCAGTACCTTGATTTTCCCCATGGCTTTGGGAAAATGATCTGTTGGCAAGATCAGTATCTCCAACAGACTGAGAGGTGGTAGTTCTCTGTGAAGGAGCTATGCTGGTAGAACCCTGCCTGCTCTGGATCAGTTGAAAATTTTGTTCAAAACGGGCATCCCATCTCTTCTCTTGAGCATCAATTGACTGTGCTAAGCTCCTCAGTTCAATTTTCAGAAGTTCACACTGTCCATTGAGTTCCAGTTGGTTTCTCTTTGTCTCCTCCATGAAAGTTTCTATCTCCTCAGATGTGAATTCCATGGTTGCACAGGTTAGTGGATCGTAACTTGCTCTGATACCAATTGTCACATATGTGACTTGGTTCAACAGAGAGTAATGGCAGGGAATTAGAGAGTGGACAACAGAAGGATACTAATGAACAAACAGAAGGGATACTAGTATTGATCAGAGAACAACAATTACAGAAGAACAATTTCTCCTGGGTGAACTCAACCCAGAGAACCTTCTCTACTAAATTCTTCTCTGTTTTTCCTCTCTTCTCTACAGCTCTATTTATACACAACTTCTTGTAACAGAATTAGAAATGGACCGTTGTGATTGCTACACGTGTATGGTCCTATTTGTTTTGTAACAACCTGACATTGTGTAATTCCTAAAATGACCTCAGTTCAAATTTCAGTTGGCGCCAATTTGATTTCTGGATTCTTCTTGCAATACCTCAATTGTTCTGGATTCTTCTTGCAATGCCTCAAATGTGACAAGAACCATTGAATTTATTTGAATGGGCAGATAGTTGTTCTAGCTTTATGAGCCTACCAAAATTATCCGGGATTAATCCAGATAATCCATTGAGGGAGATATCTTTGAGAGAAGAGGGAGGCATGGAGGCGGGGAGGAAGACAGGTGGCGGCGGGTAATCAGTTTGGAGAAAGGAAGGAGGAGGAGGGGGATGAGTGGGTTGGGAAAAATGAGTTTTTTTTTTTTTTTTTTTAATAATTGTTAGATTTTCTTCAAAATGAGTTGTTCAAGATACAAAATATTCAATATTAGTTTTTCATTTGTCAAGGTTATTTTCCACCCATCACGTGAGCAACACTTGATGGTGTTAACGCTTTCCGTGACTTCGATGACCATTCTCTAATTTCGAACAAAAGGGGGACGATAACCAAATTTCATACTATTATTGGTGACTAACATCAAAATAACTCTAACCGGAATAGACTAGTGTTGTGACTAGAGTACCAAAGAGGTGTCTTGAGAACATCCACAAGAACAACAAGAGCAATAAAAATAATGAAATAAATAAAAATTATTATTTACGGTGAAATCTGACATGGGGCGGGTGTAGAGGCATGTGTGGTGCATCTCAACCTGATGAATTCAACCCGACTTTGGTCAAGACTATGCAGTTGAAAAATTATGTTGAACGTAACTTTCTCATTGAAAAATAATGTCGGGCATAACTCAATAGTTAAATTGTTCATGGTCAAGATGTCCTAGATGCTCGGAAGTTTGTAATTCGTATCTTGTCCGTTCAATTCATTAAATCCTAAAATTTTTGTCAAGAACGCTAATAATTATAATAGAAAATTACTTAATAGTTTCATGGTGGCACCTGAGGAGCACATGCCGCATAATAGATTTTGTTGTTTTTTGGTATTTAAGTTTCATATGGGTACCATGCATAATTACCCTATAACATAATGCGAGTGTTTTATTCGTGGCCAGTCAAAATGAAAGTAACCATATAAAAACATCTCTAACAATCTCATAAGGAGACTCCTTAGTGTAATGTGACATAAAACGAGGAGGATTTCAATGAATCATGACTCCAACAAACTCATTAACTGCCTACGTGACAATTGAAAAATTATTTTGAGCGTAATTTGGTCACTGAAAAACTATTTCGAGCATGACTCAATTGTTAAATTGTTTTGGTCAAGTGGTGCCAAATTTGAGGCTTGGAAGGGTGTAATTCTTATCTTGCTCATTCAATTCATTAAGTCCTAAAATATTTTACCAAAAATGTAATTTTACTTCTAATAACTATAATAAAAAAACGACATAATAGTTTCAGGGTAGCACATGAGGCATGTGCCATGGGTTGCATGTGAACAAGTACTGAATTGACAATAAGATTTTTTTTTTTGATATTTTTAAGTTTCAAATAAGTACCATCAGGACATTACCCATAACCTATGTTGTCTGATGTACTGTTGCAATGCCGTTGCAATGGAGGAGTCAAACTTTTTGCAAGGAGCCACTTTGCATCACAAATTCATGTCCCAAAACTAAATTTTGCCTCATAGCGTTGCAACGAGGTGTTTCGATCGTAGCAGGCGATTTTTGGGGCGCTAATAACCTGTGTTTTTATTATCATTTGTTAATATTTATTTTATTATTATATATTAGTTTAATTAATGAGTAATAAATTTTTTAGTTAATGACTAATTTAAGTATAAATACAACCCAAAATTCCAAATGAGATTTTAGGAAGACTAAATTGCATTATGATCTTTTAGGAAGACTAAATGTCTTTGTATTTTGTTATGGATTTTTTGCTTAATTGTCATGTTGTGTTGTTATGGGGTTATATAGATTAGTTACTAAATAGTTATGCTTGCCTTGTTTGAATTATATAATCGGGTGGGATCTAGGACAAATTTTTGACAAAGAATGTTACACGCGCCTACATTAACCACCAAGAAATTTCATAATGAGTGGATTTTTTGTGACGATGATATCTTTGCCTTGTAGATCATCTCGAAAAACATTGCAAGTTTTAAAAATCTAACTCCATCAGATGCAGTCATTAAGTTCATGGTGAAATTCAATAATTGAAAATCTTTGCCCTGTGTAGTAGGTTCTGGAACTCCAAATGAGTTCATTTTTTCTAAAAGTGGTCAATATAGTTAAGAGATCATCTCCACGAGATATCAACGTATTATGAATTTCTAGGTGGATGAAGTAGGCGTGTGTAACTTTCTTCATGAAAAGCTTAGTCCTCGTATCCCACCCATTATATAATACTATATAATATACATAAAATATTATTTTCCACCTCAATTTCATTGCAATTCTTGCAACGGAAGTTGGGAAAGCGCCTGACTTCCGCTTTAGACAACATAGCCCATGATATGATGTTAATGTCTTTATCCGTGGCCATTCAAAATGAAAGTAATCCTCTATAGGATCCACAAACTTACCAACCATCTCCATTCAATAAGGTTAACGTGGTGCTTTAAATATGCTTTCATTCCATGCAATAAAAACACAGAAAAGGGGTCACCTGTCATCACCAACACCTATGATGCAGAAGTATTTAGACTTGATCTTTTTCCCTCCTTACTACGGCAACCTACCCTTCTTCGTCACTCACCCTTAGATCACAAAGAAATCTATGCACCATTGCAACTGTCCATCAACCCCTGCTTCGAACTCCAAAATCAATGTGACCTCTCTCCTCCACCATATGTTCCAAAACCATATAGACATTCATCAACCCCTGCTTCAAACTTCAAAATCAAAGTGACGTCCTTTCCTCCAGATGTTTTTTTTTTTTTTGGAAAGCTTCCTCCAGATGTTCCAAAACCATATAGACACAGAGCAACTGCTCCATGCAAATCTCAGATTAAATACGTGCTGGATGAATCTGGTCCTGAGTTTGCTAAGGTCAAAGTGTATCAGTAATCAGAAAAATTAATCACACGGCTAGTTTTACAATTTTATGAACGGATCTAGTACTGAAACAGATGATTGGCACTCCACACAATTCTTATTGACAGCTGGTCTCGTTTTTGCATTCAAAAATATAATTGACACGCAGCCATGTACAGCACATGCCAGTGCACATGTCAAGCAATTGCAACAAGGACAATATGTTTGAACTAGAGTAATTCACACATGAGGTTCAACAGGTCTATTGTGTATTCTCCAACCACAAAGGAAATGTGAGATTCAAACAAGGCACAACAGACGCCTATCGCTGATGTAAACACTCCGAGAACATACAGTTTGCAGTAATCTATCTTCTCTACAATGTCTTGACAGGATAGTTCTACCAGATCCTTAACAGAATCAGATTTATTCTCCATAAGCGAAACACAAGCTCAAAACACATGTTATCGATTGCAACAATCTGAGAATTACAGGTAGGGCTTCACTTAGTCCACCAGAGGAGGAAATCCCTACGTCGGTTGATCTTCTTCTGCAGTTGTAGAACACCATAGAGCAAAGCCTCAGCAGTGGGTGGGCAACCAGGAACATATATATCAACAGGTACAATCCTGTCACAGCCACGAACAACAGAGTAGGAGTAATGGTAGTAGCCACCACCGTTTGCACAACTTCCCATAGAGATAACCCACCTAGGCTCTGGCATTTGGTCATAAACCCTGCGAGAAAATTTACTCAAATATATCATTAACTATTGCACCCTGCTAAGATTACGAGAACAAAAAGAGCAGATCAACAATTTGAAGAGAAATGGAGCAGACTAACAAACAGATCAGTAAACATCTTACACAAAACACAGAAAGGAAGAAGGGAAAGAGTGAGTGTTGAATTTTTGACATACATTCCATAGCTAACTAGTACGTAAAAAGAGGCAATCAATTTTGCATTCCACCTCACTAACACATTTAATATATGAATGTGTATAAGGAGTAAGTCTAGGGAGCCATGTTTGGATTTTTTTTTACACTTTTTTACCCCTTTCTCTTTAAAACACAACCACAAACACCATCCATAGAAGGGGTAGAAGTGTAAAAAAAAAACCCCAAAATGACCACCAAACATGGCTCCCTAGAATTGTTGGTGTATAAATTAGTTACATTATCATGTTCTCAAAAAAACAAAAAAAAAACATCTGAACGCTCAAGTGGCATAGGGTACTGCTGAAACCTATTTTAATAATTTACTAGTAGATAAAAGATATCAGGTTATAAAAAAAATATATCATCATCATCATCATCATCATCAAAGCCCATTCCCGAGATTTTCGGGGTCGGCTACATGGATTTTGGTTCTCCAAGCAATGCGATCTTCCCACACATCCTCGCCTAATCCAAGTTCAATGATATCTTCATTCACCGCCTTCATCCAAGTTTTCAACGGTCGTCCCCTCCGTCTACACCCTCCATTAACTTGCCAATCTAGACATTTTCTAATTGGCGTCGTGCTTGATCTCCTCCGCACATGACCAAACCAAGTTAAACGTCTTTATCTAATTTTGTCCTCTATGGGCGCTACACCTAAGTATCTCTTAATTCTTTCATTTCTAATTTTATCCTTACGAGTTTTACCACACATCCACTTTAACATACACATTTCTGCTACTGCCATCCTATGTGTATGTTGTCTCGTAGTAGCCCAACATTCTGAACCGTATAGCATGGCTGGTCGAACAATTGTCTTATGGCATTTCCCTTTTAGCCTTGCAGGCATCCTTTTATCGCATAATACTCCTGACGCCATTCTCCATTTCAACCAACCAGCTTTAATCCTATGGTCTACATCTTCTCCAATAGCCCCATTCTTTTGAATTATAGATCCTAGATATCGAAAAGCCTCACACTCTGGGACCTCTACACCTTCGATCTCAATTGCATTACTTCTCCCTCTTGGTTCACAACCAAAGTTGCACACTAGATACTCCGTCTTCGAACGGCTAATTCTAAAACCTTTACTCTCTAAAGCCTCCCGCCACTTAACTAATTTCTTACCTAAACTTGCACTAGTCTCATCCATTAAGACAATATCATCTGCAAATAACATGCATCAAGGAACATCTTCTTGCAGATGTCTCGTCAACTCATCCATGACCAAAACAAAGAGATATGGACTTAATGCCGACCCTTGATATAGTCCTACTGACACTCGAAATTCACTACACATCTCACCTACTGAGCGAACACTTGTTACAGTCCCTTCATACATATCCTTAATGATATCGACATAACATTGAGGCACTTTCTTCCTTTCAAGCACCCACCAAATTAACTCCCTGAGGACCCTATCATATGCTTTCTCCAAATCAATAAAAACCATATGCAAATTCTTACGTGCCTCTCGATATTTTTCTTTAGTTTGCCTAAGCAGGAAGATGGCCTTCGTAGTAGACCTACCCGGCATAAATCCAAATTGATTCTCCGAAACCGTGGTTAAACTCCTAAGTCTTTGTTCTATAACCCCTCTCCCAAAGTTTCATCGTATGACTCATAAGCTTTATCCCTCTATAGTTCGAGCAATTCTAGATATCCCCTTTGTTCTTATAAATTGGTACCACAATGCTATGCCTCCATGAATCTGACATTTTTCTAGTTTCCAAAATCCTATTAAAGAGCTTAGTTAGCCATTGAATCCCAACTTCTCCCAGACATTTCCATGCTTCAATTGGTATATCATCCAGTCCAACGGCCTTCCCTGTCTTCATTCTTTTTAAAGTTTTTCTCACTTCTGTGGCACTAACTCTGCGATGGAACACGCGATCTCTCCCTTCCTGTGAAGTATACCCCTCCAAGTTTAACTCCCCTACATGTGTTCCATTGAGTAGGTTCCAAAAGTAATCCTTCCATCTATCTAAAATAGCTTTATCCTGCATTAAAACTCTTCCATCCTCATGCTTAACACACTTAACATGACTCAAGTCCCTAGTTTTTCGTTCTCTAGCTTTAGCTATCTTGAAAATATCCTTCTCCCCTTCCTTCGTACCTAGCATATTATAAAGAGCATCATACGCTCTCTTCTTAGCTTCCCCTACTGCTCTACTACTCAACTTCTTAGCCTACTTATAAAGCTCATAAGACTCTAGACACCTATCTTTTTGCCACACCTTAAAGCATCTTTTCTTTTCCGCAATGGTTTGTTGCACATCAACGTTCCACCACCATGTCTCCTTACCATATAAACCTCCTCTTTTGGCCTTTCCTAGCTCTTCCTTCGCACATCTTCTTATTTGGTTTGCCAAATGTTCAAAAAGATCCGCGCTATTAGTCCTATCCTTTGGTTCTAGATTCTCCCAACCGTTTGAAACTGATCGGCCACCCAAAATCTTCTTTCTAAATTTTTGGCACATCTCCCTGTAAGGTCCACCACTTAATTCTCGCTCTAACCTGTTTTATAACAATACGAACCCTACTCTTAAGACAAAAATCGAGATTAACAGCTTATGTTGGTTTGTCAGACACTCCCCTGGTATAACTTTACAATTTTTACACCTACCTAAATCGTGTCTCTTCACAAGAAAATAATCAATTTGACTTCTATTACGCCCACTCGCAAAGGTCACCAAGGGATCTTCCTTCTTATAAAAAGTATTTACGATCCAAAAATCCTGAGCTAAAGCAAAATCTAGAATAGAAATCCCCGCAGTGTTTCGATCCCTCCATGTACCCTCTCATACCCAACTCTATCCTTACCGACATGGCCATTCAAATCCCCGCCTAGGAAAACCCTATCAGAAGAGGGAATTCCAAGAACTAACTCCTCTAAAGAGTCCCAAAAATCCTTCTTAGTCTCCTCATCCAAACCCACTTGGGGTGCATACGCACTAATAACATGCACTATCTCTAATTCTAACGCTAATTTAATACTTATGATTCTATCCCCAAACCTCCTAACGTCGACTACTGCATCCTTCAAAACTTTATCTATCACTATTCCCACCCGTTCTTAGTTCCATCTTTACCAGAATAGAAGAGTTTGAACCCTCCTCCTAAATCTTTAGCCTTGTTCCCCTTCCATTTTGTCTCTTGAAGACAAACTATGTTTACTTTCCTCCTACACAGGGCATCCACTAATTCTATTGTCTTTTCCGTCAAGGTTCCTATGTTCTAAGAGGCTAATCTAATCATTCTATCTCTAGCTCCAACCTGGACTAGCTTCTTTACTCGCCCTCGTCCAGAATGGTGCGAGAACCCTTGCCTATTTAACACTACAGCCGGGCGCCGTTGCAGCGCGCCTTGCTCATTTGTCACTACACCCGAGCGTAGGTGCAGCGCGCCGCTTATAACGGGGGACGCCCTATCCTTCTGCATTAATCTTTTTGAACAAAAATCCATGAAAAATGATGAGATGGGTTTTTTACGGTTGGCTATCACAAGCCTAACACCAACCCTCCTCTTTTGTCCGGGCTTGGGACCGGCCCTTGCAACGGGCGGAGTTAAAAAATATATATAATAATAATAAATCAATGATAATCTCACTTGAAAAGAAATATGTTAATCCAAGAATCCATTGTCCTCGTTTCTTGAAGCTTGGTTCGTAGACTTTCTCAGAGACAAAATTCTTCAGGCAAACTGCAAATCAATCCCAAGCGCACACCCTAAGCCACAATTTCTCTGAGCTTTGTAGAAGATCTTATGATGGTGGACAAAAGGGAGCTTACTCGCTGAGTAGTATTAAATAAGCTTGTGATGATCTAGCAGATCAAACAGGACTATCGTTAAAAAGCTTCAAGTCTTCTAGGATGAGATAGTGCCCTGGAATCTGCACCTATCTCTACCACAGGAACCACTCTAAGGATTGAGGAAGACCCTTTGCCTCTTATTGGCCTTGACGTTTCTCTCTTCATGTCCACCAAGGTATCAGCCAAGACTGTCGATTTCTCAAAAGGATAGATACCAAACCCTCGCATATTAGATTTCTCTCCTTGCAACCATACTTCACCTCATTAAGTATGTTTTTAACCTGAGTTATTTATGTGGCGATTTAGTGTAAATTAGGGTAGACAGATCCAAACTAGGTATTTAGCGGTTGGGTCTAGTGGTCACCGATTAATCGGTGATAAACGGTAAGAAATCGGGTTTGTTCTGTTGGGTGGTGGTTGTCGTCATGTTGGGTGGTGGCGGTTGTTGCTTTATAATGTGTGATGATGGTGATTGTTGCTATATAATGTGTAATGTTTTGGACAAAATTATATAGTTTGCTTTATAATATGACTTTTGTTGCTTTATAATACTTGTCTTATTAATCTTTATTGTCAAGATAAATCAATTGGTTGCACTTGGGCCCACCAACAACCAATCCCCTCCCCAAAAAAAAGAATCATACAATTACGGAAAAAAAAATTTATAAAATTAAAGGAAAAAAATGTTTCAGTGTCAGTAGTAGTAGTAGTAGAAGTAGTAAGAAATACATGAATAAGAGAAAACTACAATTTCCTACTTGGAATGAGAGTACCATATTGGATGAAAACGTTCAAGCCAAGACCCAATTAGTAAAATCTTATCCATCTCAATGTGTCTTTAAGTATCTAACTCAATAAAATAAAATTAACAAATAAATAAATAAAACAAAATCTCTCCTAATGCACACTAACAAACCTGTGGAATTTTGGGTCACCAAACCAATAACTAGATAGAAAATGGAAATAAAGATGCAATGTGAAACCTTTTTTCCACAACAGTGATTTCAACACCATTTTCAAATCTAGTGAAAAGTTACTGAGGCTACATAGCAGAAGTGGGGAAGAAGATCTCTTGTTTGGGTTGGAATAAGAAGATTTGGTTGTTTGGGGAAGAAACACTATAAAGATGTTGGCAGATCCGTTATAGAAATATAGTCTGAAAATTAAGTAAATTTGTGGGGTCGGGCCTATTAGTCCTAATAATTTCGAAGTGCGTGAAAAAGCCTCGGCCTAGTGATCCATGAACTTTGAAATTCAGGTCTAGAGGTAATTTTCAAAAGATGATATAAAAATATATATTAGGGAATATTAAGCAGTTTCACTACAACTGTGACGCAGACCCTTTAATCTGCTTGTAATAAGTTGGTTTATGAGTTGATTTTTATGAATAAGAGTTAGTTTTAGGCAAAGAGAATTTTCTCCCATTTTGCTCCTTTGGTGTTAGATTTTGTGAAAGCTTCCACTGACGATCATGTCATATTGGTAGTTGATTGGCATGGAGAGCATGAGGAGATATTAAAGGAGAAGCCCTAAGTTGAGCAACTTGTTCATCCAATATAAGAAATTATGACTGAAATAAGAATATCTTTTTTCAAGGGTAAATAAAGAATAAGTTATCCTCAACTTATGAAGAACCCTCACTGAAATAGTGTGCATGTCGTTGAGGTTATTTTGTCAGCAGAGAAGTGAATAACTAAAAATCCTCCAAAACACGAAGAATCCAACAAGAATACCCATCTTGGGTGGTCAGTGTGGAAAAGCATCATGAGTTTTAGACCACTAGTGGCAAATTACATCACTTTTGAGGCTCACAAAGGTGATTGCATTCTCTTTTGAGATAACAAATGGCTAGGAGAGCAGCCAGTTAAGTTGTCTTGTCCAGCTATATATATGCTTCCAGCATCAAGAAAGGTAAAATCATAGAGTTTAGGTCCCCACCCAGCACCTTGGCTGACAACCAAGTCTCCTGGGATTTTCAATTGCAGAGAAACCTCAACAATTGGGAGCTCCCCAAAATGGCCAATCTCCTTCAGATTACAGAATCAGTCCAACTGGATGATGAGGCTGACAAATGGATTTGGAGTGGAAAAGAAAAGTCATTTACTGTCGGGGAATGCTATGACCTCATTGGCCCCAACCTTCAACTCTCTCCTCATGAAATGAGAACACACAAACTCCATCAGTTTGTGTGGATGAACAAAGTGCAACCAAGCACATGTTTCCTTTTATGGACTGTTTTGAATGTAAGAACACTCGTAGTGGATAAAATTAACAGAAGGGGTTTACAATTGCCCAACAAATGTGTGTTATGCGAGCAAGCGCAAGAAACGATTGACCACATTCGCGAAAGGGATAAAAGCCACTTTGTATTTGTGTGGAAAATGGTTCTAGGATTAGAATTCTTCACGTTTTTGCATGGTTTATTTGGTGGGAAAGAAACAATAGGATTCTTGGAGGAGTCGATAGAGATGTAAATAGTTTTGGGTAGATGTTAAAACTCCCTTGTGTGTATGGGGATTCACTTGAGGAATATTCAAGGATTCACACTTTTTTTCATGCATGTTTGATTGGGGAGACATTCTGATCAATACAAATACATATGTATACTTTTTGCACTGGCTACTAGGATTCTTATCTCTAGCAGTTAGTTTTCATTATATTTCATTTTGTTTGTTGACACCATCGAGACGAGCATCATCATCCCCAACTAATTCTTCGCAATATTGTTCTGTCCCAGCGCATTGAGTACCCATTCCATTGTGCACAAGAAAATCACAATCAAGATAATCAACATAATGAGGAATTTCTTGAGAATAAAAAGAAAAACACCAAATCTAGGACTTATATTGCGTTGTCACAGACGACTTGGTTTATCCTCTTTTGTCAGGAAAAAAGAAAAAAAGAAAAAAAAAAATTTGATATGACACTCCTTCGATTAATGTGCTAAGTGTGATAACCCTAGGCCCCAAAATGACTATGTTGATTACAAGTCCATATTCGTTGTACATGGACCACCCACTTCATTGAGGAAAATGAGCCCATCGGGTATGTCTTCAACATCCTGATCTTCAGTAAAGGTTTTTTTTTTCCGGGTATGTCTCAGCATCCTGATCTTCAGTAAAGGCTATTTTTTCCATTTCCATTATTGTGCTGGATTTTTACGTTATCAATCTCTAAATTTGCAAGAAAGATGTGAAGAATATTTTGAAGAATAAGCCAATCGCGGTCGTTATCCTATAGGGATTTGCTGAAGAAAGGCATTAGCAACTGCTGTGCAAGCCCAACAGCTTACATGGAATGAACTTGAATGCCCAGGCAAGTAACACCCTTTCATGTCCCACCCCCGTGCCCAGTCAACTCAGGTAATGGGCACCCTTTGTAACTTAATATCACTACACTAAATCTTGAAGGATAAATCTCACAACATCACTAGGTTTGAAAGTTCACCTCAAAGCGAACACTAAACGTAAACAACTAAACAACCCACCAATTTGAGCTAAGAAGTCATGCATCCACATGGTCTTGCTCACTACCAGTCATTTCAACTTTTCATTGTTGAGCTTATCTGGCACAATTTTTCCAAAGAATGTGACCGATGCATTGCTTGCATGCTGCCTTCCAATGATCATGAAGGGATATCGGTTTATGGATTCTTTCCCTTCCATACTTGCACTACAAGAGGTTTGACCAAACCGAACTGGGTGAAATCAGTTGGGGCTTAACGGTCACTGATTAATCGGCCCAGCCGACTCGCCGATTTATCGCTGTGTTGGAAAGTTAGGTTGTTTGTAGTGAAATAAGTGTTGCAACATGCAAAATTAAATTCATTTGATTAATTAGTAAAGTAATATATGACTATGATTAATTAGTAAAGTTATATAATTACAAATTTACACCATTTTAATTAATTATTTATTTTTGTAATATACGGCTGATTAAATTTTAAAAATATATGCTTTGAAAAATTGACCGATTAAATCTAATTAATCCCTAGGCATGTACCGCGTTGCGATCGCTTTCGATTTAACTGCATAGGAATTGGGGGAGGTGGTCAAAGGTTAAAGGGTTGGTATTGAACTTCTCAAAATTGTTTTCATCGAGAAGACACGTGTTTTGTGATCCCAAATCCTTTTTTTCATTTCCATCAATTAAGCCTAGCTCTAGAAGGCCCATCAGATCAATTAATTGGTTCCCTCAGAATCTCGGAAACCTCTTCTTGTCAGGTTTCAGTTGATTGAGTTACCACCTCCAATTGTGAATTGTACCACACGTCCCTGCTTCCTCAAGGAGATGGCAAAGATATCCTTGAACAACATTGGGAGGGGTCAATTCACAATCCATTTCTCCTTCTAGAAGTCAACTAGCCTTCCATTTCCCATTTAGAAAGAAGTGCCTTTTTTTCAAATCCTGCTTCTCAGTCATTACGATCCTCCAAATTGCTTCAAACAAATCAAAACCTTCTAATTTTAGTCCCAATCCTTCTATAGATCAATTCCCAATTTAACAAGATGATATTATGAGGCAGTGTTCTAAAAATCGGTCTAGGCGGCGCTTAAGCGCTAGGTGGAAAACCGCCCAGATTAATGCCTGGGCGGGCAGTCTGGGCGGGTCTGGGCAGTCTGGGCGGGTCTAGGCGGGTCTGGGAGGGGTCTAGGCGGTCTAGGCGGCACCCGGCGGACTCTAGGCGGTCTGGGAGATTTTTATTTTTTTATTTTTTAATAAAGTTGATTGTGTTCTTATTTTATTTTTCTTTCCTATTTTTTAGAAATAAACTATTTAATTGTTTTTTTAGAAAATCTCGGGAATGGGCTTTGATGATGATGATGATGATATGTCTAAATGTAGCGAAGGATGATTACTTAATGGAATTCTCAAAGGATTTGCCGGTACCAATTTTACTAATGTAGATTTTATCAAACATAACTGAGGTTATTCATGCAATTTGAAGAAAAATAAAAGAGCACAAATTCAAATTTATATAAAGTACCCATCATGACCAACTTCAGTCATTAGAGTTTTAATAAATTTTGTTCACGATTGTTAATTTTTCATGTTTTTAAATTTTGCATATGTATATTGACATTAAATTGGATGTAATTGATAAGGTATTATGCTTAACTTTTGTAAATTATTAAAGTTATAATACAAAACCTAAGACCGCCTAGCGCTCCCGCCTAGGCCCCTGGGCGCTACGCACCTGCTCGCCGCCCGCCCAGCGCCTAGCGATTTTTAGAACACTGTTATGAGCAATGTATGAGGTTCCCACAGAAAAGTTAAGAGATTTTTTACCCAAACTTATGAAGTGAAAGGGGGCGTGTGATTAAACCCTAAGACTTGATCCAAATGATGACGTATTCATACTCTGGCCTTGGATTGAGAAAATCACCATAAAGATAAGTAACTCCAATACGCAGTGAAATGGGCATCGTGTAACTCCAATACGCAGTGAAATGGGCATCGTGCCTATGGTTGAAAAGAACTCTAACATAAACCGGATTATCTAAAAAAATACCCTAGGTTAGAAAAAAAAACTCGATCCAAACCCCCAAGGAAATAGCATTTGGTCTTCATCTTTGCTACAATCTTAGTCTTCATCTTTGCTGCAATCCCAATAAAGGATGAAAGTAAGGGTTGTGTAATTGAGGTGGATAAAGGTGTTCGGTGTGAAATTAACGTTGTTTTAGAAGATCCAGAACTACAGATAATGGAGATGGTAGATTCATTAAATCCAAGGGATTGATAGGGTTATGGACAGACAAAATCAAAGTTCTTATGATCTGCTAGCAGCAAGGATGCACAGACTTTTCGAAAAACCTCCGTTTCAAGAGTCGGATACGTGTCGAACACGGACTCGCGTCCGACATGCGCCCAACACGTATCCGACACGCGGTCAACGATCAAGACACGTTGACTGAGACCGACACGGCCAGTGATTTTTTCCCGTTTTTCTTTGTTTTTTTTTCCTGATTTTCGAAAGTAGTTCTTGAAGAAACATCAGTTCTACTGCACTCAATTGCAATCACCAATTCTTTGATTCCTTCAGTCGGGGAAAGGGGTTGCTTCAATTAGAGCACCTCTTCACGCCGTACTCAATCTAAGGGTTCTTGACTGACATTTTCATTTGATGGTACATTAGGCGTCATCAAAGTTGTTTCTTCCCTCGCTCTAAATTATATACAATACACACAAAAAATGGTATTTTGCTATATAATTTCTCTGTAATTTGATTTATCTGTTTCTGATGACTAATTTACTCTTAGATACACAATTACACACTATTTTGAAACAATTTGTAAATTAAATACACTCCCTAGTAAATTTTGACTATCCGAGCATTTCTGTAAATTTTTCTATCTCTCTTGTTAAGCTCTTCTCTTCCAGCTTCAAAAGTAAATATTTTAAACAATTTTAAGCTTTAGGTTGTTTATGTTCATATGAGTTATAAAAAAATATAAAGTAAAGTTTGACCATTTTGCCGTGTCACCGAGTCCTAATTTTTTGAAAATTGTCGAGTCACCGTGTCGTGTCCGTGCATCCTTGGCTAGCAAATATGATTTAAGTTCAACAACAAACTAGGTTGTATGGGTAGATAATCAGGTATTGGATATTAGTATGGTATTAGCTTAGTAATATTAATTGTAATTGTGTCTATTAAAAAAAGCCTATAACACTAGCTATTATTAGAGAATTAGGGTTAGATTAGCATGCCAAATAAGTTAGAAAAATTATTTAAAATTATAAATAAGGCAAGGGATGGATCCTTGTTCGGGGGTTAATTGAAAAAAAGAATATATGTTTCTTATTTGCTTATGAGTTAGGATTTATCTTAGATCTTTCATTGATTTCTTTTACTTCATTGCTTAGTTATAGTTTAGATCTATCAATTCCTGCTTCGTATATTCGATTCTTGTTTCGTTTATTTCAATTCTTATTTAGCTGTATCAATTGGTACAGAGTCGAAGCGGTTCTTGTCCGTTAATTTGTTTGGAAGAGATTCGAATGAAAAAATTTGTTTGATTGAAGAATAATATTGAAAAAAAGATGAGAAACAAGCTTGATTGAGGATTGCAGAAAAAAAAGACACCGACACTATTGATCATCATTGTTCATCACACTGTTTCAAAATTTTCAAGTACCTCCCTGAACTATCCGGTAATTTTAGAAAACTCTCTGTAGATCTCACTAGTTATGTCACCCCAAAATCAGTGGAGGCACACAACCGGTGAAAAAATGAGTGATCCTTCTTATAACCAATATTCATACCCCTATTATTCCTACCCATACTATTCTCCGTCCCCATACTAATTTCAATATAGCCTGACCCGGCCCATTACCACGCAGTGTCCAATTCCCATTATCATTTTTCGTCTCCTATACTACAATATATCTATGTCTCCTCTTACCCCTAACCTGAACCCGTTTCTCCTATCCCACCACCACCCCTAATGAATGACATAAAACTCACTACCACCTCCATTGTGATGAAGGTTGAGACAAATTGGGAAAAACTTTTGACAGATTCAGTGGAATGGATAGTGTCCACCTTGCTTTAAAGATGGAGGAAATGTATCAACTGATTAGAACAATATGGGAGGAAAATGAACTTGCTCATATGCACAAAGAGACAGATCGACAGGTGGGTCAATCGGCCAAGCCGATCTACACCCCTCCTCCGTCGTTCCCCTTCAACCCTCTGGCATCCTGTCCCACCGTGTACCACCCTTCCCTTTGCTTGGCCAGACAATCGACCCTCCCTCGCCTCAGTCGTTCTTTCTACCAACCCCACAACCCCAAAAACCCAAAATAATAAAAGAATTGAGGAAGGAGACATACCCAGTTTAGACCCTCTTCAAACCAGATATGCCACTCATCACTGTCATCCATCACAACAACAACCGCTGGTTATGCCCCATCACCAAATTGGCATCCATATTGATTGTTTGGCTGACTTCACATTAGGGTCATAACCTTTGATGTACCGACTCTTCGGAAAACCCCCGTATCACGTGTCAAATACGTGTCGGACACGGATTCGCGCCCGACACACGCTCGACACATGGTCAACGGTCAAAATTCTTTGACTGACACCGACACGGCCCGGACACGGTCCAGACATGGTCTTTGCAAATAAACTCTTCTCTTCGATCGATCATTCCCCCATTTTTCAAACCCTAATTACAGAGAGAAAAGAGGGTTGAACCAGAGACAGAAAGGGAGAGATCGACAGGGAGAGATCTGTCGATCGATCGACAGAGAGAGAGGGAGAGATCTTGATCGATCGACAGGAAGAGATCGATCGAAGAGGACGGACGGAGCTAGAGAGAGGGAGAGATCGAGCTTGTATCTGAGTTCCAACAGAGCTTTTCTCTTGATTTGGCTTCCTTTTGGTTCTCCTGAATCTGAGTTTATTTGGTTGTTGTTGTTCTTCTTCTTCATTAGGAGGAGGTGGGGAAGGATTTATGATTTGAACACAAGGAAGAGGTTCATTAGAAGAAATGGAGGAAAAAGATGAAGGAGAAGTTTTCATCTGTTGGGTTGGGATGGTTTGGGGATGGGCGAGAATGGGAGAGGGTGAACTACTTCGATTTTATTTGATATGGTGTGGTGGGTTGATTTTAGTATATCAGGATAGCTCAACATCACGTTGATGAAGTGTGAGCAAGTGAGTGAATCAACCTTGACATAAACATGATCAAAGTCTCCTAATTAATAATTTGGAATCATTTACCTGCCTGGACATATAATAATGAAGAACTAGTTTGTGATTAAGATTCTTGAGAAAAAATGTATTAAAAAGAACAAATGCTTGGAGGCATTTAGATCAAACTTTTCCTGAAGATACCGCTACCACAAAAAAATATATTAAAAAAATAAGTTTGATTGTCGCCGAGTCCTATTTTTTTAAAAATTGGCGAGTCGCCGTGTCGTATCCGTGTCCGACACGACACGCGTATCCGAGTCCGTGCATCATTGGTCATAACCCAAGGCTTCTTCAACTCATGGGCAAGGCCATGGTGGCTTTGTACGTGTCGATCGTCAAGATCCTGCAAGATCTGTTCGTGAAAGAATAAATTGTGGATGACAGTATTTGCCTCCAACGCATCTGTTTACACCACCACAATACCTAACATTCTTCCCCTATGAGGTACTACTATTTGCACCACAGTACCATGATACCAACACACAATTCATATTTTAATGGTCAAGACAAGACAAGACATGTACAACCCTGAGACAGTGTTTATGATCTGATTTGGGACAATTTATTGACGAATTTTGAGAAAAACGTTTGCGCACAACATTCAAATCAAGAAGTAGGTCTACTTCGAGCTTGGGATTCCAATTGGACTTTATTTTTGGTGCCAAAGTTTTTAATTTGATTCTTTGGGTACAAGCAACAACAAAAGCAAAGTTTCAAGTCAACTTCTGCCCAGCACTAGGCCTTGTGTTTTCTAAGTGGCTACTTGTGTTCGTTTGACTTCTTCGACTTGAAGATTGTGGACAAGCTTCTTCAAACTGGAGAGGTTGATGTAAGCAGTATTATGGGTAAGTTTAGCAATATTAATATTAAGAATAATTGAACCCAATAAGAGCCCAAAATAGTAGTTAGGCACTATTAGCTAATTAGGGTTAGGTTAGCTAGCTTTCCAAAGAAGTTAGGAATATTATCAATAAGGCGGAGGATTATTCATTGTTCTTTGAAAAAATATTATTTTTTTATTTGTTTTCAATTAGTTTTATCATGGTTATTTCAATTCTTGTACGTGTATTTTGAGTATTGCTTCGTTTATTTCAATTTACTACTTCGTTTATTAAAGTTTATTCCTTAATTCTAAGAGTCTGTAGACGAAAACTTTGAGGATGAAGTTGCTAGAATTGCTGCAAGTCATCAAGGATAAACAGAGAATGCTCCAAGCAGACAATGATGTTAGACTCCAGAGACGCACAATGAGGATGTTTGCGTAGAACCAAATTGCCAATGATAAAGTTCCTTTCATGGAATCCAAGGGGGCTGGTATGAGAAGGGAAGTTATTAATGGACTCCAACAGTGCTGTTTTTCACAGTTTCAAAATAAAGGAAGCTGAACCTTGGGGAAGGAAGATGTGGATTGGTCTTTCATTCCTTCGGTGATGGGACAAATGGCATGATTGGTCTATTAAACCCATGGGTTGTTTCAATGGAGGAGAAGGATCTTACATTTTATCCTCAGCTTGTAGAAGCTTGTCAATAACTTCAAATGGCAAGAAATGGGTGCACTTCCATGCTTGTGCATACAAAATAATAATAATAATAATGACTAAAGTCATTTACTAAATGGTTGGTGGCAAAAATGAGGAACATGTTTATAATCCGCTAGTGATAAGAAGGAATTCAAAGTATTGTGCTTGATGATATTGAGTTTATTCCAATATCAAACAACCAAAGGAGAGACGCCTTGAAGTTAAATTTGATGAAGTGGCTTTCTACAAGAAATGTTGACACTTAATAGGTGAGGACATTATGAAGGAGGTCAGGGACTCTTGCTCCTTCATCCATTGTTGACTTAGCAACTCGTGTGCATAAGAAAGATAGGGTATCTTGCATCAATGAATTTCAGCCTGTTAACCTTATTTTGATGAATAAAACCGGTTAAGGAAGACTGAAAATGAGCGAGTAGCTCAAAACAGAAACATGAACTAAGCAAACAAAATAGAGATACTAGAAAGGAACACGCAAAAAGTGTATGCAAAGCATTATTACTGCATATCCTCAATGAGCTTTCGGCAAGAAATGAAATTTCTTGATGAAATTATCGTAGCCAATGAGTTTGGTTTGTGGTTGGAGGCTAAGCCAAAGTTGGTTTGAAAAGGCCTATGTGTTGACTTGGAAGTTCTTTTGTACATTGTTGGGTTAAAACGTGCATCTTCCCGTCTAGCTTCTCAACGCTTGCACATGGTTCTCCATTTAATAGTTACCCAAGGATCAAAGGTTCAAGTTCTAAAGGTTTTCCAACAAGCTATATTTGCACCAACACACACAACAACACAAAATAAATGTCAAGTCAAACAAAATAAGTATTTTATATAAATACTACGACAATTCCCCACATAAGTAATAGTGTCCAATAGGGCTGAACAAAAAACCGATCAAACCAACTAAACCGACCGAACCGATCAAAACCGAACCGATTGGTTCGGTTTAAATTCGGTTCGGATCGGTTTCGGTTTTAAAAAATTCAAAACCGAAGTGGTCGGTTCGGTTTTCGGTTTCTATGTGATTTTAACCGACCAAACCGAACCGATCGAATATATATGATAAATAATATATTTTTTATATATAAATAATATAATATGTTCAAAATAGTCGGTCGGTTCGGTTTTATTTCGGTTTTGGTTCGATTTTAGTCGGTTCGGTTCGGTTACGGTTTGCATAAATTATAATCGGTTCGGTTTTGGATCGGTTTTGTTAATGGTCGGTTCGGTTTCGATTTGAAAATTTTAAAACCGACCTAGGTCGGTTCGGTTCACGGTTTAGGTGAAAAACCGAACCGATGGTTCGGTTTTCAGCCCTAGTGTCCAATGACTTAAACATTCACATCAATCAGCAAGGGCAACAATCAGAGGGCTATAAGCGAGCACATTATGACCAAATTTTTTTTATCTAGTTTCTTATTCCTTCAAAAAAAAAGATTTACCCAAATCTCACAGGAAGCCGCCTCCTACACACTCATTACGTAAGCATGTCAAGAATGCTCCAAGCCTCCAAGGCCCTTTAAGGACCATGGAATCATTAAGTGTTGAAGTTCAACATGACAAATCGCTAAAGGATACTGTGCATATAACAAATAAATATTGGACTCAATAACTAATGCATGATTCACAAAATGAAAAATCCCTAAAGGATACTGTGCATATAGCAAATACATACTGGACTAGATAACAACTAATGCATGATTCAGACAATCATTCCAGTCCAACCACAATGAAATTCCTTTACAAACTCGACAATTTAGCCTCAGTCTACTACACCTAAGCTGTAAACAAGTTGCATTTCGGATATAAACAGATACTAACTTTTACAGCTCTAGAATCCAAAAAGTGATCCAGTTAAAACCCTAACTACACCGTCACACTCAATGAATACTTCCAAATTGATTATGCACTTAGTCCTGCTCCCCTTATAGAACTTACAATCCAAGAAGCCATCAATACGATAAATAATGGAAAAAAGGTCCACCTCATAATCCAAACCAGAGCTCCAGTAGTCAACATGGGAACAATCCTAAACTTTTTTCTCTCTAAGGTTGACTCGCATGCCATAGACCACTTAGTATGAACAGAGACATCTTCATCTAGCACCCCTGTACTATCTGACAACTTAGATTAAGGGACAGAAGCCACCCAGCATGGAACCTCTAGACTCAAGAAAATATGCAAGGAAAACTATTGTTTGGAAGAAGTTTAACAACCCTAAACCCTCAAGAGAAGGGATTCTTGCAATCCAAATACACAAGTATTTGGGTGCTACAACTCCCAGAAGTTTCACAATCGCACCTTGATCAAATTACAACTCTCAAGAAAAATCCCAAGAATTGGGCCTATATATTATTCTCTAACTGCACAAATTGTATGATCTTAGAAGTTACAACTCCCAAAATTGTTCTGTCTCCTATGTTTATGAAGATTTCAGAACTCTAACCTTTAAGGACGTCATTAAAATCAAACGAAACCTCCCTACATATGAAAATTTTAGAAGGTTTGCTTATTTGGCAATCGTACGCAAGAAATTGTTTCCCATGAAAATGCCAAAAATTTTGAATTCTTCCAACCTAGTAGATCTGCTATTGAGAAAGCCTAAATTAGGTCCTTAGATAATTCAACTAAATCACTCTTAGAGATGAGCCAATACCATTAAATCATTTTCAAAACACAAAAGACTTTAATCGAAATGACACATTAATTCACTAACCATTTCCCTATTTCTCATATATTCCCATTACATCATTGAAATTGAAATTGTTCAAAAATTAGAGATAAGATTTAACCCTCATTTTTTGTTTCCCTCTTTTCCACTATTCACATCTCCCAAGATTCAATTTTGGGGATAAATTAACAATACCTAAACCCCTAATCCCTAGGAAACATCAAAACAAACACCAAAAATCAAACAAAAAAAAATTTTAATTAAAAAAACTCACTTTCTCAGAGCGGGGGCCATCTTGTTGGTAAGGGTACCAGCAACAATCATGCAATCAGACTGCCTAGGACTGGGCCTGAAAATGACACCAAACCGATCGAAATCGTAACGAGCAGCACCAGCGTGCATCATCTCCACAGCACAACAAGCAAGACCAAACGTCATGGGCCAAATGGATCCACGACGGGCCCAGTTCATGAGATCGTCGACCTTGGAGATGACGAACTCCGCCGCCTTCGAGAGCCCCGTCGTCGAGGCGGGTGGTTGTGGGCGAGCGTACGGAGCTGGGGAGGAGGATGGAGATGGTAAGAGCGAGGGGGCGGTTGTGTGGATCGAAGCTGCCGATGCCCTTTGGGCCGACATTAAGGCTCGAGCTGTCCTTGGAAGGAGAGCAGCAGCAGCAGCCATGGCAGCGCACAGAGAGAGAGAGAGAGAGAGTTGAAGGAGGAGGAGAGTTGCCAAGTTCTTGCAACGAGTTCTAGGAGGAGGATGATTTCATTTTCAAGAGTCGGTTTTACAGAGGAGCTATTTTGTGTCCTGTTTTGTGGATGCATAGAGGGATTCGTGGCCCGTGGTTGGCACAATCCATGGTGTGGTTCAGATTCACTCCATTTTTAGAGATTCGAGAATATGAATCTTCATAGAAATCGTAATATTGCGTCCAAAAATCGTTCTCTTGTGAATTTGACATGCAAAACAGATGTTAGACTACCAAGGACCACCCATTTTGTGGTTGAAGGCACTACGATGCTGAAATTAGCAACTTTGTTTGAAGAATGAAGTAAATCTGGACAAAACTCGATTAAAGTTGTATACCTGTGTCGAATGTCCCATTTACCTTTTATAATGGTCGTGGTTAGTTCTCTGTGTGACTTAAGCATGTGAGGCACAACGGAATGAGATGTTTCTCATAACAGTCTCCTCCTTGATGGAGATGCGTCCATGGAGGCTTAACTTCCTCCACGACTCTTTTTGGTGCAGTGTTCCTCTTCTTTATGAGAGAACTCGTCTCGGGCCTAGAATCAAGCTCTGATTCGGGCTTTGTTTATGTCTTTTCGATGGTGGGCTTTGTCTGGGCCTTTGTGAATGGCTTTGTTTTTCTTGGGTTTTATGAATTGGCCCAAAAGATTGGCCGTTATATCTTCGTGAGGGATGCTCTATGCCACGTGTATATGACCGTGATGATTGATATATTTTGATGTATCATCAGCTACTCTCATCTTAGTTAGTGGGTATGTGCACGTATCCACTAACTGTGTGACGGTTGGTATTTTAATTGCACCTTTGCACTGAACTTAATGTTGTTAATAACTTTCGGACGGTCAATCATCTTGATTACTTCGTTGTTTGTTCGTTTTCGCGCATATTTTTTGGGAATTTTGCTCACCATTATGTCCCTTATGTCGCTTCGTGAGTAGTCTATTTGTTGCTTGGTTGTATAAAGGGTGTTGTAACGACTTTGCTTACTCCTTTACGTCACCTTTGCTATTAGGGTTATTTCTTTTTTCCTATTGCCTTTTTTCCATATTTTCTTGCCTATTCGCGATGTCTACTGGTGACCTACTGGACGGTGAGCAGCTTACTACCTGTGAAGCTCATTTTTTCCCAAATAAGGCTTATCAAGCTACCTTGGATAGTGTTTGTTCCAACTACTCTTTGCATTCCCATGCCTGTTAGTCCATCAGAGCTGTTGTTTCTGAGTTCTAACCGTGTTTCAAAAAAGAAATGGCTCGTTGACTTTGTTCGTCATGCTGTTTTTTCCTCGGGTTCTATTGATAGAGGACCTGTGAGGAATGACTGTTGCTCTCTGCATGAGGCGAAAGAGATGAAGTTGGCATTGGAAAGAAGTAAAAAGGTACCATTCTCACGCTAGACGATGGCAAAAATAGACTCCTATCTGCTTATGGTGGCCTTGGCGCTGCTAAGTGTTCTAACGAAGACCCTCGGTCCTTAGATGACAAGATGCTCCAACTGGTTGTTGTCCAGTCTAAGGAGCTTAGTAGTCATAATCAAGTTCCCGAGACGTTGTCTCTTCATTCTTCTTCTCCTCCTGTTGATGATGGGGTGGAGGTCTCGCCTTCTACAACTTGCGTGGGCTCTTCTGCTCTTGTTGGGACTACTACTCGTTCTGTTTTTGTTGAGCAACGAGAAGGTCAGGATGGTTATCCTATTGTTCATTTTTCTTTCCCGACTGTGGGTGGTGGTTCTTCCATACTTTTGGATCCCCGCGTCCTTCATTCGTGGATCAGTTGGAATGAACCTACTCCTGAAGAGACTCGGGACAAATCGGACGGGAAGTTTTGCTGGTTTTCTCGGCTTGGCGTGCAAGATGGTGCACATAAGCTGATTAATGAATGGCACAAACGGTCGATGGAAAGGCCTTCGATGCATGTGCTAGATTTGAGCCTTCATCTTGATGATGGTCTTAGGCTTGTAATGGATGGGATGACTCATCTTGCCTACGCAGAGGTGATGGGTTCGGGTCATCTGGTCAATCGTAATCTTGTGATTTCTCTGGAGAGGAAGCTATTTGTACTGCAATT
Source organism: Berberis vulgaris (assembly GCA_963556465.1). Taxonomy (NCBI): domain Eukaryota; kingdom Viridiplantae; phylum Streptophyta; class Magnoliopsida; order Ranunculales; family Berberidaceae; genus Berberis; species Berberis vulgaris. The sequence continues at coordinate 79,528,808 of OY747125.1, read as the reverse complement.
GGTATTATCCCATGTTCTTTATCAATATGACGCATTAAAAGCGCAAGGTTTTGAGCAGATCAAAGCGGTTGGGTTGCTCAAGCTTCGTTGGCCGAGGTGGAGGGTGTGCGAGATCGGTCTATGACTGCGCTAGAATCTTTAAGAGTTGAATTAGACGATATTCATGCATGTTTGCATGATGTGGAGAAAGAGTTGTCCGCCAAGAAGGCACTCCATGATGAGATCGCCATGTCGTGATAGAACAGTCTAAAAATTGTGACATTGCCGAAAAAAGGGCGGAGCAATTACAGGCTTCACTTGACGAGGTCAAGGCTGATTCCTCCGCGATGCTCACTACTACTGAGGGCCAACTTATTGCGGCCAGAAGTGAGCTTGTTTTTGTTAAGGACAGGCTTTGTGTTATGGAGGTGGTGGATTGGCAGCGGATTGTCGATGGTCGGAATGAGCTTCTGGATTATATTGAGGGTCTCGGAGTTGATTTGTCTCAATACCGTCATCTGGTCTATTGGACCTTCGAGGATGAAGAGGGTGTTGAAAACCCTCCGGGTGATCCAATGACTGAAGAGCCGCCACCTTCTCCTCTTAAAGGGAGAGTCCCTATCAATGACCCGACTACTCCTCTTCCTGTAGATGGTATCACTGAGGATGTTTTTAGATCTTTCCCCTTAATCTTCTATTCTTTTGTTATCTTTGAACGAAATATAGTAGTTTTGGAATGAAGAATATGAATTTTTTTCTTTTGATTTTCTTCTTGTTGTCTTCGTTCATTTGTTGTTGTTTGAATGATTTGTATTCCAGCTTCGATTTTTACAGCTATATCCTAATTTGTCTTTTGCTGATTTGAATTTTCCTATGCTTCAGTACGTATGTCTCAACCTTGTGTTTGTCGTCTTAGAACTTTTGTGAAAAAGTCGTTGTCTGCTTGTCTTCTACTTTGTTGATATGGTGTGTTAGTTAATCCAAGGCTCTCCTGGGCTGTACTAACTTGTTCCTCCGTTGTTTGCTCTATTTGTCTGATCAAAATGGAATTTGCCTCTTTCGAGTTGGTTTGTTGATTTGGTTGTCTCGAAGTTGCATTTACTTCGTTGACTCGTTCGCTCAACCTATACTTCGTTAACTCTACGTCTCAGTCGATTCAAAGTCATTTTTACTTGGTTTGTTTGTTCAACTTTTACTTCGTTAACTCAACATCTCAGTCGACTCACAGTTGTATACTTAGCTCACTTGTTCGTCTAACTTTTACTTCGTTAACTCGACGTCTCAGTCGATTCAAAGCTTTTATGTTAAGTTGGTTTGTTCGTCTAACTTTTACTTCATTAATTCGACATCTCGGTTGATTCGAAGTTTTTACATTAAGTTGACTTGTTCGTCCACTTTGGCTTCGTTGGTTCGACGCCTTAGTCAACCCAAAGTCATTTTACTTAGTTGACTACTCATTCTTCCAACTTTCACTTCGTTAACTCGACGTCTTAGTCGACTCGAAGTTTTTATACTAAGTTGACTCGTTCGTCCACTTTGGCTTTGTTGGTTAGATGCTCTAGTCGACCCGAAGTCATTTTACTTAATTGACTCATTCGACAAACTTTCACTTCGTTAGCTCGACGTCTCAGTTGACTCGAAGTTCTTATGTTAAGTTGACTCGTTCGTCGACTTTAGCTTCGTTTGTTCGACGCTCTAGTCGACCAGAAGTCATTTTACTTAGTTGATCGTTCGTCCAACTTTCACTTCGTTAACTCGACGTCTCAGTCGACTCGAAGTTTTTATGTTAAGTTGACTCGTTCGTCCACTTTGGCTTCGTTGGTTTGATGCTCTAGTCGACCTGAAGTCATTTTACTTAGCTGACTCGTTCGTCCAACTTTTACTTTATTAACTCGACGTCTTAGTTGACTCATTCGTCCCCTTTGGCTTTGTTGGTTCGACGTTCTAGTCGACCCTAAGTTGTTTTACTTAGTTGACTCATTCGTCCAACTGTCACTTTGTTAACTCGACGTCTCAGTCAACTCGAAGTTTTTATGTTAAGTTGACTTGTTCGTCCAACTCTTACTTCGTTGGTTGATCAGACCAGAAGTTTATTATATATATCTAACTTGCGTCCTAATTCCTTTTGGCTTTATATGCTGATTGTTTTGCATAGCTTCGCTTTGAAGTTGTTCACCTTTGTGGGATGTTGATTCTGAAATTGAAACTTTATTGATTTTCCTGTTTGGATGTCCTGACCATTTCTAGCAGTCATTTTTCTGGAACAATTATGCTACATTATGGAGCGATTTTTCTTTTATCATTGCGAGGCTGATGTTTATCATCGCGTTGGTGTTTCATGCCTCTGTTGTTTTTTCTTTTTTAATTTACGACCTCCTTTGCTTGACCCGTTATTGCTCATCGCTCGCTGAGGTTTGATAGAGTTTGTCGTCGCTAATTCCTTTGTAAGTAATTTGGATTAGATTCGTATCCGCTGGTAGAGTCCCTGAGTCAGTCGGTGTTGTCGTCTTCAGGGCATTAATCTTTTCACTTCGATATAGGTCTGTTCGAGTGGGAGATGCTTCTTTGCTAGGGTAGATGTAGTATAGAGCATATATTAGTTCCCTAGATCGTTCTTTTGATCATGTGGCGGTGGTATCTGCTTTTTTTTTTCCTTTGAGTTGTTTGTCTAGTATTCTGATGAATTCATCAAGTCGTCCTCTTTGGAACCAATGCTCAATTTCCTCTTTCAACTTGTAACAGATCTCGGTATCATGTCTATGATCCTTGTGAAAAGAGTAGTACCTGCTTTTGTCTTGTCCTTCTAGGTCTCCTATCATCCTGGGTGGCCAGTTGAGTTTCTACCAATTCGTTATGTGTTTCAAGAGGTTGGTTCGGCTTATCTTTAGGGTCATGTACGGTTTGTACTCCTTTTTCATTATGTTGGTTATCCACTCAGCTCATGATCGGGTCGTGCCGATTGTGACTTCCTGGATTCCCGCTAGTTGGACTCGATTCTTCCGCCGTTTTGTTGTTTCTTTGAATGATTGTTATCTTCTCGTGGTTCGTCATCTCCCCTTCTTTCTTTTTCCCTTTCCCGTTTTCTTGAATGGTTTTCCCTTTCCTGTTCATTCTTCCTCCCCGCAACTTTAATTTCTTCAAGGGAGATGTGTTTCTGTGTTGTTTTTAGCATGACCGTCATGCCTTTTGGTAAAATGAGTGACATATTCTCGTATTGTTTCTTCGAACTTCTGTCTGATATATAGGAGGTAGTGGGGTCATTTACTCATCCGCTGGCTCCAGATGAATCTGGTGATAAAAGCGGTGGTTAAAGCTCGGAATGACTCTATCGACCTTGGTGGTAGGCTATTGTACCAATTCATCGACTCTGTGGTTTCCTTTAAGGCCATCATGTGGTGGAAGTGTCTCGGGTGATCTGTTGGGTCGGTGGTACCATCATACACTTCGAACTTCAGCGGAGTGAACTTTTTTGGCATTGCCTTTTTCATGAGTGCGTTGGAGAATGGTGACTTGGCTAACTCATATAGTGTGTTGGGATATGTGCCTCCAATTCTGAACGAGATTTCACCAAGCGTTTCGTCGCATTGTGGAGTCTTGGCTTAGGGGAGTTCATTGCTCTTGAAATTTCCCTGTTGAGTTTCTGCTGGGATTTCACGACTTCCTTGAGTTCGATTGGCGGAGTTTTGTTGGGGCAGTGCCTGAACAAGGTCAGCTGGCAGGATACGTTCCTGGGTGATTTTTTCCAACATCTTTTCCATGTAGTTCATCTGGGCCACGAGCAGGTCTACCCCAGGATTTGTGGTGGCCTCGCCAGATGTTTTGGTTGTCTGGGTTATTGCATGTTGTGGACCTGGATTCTCGGGTGCCATCGGTCCAACGGTTCGGGCTGCTTCTTGTTCGTGGGTTGTTTGTGATGCATCATTGCCAATAGAAGAGTTGTCACGATCATGACTGGGTTGAGGATCTGTAGAGTGCATCACTTGTTCTGACGACTTGTTGTTCTTCTATCAAATTATGGTGAGTTTTGTTAATGTGGATCTTGTTTTTAGAAATGAAACTCGTCGTTCCCCATGGACGGCACCAAACTGATGCGACCAAAAACCATCCTCCTGTGAGATTGACCTGCAAAATAGATGTTAGACTGCAAAAAACCACCATTTTGATGGCCAAAGGCACTTCGACGCTTAAGTCAACAACTATGTTTGAAGAAGGAAATAAATATGGACAAAACTCAGTTAAAGTTGCATACTTGTGTCGAATGTTTCATTTACCTTTATAATGGTCGTGGTTAATTCTTTGCATAACTTAAGCATATGATGCGCAACGAAAGGAAATGTTTCTCATAACAATCTCATCCTTAATGGAAATGCGTCTGTGGAGGCAGAACTCCCTCAACGACTTGTTTTGGTGCAACGTTTCTCTTCTTTATGAGATAACTCGTGTCGGGCCTGGATTCGAGCTTTGTTTATGTCTTTTCAATGGTTGGCTTATTCTGAGCTTTTGTGATTGGCTTTATTCTTTTTGGGTTTTATGAACTGGCCCAATAGATTTGGCGCTATATCTTTGTGATGGATGTAATATGCCATTGCCACATGTATGATCGTGATGATTGGTCTATTTTGATGTATCATCACATAATATCTCAAAATAATTAGGAGGGCATTTATTGAAAGGTATTTATGAATGGCGATGTATCCAAATCTCGTCCTCCTCAGAGTTTGACCTGCAAAACAAATGTTAGACTGCCAAATACCACCTTTTTAGTGGTCGAATGCACTCTGATGCTTTAAGTCAGCAACTCTGTTTTAAGAAGGAAATAAATCTGTACAAAATTCAGTTAAAGTTGCATACCTTTGTCGAATGTTCCCTTTACCTTTCATAATGGTCACGATTAATTCTCTATGTGACTTAAGCATGTGACGCGCAACGAAATGAGATTTTTCTCGTAACAGTCCCCTTCTTTATGGAGACACGTCCGTGGAGGCGTAACTCCATCCATGACTCTTTTTGTGCCACGTTCCTCTTCTTTATGAGATAACTCATATCGGGCCTGGATTTGGGCTTTGATTCGTGCAGGCCTGGATTTGAGCTTCAATTATGTCTTCCTATAATGGGCCCAGTTTGGGCCTTTATGATTGGTTTTAACCTTTTTGGGTTTTTACGAGCTGCCCCAGTAGATGGAATGCCAGATCCTCGTGATGGATGTTTTTCTGTCATGTGTATGGTTGTGATGACAGTATATTTTGATTTATTATCAGCTACTCCCCCCTTAGTTAGTGGGTAGGCTGACGTGGCCACTAACTTCTCGACGGTTGGTCTTTCAATTCCATCATTACCTTGTATTTAATATTGTCAGCAACTTTTTGTAGGTTGGTGTCTCCATTTCCTGCTTGCCTGTTTGTTTTTGTAAACATTTTTGGGATTTCACGTAGCCATCGTATATCGTACGTTGTCCCATGAACAGTCCCTTCGTTGCTTGGCTCTATAAAAGGGGACGTGATGGGTTTGTTTTCCCTCTTTACGTTATCTTTGAAATTAGGATTTTTTCTTCCTTCGTCTTCTTCGTTCTCTTTGTTTTTTCATTTTTAACGGTGTATGTTGGTGATAAATTAAACGGTAAGCCACTAGCTACTTGTGAGACGTATTTTATCCCAAGAAAGCTTCTCAAGTGACGTTGGACAACCTTCGTTCTGACTATAATTTGCCACCCGGCCTTGAGATTATTTTGCCTAGATAGAACGATAGTCCTTGTCATCCACGTTCTGGGTACATTGCGCTGTATCCATGCATGTTTTCCTCCGGCCTTCGATTCCCAATTCCAGAGCTGTTTTGGGAGTATATAGATTTCTTGGGCATTCCTCCTGCTCAAATGGGTCATAATAGTTAGACAGTCATGGTTTCTTCTTATGCGAGGGCTATTCTGTCGGGCATTCCACTTGACTGTGAGGGTTCTGCATTCGGTGGTTGGTCTGATGGTAACCAAGGATATTTGCTTCCTCCGTTCTCCTGCCTGCTTCACGAAGCTTAACGATGACTTTCGCGATTGGTCGAGGTCCTGTTTTTATGCTTCTATTAACTCTAGCTATTTCCAATGGCGAGGTCATCTAATTTTTCAATTGTTTTGAGTTCCCAACAAACAGAAGGATCTTCAGTTTACTACAGAGGAGCAAAGGATCAATGACCAATTCTTGAAGCTTCCCCAGTTCCCCGTGGAGGCATTCTTTCTGAGGAAATCTTGGATCGTAGTGGTTTGTACACCATGAACAAAGCGGAGCAAGCCTTGCTTACTGAATCTCGTCTGAGGATATCGCTGCCCGCGCTACTTATGCTGGTGTTAGTAGTGCTAGCATTGATTAGGAAGTGAGTTCAGACAGGCACGTTATGGATCTCGATGTTTCTGTAAATGTCGTAGGCCCGGCCTCCAAGAAGATGTAGCTTGCAAGGCCCGTTAGTCCATCGAGGCGATTGTCAGTAGATCATGGTCGGGTTCCGAGGAAGAAATAACTCTCTACTGTGGTTGTGCTCAGACTACATCCCGTCCGAGTCCTGGCAAGGATGTTATGGAAGCTACATCTCGTCCGAGTCCTTCCTGTGAGGATGTTATGAAAGAGGATCGCGCATCTCTCGAGAAGGCTGAAGAGATGAGGCAAGTGTTGGAGAGGATCTGTCACGCCCCGATTTTCGAAGAAAACAAAAAAATCCCAAAATCCACGTAGGATTATCCGTTTTCCCCAAAACTCGGGACGTGAAAATTCAATAACAACAGAAACAATTAGCAGCAACAGCTAAAACATGATTTAATTACTGAAACAAATTAAAACTCTAACCCGGAAAGACTGACATTGCTAGTCCCACTAGAGAAACTCCAGTAACGCTGCTCAAAAATCTCTAAACCTGAAAGGCTAATCGGCTACAATCCCAAAGGAATGTACCCAAGAAGCAAAAACTCACTTGGGTCAGCAATAAAGCTAGTGTGAGAAATCTTCATCCTAAAATCAATAAATCCGCACATGACAACATCAAACTAAACAAAAACAATAAACAACCACACCAACAGGTAGTTCCTCAATGAGGCAAAAATGTCATGCAAGAAAAACACAGTTCAAAGAATTTAGTTCCTCAACGAGGCAATCATGTCATCGTCCTATCAAGTAAATATGCATTTACTAGTACTTACGCTATAGAAGTTGACTATGGCAAGTCTGACTTGCAGAAATATGAGTGGACTTGCCATCCCGCATGAAAAGGTTAGAAACAACCGGATAATATTTCTAATTTATCAATCCTCATAAATGTAATTTATTTTCAAACTACGATACAAAGCATACTCATATCAGACTATTATTAAAATATCAACAAAACACATTTTCTACCTTTAGGAAGACATATAGTTCTCATTCAATAGTCGAATGAGTATTTAGTTTCTTCCTTTAAGGTAATCATGTACATACACAAAAAAGAAATCTCGCTTCTTTTCCACAATCGCACTATCCTCCTTGTGCCGAACACACCTCGCCCAAGTGTGCCTCCCTTGCCTTCGAAACCACTCGGAGCGTACATGTTCCAAATGGGGTTCCACCTCGAGGAACATATCATCTCACCCGAAGTTCGATCCATGGCAAGCATTTCCTAAATCTACACGTGCAACCGAACTCACATGGAACGGTGCACTGATATGCAAGCAAGTCTGCATACCCATAATTCTATCACACGTATACAAGCAAGTCTATATACAAATCACATTTTTCATCTTTTTTTTCGGAGTTGTGGAAAAGAGCATAAAAAATCAACTAAATCTAAAATGTAGCTTAACAAGATAATTTGCGTAGTACTCACATTCGAGCTTAAAGAGGGGATCACATACTAGCTACTTCTTTCAAAATAAAGTACATAATAATGTAATTGCCAATTCACATATCCCCTCTCTTTGCATCATATGAAAAACAATATGCATACCAATTCACATAAAAATACCAATACTCAAGCTAAAATAAGTGCTTAGTTAAATTCCAGCCAATATCTATAACTAGAAAAAAAAATTTCTTCTAGACCAAAACTAAATAAGGGTTTAATCATACATAACACTAATACAGACAAGACATTATCTCATTACAACCCAATTTCGATGTCGAAATAAAATAAATTTTGATAAAAACTTATCCAAGCAAATCAAAGCATCCATTCATAATATATCATTGTCTGTAAGTATCAATAGACTTCACTAAAACATTGATTTAGCTTGATATTAAAATCTACTATTGCAAAGCAAGATGATGGTGTACAAAAGGAATTCATTCAAACTGAAAATTCAAGCCTTTGCCCCCCTTCGAAAAGGCAGAGTCACTGATCTTCAAAGGCATGCAACTTCTATCAACCAATGTGGTCTTACTCATGCATTCTTAATTGTCTGAAGGATAATTTGTCTACATCATGCCCACACTCTAAGGTGGCTAGCTAGATCAATTATATTGTTTGTTTTGAAAGTGGAAATCAATATCTAATGGATTCTCCATGTTCACCATAGAGTGCTAAAACATACTAGTTCACATTGACCATTAGAGGAGCATCAAAACATCTATAGACTATATGCTCCACAATTTACATAATGGGGTTCTAAGTTAGATTCCCTTGAGAAGTCTGTGATGTAAACATTTACTTTGGAACATAGTGGAGAAATAAATCATCAAAACCAAAACATGGTACTTTCCCTAACACACTCTTTTGATATGACCTGGAATGATTTCATCTTCAACCAAGTAAGCCTTCTGCTTGGTCATTTATAATGACAATTCTATCAACATGAGTGGAGGTTCCCCTGTTCTCCTACCCTATATCACCTAGGTGCTTCCCAATATCAATTAGACTCCAACAAGTTCAAAAAATGCTTCACATCAGTTAAAATTCAAACTAATACGCCAATCATCACGCATAACTTTCACTACAAACAATAAAAAATAACTGAAGACATAACATCAAACACATGGAAGGCATTCAAAAAACTCACCAAGTGATTGCAATGTGAATAGTCAGTCATTCAACCCATGAAAATACTTTACAACCCAAGATCTCAATCCTCAAACACCATCTCTGATAGTCAATTCGTCAAACAATCAAAAGGGGTCATTCCCTTCTTCGTTGCCAATCAAGTATCAACATTTAACACTTAAATGGCGGACCATTACTGGCTGCAACAGGATGACATGATTAGTTGGCTTAAATGTAAGAACCCATGTGGTGATTTTTCCCAATATGTGAGTTCTGTGTTGTTTCAACTTCTAACAAGTTTTGAGCTCATAATTAATGAAGTTGTTGAGCAGGATAAGTCCCAAATCCCTTAACCACCTCATCTGGCTATGCCATTTAAAGTGAATGTCTGGCTTGATTTAGATGATGCTCACATGGGCAGCATTTGGTCCCCATAAGCAACAAAGCTTCATCTACCCATGTTGATCGACTCAGCCCGTCTGAACCCAAATGGCCGATTCGTCGCTTCACAAACACCGACCTCTCACTCATCTCAGATCACGTGAACAAATACTTGACCCGCAATCACCAACAACTTCAAATGTGATGTAGATTGCAGCCGTGAATCCAGTGAGACCCGACTCTGTAATTACCAAAATCTTCATTCCAACTGGAGAAGACGGAGTGCTAGGAGCATCTTATGAGGGCAAGGCTAGAATGGGCATGAAGGACCCAACTCTTTGATGAGATGATGATGATTGAAGACAAATCGCACCTCCTTCTCCATCACCTTACTCCACAGCTCATTCTCGATTCCTCTCTTATTTTCCTTCTTCTTGTATTCTCTGTTTCCCTTTTTTCCTCAATTCTCACTGTGTTGTAAAAACAGAAGAGAGAAACCCCCCCCCCCTGTTTTTTAGAGTAATAATCGAGTAATAATTCATCAACATTAGGGTTTAATTAAAGTATATGTACAAACCCCCCTATTTTTTAGAGTGTGGCTAATTAGTTTACTTAAGGCAAACTCTTACATTAAGTTTTATTTTTAGGATTTTCTAAATTTGGCAAAACACACTCTCACACACCAACACACTTTATTCTATTTAGCAATGGCAAACAAAACAAATCTTTTTCCCAATAAATGAGATTACAATATATGCCACAATTAATAAATGAGAAATTTTTATATTTATTTAATTAGGCGGGTATTACAGGATCAAAAAGGACACTACTCGTCCGTTGGACGATAATGAAAGAGGTTTCTCTCTGCCTATGGTGTTTCGAATGTTACTGAATGGTCTAATGATGATCCACGAGTTATTGATGATAAAATGTTTTGGCTTGCGGTGGAGCAATTTAAAGAGGTTGTCAGTGGTGGTCAGAGTTTCGAAGTTCATTATCCTCCTTCTCTTTCTATTAATGTTAGTGATGCGGCCGAATTCTTAGTTTCTTCTCTTGCTCATCTGGACTCTCCTGCTCATCTGGACTCTCCTGCTGCCACTACTAGTCTTGTTCCTGCTATGGTTGCTTCACGCCAGGAGGGTAAGAGTGGTTTTTTTTATTGTCACTGTCGTTCCTCCTGCTCTTTCGACTGTTGGGGTAGGTCCTCAGCTCTTTCGAATCCCTGTGTTCTTCATCCAAGAGTTTGTTGGACTGAGCCTAGCTCAAAAGATATCTGTATCGGTTTTGCTGGTTTACTCAGCTTGACGTGCAGGATATGTTGATAAATGAATGGCAAAGGCGGTCAATGGAAAGACCTTTGATGCTCGTATTGGATCCAAGTGATCACCTTGATTATGGTCTTGATCAGGTGGTTTCATTGGAGAGAAAGTTGGCAGCATTGTCGCTGGTATTTTCACACGTCTTTTCCTAATTTGACGTGTTGAGAGCACAATGCGCAGAGTCGGAGAAAACTTTGAGGGATAAGTCTGTCGTCGAGCTTGAGTTCTTCAAGGCTAAGTTGGATGGGGTCTGTGCTCATTTACGTGATGTGGATAAGGAGTTATCCGCCGAAAAGGTGGCTTATGATGAGGCTTCAAGTGCTGAGATTGAACAATATGCTAATTGTGATATTGCTGAGAGGCGGGTGAAACAGTTGACAGCTGCGCTCGACGAGGTCAAAGCAGATACTTCCATTATACTTACGACCGCTTAGGGACGGCTTGTCGTGGCTAAAAACGAACTCACTACTACCAAGGACAAGCTTCGCATTGTGGAGGCTGAAGATTGGAAGCGAGTTGTTGATGGGCGGATTGAGCTTGTTGATTATATCGAGGGGTTCAGTGTGGATTTGTCCAAGTACCGCCACTTGGTTGATCAAGCTTTCGAAGATGATGACAGTGAATAAGTTGCCCCGGACCCTTCGAGCGCTCAAGTGGTTGAAGAGCCATTGCATCCTTCTCTTTCTGTAGAGAGAACTTTGCCCTCTCTCGTAGATGATGTTGCCAACGACGTTGTGGTTCCCTCTATTTCTTCTCCTACTCCTACATATTCTTCTCTGGATGTAACAGAATAGTGTTGTTAATGAAAATATTTTTTTGATATTGCATGTTTTCGTAGTTTATCTTGTCGGCTCGTTGTGTGTTGCTTGTTCCTTTTTAGTCCAGCTGTAGTTGTGAAAATTGCGTATCGGACTTCACTCGAATTCCTTTATAGTTATTTTCATGTTTAGACGCATTAGTTGTCATGAGATGGTTGACTTTATCTTTCCTTCTTGATTCGTTGGAGCTTGCTCGAGCAAGTTGATTTTCCGCTTTGATTTTTACTTTGTCGGTTCAACGTATCGGGCAACCCGTAGCTCTTCAAATTAAGTCAATTCGTTCCTTCAATTTTTACTTCATTGGTTCGATGTACTAGTCGACTAAAAGCTTCCTGAATTGAGTTGACTCGTTCGTTCAACTCTCACTTCGTTGGTTTGACGTACTAGTCAACCCGAAGTTGCCTTTTAATTAGACTCGTTTGTCCAACTTTTACTTCGTTGGTTAGACAGACCGGTCGACTCAAAGTTTTCTGAATTAAGTTGACTTGTTCGTCCAACTCTTATTTTGTTGGTTTAACGTACTAGTCAGCCGAAAGTTTTTTTTTACTTAGTTGACTCGTTTATCCAACTTTTACTTCGTTGATTCAACGCATTAGTCAACTCAAAGTTATCTGAATTAAGTTGGTTCGTTCGTCCAACTCTTACTTTGTTGGTTTGACGTACTAGTTAGCCCAAAGTTGTTGTTTACTTGAGGTTATTCGTTTGTCCAACTTTTACTTCGTTGGTTCGACGCATCAGTCGACTTGAAGTTTTCTGAAATAAGTTGACTTATTCGTCCAACTCTTACTTCGTTGGTTTAACGTACTAGTCAGCCCGAAGTTGCTTTTTACTTAAGTTGACTCGTTTGTCCAATTTTACTTCGTTGATTCGATGCATCGGTCAACTCGAAGTTTTCTAAATTAAGTTGACTCGTTCGTCCAACTCTTACTTCGTTGGTTTGACGTACTAGTCAACCGAAGTTTCTTTTTACTTAAGTTGACTCGTTTGTCCTACTTTTACTTCGTTGATTCGACGCATTGGTCGACTCAAAGTTTTCTGAATTAAGTTGACTCGTTTGTCCAACTTTTACTTTGTTGGTTCAACGCATCGTTCGACTCGAAATTTTCTGAATTAAGTTGGCTCGATCGTCTAATTCTTACTTCATGGTTGATCAGACCAGAAGTTTATTATATATATACAACTTGTGTCCTGATTATTTTGGCTTGGTATGCTGATTGGTCTCTGTAGCTGAGTTTTGATGCATTAATCATGTTGTCCATGCATAAGATGGGGATTCAAATTTGTAATTTTATTGATATTCCCTTTTGGATATTGTGACCAACCCTAACGGTTGTTTTTCTGGAGCAGTCATGCTAGATTGACGAGTGATTTGCTTTGTCTTCTTGATCTTTGCTTGGTTGATGTCGACCTTCGTGATAAAGATTTATGTTTTTGTTGTTTTGTCTTGTATAGCCTATATCTTCATTCCCATATTTGTTATTGGTTATGTTTCATTCATTCGTCGTATATGTTATCGTAGTTGAGCAATGTTGATTTGTTCGATCGCGCTCACATCAGTGTCGAATTGTCCAATCATGCTCACATCAGTGCCAAATTGTCCAATCATGCTCACATTAGCACCGGGTTCGGCACCAACTGCCGAGGTTTGGTCGAGTCTGTTGTCAATTTTGTCGTTGGTAATTTGGGTTGGGCTTGCATCCGTCGGTATGGTCCTTGAATCATGTTAGTTTATTGGTGCAAACTCTTCATGTTCTATGCATTGGTAAAATGGTTCGTCTGATTTCGTTGGTACTCCTGCTTTGATATAAATCAGCCCGAGTGGGAGGTATTTATGGCTACTTCTACAATTGGGTTGATCGTTTTGTTTCCTCTGGCCATGCATTGTAGGGCGTATATTAGTTCTTTGGTTGTTCTTTTGATCTCGTAGTGGTATTTTCTTTTTCCTGTCTGGCATTCTAATGAATTCGTCGAGTTGTCCTTTCTGACCCCAGTGTTCAATTTCATATTTTAGATTGTAGTAGTCTTCAGTATCGTGCCCATGGTCCTTATAGAAGGAACAATATTTTCTTTAGTATCTTCCTTCTAGGTCTCCTCTCATCTTGAGTGGCCAATTGACGTCATCCCATTTTGCTATATGCTTCAGTATATTGGCCGGGCTCGTTTTCAAGGTCATATATAGTTTGCATGTCTTCTTCATCACACTTGTTACTCGCTCGTCTCGGGGTCGTGCTGACTGCAGCTTCTCGAACTTTTGCTGGTTAGATTCGGTTCATTCCAATGCTTCTTTGAATGAATGCTATCCTCCCAGGGTTTGTCATCTCGTCTTCTTTCTTTCCTCTTTTTCTGTTTCCTTGAATGATTATCCCTTTCTTGGTCGTTTTTCCTCTTGGCAGCTTTCATCTCCTCAAGAAAAATGTGTTTTTTTGGCTGTTTTCAAAAGGATCGCAATGCTTTTTGGAAGATCCAGGTTGATAACATTAAAAAAAAGGCTTTTTTTCAGCCTGGCGGTGAAAGTAGTTGTCACGCCCCGATTTTCGAGAAAATGGAAATCCTTAATTCCACGTAGGATTGTCCGTTTCCCCAAAACTTGGTACTTGAAAAATTCAATAACAACATAAACATTTAGCAAAAACACTAAGACAACTTAATAATTGAAACAAACTAAAATAAATGAAAACTATAACCAAAAAAGTCTTTGACGAGGTTCACCCCGCTAAAGAAACTCCAATAGCACTGCCCAAAACTCTCTAAACCTGAAACAAGACTAATTGGGTACATTTCCAGATAAATGTACCCAAGAGGCAAACGCTCACTTGGGTCATCAATTAAGCTGATATGAGTAATCTTCATTCCCAAAATCAATAAATCTACAAGTGATAACATAAAAAAATTAAACACCAACGGTGAACAACCACACAAGCAAGTAGTTCCTCACATAGGCAAATGTGGCATCTTAATAAGTTCTTATCATTATTAAAATAAATATTCATTTTACCTGGACTTACTCCGTAATGTTTAACCATGGCAAGTCTGACCTGCAGTAATGTTAGTAGACTTGCCATCCTGCATGAAAAGGGTTAGAAACAATATGAATTTGACTTTTCAAATAGCTGGTATTTTATCAATTAAAATAATAGTGTCCATACATTATTTGACTTAATTATATTATTCATTTTATTGGATTGCTCACTTAGACGATACCACATTCACACCACCTCCGTGTCAAACATACATGCTCATACGTCTCTCTTATATAAATGAGGACTTCTCTATCATCTATGCCTAAGTGAGGACACATCACTGGATACTCCTAACTATATGAGTAACAAGAAGTCGCTCTTGGACTATCAATGCGCAAAAGTCACGTCACATTTTTTTTACGGATAAATATCAAGCCTATTTTAGGCATTTCAAAACCACACCCTTTTCCGCAAGACCCAACTTGAAGGTATTTTAGTTTCTCTATAGGTGAGGGAAAACATAAACAATAAGAGATGTGGTAGTTCTAAGTGATACAATTCCAGGTGATTAAATTTTCAGGAATCAAAGTTTATCATTATCATTTATTTTTGATGTTTTAAAATTCTTTCACAATGACCTTTTGTCATTTATAAATAAATTCTTCATTCTTTCAGGGAAACTAAACAATTTCATGGAAAATTTTTCTAACCAAGAACTAGATACTTTTATGTCATAAATTTCATCCAACACATCATGTGCCTTCAATCAGTATTCAACCAAAAACAACGACCACAATCTCACATCCTATAACTCACAGCCCAAACAGAACACAATGACAAAACTTCTTATCTAAGAACCCAATACAATGAAGCAATACTTTACTCTTGCTCAAGAAATCAATTAAAACTCCTGCAAGTAATTTCACTATCAATTCAATAGCAAGAAACTAATCATGGGAAAAAGAGTTAAAACTTGTACATTAAACATCAACATTGTCAAATCTCATCTTCACTATATGAAAAAACCCAATATGATACAAAACAAAATCTTCATTCCCATAACTCATTTGTGAAGATAACATGGATTGAGGACGTATTCATGTTACCCGACCTAGCTGCCCTAAATTGATTCAAACACAGGTATAAACACCAATGCAATCAATCTGACCCCCACATTTTGAACAAAACTGATCTAGCAATCTCTACTGATAAGATTTCTTAACAATAAGCAATCAGATAAAAAAAAGGGATTAAAACCCATAAGAATTTCTCATAGAATTCACAAAGAGAATAAGAGAAATAATCAAATCACTTGCCATTGGTTAATCCAAGTGGTAACACATGAGCAAGGTAGTTGGTCTGTTAGTACTTAGTACAAGGAAGTCCTTGGCTTTCCAAAGTCGAAATGAACTAACAATGATTATTTATGCTTATGTGATTATCTAAAAAAAAACTACTACAACTCCCTGGTGCTGAAGCAAGTGCCTAGTGATCACACAGGGTGCAACTGCCTGGATTATTCTAAATAGATACACTATGATGTAAAAGTAGCATAAGTCTCAAATACTCTTGATAGGTTAATAGGTAGTACCAAAACAATGTTTGACGAGGAAGTTGAGACCATTTCAATTGAAAGGTTGAAGCATTGAACCCTCTTTAATGCTCACCTTGAATGTTTCATGTCTTCTAGCTGTCAATTCCTCTACCCGCATATTCATGGCAAACCCTCATTTGGGTCCCCAATTTCAAATTTGAGGACAGGCCAAGTAGACACATTCAAATTGACTACAAAGTGAAAACTTTTCACAATAAGACTAAACAACAAAAAGGGTTGTTTGAGAACTACCCATACAAATTCAAAATGTGAACAGTTAGAGGAAATAAGCAAAGAGGGATTATGAACACAACAATGACCAAAAAAGGGGTATTCAGTAACACATTAGAAATCCAAAAAGTGCATGGATTCAACAATACCCAATCTTGATCTCCTCGGCAACAGGCCGTTGTGTCTAACCGATGTCTCATGTCCAAATGGTTCCTTGGTTTCTCATTTGAAAGTCCAATCTCAAAACCAATTACAATCTTAACATACTGGATGGTTATCAATAGAAGAGATCAAACCTGTATCACAATCCAGTTCTACAAACATGAATGGAACCAATACCTTCGATTAAAGAGAGGGGAGGCAAACCAAGGCAAGTAAGCAACCAATCCCGTATCTATGATCTCAATCTAACTTATCAAGTTACTCAGTCATAACTTAACATCCATCCATTCTACAATGAGTAGTCTACAATTTCAATTATCTCAAGCTATCACTATTAAAAGGTAACTCAATTATCTTCTAATATGCCTTTCAACTAAAGGAGGGACTGAAAAATCTAGATTTCATCAAAATCAGATGTTGTACAATAGAAAAAAAAAGTCAATAAATCCTTAATATAAAAACATAGGATCTGAATTATAAAATACAAGGTCATTAAATCCATCGAAAAAAATAATACGACTTATAAACCCAAACCAATAACTTCAGTACAAACCCAGAGTAATCAACCCCTAAAATCCATAAATTCAGTTCTTAACATGCATTAAACTCTTAAATCTAACAAGACCAACTAGGGGAGAGTGAAAAGGATTTACCTAAGTGAAAAAAGCTCACACTGTGGTCTTCTCCGCCATAACGCCTCTTTCCAGCCAATTCCATCTCTCTTGCCACTATCTCTCTCACTGCAAACCTGTTTATAGGGCTGAAACCAAACAGGAAGGAGAGGGAAGATGGAGGAAGAAAAACGGAGAACGATGAGGAGATTTTGGCAGAGTGGGCGGAACAACTCGGATGCAAGTGGCCACCATTGCCGAAGAAGAAAAAGAAGAACTTGCAGGGGGAGAAGGAGAAAAAGCACCCACCCTATAAACTTCTTAATGCCCTAAAATTTTGAAATTTTAAATTCAAATAAATTTAACTCTATTTAATTAATTCAAAATAAAATAAATTAGCTTTATGAAATTTAGGGGTATTACATCATACACACACGTTAAAAGTAATCTCGTCCCGAGATTTGGAAGGTAAGAGAGTTAGGTGAACTTCAAAAAATACAATATGGTAAACGAACTAAGATTTTAAAATAAATTTTAAATGAACTTTAGGCATATAAATTTTTATTGTCATTGAAAAAGTATGGGTGTTACAGTAGCGGCGACTATGTCATCGCTGCATCCATCGATCATCGTCTGTTCGTTGGTGAAACGAATGTTGTATTCTTGTATCGTCTCTTCGGATTTTTGCTTGATATGGAGGAGGTAGTGTGGTCATTTTCTCATCCACTAACTTCGGGCTTTTGTTTGATATGAATCTTTTGATAAAGGCGATGGCTAACGCCTAGAAGGAGTCTATTAACCTCGGTGGTAGGTTGTTGAACCAATTCATTGCTATGGATGTAAGATTAGTCGAAAATATTTTGCACAATAAAGACTTTGTAGTCTCCTCCAATGCCATCATTTGGTGGAAGTGCCTCAAGTGATCTTCATCATGTGGTTCATCTAGACCATAAGTAGGTCTACCCGAGAATCCGTGGCAGTGTCGCCAGATGTCTAGGTTGTCTAAGCTGCGTCTTGTTCGCGAACTGCTTGCAATACATTGTTTCCGATATGAGGGTTATTGTGATCGTCGCTGGGTTGAGGATCTGTAGAGTGTGTCATTTGTTTTGACAGCTCGTTGATCGTTTATCAAATTTTGGTGAACTTCGTCACTGTGGATCTTCTTTTTAAAAAGGAAACTCGTCGTTCCCCACGGACAACGCCAACCTGATGTGTTTAATCTCGTCCTTCTGAGAGTTTGACCTGCAAAATAGATGATAGACTGTCAAAGACCACCTTTTTGGTGGCCAAAAGCATTCCAATGCTTAAGTCAATGACTCTGTTTGAAGAAGAAAATAAATCTGGACAAAACTCAGTTAAAATTGTATACCTTTGTCGAATGTTCCCTTTACCTTTTATAATGGTCGCGGTTAATTCTCCGCGTGACTTAAGCATGTAAAGCGCGATGAAAGGAGATGTTTCTCATAATAGTCTCGTCCTTTATGGAGACACGTCCGTGTAGACGTAACTCCCTCCACGACTCTTTTTGTGCAATGTTCCTATTTTTTATGAGAGAACTCGTATCGGGTCTGGATTTGGGCTTTGATTAAGTTTTCCTTTAATGGACCCAGTTTGGGCCTTTATGATTGGTTTTAACCTTTTTAGGGGTTTACGAGCTAGCTCAGTAGATGGGACGCCAGATCCTCATGATGGATGTTTTCAGCCACGTGTATGGTTGTGATGACGGTCTATCTTGATATATCATCATATGACATAATAAAATGGAGAACAAGGGATAGCTAGGCAAAGAGCTTGCAATACATGTGAGTTGCAATCAGAAGTAGGGGTGGGGATCCCATCCCACGATCCCGATCCAGTCCCGATGTTTCAAGTCTTTTTGGTATTAATCAAACTCTTCCTGATCTAGAGTGGGATGGAGATTTTCAACCATGCTCATCCTGTCTAGACCCGAATTTATTTATTAACATTTATTATTAATAATTTTAATCAAACTACTCTTCTAAAGGAAAGTTAAAGATATATTGAAATTAAATCAAAACATTTACTATTTGAAAATTACTTGCTTGATTTGGTACTCTTTGTTTAGGTAGAAACCTCAATTTGGATATTTTAGGTCAAATAGAACTCATGAATATTTATGCTTTTTCACATTTTAGATAGGTTATAAGACAATTATTATTGTAAAAAATAAAGTCAAATGATGGTTTAGGTTAGTTTTGCACTATGAGTTATGTAGCTGGAGAACATTGCTCATAATTGTATCTTGTATGAATGATATTTCAACTCTTGCAGAAATACGCAAGACGAATGTATGGAGGGGCTCCATCCATCTCCCATCATTCATTTGACAAATTTAATTCCATTATAAGGTAACTCTCCACAAATTTTATATAACATTTAATATTGTTATGATGAAAGTTATATGTACATAAATTTGACATTATTGGTATGTAAGCAGTGTGAAATAAAATTCTTTTGTTATTTTTCATTGGAAGACTATGTAGTACATGCTCATCCTATCCTGTCCCGAACTCGTTTGGGATGGGATGAGATCAGGATGAGGTTTATCTTGTCCCAATCTCGAACGAATTAGATGGGATATGGATGAGGTTCATCCCGTCTCGTGCCTAGTGACGGGGCCAAGATTTTGTTTGAAGGGGGCGAAATGATGAGTCATAGTTAATTAATAATATAATAATAATTAAAAATTTTAACATATATATTTTTAAAATTTTGAACAATACATAATTAACTATACAAAACACCAATTTCTAAATAAAACTCCATCTAATCTATAGGGGAAGAAATGGATCCAACAAGTTAATTTGAAGCAGCACAGAAGACAAATATATGGGGGCAAATCAAATTGGTATATATCAAGGGGCGAAAGTTAATTTCAAATGTAAAATTATACGTGGATAATTGTTTTTGGGGTAATTTGTGATTTGCCCCCAATCAAAAAATAGCTAATTAGAGGTTATCCTATCATTAATCACTATTGCGTATGCAGTCTCCCCCAGGACTAGCAATCAACATGTGTTGGGTGTCAAAAGGCTCACATTAATTACCAAAATGCCCTTCAAACAATAACCCATAGATGAATCTCAAGATATAAACATATATCTAAAGAAAAATTAATAATCAAAATTTTCATATATCTCTAGAAAATCCTATGAATAAAATACAAAACTTGACCATGAGATAGAATTCATCTCGAGAAAATACATTAAAAAAACTTTCTTCTTCTTCAAAGCATGTAAGAGGGGTTGGGGTTGCTTGTAGTTGGTGGCTATGGTGGGAAAGAAAATTAAATAAAGTAGAGAGGAGGAGGCGGGGTAGTTTCCCGTCTATTAGTAAACAAAAAGAGGGAGCATAAGAGAGAGATAAAAGGGGTAGGGCAGGATCATCGACGTCGTAGAGACCAGAGGGAAAGATGGGGTGGGACTGTGTCGTCGGTGCCATAAGAGTGGGCAAATCGCAAATAATCAAAAAATATATCAAAAGTCGGTGGGGCAAGTGCCCCCACTTAACCCATGTAGATCCGTGTTTGCCCGTGCCCACCTTTAATTAGAAGGATGCGCTCACATACGTTAGAGTTGCAAGAAAATCGACGAATGACACTCTAATAGGACCCTTGAGTCTCACTTGAAAACATAATCGTTAGAATATTTGTAACTACAACAATAAATTATCTAACAACAAGGTCCAATTTTTTTGTGGACGCAAATTTAAGTATCGAGCCTGTTGATCTAATCTTTGACGTTTTAATCTCATGTACAATTTTGATAGTTCGGGGAGCCAACAACACTATAATTGGTGTCCTTTGATATTAGATATTTAAATTTATACATTTTGATAAATAATTTTTAGAATACGAATACTTATCTTCACAAATGTATAATTTAAAACATTTCAACTTTTTGGAGATGTAGAACATCAATAATCAAGATGAATGTGATTTCACAGCAAATGTGGTATTAACTCAGCTGGTAGTCTTGTGGTCTGAACCCTGTTGACAGAATTTAGGGTAGGAGGGGTTAAGGGATTAATTAATTTATTTTTTTAAATGTGATTTCACAATTCAACTTTTCTTAGATATACTTCTTATATGGGTCAAATTGATTTGTTAAAAAGATTGTTGTGTCAACCATATGTTTTCAAAACACTTAATGGCAAATTAAATAAGTTTTGATGAACATACAAAATTTTCATTAATTAAAAACATATCCTACGAAGACCCTAAACATTGTTTTAGTGGAAATTTAATACTTAAGGGAAGGAAAAATCCCAACACAAGACTTTTCACTACCAAATTTTTATGTCTGAATCTTTTTCTCCCTATAAACTGAAATCGCACTCTATCATCTAATTTTACACTAAACAAGCCATCAAGCATTTTAGAAAAATGTGACTCACGCAACCATTTTTTGTTCGTATCACTGAGAACCATAAAATTATTTACAAAAAAAGTTATATGGAAGATAGGAAAAGACTTTAGTGGTAATGGGTGTTTCAACAAGCAAAAGTGTTTTTAGTTTTTGAAAACTAAATTTGCAATTAAATTATATTTTGTCTACGAATCATTTTTGTATTTTTTAGTTTTCTAGTTGGTTTCTAATTATTTTTTTTCAATTCCTATGTTCACAAAAATGAGATTTTGCAATAAATTAAATATGTCAAGAGTGTATCTAAACCATATGAATTGAAAAAATCAAAATAAATCACAATAAAAATTATAAAAATGGATAGAGCTTGGAAATTGTCTATTCGCAGAGGCTCCTGCAAGTATCTAGATTCCAATCACAGGAGCCTCTGTGATAGGACAGCTTCCAGACTCTGTCCATTTTTGTGATTTTTTATTTTATTTTTATTTTTTCATTCCAATGGTTTAAATACACTATTGGAACATTTGATTTATTGCAAATGTCCAATTTTGACCTTATCATCATGCATACGTCAAAAATGGGATTTCGCAATGAATCAAATATGCCAAGAGTGTATTTAAACCATAGGAATCGAAAAAAAAACCCAAAAAAATCACAAAATTGGACAAAGTCTAAAAATTGTTCTTTCTCACTCGTTAGTGTGACTTTTTCTAGGATCTTCGTAGCGGTTCTTGCGACTAGAAATATGTATGTCACATGGTCTGTTGAGTTTGGTATTCAGGTCACTAACGCATAATGTTTTGTGATTTCAGTTCTTCGCTTCGCAATGGAATCTGTGAATCTCTATATGGTGTTTGCAGAGGATCCTGTGTTTTTAGTCAGAACTTTTAGCTATCATATAAATTGATTGTGTGTTCAGTTTTCCGGGTTGATTGATCAAAGTTATCATGTTGATTATCAGTTAACTTTATAACTATTACCATGATATAAATCATCCATACAACTAGTCATCCACAAAATGAAAAACAAAGAAAGTCATCGTGAAATGTAAATTATATTTCTTGTCATTTAATGATATCATAAAGGTACAAGTTATCGCAAAATACAAAAACGTTGACTTTTTTTACAACTAGATCATCATATGTATACATGTGCAAAAATTTACAAAATGTGCAAAAAGTTACAAAATGTGGATCCATCCTCAATGTGAACTACTTCTTTCGACTTCTTCTTAGATTTAGATGCATTGTATTTCTTAACCATCAACTTACCTATCTGTAGCTGACCATCGATCGAAGCTTTCCAAGATACTGCTTCTAGAAACATGCGAGAGGGTCACGTCGGTACTGTCCGAGGCAATGATAGTCTTGGTGTTATATGGAGCAAGATGAAGTGGGAGCTTTGGGCAAGGTGTGTCATGAAACATACCCGCACGTCCTTCAAGTTTGATGGCTGCTGAATAGATGGAAAACATGTAGTGTGTTGGTTCCCATAACACACAACCATAACAGTTCGCCGCCAACTCTAGCATATCCGATTGAATCAAACACTTTCGCGTGTAATGCGTACAATGCCTTCTAGAATTTTCAAAGCATCCTTCACAATCTTCACCCACCCTCAATCCACATTTGAAGCCACAACTCTTGGTTAGTTTCTAGCTCCATTAGTTGCTCACTTCTGACTTGCCTCCAACCACCATTCTCACCGTAACCTAGGAGGTTGTCTATGCATCTAATCTACATGGCCATCGGCAAGTACATTCTGAATTTCCTCAACATAATCTTGAATCCACAAAGAAATTTGTTTAACGTAGTTTTCCACTTTTCTGCCTTTTGTTTTAGCTTAGAAACACTTTCTTGACTTCTAAGTAGGGGTGGGTATTGGCCGGGATGGACCTCATCCCTATCTCATCCCATTCATTCGAGATAGGGATGGGATAGACCTCATCCCGACCTCGTCCCATCCCCAATGGGTTCGGGACCGGACGTAACGAGACGGGATTAGCAGGAAACACAAAGATGCCTGCATGAAATATACTTCTTCCATGCTGCCTAGACTTCCAGCACTAGACAATTTTTGCATTGAGATGTTTCCTACTAATTGCCAATGACAACACACAACGCATATGTTGTGAATAGATATATTTTCATGCAAACGTTTGATCCATCCCACGCATATGTTGTGAATAGATATATTTATGCCATCTTATATTTCCTGTTGATCCAATCAATGAGGAAGAGTATCTGTTGTGTTGGATTTGATTCATGCAAATGCTAGTTGTTGTTGGTTGCTTTTGTATCAAGAGTACTCTCTCTTAATCATGTGTAATTGTTAGGTTTGTCACCAAAAAAACCCGAAAAAATAGGGACCGGATTAGGACGGGATCGGGATTGAGGGATGGGATGCCCACCCCTACTTCTAAGCTCCTCTTGTGTCTTCGTGTACTCATGACCAGATGGGTCCTTTTTGTAGACTTCTCATGCTTGGACAATTTCTTTTTTTTAGGTATCCCATTGCCCTTTACAAGTTTGGTTGGTTCGATCATGACACTTGAATAAGGGCAACTCAAATCTAAAAATTTCCCCCTTCAACAACAACTCCTTATTAGGAGTGGATTTAAATAACTTTTGAATAACGTCATTGACCACTGGATTTATAATCACATCCGGAGTTGCACGAAGAGGTGTTTTGTCAAGTTGCATCTGATACTTGTGTAAGATAGATAGTGGAAGTTGTCATATAGGAGTGAGATTTTGTGCCATTTCATGAGCACAAGGCAATCCAGGAGTGGTTTTCATCACATATCAACACTTGACTAGATCGTTGCCACAAATTCTACTTCAGACCTACGAATTTCTGATAGCATCAAGTCAAGAGCTTTGTGCGACACGGACCCATGAAGTTTTCCAAATAAGAGTGAAATATGTTCTTTCTTGACATTCGTCAGACTTTTTCTGAATGACGCTTCAATCTCTATAAGTTTGACTTGGATCATGTCATGCATTTTTTCCATACATTATAATGTGTCTTGGAAATTTTCTAACATTTTCTTTAACCTGGAGTGTACGCCTTCAACACGACCAATTGTCCGTTGCCAAAATACATGAAAGTGTTGGTCCATGCATTCACAAAGAACTCCTTATACAGATACCAAATTGTGCGCAGATAGTCCAAACACTTGGGATGTGATGTTCATCTTTTCTCGAAATCAACAATGCCCATGTTCCATTGTTGTTATGTACTTGATCCATACAAATTCGAGAAAAATTCAATAAACTCGATCCACCCCTCATTATCCTCAGAGTGTTTTTTTTTACAATTCTTTTCCGCATTTGTATTTACATTTAACCTGCACAACAACCTTATTGCTTTAGGAAAGAATCGTTCAATGACTTTGATCAAACCAAGCTCTCTGTCAATCACAAACATCGTTGGCAAGTTGTCTAGTTCAAACACTCCCAGTAGTTTTTTCAATGTCCAAATGTACGATTGTTATTTTTTCAGAAGACATAAAACAACAACCAAGATTGAAAGTCTTGTCAGTCAACGTGACACACACAACCTCAAATAGTGGCATCCAATCAGTGTTCTAAAAATCGCTAGGCGCTGGGCGGGCGGCGAGCAGGTGCCTAGCGCCCAGGGGCCTAGGCGGTCTTAGGTTTTGTATTATAACTTTAATAATTTACAAAAGTTAAGCATAATACCTTATCAATTACATCCAATTTAATGTCAATATACATATGCAAAATTTAAAAACATGAAAAATTAACAATCGTGAACAAAATTTATTAAAACTCAAATGACTGAAGTTGGTCATGATGGGTACTTTATATAAATTTGAATTTGTGTACTCTTTTATTTTTCTTCAAATTGCATGAATAACCTCAGTTATGTTTGATAAAATCTACATTAGTAAAATTGGTACCGGCAGATCATTTGAAAATTCCATTAAGTAATCATCATTCGCTACATTTAGACATATCATCATCATCATCATCAAAGCCCATTCCCGAGATTTTCTAAAAAAACAATTAAATAGTTTATTTCTAAAAAATAGGAAAGAAAAATAAAATAAGAACACAATCAACCTTATTAAAGAATAAAAAATAAAAAAATAAAAATCTCCCAGATCGCCTAGACCCCGCCTAGAGTCCGCCTAGGCCGCCCAGACCCGCCTAGACCCGCCCAGACCGCCCAGACTGCCCAGAACCGCCCAGACTGCCCAGAACCGCCCAGGCATTAATCTGGGCGGTTTTCCACCTTCTAGCGCCTAGGCGGCCGCCTAGACCGATTTTTAGAACACTGCATCCAATAGTGATTGGTTTTGTAGGTGCAATTCATAAGCATCACTGTTGGAAAACACTTTGCTAGTTGAATTGACTCGAGATACGACCAAAAAATATTGATGACTCTATTCTGATTGTCGACTGTATGCAACTCAATATAATCATTATCGTTTAACAAGTGCATTGTGGCATGCAAAGTTATCCTACCTTTTAGTTGGAGTGTCTTTAGCTGATGAATGTAATTGTAAACAGTCTTCAAATATGACACATTGTTGGGAAACATTGCTTTCAAACAGTACAATATGTAGTGAGGGGCTACACCCACTGTTGACATGTTCTGCAAATATGTGATCTCTAGTTCGTTGAATCTACCAGCAAAGGAATGACCAAAAAGATATTTTGATCGTGGATGATTGTGGGTTCTACAGGTCACTTGTGGCACCCTTCTCAACTAAAGTGGGTACCCACAATTCTTTGTACTGGTCGATCGAACAACCTCCAATTTTTGCCTTTGATTTTTCTTGAGCTTTCGTCCCCTCTCACATCCCAAGTGGATCTTCCTTTACGTCTGCTATCAGTGGGTTCCGATTTAGTGATAATTAGAACTATGTTATTATCCCTACCAACACATTGGCATTAAGCTATAAAGGACGATTTCGATAGGAATACCTACAAAAAAATAGTGCATACTGATGTTAGGAACACTAATAAACTTGTTAATAAATGAACTTGTGAAACAGGATTAGACTAGGGCTGAGCAAATACGGGTAACCGGCCCGAGAAATTCGGGCCCGTGTTTATGAGACTCGAAACCGAACCGAGTTGACCGGGTAACCGAGGTCCCGATTAACCGAATTATGGGCCGGTCTCTGTCCTAAGAGCAAAATAATACTTCTACAGTAAAAAAAAATACTTCATTCATCATACGTACAAAAATTATATCAAAAAATTACAAAAAAAAACCATACAACAAATTACAAAAAAAAAAAAAAAAAAATCGGCCTATTCTCAATCTGATCTGATCTCAACTCTGATCTGATCTCAATCTGATCTGATCTGATCTCAACAAATTACAAAAAATCCTAAATCTGATCTGATCTCAATCTGAGATCCGGAAGAGGAAGGCGAATCTGATCTCAACTCTGATCTGATCTCAACAACTCTAATCTGATTTGATCTCAATCTGATCTGATCTCAATCTGATCTGATTTGATTTTATCTCAACTCTGATATGATCTGATCTCAACAAATTACAAAAAATCCTAAATCTGATCTGATCTCAATCTGAGATCTGGAAGAGGAAGGCGGATCTGATCTCAACTCTGATCTCTGATCTTTGACTTCGACCCTTCGTCTGTGTGTGAGAGGGAGAGATCATGATCTTCAACTTCGACCCTTCGTCTGTAAGGTGGATCTGCTTCGACACCTTCGAACCGGTTCTTCAACACCTTTGTTGGGTTCACGGTCTGTAAGGTGGATCTGCTTCGACACCTTCGTCGAACCGATTCTTTATTTTCTTTATCTTTGAACCATCAAGTGAGGGGTCAGATCCAAAATGAACCGTCAAGCCGAAGTAGCACCTGCTCCCCTCCCCAACCTAGACCACCTCTTACTCCCATCCGTTGCAGCTCAGTCGAAAACCAGGAAAGAGCATTGGTCTCTCTGTGGAATTAGTTAAGTGAAGGTGAGGAGAGAATGTGAAGGTAAGGGGAGAACGTGAAGAGATATGAGAATGAGACTTTCTCTGTGAAGTTGAGGGGAGAGATAATTAGTTAAGTGAAGGAGTTGGGCCGGGCCAGTTACCCGACGGGCTTCAGAAATGAAAATCGAGACCCGGACCAGAAACTTTGGGCCAAGCTTTTACAACCGAAAATTTTTTAATTAATTAAAACCGATCCGAACCGACCCAATCAGTCCGGTTGTCGGTTCGGTCCGGGTTTTCGGTCCTAAATGCCCACCCCTAGATTAGACAATAATTGCACGCCTACAAGAATTAATCTTACCTCTTCTGTAATAAATAAGTCATCATCATCGACTACCTCTTCCAGTTCTCGTTCATCATTTGTGTCAACATTATCATCCTTCTACATAAGTAAATAAATTTTTTTGTTATTATAATCATTTACTAAGAAAGAAAAGTAATAAAATAATTAAGTCAAAGATTTACCCCTAGATGGTTGGTATCTTCCAAATAAGCTTTACGTATCTCCGGGTAATCAAGATTATTTGAAGGTATCTCGAAATCTATTAGATCGGCGATGACATCCTATGCACAAAATAACAACAATCGACGATAACAATGATGACGACGATCAAACTAACATTAAAAACATAAATAAACAAGTTTTAGGGTTCAAATATTAACCACTAACTCTAAAAGTAACAATGTTGCTTAAAATATAAATGAAAAAAGAAATTAAACATGATATTACGATAATCACAACAACGAAAAAAACACCCATGCAAGCTCATCTCAAGTTGAGAGCGTACCTCAAGTGGAGTGGGTTGTTCTTCCTCTTAAAAATGTCCATCTCTTCATTCACTCCTATAAATGAAGCACAATGGTGACTCTCTACTCCACCATTATCATCCTCAAGCCTACTAACATCATTTTAACTATACTCATCTATTTCTAGATAGAAACTTCACCTATGCCCTTCCAAATGAATATGAAGAAGTAGAAGAGAGAGGGTGAGAAAGAGAAAGGAAGAGAGAGACAATGAAAACGTAGAAGATAGGGAGAGACCCGGCGTTTGGGTCATCTAGCGAGCTTGGGATGGAAGCCAAGCCCTGTCTGCAAAATGGGTTCATTTCCTTGTGCGAGAAAAAAAATGAAGCAGTATAAGAGAGGGAGAGAGATGATGAAGACGTGTAACCGACATTCATTTTCTGACTAGATTAGGAGTGGAAGGGTTGGAGAGGAAGAGTCGTGCAAGTCGAAGAGCTGTGGTCGTTGGATTTGGGAGAAAAAAACAGTTTTTGGTGTACATAGTGGTGGTGTCCTTGAGTAAATTCAAAATAATAATAATAATTGAGGGTGGTTGTAACGACCCGATCCATACAGTATGAAATTGTACGCTCTGGGCCCAACCGGCCCGCACGGCTTTAAAATGCGTCATACTATGGGGATCCAACCTCGCACATATATAGTTCATCCCCCTTCCGCACCCAGGCGATGTGGGACTATGTACCACTTTGTAGCTCGTCCAACCTCTCTCGGGCCTATTGGGCTCCAACCCTCACCCTCAGGTCCGCCCACTCCAGGGTCTCACAGTGGTGGTGTCCTTCAGCGAAAATAGTGGTGTCCTTCAACGAAAATGGTGTTGTCATTTAGCAAATGTCTATTAGGAATAATAGTAATTTAGGAGTATCAGGAATTCATTTATTTTTGTAATAAGGACTAAATTTTGCATATTTATGTTGGCATTGAATTTGGAGAAATTTATATGTTATTATGCTTAACTTTTATAAATTAAAAAAAAAAAACGCCTAGGCCTCTAGTGCTAGTCCCTTGCTCGCTGCTCGCCTACCGCCTAGCAATTTTTAGAACTTTGATATACATTTATAAAATTTTGGTTGGGAAAACAACCAAAAACATGTTTTAGGGTGAAACCCAAAATAGACCTACAAAATGAGTTGGCAAGTCAACTCTAAATTGATCCAAAACTTAAAAGCCTCCAACCCTAATCCAACCCGTTGCGAGTCATTTTCGTATCGCCCAAGGTGTACCAGCTAAGTAGGTAAAAGTGTGGCGGATGGAATCAGACATCATGGGTTAATGAGAATTATTATGAGAATGGGAAATTTCAAAATGCCATGTACTACGACTTTGTGTCATCGCATAGAGTCCAATTTCATAGGAATACACGAGAAAACCACAAAGGCTAACTTGAGCAAATGTGGAGACTATCTACCATAAATTAAGATTTTTTCATAGAGAAGGGATTTTTCTTATAGATAGGGAGAGTTAAGATCCCATGATCATGGAAATCAAATTCTTCGGGAGAAGGCAAGGATGTTCATGGAAGTTCAACTTCAGTATTGAAAAAAAATATTTATGTGTGCCCGCAA
The DNA here is from genome assembly GCA_963556465.1 of Berberis vulgaris. NCBI lineage: Eukaryota > Viridiplantae > Streptophyta > Magnoliopsida > Ranunculales > Berberidaceae > Berberis > Berberis vulgaris. The sequence continues at coordinate 79,499,026 of OY747125.1, read as the reverse complement.
ATTTCGTCATATTGAACTCCATGCAACCGAACACACCCTTACCCGTAGCATAAATAAGATGTTATGATATATAATCAAGTTGAAAAGAAACTATCAAGTACTTTAGAAGGAAAGAAAGGAGAAATTTTCAAAATTAGAAAATCTCAGATGTGATTGTCTGCATGAAACCAACTTTTCACTACTCTTTCTTCCAACTTCAATTTGATGCCTCCCCAAGTTTCATCTTTTCTCAAAATGTCACAAACCAAGCTCATGTATGTCTTGTCTGTTCTAACCATGCGATCCAACTCTGACATGCTCACAATGCCAGCGTGTAAATACCAAATTGATTATCACATGCACCAATGGTTCCAGCACAAAACAAGACAGTTTTAACACACGCCTAATTTTTTTTTCCCTTTTTTTCTATTTAATTAATTATCCTTGGTTGAGAAGTTAGCTTTAATCTTGCTGCAAAAATACATTCCATGAATAAAATGAGACAATACCCGTCTGCAAATACTGACACCCTGGTGCATATTACTTCAAGATAAACGATAGCAGCATCCAGAAAAGAGACATTTTATCCAATCACAAACTGTACCAATCCAACACACTATCCATACACCGAATAGGTTTCAGCAATCTCAACAAGTGGAGTAATAATCACATATCATACCAGTCCATGAAATAGCAAGAGAAACGTTCTATCTCATGTTAACACCTTTCCTGCTCTCATGGCTACAGGAATTAGTGCCTACAAGCATGAGTTACACATTTGACCAAAACCCATATCTCAACCAGGTTGTCAAATATTCTTCCACATAGCGATGTGTGCTAGTAGTTCCTCTGTTTTATGCTTGAAACATGGAATAATACATTTAATTTTAAAAAAAAAAAAAAAAACCCAATGCTAATGAGTAATAAACTCGAGGCAAAGGGAGAAGAAACCATCCAAACCTAAGACAAGTTACGGGCCCATTGAACATAAACGATTTTGAAAAGACATTACATGAAATCCCCAAGTAACGCCCCTAACGATAAATAAGAGGCTCATTTCAGATATGCTCAAGATTTCATTCTTTCCATATCATCCAATAGTAGGAATTAGAACTCTGTCCCAGCCAATGATTGTAACCACTGACCAATAATCCCATTCTGAAAACACTAGCTGACCATTTTGCAGAAAGAACATCATCCAGTACTCCGGGTATGTATGAACACAAAAAGAATGGGTTATGGAGCCTTTATATTTTCTATTGTGCTGTCTCAGCTATCTTTCTAATATAATTTTTTCCTCGAGCGTTTTTGCTTGCAACTGGAAAATTCCATGGGTAAATTGATGGATTCAACTGTATGTAGGCCATCAATGTCTACCTTGTTTTCTGATCTCCACGAAAATTTATTTCTAAAGACACCCTCACCGATGTAGAAATAAGGCGTGCAACCACACGGCCAAGAGAACATTGACTTTTGCATGCCATTACCAAGCCCATCATGTTCCTAAATCCTTGTGCTGCTTGCTACAATATTGCTCACAAAGGACAAAATTGTACACGCCAGAACTCAACATCTTCTATGACATCCAGTGTGCTGGACAGAGGGAGTCCTCTACCTGCAGAAATGAAAATGAAAAATTAGAAACTTCAAACCAAAACTATTGGCAATCTAATATCTTGCAAACACATTATAGGCTAAACAGTATTAAGCAGACAATAATGTCAATCAGCGAGTATCTGGAGATTCAGAATTCATAACAAAACATTCAATTTGAGAATAATATGCTCTGCTATAGTACCAAATCAGTAACAAATTATCTCATAACAATCACGTGCAAAACAGTAAATTAACCTCAAACAGTGAACACGTGATTTATCTATATACAGTCCGATCACTTCAAACTTTGCCACAGATCCCAGACCGACTCCATCATTACCATACTTGGCTAACTCCATCTTAAACGTTCAAAATTCTCTAGCTGAAGATGCACATGCTCCCACCAGAGAAGCCTATCCATTTAGGTTGTTGAACTTCAGCACCTCCTGTTCCTTCCCAAACACTCCGGTGAAAATCCAGAATCCGCTGGACTCCAAACAGCATACTGCCAATAGCTAGTTACAAGCTGCAGTGAGGAAGTAGGAATGACAAGCTTTACTTAGAAACCAATATTAATCGGTGCTTGGAAACAGCGGAGGATAGATAATTTGATGGGAAGGCAAGATTGTCAATGGGTACATGAAATACAAAAATGTTCTCACCCAAGCCACTGTAATCTAAGAACTATCCAGAGATATACTTAGGCAGTGGTTCTTGCAATGAGCAACAACCACATTTACAATGCTCCGACTTAAAGAGAAAAAAAGCCATGCTAAAAAGTTTGTCTAATCAGTTATTGAGTTGAACTGAGCTAATCCAATTGGATCCACTAAAATTTCAATTCTCAATAGGTAATGAGGACGGTAATGGTATTTATGATTCTCTTAAGGAAATGGTTTACGAGATTTAGCTCAGAGGGGGATTGCCTTGGGAAGACAATCAATCTTCAACATGATTTGAGCAGTTACGAGTAGCTATCAATAATCCTACGATTATATATTATATGAGGGAAAGGCATTTCTAACATATGGTACGAGCACATGGAAGGGCAGGCATTCCGCCTGTAAGGAATCCTTTTGGGAATAGAAATATAAACACATAAATGTGCTTAAAGTCAAGTTTTAGTAATGATGTGTGGTGTGGTGAAAATGCTCTCGAAACTCCAAATCCAACAGTGTTGCCTGTTCTGCATTAAGAGTTGAGAAAACCAAATCCAACATTCTTCCTCAAATTGTGCAATTTATCGCGAATCTCAGAGTTGAGAAAACCAAATCACATGATTTGCTGTTTAACGATTTAGTCGATCAATTTGAATTGCACAGGGGACAATCCGATTCGACTCGCAATTCAAGTCTTACAATTCACCGATTTTGACAACACTGAAGGAGATTACTATGATCCTTGTGGATCATCATGCTTCATCACATCCACTTTCTTAAGAAAAAAAAATTGGCTTGCTTTCCTTTTTAACACCATTTCTATATAAAACTGGACCTTATAAAACAAAAAACTAAAAACAAAATATGCAATCAAATCATAACTCAAGAACACAAGGAGCGGAATCTCGAAGGCACACAAAGTGAAATTCAAAGCTAGAAAGCCACATCAAGCATTCAAAGGTAGGATTCAAAGCTAGAAAACCAACTTAATCAAAACTAAAACATAGAACAATTTAACCAAAACTAAAACATCGAATACAAAATATGTAGGTGAGATTCGGAGACAGTTTTTTTACAAAGAAAGTTACACAGACCTACTTCACCCACCTATTTCATCCACTTTCATTTGGAGTTCCACAACATGTTATACAAGGTAGAGAATTTTCATCAATTTCACCATAAACTTGATGAATGCATTTGATGGAAGAAATTTTAAAAAATTGCGATTTTTTGCGAGATGATCTAAAAGGCAAAGAGGTGTAAATTTTTGTCAAAAATCTTTGTCCTTAGATCCCACCCGAAAAGTATGATAGGATATATAAATCTATGTTCAAGGACAATATCCAAATATAAACATAAGGGTGTGATTTTCGTGCCAATTCAACTCAGGTATCATATCACCTAAAACAAATAACAGTTACATATGATGCAAGTACCTAGGAATTAGCACCAAACAATGTAAAAGCAATATTAAAGTTCGAACTTCACTTATGAAGACAATATGATGCAACTACTATGGTAATGTAACGCAACTACCAAAGTAATATAGGATGGTGCTAAACATGAATATCTTTAAGGTTCAAAGTTTACCAAATTACACGAACTTATTCAATACAAATTTCTTAGTATTTACTCCCTCATTTGTGCAACTGATTAGCAACGAAGCACGGGCTTTTCGAAAAACTAGTCGTATCCGTGTACGACATCGACACACCACCGACACGCGTCGGTTACATGGTCAACGTGTTGACATGTGTCAGACACATGGTCAGTGTAGTCAACGTGTCGGACACGCCTCTGACACACCCAAAACTTGGTAAGAACACAATCAAGATTCAACAACCAACTTTATTTTATTTTTTTACTTTTAGGTGGACGCATATAACTACCTAATTTGAAGGTTGTTAATCCATCTAAACTGACAACCTTTCAACTACTATGTAAGATAAAGAGGGTGATGAAACATAGAGGTAGTCTACGCTTTGTTTCTTATCTCCTCTTCTACTCTACTCTGTTTTTTTCTTGCGAAAGTGTCAGAGTGCATCTTCTTCTCCACTTTTTTACATCATTTTTTTCATGTTCTTTTTTTTCTTTTCCAACACAATTTGTACTACATTTTCATCTCCATACTTTACTTAAATTTTTTTCTTTATTAGATTATTGTTTATGTTGATATACTAATAAAAAAAAGGTATATGTCGGGTCTCTGAGTCCTAATTTTTGAAAAATTGCCGAGTTGGCGTATTCATGTTTGTGCACCTTGCTGAATAGCTAATGCACTTATTCAAGAGCTTTGGTAGTCAAATATTGAGTTGTCACTCAAACATGGCAAAGTTCATATCTACACCATGAAACTGTTGACAGATTCAACTCAATGCTGAGTCGTAAAATTTTGTGAGTTTTATTTAGTACTAACGCAAATTTAATCCAGAAAGACAGCAAATAGGAGTAGGACATCAAGCTCTAGAAGTGAGCTTCCAAGAGCAAAGGATTTGATCACCAAATCACCAAGCCACTAATCAATGTCTCTTGTTTCTTGGGTTAAGTTTATTTTTTTGTTTTTTACTTGGCATCCTTTAATTGTTTCCTTATGCGTACTTCAACGGCATAAGTTGAGCCAATATTGTCTGGTTTGGGAGTATAATAAACTGTCGCAATTTATGTTGCGATCAGGTTGTCTAGCTACCGCATTGTAACTTTCTACGATAAATCACCAAAGATTTCCACTTTGACCATTAGCAGAATTTCAATTTTACTGTTGGCCAGCGTGGCTCTTCTTTAAAGTCCAGTAATGAGTTCCCCCCATAACCAAGATGAGATACTACACACTTTTAGAGCCAATGGCTTAAAACTGATCTTCCAGGCTCTAACGGTTGTGAAGATTTGATGAAGAGACCAAAGTCCCTGAGTGAAGATCACAATGACCAGATTCAATGAGGCAAAAAGTGAACCAATGAACCAACATTAGGTTCCATGCTATGAAACCTACAATCAGCCTCCCAGCCAGTCACTTTGGACAATCTCTGTTTTGTTCGAAGATAAGATGGAAGAGTTGATACCCATTCTTTCTTCCTCCACCTACACCAATGCCTAAGCCACCCCAAAACAACCACCTCCAATCTGCAACACCAAAAGACAACACCAACCACCACTACCAAAACCCACAGAAAAAACCACAAGTCCACAACACCCAATCACACAGAAAAAAAAACCCCAACCAACCAATCACACACAATCACTAAATTCCAATCATACACCATAAATCATGGTCCATCCCCATCTCTTTACCGTCTTTGCAATTCCACCAAATCCAGTATAACTTCATATGCATAACTATCAAACTAAGTATAACTCATCATCCTCATTGGATTTGGTGGAATGGCATTTAAGGTGACCCATCCAATGATTTTCAAAACCACTGAAGGTCAAAGCTTTTATTTACACTTTTGATTCTCTCCAATTACCCTTCCAAAAAACCATCATCTTGTTCAGGTTAGCATGAACCAATCCTTCCAAAACAACACAATCTCTGCTTAACATCGATTGAACGGTCAACTGAAATTGCAAATAGGAATTTTTAGTTCCCAAGTTCCGAACCGAAAAAAGGGGTGGAGTTGCATCAGCACCAACAATGCCGCCAACACCACAATAAAAAAAAAACTCCAACACTCCATCCCCACCAGCAGCAGAGTGCCTCCAGCCCTCCTGCCACCTTACCCACCGATGGCAACTCCACCTACATCTCCGTCCTCGAGATCATCTCCCTAGGCTGACATCAACATAACCCCCTTACTCGAGAAGATTGGGTGCAAAACCTTCTCATTTATCGACTTCTATTATGCAAGGCGACTGGAGGTGACCCTCATCAGAGGAGGTGGTTGTTTGGGGTGGCCAAGGGAATAGTTTAGGTGGAGGACGAAAGAGAAATTGAGGATTTTAATTGTTTTTCAAGATTTGTGGAAGTTTAATCTCAAGGTATTAATCTTGAGGATTCAAAACAGGTCAAATTCCCATAAGGGTAAACTTGCTTATTTCAAAATAAGGCAATCGCCTTTTGCTGGAGCCATGACAGAACATCTATGATTGGGGACCAAAATCAATTATGAACTATTTTGGGGTACATAGTTGCTTTAACCAAAATTATTGGGGGGCTTAGTGCAAAACACCCTTCAATAAAAGTAGGGGATTCGACCAATTGGAATGAAGTTTACCCTTTTATTTTCTCTTCATGACAAAAACATTGTAAACGTGTAGCTCCAACTATTTTTGAAGTCTTGGGACATAACTATCAAAGACATTTGGAAAAATAGAAAATTGCTTTGTTATAACCATGCATCCCTGCTAGTGAGTACCAGTCCCCTTACCCTAAAAAGTAGAGGGTTCAAGATCTTATTTAAAATCGGAACATTCTTCATGTGACCATTTTCTCAGTATTACGCACTATCTTCTTGGATCAACCAGTATTCTGTATGTAAACAGCCTCAATCGGTACCACCTCAGAATTCATCAAGATAAGATGTCAATGACAACAACTGGTTATTGTTTCATATTATTGGTATTCTTTGATCATCAACCACACTACTGCCCTTGTGCTTACCCTCTATCTGAAAGTTTTTCTTTCCTTACAGTTTGCAATAATACTTGGGTGGGGTAGGAACTAAATATTTAAGTTCTCATGTTCCACAATCTTTTATTGATGAGCAAATACGGATCCCCATTGTAGTTACATTCCAACTGAAAAGGCATAGGAGTTGTACTAACAGTAAATAGAAAAGGTGACATTTACTTATCCATCAATTCTCTTTGGAAACAATCAAAAGATTCTCGAGGGCACCTCTTAAGAACGATGTAGTCAAATGGGTTGGCTTGACGGGAATGGATTAAATGAGCTCCTTGCTTTTTCTTATATCAATTTTGCTTTGATCTTTCTGCTTGGTATCTATTTTCCTTGTTTGGATGGGTTGCTCATCCTGACTTTCTCTTGTGTAAGTCAATAGTCGCTCAAAATATTTGGAACACTTCAAATAAACTACTTTAACGAAAAACTAGTATAATAAGAATCGCAAGCCTTAAAAGAGATTATCGGAAGAAAAACATAACCCATAATATCTAAATGATCTCAAGTAAATACACTACATATCAGGTGAAAATATAGCTTAAAGGTAACTTTGTGAAGAAAACACATTATACAGTAATAGAATACTTGCCTATGAAGCTCAGAGGTAGTCAAGTCAACCAACTGCAACATGGAAAGCTCATCGTCTTCTCCTTCAAAACTCCCTGACTGCCCAACTCATGCAAGCGGAATATTTTTTTTGCTTAGTGGCTGGTCTCTAGAACACAGAATTAAATGGTGGAACTACAATATATAACTAAAAATTCTTAAACAAGTATCAACCTGACAAAAACTTCACAATATTTGGTTAGTAGATAGAAGGAATCAAAGGGAACCATAGAAATGCCTTCAATCTAAACTTATAAGGTCTCAAAGGTAGCCATGGAAATGCCTTCACTTCTAAGCTTATCCAGTGAGTCTTGGGTGTCATCATTCAATCTTGATTTATTCATAAATTTGTCGAGGAAGCAGTAAAATGTGTAATAGAGGTGCACCACCATGAACACCCATAAGTAATCTCTCCAGCCACTGAAACACATTCCAGTTTAGTCACCACTCCACTTGGCCTCAATCCAATTTTCATCGCTGTCATCTTGAATCTTATTTGCCATTCCACAACACCAAACAATACCATATTATGTCTTTCTTTCAAAATCGGCAATCCCTATCATATCTTGGTTATGATGAAACCACATCTTAGGTTCTCGCATACTTTTATTCATGGAGTTGACATAGATCTTTATCCATGTGGCTATCTGGTTCTCCAATAATCAGTTAGAAGCCTAATACAATTCCAAGTTTATTTACCGCTGTAAAACTCTAGCACGCCCAGAATGATCCTAATAGCTAAAACTACCAGGCATGCTAATTAGTCTCATTAGATCAAAACATGATCCCTAGTAATGACAGACCCTGTCACCATTAGAGAAACAATGTACAGGAAAGCAAAAGCATCATTAAAATGATAAGTACTTGATCAGCTTCCAGCGAGATGCACCCTATGCTCCTTCAAAATCACCACCTATGTAAGATATGGTCATATTGGATGAAAAATCACCACTCATATAAGATATGGTCATATTGGATGGAAAATGCAATTCAGATAAATGCTCTCATCACCCACTTCTGCAATATAGCTTCCCTAATGCTTCTATTATGCCAGCTTAAACACTTAAACTGCACTAATAGTGAAGTAAACCCCAAAAACTAAGCCACTATTTTCACAACTTTAAGAGCAGATATATAATAACAATCAATCACATCCACAGAAACAAACTCCACCGCCGCAAAAGATCACATTCAATGCTCCTTCGACCGCCCATGATTTCACGTGCTGAGAAAGCTGCTACATCAACTAGCGAGATGTCCACCAATACAAACTTGGTCGTTGGTCATATTCACAGATCAGATAAGTTGTCCGATATCTAAATCGATATAAGTAATGTTGTCATTTATCTCACTCCTTGCTTAGAGAAAAGGAAGGTACCAACAACAACATCCTAAACTAATACATTGTCTTAAAAAGAACCCTTACAAAATAATTTGGATACGGGACATACAAAATATTCGACATTGAACTCAGTTTGGAATCCATGCTTTCATGTACTAGAATAGAGGACAAAGGAATTGCATCTAGACAAGGATCCAGAGGTCAGATGAGAACTTTAAGAACAACTAAAATCATACAATAACATATGCATCTGCTTTGATCTAACTTAACTCAAGACACAACAAGATTCAAGTAGTATCAAATAGCATAGACCACTAAGGCGAGAACATTAATAACAAGCAACATAGCATCAAAATATAGAAACCAATATCTCATATAGAAATTTCTAGATAAGTTAAGTTTGCGATGACTACCAACATTCAAAATAAACATTACTCATAAGGCAAGCGCACATTGCAGAACTCAATACTTCCAGCCATTTGAATATCCGAGTATAAATATTTGATAAAGCGGTGAGATATTTCATAGTTCAGGTGTTAAATGTTGCAGAACTCAGCGGCGTCCAAGGCGAGACTGCTTCTCAAGTCCACCCCAGGAACCAGAACCCATACCATACAATGGGCCCTTGTCAGCAACTCCCTGAAAAGTATCAGAAGGAATGCTTAAGGAACAATATATCACTCAGGAAAAAAAACAAAATCTAGGATTTTAAAGAGGCAACAAAAAGGAGCTCAAACAAAATCTCATCTATAATTCTACAAAAGTAGTTTTACCGAGTAATTTCCATATCCATCCCCATAAGGAGTTGGAAAAGCTCCTTCAGGACTGCTTAGTTTAAGCCCATACGGTCCACCTATATAGCCAGTACCACCAACGAGATAAATTTTGAAATGAGCAAGGATTACCGATTTTGATCTCAAATATAAAATATTAAGGAGAAAATGAAAAATAAAAACACTTGACATGATATGTGGATCCTTCATGGACGATGTTGGAAATGATGTTACACCTCATATTATATTGAAAATTGCATGGATACTTTTGTTCCTATTTTTCATTTCCTGTCGTACTAACAATAATACTGCATTAGTTCTCTCTATAAGAACCCATCATTCTTGTATTCGACAGATAGTTTTTAATATGTGACATTGAACGCTTGAGGAAATAAACAAGAACAATAAAGACTTGCAAGCTTGCTATTGTAAAACTAGTAAAAAAAAAAATCTGCCTCATTTGGAAGGTTCCTTTCCCATTTATTCAGTTACTAGAATAATTTATCCCAAAATTATTTGAATGATGGATTTAACCTAGAGGGTGCCCAATACACATAATAAAATAAGTATTTCCCCCAAGTAATAAAAAAGTTGCATACTTTTCTTAATAAGCAAATAGGTTACAAGTAACCTTCAAAAATTACTTCCAGGAAAACTCAATTTTTCTATACATTAATTGCGAGAAAATTAAATTTTACCTGCACCCCATGGTCTACCATCTGAACTTTCTGCTCGTAACTTTTCAACTTCACGAGCCATGGAAACCAAATTCTTCTCCATCGCCTGCCTTTGTTCCATCAGCTCAACATTTGCCTTCTTTTCATATTCAAAGGCAGCTCTGTTAAATTACTTGGAAGTGTTAGCCTCTGAAACATAATTGAACCATAGCTTACAACCTATGTTATTAATGTGGCGAAAAATCATCGATTAATCGACTATTAATCGTTATTCGGGGTTTTACCGAATCGAATTGAGTGAAATCAGTTGGAATTTAGCGGACTCCAAAAATTGGCGATAAATCGACGAGTCACCGATAAGCAGCCGACTTGCCGATTTATCACTATAATTTATTTTTATTGATATAACTTATATCTATTTATTTATGAATGATTGAATGCAAATTACTTTTACTGATATAACTTATATCGGTTTATTTTTTAATGATTGATGTTAGTTTTTGAGTTTACATATTGCTATTTAGTGGTAGAGTGATGTTGCTAAGTGCTAACTTGTTGTTACTTGTTATGTTGTGTTGTGTTGGTTGTTCCTAAACAAGTCTAAGTACCTGCAAAATTAAATTCAGCTGTAAATTAGTAAATATTTAATTATATTAATACTTAAACTAGACCGATTAAATCCGAATAATCCCACTTAATTGTAATTCGGTCCTAGACCGCACTGCGACTGCTTTCTGATTTAACTGCATAGCTTACAACAAAGAAACATGGTCTATGCCTAGTATACATTAGCTGTCACAGAATTAAACATACTTCCGATTTTTGCAAAGATAGCTTACGTAAATGGCTCCTTATATTTGAAAATAATACAGCTGATAAGTAGTATCTAGAGAAAAGTACATGTTTTAGAGTGAAGAAAAATTAATTGAGTGTGGATCAACAGGTTATGGATGCATTTCATACGGAGGGAGGTGTTGTTGAGGTGTTTGTAGACCCCAAACCACCTCACCTCAAAAGGAAAAGTGTTATGGAAGGTACTTACTTTTGCTGTGTTGGACAGTTTTGGAAGGCACGCAACACTAGAATAGGCGTGCAATAAAGACTCAATATTGGTGTGGTTGCTATGGCAATGTTAATTGCATTGGGAATCTCGTCATTCAGTATCAAGTAGGTTCTTCTTTGAGTAATACTAATTGATAGCCTAATCTTGGGACGTGATGGTTTTAAAGTCACCCCCTAGTCAAATGCTATAAAACAATTAAAAAAAAATGTACCTTTAAACAAAAGAAAGATTTTCTTCTGTCCACTCCAAACCCCCCCCCCCCCCCCCCCCCCCCCCCCCCCACAAATAACTTCCAATCCACAGTATGTTAGTTTAAAACAATCAATATCAAGTATCAACTTATTAAGCTGTGCTGAAATTTTCGAAATGCAGACTGAAGATTTTGTCTAAATAAAATAACATACATATTCCAATCATACCGCAAAAGTAATCAAGTTAATTGCATATCATAAAAACATCTCAATAATACTACATAGCGCTAGTTATTCATATGAGGTTGAGCTACAACAAATGAAACCAAGATGTTGACGTTGATTAAGGAATGCGTGCAACACATGCAACCACCAATTGTGCAAATTAAAACAAAAAAGTTCAAGAACTACCTAGCTCGCATGAGTTCCTGGTGTAAGCCATCAAGCTCTGCCTTCATAAGGGGAAGTTGTTGATTATCAGCCTTCACCCTTGTCAACTCCTGAGTAAGCTTCTGAACTTGCCCAGAAAGGTCCTGCCTCATGGTATTCAGTTTCTGAATCTCAGCGCGCAGCTGAACAACTTCATTTCTCAAAGGTTCAGTTGCACGTAGATCAGCTTCCAACTTCAATCCCTTCTCAATGAGTTCCCTCGAATGTGCATCCTTTTCAGCACGGATTTCACCAATGGCACCATTCATACGACGCAGCTCCTCTTTTGCAACACCTAACTCCTGCTGTAGCCCAATTCGATCTTCAGCAAGCCTCCTGTTTTCAACCATAAGCCTTCTTAGTTCAATATGCTGCATTTCAAGTTCTTCCTCGAGAAGAGCAGGATGGGGTCCACGGGGCATAGGTGGCAGCGGCCTAGCATATGGCCCTTCTGGAGGATACCCACGACGACCGCTGTCCATACCATGACGAGGCATACGATTTCTTCCAGCCATTACACCTAAATTTCAAGAAAATATTCAATATGAACATTCAAAGCAAATCAAAATTAAATGGAATATTAGCCATTATGAAGAACACATAGCACAAGTGTTAATAATTTTCCTACAAACAGACCCTTAAAAACAAACAAATTAACAAACAAGTAACCGTACAGTCTATTAGGGCGACAAACTCAAAGTGGTAACAAACAGTTCACTGTACAAATTAGGGTCAAAGACACAATGTTCAGTACAAGTACAGCAACTATATTCAACTTTTCATGAATTTGTAAGCTATCGAAACTAATTTTAGGGTTTGATCGAATTTGAAGTTCCAAAAAATAAACCCTAATTTTCATGAAAAGAACCATCTCGTTTTACCAGAAACGCAATTATAGACAATAGAATAGATACTGACCTTTGATGAAAGATTGTTCCTTTGAAGAGACTGAAAGCGGAGGAAGAATAGAGAGACTGATGGTTGTATTGCAAGGAAGGGAGAGACAAGGAAGGGAGAAAAGAGGCTTATTAGGTTTTATGTTGGGAGATTTTTAGATGGTGAAAGTGGGTACACGGCCAAAAGTATCTCACCCCACTTCTCCCCTAGCTTTTCCGCTATGAGATATACGCACGTGAGGTCCACGCTTTTGCCTTCCATAATAATTTTTGGGTTTTTAAATTTACTCTCCAAAATAAATAGCTAATTCAGGATTAGTTCCTAAAAATATATATATACCTCCTGAACTAGATGTCAACACTCATTGACCGTTACCGCATGCGATGTTTTCAAATGGGCACTATTTTGATGCCTATAATACCCCAACACGATCTGACGGCCACGATTGAACATTTTCCACCAAGTATGAGCATCCACGTGGCAACATCTGGATGCGTTAGTTTTGATCGAACGGCGGATTGAAAGTAGTAGTTGTGGTTCGTTGGGAAGGTGATTCCATGAAATTTCAGAAGACAAAGATGTTTAGAGTAACCAATGGCTATGAAGTTGCAGGTTTAAGTTCATATAGAAAGAGTTGCATGTCATCTTCAACCTCTAGTCATCTGCGATGAATCTGTGCTAAACCAGGAGACATTCTTAAATTTAAATCCATTATAAGGGGTTATGTTATGGCCATAAATTAGTTTTAGGGGGTAATGTTGAAAAAATTATTATATGTAAAACAAATCTCATGAGAACATTCTAATGGGCTCGCTCATATTGCAACTTTGTAAATGCAAGTAAAATTAAATGCAAGTATTGACAACTACATATGCAAATGTAAAAGTTCTTTTATGTAAATTGCGAATGCAACCAAATGCAAATGGACATTGACAAATACAAATGAACATGTGTCAAATGCATTATGATGCAAATCTACATACAAATGCCCCATGTTACAAAGCTACATTACATTCAACAAATAAATTATGTCCATAACATACAAATGCAACCAATATTCAAATGCATATATTGCAAAACTACAACATATTCAACAAAAACTACCCCATCATACAAAAATAAATACTAATGTGGAGAGAAGAGTTGGGTTGCCTTCCCTCTCTTCACTTGATCAAACAGTAGAAAAAACATAATGGGGTGAGCGAGGGCGATCATTCTCACACTCTCTCCCTTTGTTTTCTTCGCATTCCCTCTCCCTATATTTCTTATCCTCATATTTCTCTTATCCTTCTCAAATCCGTCTCCGTGTTTCTTTCTTCCAGTACAGAGAAGAAGAGAGATCCCCATTGCAGTAATGGTTTATTATGCATGTTCAACTTTCAAAACCATCCACCACCTCTCCATTTCTAACCCCACCAGATCTCCCGACACCACCTCTTCCTTCTCCTTCGAACCCAACACCTCCTTTTTGGGTCCCTCTCACAAGTTCCTCTTAAGCCACCTTGCAACACCCCCAAATTTCTAGCGCTGCCAACTCCAGCTCTACTCGAGCCCCTTTGCAACACCCCCAATCTCCAGCGCAGATCCACCATCTCCGTTGTTTCAGAGGTTGTTAAGGAGAATAAGACCAAAGCCACCTCCCAATCCACTAATCTACTATGAAATCACAACCCCATTCAATCATATCTCATAAATTTTACCCCAATTCCAAAACCTTATTCTCAATTTTGATTAAAGTTTGCGTTTTTATTGTGTTTTGTAGTTGATTACCAAAAAAGAGGGGTTAGTGCTCTATGAAGACGTGATTTTGGGCAGATCCTTCGCAGACATGTGCACTTAGATATATTGCAGAAGCAAGATGTTTGGGTTCTTTCATCTTTACAATGGGCAATAAGTGGTTTTGACTGGTTTCATCGTGTTGTTGAAGCAGGAAGATAGTGTTGTGAGCACATATAGAGACAACGTTCATGCTCTCAGCAAAGGGGTTCATGCACGTCAGGTGATGAGTGAGCTCTTTGGCAAGGCCACTGGGTGTTGCAAAGGTCAATGGGGATCCATGTGGTTTTGACTGGTTTCATCATGTTGTTGAAGCAGGAAAATAGTGTTGTGAGCACATATAGAGACCACGTTCATGCTCTCAGCAAAGGGGTTCATGCACGTCAGGTGATGAGTGAGCTATTTGGCAAGGCCACTGGGTGTTGCAGAGGTCAAGGGGGATCCATGCACATGTTCTCGAAATAGCACAATTTGCTTGGAGGGTTTGTTTTCATTGGCGAAGGAATCCCAGTTGCCATTGGCGTTGTTTTCACCTCCAAGTACAATAGAGAGGTCTTGAAGGTACAATCACTACTAATGTCCATCGAAGTTGTCGGTCTCTTCTTTTTCATTTATGCTCAAATCTAGGTTTCAAACGATTGATCAACCCAATTGTTTGTTCTTCAACTAAAAATTGCATGCAACAGAGAGGAGAGAGTTACAATGTTTCTTCTGCTCGAAGCTAGTGTTTTTTCAACTCTGTAGGGAGTGAGTGTCACAATGGGGGTAAATCGATTTTGCATAGAGAAGTATAAAAATACAAATTGTAGAGAGAGAAGAGAGATGAAGAAATGGGGGGAATTTTCCCTCCAACTATCTATATGAGTGATCCATTAATTTGCTAAAAACTTTCAATCCAATTCGTTCACTTGGATTACCTTTATGGTGGACAGTATGGATTTAAATTGTTCCATATCAATGAAGTCACGCTTGCAATGCACGTGATTTAGAGTTTAGTGTATTTTTGTTATGAAAACAAGGCATGTGAGGCATTAACGATCAATGGATATTAAACGCTAGTCCATGGGCACTACAACAAAAATGGTCATTCAATACATTATAATAATGCAATGACTGGTGCAAGTCAAAGTAGTCCATGTTATCTTTTTGACATAGCACTATGAAAGTGTTATCCCAATATAGCATTTGTGAATGTCATGGTTGTATTATCTATCACATGGAAATAAATGTTATCAATTGTTTATTAGCATTTGCAAAATATCATGGTTGTATTATCTATCACATATACATAAATGTCATCAATTGTTAGTTAGCATTTGTGTATGTCATGGTTGTATTATCTATCTCATATACATAAATGTTATCAATTGTTTGTTTTAACATATGTGCTATCATGAATGACCTTTTAAAATGTTATCATGTGATAATTGTCTAATGGATTACCATTTAGACACCTATCTAACATCAGAAGTTCTTTGGGGTCACAAGGTACAATATATTAATGGTACGTGGCTCCACCGGAGTCAATTGACCCCCTTAGGTTTTTTGAAAAAAATCCATCAAAGTATATAAAATTTTAATATTTCCCCCTTTAAAATTTTATGTTGCCCCATTTGAAATTTTATTTTGCCCCTCCTATAAAAACAACAATCACATATCACAATCGAAAAAGAAAACGAGTCTCCACCTCCAATATCCAGCCTCCACGCCTTTAGTCCTCCACGTGTCCGGCGTCTCCTTCGGCACTTTGCAATATCTTCTTCTCCATCCATGCGAAACAAGGTGAGTTTGTTTGATTATGGGTTTAGCAAAATCACCTTATCAAGCTCAACATCTCTTCTTACCTTGGGTCTTTGTCTCCCTCTTTGGCGATCCAAAATTGGAACAACAACATACCCATTGGACCAGGATTCAGGAACTGTGATTGGAAATATAGCAAATAAAAATTAAGAACAATTTAAAATTAGTGGCTTAAAGACTTTGAGAGGAACTGAGTTGCTTTTATGTATTTCATACTTGAGTCCAAATGATTCCTTCTCGAATTTTGATAAGGGAAAACCGATTCGCTTTGCTCAGTTTTATCCAAATGAATTCTCAGAAGTACAACTTGATACTTTTGATAATGAGTTAGAGATATTTATCATTGATGTGAGGTCGAATAGAGAGTTCTTGAAGTTGACAGAAATTAGGAATCTTGTTGAGAAGATGGTAAGGTCAAAAAAGGACATTTTATATCCTTTGATCTATATGCTTATTATTTTACCCTTAATATTACCATTTGCAACTGCCAGTGTCGAGAGAGTTTTTTCTGCTAGAAGATTATCAATAATCGATTACGTAATCGCATGGGAGATCAATGGATGGAAAATAGTTTGATTACATATGTTGAGAAAAAAATATATTTAATGACATCGATGACGAGGTGATTATGCAGCATTACCAGAACATGAGAACCCGCATAAAGCTTCTACTTAAATCTATTGTGCATCTACATTGACTCATCAAGTATGTTTCTTTTGTACTACTTTTGATACTCTGTTTTAATCATATTTATCTATTTATTTTAAGAATTAAATTATCCATGATTTATTTATTTTTTTGCCCCTATTTGTCTACAATCCTGGATCCGCCCCTAGTCATGGTTGTATTATCTATATCTCATGTACATAAATGTTATCAATTGTTTGTTAGCATTTGTGAATGTCATGATTGTATTATCTATCTCATATTTATAATGTTATCAATTGTTTGTTTTAACATGTGTTATCATGAATGGCCTTTTAAAATGTTATCATATGATAATTGTCTAGTGGATTACCACTCAGATTTATCTAACATCAGAAGTTCTTTGGGATCACAATGTACAATATATTAATGGTACGTGGCTCCACCACATCTGCCCCGATGATTCATTATGCTTGTTAGACTTTATTCATACAAGTAAGGCTGAGAGAATTAATTATGTCAGACAACTTATTAAATTTGAACAGTGACGTTCATCAATTCAAGCCCTACCTTACAGCTTGAATAGAGAGCATGTTGGTTCAATGTACAACCCTTTTCACATAACCATATTGATCAGTTTAACCATATTACCTTTTTACTTGTCTATGACAAAGCCTCTTATTACCTAAAGAAACCAGTGGAACAAACAACCAACAAAACACAATTTCAAAAAATAAGTTCTTTTACATCAATATGCAATACACAAACCCATAACCTCTTCAAAATGCATTTAAAATACAGATTTGACCAAGTTAGGGTAGTCCATCAACTGGAAAACCCATCCCTTCAGCTTTTCTATACAATCATCATATGCATGTCCTTCCCAACCCTACGAGAATACAAGCATAATCTTAAAAATGTTAGATACCATGTCTAATGAGCTAACACCAACTTGGTTTTTTTGTACTATGGAGAGCAATGGGTTGTTTGGAATTATAGACTTTCAATACAACAATATCTAGGAAAATGGATTGACCATGACATTATAATGACTCACGGTATAGTCCATGTCATAACCGATAACACTGATTGATCGAAGATTCAAAGTTCGGCTAGAAAATATGTCACGAGGTGAATTTCTTGAATTGAATGGATCATACGCGCACCAAAACTTATTGGTCATATCAAGCGAATATAATACCAAATGCATGGATAAGCTCCATCACTGAATTAAGTTGGTAGTTTTTATGATGAAAAATAATAATCAGCTAATCTAGAGCTAGTATGTTGAGTGATTCAATAGCACTACACGTCTATGGAACAATAAAATTACTTGTTTTTATCAAACAAATTTTAACAAAAGCAAAAAATAGATAACGAGAAAACCAGGAAACTGCAGAGAAAGCCTTGAAAAAGGAACAAAACCCTCAACTATTGGAAAAACTAAAATGAAAATACTATAATTTGATGAAGAAATACCCCAATAAAGTAATTGCATACCATAATTAACAGGGGCGATGGAGTCGAATTAACACAAGACGGCAAATTAACATAATATCAATTTCACAACCATCCCATTTCCTTCATTGAGAGGAGTGGAATGGGACCTAAATTACATGTAATAACAACAAAATATCCATTAGTGATAGATTATTTGGAAACATTCAACTTGAAACCATACATTATCAATTTCACTACACCACATATTCTCATTTATAGCATTTGATAATAGCACTTTAACACTTTGTGCTATGAAAAACAAAGTTATAATGACATTACAACTTGAAAACGTTGTTAAAAAATTAAGCAGAAAATTAAAGACGTACAAGCGCTCACGATTTTGCCCAAAATTTTGAGATCACGCTCTCTTGCCTAAAAATGGAGAAACACACCACTTTTTCTTCCTCGCTCCCTCAGCGATTCTCCTATTTCCTTCGCTCCGACGCTCACTCGCTCTCCCTGTCTTTGTCTGTCTTGCCTCTCTCTCGCGATCGAGTCGTTGATGTCACTTTGTCAATCTTGATTTATTTCCCTCTTTCTCTTGTTGTTGTAGTTCTCTATCACTTTCCTTCTCTCCGTCTCTCTCCCTCTCTTTGTTGCCATCTCTATGATCAATTTTGAAGCCGAGGTGATTCTAGGGTTAGGGTTAGATTGAGCATTGGAACTCTGATTACGTTGTGGTTTGCAGATCTGTTCGAGTAAGGATGACAAATCAACCAAACAGATCAAGAATCCCTCCATATCGCCTTGTGTTTTTGCAATTTATGGTTCAATTATGATATGATGTGTTGAGTTTTGATTTTTTTTTGTGGGGTTTTGATTGCAAGGAATATAGAGCTGCGATTAAGTTTTGGGAGACTTAAGCATGCATCAACTTTAATCTCGCAGCTTTAATCTCACAGACTATGAAGAAGACATGTAACAGGCGCATTTGTGGTTTTGACATTTTGTTATGATTTGGGTTTTGGTTCTGTCAGTTTTACTAGTGGTGATGCTTTCTGGGTTTTTATGTTTTCAGACTGATGTGATGAATTTGAGATGTTGTTGGATGAAACCCACATTTTGATATTGACAGTTTGGGTGAAAATTGGGTAAAATTTACGGTTTTGGATATTAATATTTGATATAGCTTTCAAATGTCATTCTTTTTGTTGATTGTGTTCATTTTGGTATGATTGGTGGTGTTTGAGGACTGAAATTTTGTGATTTTCCTTGTTTACCTTCAACACACAGAATTGGCCTTGAGGTAAGTTTCACATTACTAATGGTGGTCTTGTCATTATCCATATCCTCCTAGTAGAAAGTAGTTCATTTAAATTTTTCTACCCTAACCAAAAAGTAATTTTAGATACTAAAGATCACAAGATCTATTCAATCACTTTAACTTAAATTTGATCACAATATTTATTATGGTAAAAAAGTTTCAGAATTAGCTAATTTTGGTGAAAATGACTCTTCATTTGAGTGCCATTCAGGTTTTAAAACATTCAACTTTATGGGAAACAAATAGACCAGTTTTCTTTGTGATTGACTATATTTATAAGTCCTGAAAAACATGGCTAAAGCAACAACAAGAAGAAGAATTCTTGCATGGTCTTAGAGAAAATTGGAGTTTGGTGTATTCATATATGTCAAAATGGTGAACTAAGATAATTTTCCCTCTTATTTCAGGTACGTTAATCGAACATTATTTCTTTTGCATTAACTTGGGGACCTTCTCACCCAAATACCGCTACCACTTATATCAATGTCGCAATGGTGGAAGAAGGCTTATGAAACATTCATGTTGCACATAGATACCTACATGAGGCTCTCAAGTGTAACCAAAGGCTACTTGGAGTTGATCATATACAAGTCTCTCTCTCTCCCATTAACCAAATTAACTACTCTTGCTCATAATGAATGACTTAAATGGTGATTTTGGTGTATCTTCATCATATAGAATCACTTGACAAAAGATAGAGCATGAGATGTGATTTGAGAAGTTACCTGTAAAACGAGACAACCAAGAATGTATATAATACTTGCTTCTGAAACAGTCATGTTAATCAATTTTCCTTGGAATATTTGCACAGACTGCTGCCAGTTATCATCCCATTGCAATTGCTCTTTCATTAATGGAACATACTTCTTGAGTGCTCAACACAAACAAACCACTTTACAGATAATGCAGACAAAGCTTGGAAAAGAAGACCTTCGTACACAGGTAACTTCATAACCAAAGCTTGATGCTCATATCTTAGCTCCACTTGTGGTCTTTTTCTAAAAATATATATGAACTTGTGAAATATCTTCTTGCGGGATGTTGATGCATGGCTTGGGTATTTTTATTTAAAGGCCTAGAGCAACAAGAAGTCGCACACATTGGTACTCCAAAACCAGATGCCTCTATTGCTAGCAAAGGTCACCTAAGGTAACCAATTCTTATTTACAACATATTCATGTTTTTTGCATGTTGTTCCATATTCAATTGCTATGTCATTCTTCCATGGACCATAGACATAGTACTGATTAAGTCTTATCTTGTTCAATTGTGTGTTGTTCACATAGTTCACACTACAACAATTAAGGCATTTTTCAAGAAAAAATGTCCTTGACAAAACTCAAAATTTTGTTGAAAACTACTTTTAACAAGGAAAACAATTCGTTGGTGGGTTCCTGGAGGCATCCCCGTAGCTAAAGGTATTTGCCAAGGAATTACAGTTTTTGCTGGTAAAAGGGATGCTAAGTCAAGAAAATATTTTGTTGGTAATATTGACAACTACCAAGGAAATTCATTGGTAAAAATCAAATATCGTTACCAACAAATTGTTTGTTGCAAGAACTATTTTATTTACCAACAAAATTTTTCTCGAAAAATCTTAAAATCATCAAGGAAATTTGTCGTTGGCAAAGGTAACAACCGTAATCATAGAACTTTTTCGTTGGTAAAATGCATGAATATCAACGAAAGTTTTCATCGGTATCGTTACCAATTACCAAGGAAATTATTTTCAATAAAAAAATGATATATTAAAGTTGTCTAAGAGACGACCTAATCTAGGTTCCAAACTCTAAGGAAATCACCCACTACCTCCCAAACTTTAAGGACACCACTCTTGATGATAAGACCCCACTATTGAATTTCATATATAATATATTTATTTTTAGGCTCAACGGGAATCGAACTCCTGACCTATAGTAAAATCTGTTGCAATATTTACCAATTGAGCTATTTGAATAATTGAGTTGTGTGAAACAACTTTATAGCTTATTAAATCAAATTACTCATTTTTTGCAATAAAAAAACCATTGCTACGTATATAATAGAGACCAATATATAATATTTCGTCACTATAAATTAAAACTAAATATTTTCACAATTATAAGATTTATGTTAAATATCTACCACTTTTAGCAATGAAAAAAAATTTCACAGTTACACCATTATAATTAGCAACGAAATAGTAATAGCATTTCAATGCTATATGTTATTGAAATTGGTTATATCCCCAATGAAATAAAATTAAATTGTTGTAAATAAGAAAATGAGCCTTAATAAGAAAAATGTTCATGGAAATTTTATCAATATTTAGCAACTAAATAAATTGTTACCATTAATATTATAATTAACAGTAAAATAATGTTGTATTGTTAAATAAATTTTATTTGATTTTTCAGATGAAATTATATCAATGCTACTAATAAAAAATTTCAACGAATTGATATTTTTCCACTATAAAGAAGCTAGGAGCTTTAAATATAAAAAAAATTCATGAAAAAAAAATTCATTATAAGTAACCAAATAAATCGTTGCAATAACGTGGTAATTAACTAGAGAAAATTTAGTTTCATTGTTGAAGAGACACGAACAAGTGTTATAGTGCATTTACTAAGAAAATGTTTGTCAATAATATTAATATTTATTAGCAATGAAATAATTTATTGTAAATGACGTCATTATAACTAACAAACTAAAATTTCGTTGAAAAAGAAATATTTTGTTGCTAAATAATGTTGGTGGGAAATTGGTTTTGGAATAAATATTTTTCGCCATCTCTTTACAAAGAAAAGTTGCCAACAAAATAGATTTCGTTACAAAAAGTGACAACTCTATGGTTTTTTCAATGAAATTTATTTTTGTTAGAAATAGTAACATATTAACAAGGAAAATAAAATTTGTTAGTAACTAAAACATTTTTTGTAGTGAGTACCAATTTCCAACAAAATAATGACTTATCGCTATAAAATAGTTAGTGAACTTTAATGAGAAACAAATTTTCATGAAAATATTATCAGTTTTTACCTAGAAAATTTTTTGTTACGAACAATATTATAATTACCAATAAAATCTTATTTCATAGCTACAAAGATTTCATTAAAAAATATATTGTTTCCAACAAAATAAAAAACGTTGCCAATAGTGTGACAATTCTTAACGAAATATTACTTTGTTGCTATAAATTAATAAATGAGCTTTAACAAGAAAAAACCTAATGAAAAAAATTATCAATCATTATCAACGAACCGAATAATTACTAATAATGTGATTATTGTCTAGGAAAACATATTTTCTTACTAAAGAGGGACGAATAAGATTTAATATTCGTTAACAAGGAAAGTTAGTTGTTGTTAAAATTAGTCTTCTTTAGCAACAAAATATTTCATTTTAGATGATGCCATAATTACCAAGGAACAAGTATTTTGTGGCCATAAAAATAATTTCATTGTTAAATCAATTTAGCAAAAAATTGGGTTTGGAGGGAATGTTTCTCGCCACCTATTTAACAAGGAATGTTTCCTACAAAATATATTTTGTTGCAAAACAGTAACAAGTTTATGGCTTTTTCAAGGAAATTTTTTATTCGTTGACAATGCTATAATATTAACAAGGAAATCAATTTTCGTAGCAATAATTTTGTTGGTAAAAGATAGATTTCTTGTAGTGTCAATTGCTTTTATAAGCATACTTTTCCATGGGAGTGTATGTCCACTTAGATTTTAGTCCACTTTGCTGAATTACTAAATGTTGAAGGTGGCAGAGCAACAACCAAAAGGACACGTTGCTGATGAACAAACATCTAAGGAAAGTACGCAAGTTGTGATATCAAAATCTAAGCAAAATGAAGAGGCCGCAATAAAGGGTTCATGGTTTTTTTTCCTTTATGGGGTTCATGATTTGTCTAATGTTATGGGTGTTTGTAATTGATTTTTTGGTTTTCAAGTACCTTTTAAATCCAATTAAAGTGGTTGGAAAAAAGAAAGGGGTGTCGTTTTTTTTTTGAATCTCCTAAGTTTTTTCATAATACCATTGTTTGGTATTTTCTCGGGTGAAAGAGATGGTGTATATACCAAACTATGGCATGTGTGTGCTGGTCCCCTCGTTACTGCTCCTAAGGCAGGGGAGAGGGTGTTTTATCTTCCCCAAGGTCACTTGGAACAAGTATTAAGCTCCCCTTAGATTCTTTCACTGTCACATTTTAATGACACGGTGTTTAGGAAAACTCAATTTAACTACCAATTTGATAGTAAACATTTTCCGAACTTTTATTTTTGTTCCTAATAGCAAATCATTCTCTTGGATTCTTTGTAGGTTGAAGCATTCGCAAATCAAGAAAATAAATCTGAAATGCCAAAGTATAATTTGCCTTCTGAGATCCTTTGCAGAGTTGTGAATGTTCAACTCATGGTAATATAAATCTAGTTCTCAACAGATATTGTTATTATTTGTTTAGTTCATGATGTTTGTTTGAGGAGTATTTTTGGTAAAATATAATTTATTGTTTCCTAAATGCATATTTTTCAGGCTGAATTAGACACGGATGAGGTGTGCACATGTGACGTTTGTTCCGGAGACAAAGGTTAGTTGTTGACTAGCTAGTAGAGACTGGTGTATTTTTGCTTTCTAGTCAGTTAAGAGTTGTGAATATATTTTCTCACAGCATGACGAGCAAAATGTGGATGAGAGAAATTCTCAAGTTCAACCACAAAAGAACCATGCATTCTCATTTTTCAAAATACTCACTACATCATATACAAGTATGCATGGCAATTTTCTATCCTTAAGCAACATGTTGATGAATGCCTTCCTCCTCTGGTGCGTATCTTTGTTTGTTTTTCCTTTGGTCATTAATTCTAAATAACAATAGTAAGATTTTATCGTGAACTTTAGTTATGTAAGGAGAGAGTGCTTATTGCATTAGGACATAAGTTACATCTGTAGTTGCGCATTCCTTTGGTTGATCTCAAGTGTCGTGCAAGTTTGCAGCAATGGCTAATCTTATAATTTGTTCAATTCCGCAGTTCCTTTCTATGAAGTTGTCCACTGTCAATCCCAGGACGGAATTCAACATGGAAAGCTTGCTCTCAAAAGATGTAAGTAGATATAGAAGGTATATTGTAGTACATATATATTGTGATTAGGAAAATTTTGGTTGGTATCTGTGAAGTTTGATGAAAATTGTAATCTTGTTTTTTTCAAACAATAGATTGGCAATAAAGTAGATGGTTCATGTGTTATGAGTTCTAAATGTGTCCCAATCGCCAAACAAATAACTATGGCTGGACTAGAAATAGACAATGAAGACTAAGTGGTTCATGTGTTACACTGAATGTCACAAGGCTCCTAATTGAATGGGGAGCAGGAGTAGCAGGGGCGTGCTTGAGTAGGGGAGAAACCCATCCCTTTGAATGCTTCAAATGGAGAGAAAACGAAGTTGAAGTCCGCTGCTCCAGTAGGTGAAAGAGTTGTCTCTTTAGCTGTTTTATACAGGGAGAAAACAGGGCCTAACAGGGGGTTCTAGCTCTGTTCTTTTGGCTGCAATGAAACAGAGTGAACATGGGATAGAAGGAGATGAAGTGAGTTGCGTACAGTAGAGAACAGTGAGTGTAGCAGTTGTTTGTTGTTCAAGATATAGAGGGTGAATGACTAGGAGAATAAGGAGGTTGGGACTGACCTGTAAAAGAGAGGTGAGCTGTTTGTTTGTTGTTCTCTTCTTTTTCTTCAAGTAAATCATCAAAATCTAATTTTTTTTCTTTCATCTTTGGTTTGTTCTTGGTAAAAATTGTTTTTTTTTTTTTTTTTTTTTATATATATATATGTGTGGGTCTCCCATGACATCTCTGAGGATAAACATGGATATGCAAGCTACATAAGTAGCAGAAAAACTTAACTACACAGAATTTGAAAGAGAGTCTGCAATCTTGTGGTGGTGGTTTGGGGGGGGGGGGGGGGGGGGGGGGTGTGCTTTGTTGAGGCATTGAAACATCAAATTCATTGTGGCATGTTTCTAATCCTATGAACCAACTATATCAGGTATCTCCTCCCAAAAGTTTGCTTTTGTTTTATTTGAGAAAATCTCTACTTATTTCAGCAAAACATAAATTGTAATGCTTGGCTGATTCAATTGTCCTGTGGTACTCTCTACGAGTCCAAGCTGCACCATATTCACTGTAATTGCAGCAGGCTAAAAGTGCAAAAATAGTTCACTGTAATTTGCAATATGAAATTGCTCCATATTCACTGAAATTGCAGCAATATGAAACTGCAAAATCAATTTACTCTTGATTGTAAGCAAAATCAGTCAACTATTTGATTCTTCAATCTAATATTAAGCTTGTTAAAATGACTTATTATGTTTTTGGAAGACTTTAGCCGTTTCTTTTGGATTTTTATAGGTGCTTGCTTCAACCTTGTAAAAATGGCTTATTATGTTTTTGGAAGACTTTAGTTCAAATTTTCTTTCACTTTTCATAATGCTTAAATGTTTGAATTGGTTTAATTGGTCGTCCAACTTTATGTTTGGTAGGTCATGATGAGAAAAATGAGGAAGAAGAAAGTCATGACGGGAAAAATGATCCTATATACATGGTTGGATTCAATTTACTAGTATGATTATGAATAATCATGTATTGACTTATTTTGTATTCTATGTACTGTGTTGATGAGACTTAATTAGTAAGAACCATGTATTGACAGTTGCACTTTTATATACATGGTTGGATTATATTAATGTTGATGAGATTTTTATATATGGTTGGATTCTATTTACTATTGCACTATAGTTGGATTCCATTTACGGTTGCACTTTTTAATAGCAGGTACAGATTGCAAATGATACGTAAAGCTAAAACTAAATTAGCAAATTTTTTTTTGCAGGATTTATCACAACATTTCAAAAATGCTATTAAAAGAGCACTTTTAATGGCGTTCCAAAAACACTATCATATTGCCAGACTTTTAATAGCGTGGGCGGACACAGTGTGTCTGACAATGTTATCTTATCCAGTTATAACAGTTTTGGCATGCTATAAATGAGGATTAGAGACAATGTCTAGTAGAATCTGAGCTCCAAATTAATTGAGTGTTTCATCAACTTCTTCGACAATTGAGTGTTAATTAATCGTCTCTAATTTGAGTTCAAATTAATTAACCATAGCATGCCCCCACAAGCACAAATGAACACTCAATTAGTTAACCAAAATCACATCTGTAATACCCAACCTGATAAATTCCTAAAAAATCATTAGATCTAACACAACAAATCATTTCAATTCCAAATGAGATTAGAAAAATGCATAATGAGTATTTGATTTTGAAGAGAATGAGATTCTTCGATGAAACTCCACTAGGGAACCTTAAAGCCGGAGATAAATCTTTAAGACAAAATGCTTGCAGTATCACGCCATCGACAAGGGAGCTGGTCACAAACAAGGGTTGTTCCCTTCACCTCTTCTTCTAATTTTATATGTTCAATTAGATTGTGTGATTTGATTCAATATAGATTTGCTCAAATAGATGGAGATGGAGGCATATAGGTGGAGATGGAAAGGAGTTGAGGCGCAGAGAGTAGAAGATGGAAAAACATAGGTGGAAAGGAGTTACAATTGTGAGAGATGAAGTTATGCAGAGAAGATGGAGAGGATCACAAAGTTGAAATGTTCAAAATAAAAATGAGTTGTTTTCAAGACTTGAACCGTCGATTTGGGCATAAAAAGAACCTAACATACTTCACTCATAGCAATCTATAATAGCATTTTTAATTAATTAATGAAATAATGATAACTTCCCTCAGTAATGCTATCTAAAAATTGTTGTAATAACATTTTTAATTAACAAGCATAATAAATGTTATGAGCCCTTTCAATGTAAAATTTGTGTCATAGCATTTGCGTGAAAATGTCATCACATAACTGTTATTGAAGGCTATTTTTGTTGTAGTGGGGGCATCTGCAATACGATAGTTTTTAAGAACTAATCCCGAATTAGCTATTTATTTTAGAGGTGGTTAAGTTTAAAAAATAAAAATAAAACCCTACTTATTTAAGGGTTATTTTGATTCGGGGTCCATTTGGTTTAAAGTAATTAAATTCATGGTCGGATATATTTTGAGAATTATTTCAATTTATGGTCTAAAATGGCACAGTCAATGCAGTTTACTGACAAAGATTTTTTTGTTAACATAACAACATTGTCCTTAACAAAATCCAAGATCCATATTAATTTTTTTTTAAAAAAATCTCAATGAAATCTTAATGGAAAATGAACCTCGAGTTGTAAGCGTATTACGAGGCAAAACTTATAGTGATGATTAAAATAAAAAAGCCCCAAATTTTTTTTAATTTTTTTTTTCAATTGTCTCGTCCCACCTCCGCATCCCTCCAAGTTTGCAATTGAACCAATACCACCCCCAACTTGAGCAACACCACCACCACCCCTGCCCCAACCATCTCCAAAACCACCATACATGCATCTACAAGTCATTTGTCTACAAAATACAAAATATCAAAACTTTTGTGGCATATTCATCGATAACTATTTAGTCGATTTGGTAAATAGAATAGAACAAATTCGAACAATTTACAATGATGAAAGTTTGAAAATGCAAGTATGGGATAGTTGGTACTAATAAAATTTATACAGTACAGAAAAATAAATTACTATTGTAATACTTTAGACATCATAAGATCGATAATGAAATGAATTAAACCTTTCTGGGTGATAGGTAAATTTAATGCAAAGGGGATTAATTCTTATTTCCTTTAAACACACATCTCATAAGATGAACCATTCAAAAATGGGTTTCAATCATTCCCCATTAGAAAACAACAACTGCAAGTGTTTCAAATTTCTTGATAATAAGCATGTATGATGTGTATCAAGAAAAAGGGAGAAACACAAATGGATTGATTTTTTCTTACATTTGGTATACGTCATTTGAAGGGAAAAGGCGGATGGTGGGTTGGGACAACTAGAGAAGAAGATAATGTTTTGGGTTTTATTATTTTAATATTTATCGTAAGTTTTTACCTTGAATAGCTTTCATCTCAATGTTCTTTGTGTCAATTACGATCTCATCAAGATTGATTTTTTTGTTTTAAATATGGACTTTTCATTTTATTAAGGGCAATGCTATCACATAAAAAAATCTATGACGGTCAATTGGGTTAATTATGCCATTTTGGACCCCAAATTGAAATAGATTTCAAAACGTATTCCAAACTCAATTACGATAAGCCAAATGGACCCAAAAATCAAAATAACCATTTTTAAATCAGAAAAATCAATAAAAATGAGAGAAATCTTAACTTGTTGCTCCATATTTAGCTCCAATAATCCACCTCTAGTGAGTGAACATCAATTTTTTTAATACCAAACCACCTTCAAATCCATTTAATCAGGAATGAGCGGGTAAAACTTTATTAGATTGCACTGCGAGTTTCGACACAAAAGAAACATTGAATTTTTTATCTGCATGATTCCAAGGCTACTAGTGTTTTTTGGTTAAAATACTTTATTCTAGTCCAGTAAGTGGTATTTGTTTAAGGATGAGGAGGTGCCCCAAAGAAAATTTCTCATGCACTTCTCAATTCAGTTGTAATTGGAGATGAAATTATGCTCGAAGGCATCAGATTGATTGGAATGCTAGCAATGGTATTTTTTAATGAGGGTGGGCTTGCCCCTTAGGTTGTTTATTTCTTTTTCGAAGTCATTAATATGTCTTCAATCTCTCAACAATCTCCTCTCACCCCCAGATGGTTTATAATGAATTTCGTCCCAATAGGTAGCCTAAGATAAACACATAAAAAATGTTCATTTTTCACAACACAAGAAACTAGCCCAATTATCAATATCGGGTACATCCCCAATAGCAAAAAATATGTGAGATTTTGTAAAGTAATATTTTAGATTGTGCATAATATACTTCAAACAATAAGAACAAATCCCTTACTACTATCACGTGTTTGACAAGGCATCAATAAATATCACAATGTCATCAACATCTAAAGGCACTACAAAAAGTATAGTTTTCCGACAATGTTTCAGCGAGAAACATGAAAACTTGTCACAAAATGTATCTATTTTGTGACTGTACAAGCACTATGGCATAATATAAAAAAGTAAAATAAAAAATTGTAATGGTTATAACCATATGATTCACAAAAAGCCAAAAATTTTGCGCCAAAATGTGCCACTATATGGCAGAAAATTCTATGAAAGTGGTACCAATTTGGTGAAAGGTTTTGCCAACACCATGTTGCAACCTTGGTAGTTTTAAACCCAGTAAACAATTTGTTGTGACAACCCTTCCCTTGCTTAAAACCTTAAATAGAAATAAAATAAATAAAAATATTATTTAACTATTTTAATTCCAAAATTTGATAGTAAATTTTGTTTAGGTCATAAACAAGTCATTTAACAAAACCAAATAGCAAAAGAGTCGTTGTTGCATTGTCACCTCTGCAACTCGACTTCTTTGAAATGCACTCTCTCTATTTGCATCTACACGGTTGTCCTCATCAATTCCCCTTTGTGATTTCATCTTCCACGCACGAGTGACTGAAGGCTTCATATGTCGTATCCCTATTTTTTTTTACTTGTGAAGGTATGTTGTATAACTTGTGTTGCTAGCTTATTTGTTAATGATTTGGGTCATCGCAATTCTTGCTTCTCTATGGCATTCGTCGTATACTTATTTATTTGCTCTATTGATTGAAAATTTCGATTATTTAAAGGTTTTGCTTCCATTTTAGTCCCTCTGTCATACACTCATTCTTTTTTCAGTGTGAAAATATTTATTCATTCTTTTTTTCACTTTATCAAACTCTTTATTAATAAGAAACTTAACTATTTAGGTTTTATGTGCACAAATGTTGAATTGAATGGAACTTTCAATTGTATACCATGACATATGATACAAGTATCAAATGTTTGTGTGATAATTTAAACTATCGTGGTATAATTTGTTGTTGATGTTTGATGATTTGTTATAATCAATTTATGGTTGGATTTAATGATTTTTGAACATGGGATGTTTGTTTAAGTGAATCAACACTACACTAATTATTTCCTATATGTACTGCCTAACTATTTTTGGACAAATTTAGTAAGTTACAACTAAATAGTTTTGAATTGTTCAAATGAGTATGTAATTCCATTAAAGTGCAATTCACCATGAACCTGTATGTTGTTATTTATTCACAACTAACAACTAATAGTTACAATAAACGTGTCTTAGCTGGCGTGCAAAGATTTTAGGAAATAGATTGGCTTAGTTAAAGTCGATTTAATTCATTTCCCCATTTTTTCTTCTCCATGCATAAACACTTTCAACTTATATTTTAGCTTACTGCTATATCTTTCAACACTTCAAAAACTCAACCCAGGGCCCTTTTTGAATTTATTCATTTATTAGTTTGTTTATTTTTCGGTGAAAAAATGAATTTTATATATGGATAATTTTTTTGTTCAACTAGTGAAATTTCGACCATCTACAAGCTAAATTAAAATCCCCGACTAATGGGCAAACCAGTGTCGCACATGTAGAATATAAGATGGTAAATACTTAACAACAACTAGTATTTACCCGTTCTATTCATGTATAGTTGCAGCTAATGTAACCTTCTTTACATATGGTGTAGAGTCAAGCTCGAGACACCGAATCATCAGATCCAACACTTACTGATGTGTAGAAAAAAAACATGCTCAAGGATGTAAACTCTTATTTTGCACTATCGAATGGTTTGATTGAGTTGAAGTGTAACTTTGTTGGAAATATTGAAAGCAAATAATGGCTAAACAATTTTTCTTGTAACAAGGTTCAAGTGAGGGGAAATAGATCATACAATTGATAATGATCATGCGAGTCAAGTTCTTAGCAAGAAATCAAAAGGTCGTGTTCATGGTGTTGGGAGCATTGTTGCTAAGTGAAAGTACAATGTCTTGCTCCATACCCTACATTATTATAAACGTTTGAAGCAGAAGCTAAAAAACACAATAAAAACTTTGATGAGATAAAAAAAGATGTATCATTGTTTAGACAATAATTTGAACGAGCAACATTTTGAAGGGGTAACAACAGATGGAGAAAACACCAACATCATTAGATAACTCAACACCCACAAGGACCCCAATTCCATCATTATTTTCATCATCAACATTGATTCCATCCCCGGGTGAAGCAATTTCTATATCATAGTTCTAATTCATCTAGAGTTGCAATAGAAGGTTGATGTGCTTGACTAGGTGGGCAAGATAGTTGCAACTAAACAAGATATCACTAACCATGCCCATATGTTAAGTTGCACTCTGTTGTGGGTAAACATGCATGAAATTAAATTGGTCAATGTAGATACCAAAATAATAAGGAAAGTCATTTATAGTGCTTTCTTCCTTTGGAGTCGATCTCACATATGTTATTCTAATGAACCTTAGTATTGAAGAGACATTTCGAGATTTTTTGTGTAGTTTATAAAAGTTAAAGCACGTTATATGCAAACCTTTCAATTGTTTTATTTTTTGTTACAAGCTAGGTAAGCTGATGTGGGTCACTAATTATATCCGTTGTTCTAAAAATCGGCCTACGTGACTGGAAATGCTCGGACTAATGGGTAAGCGGAGAAAAAATCGGCAGGGGGGCTGGGCGGCGATTGGGCTGGTTTGGGCGGAAATGACTCATTTCATCACCTAGCTCTATCAAAATCATTTATAGTTTATCAAACTAAACAAATAATACAAAGTATGTCAATACAGACACAAATAATACAAAAATGTTGCATAGCACGTTGATGCTAATAATACAAAGTTGGTCAACTCTACCGAAATAATACAAACATGTTACACACATAAAAACAACAATATATAAACATTACAAGCTAATGTCAATTACTTAGTATTCAATGTTTTTAGATTCATATAATAGTGCAATTGAGACAATGACATTATTTATATGTTGAGATATGCTATCAATTTCACTAATAGCAAAAATGTTAAGAGATTGGATTGTTTTTATCAGTGTTCCAAAAAAAGGTCTAGGCGGGTTTTTGAAATTTTATTTTCATTTTTTTATTTCCAATTCTTAAAAAAAAAATATTAAGACTATTTTTTATACATTTTGCGTATGTATCTTGGCATTGAATTGGAAGTAATTTATATGCTATTATGCTTAACTTTTATAAATTATAAATTATAATAAATAAATACATAACCGCCTAGTCCTCTGGGCGCTAGTCCCCTGCTAGCCGCCCGCCTACCACCTAACATTTTTTAGAACACTGATTTTTATTAACAAAATACATTATGCATATTAAATATGGGTAGAGAGACGGACAATGGCTAATAGATAACATTATGGACAAAACCTCAACATGAAATTTCAAAACAACATGTCTTTTAATGAAAATGATAATTTTTGACAATTTAGGAATTGAGTCAAAGACAATGACATAATAATATCAAATTTTGATAATTGACATAAATATGATAATTGACATAGATAAGAGATCGAATTATATTTATCGACAAAATTAATTTTGAAACAGGGACAAAAATACTAATAATTTTCTCATAGATTCAACCTTTCCTAAGATTTGAAAAAAATAAATTGAATAGAGAAATCATACACAAGGAACATCAGAAACATAAATATAAGGAATCACGAACAATCTTAATTGTAACATAACTAACAATAGGTAAGATAAAAGAAAATACTTTAAATAGTGCAAACTATGTTGAGAAAACTTTATAGTTTTTTAGACCGAAGAAACTCAGGAATACTAGTGAATATGTAAGTTAGTACAAGAAAGAAGATTGAACTATTCTACAGATTAACAAAGGCAGTTCAAAGGTCATGCAACTGATACTAAAAAGTAACAACATACAACTAGAGGATCACAACTCCATTTAAGAAACTTGAACGCGGTCTCTACATAAGATTTCGCAGATGAGATGTCACTACAACTATACTCATTAAAGATGTCACATGAAAAGATAAACTCAGATAAATCATCAGGGACTAAAATACAAAAAGTCGTAATAAAAACTCATATTGTTGCAGTTGTTTCACAAATGATCTCATTTGCATGAAAAACTAAAATCAAACTAAAAACTACAATATTAAGTAGAACAACATATGTAACCACATTAGAATAAAAAAAAATTTTCAAATTGAGACTCGCATTGAGCAGACGAAGAAATGTCGAATCCTCAATTTTTTTGTAAACAAAATTTACAACATCAGAAAATACTTTTTGATGGACTCATCCCTAATGCCAGCTAGGATTTTAAAAGCATAATCAAAATATCATTCCTTTTTTTTTTGTGTATACGTCTAAGTATTTCAGGTTAGATAACTTATGCCTATACTCAATGACGTCAAAATATCATTCCTGTACCGAACAAGAAACAAATTGATCAAAAAATTTGTGTGTCGGTGCATAAACAAATTCAAAATGTATTTTACACATTCATTGCCTTTTTCAACAAAAGCAACACAATTACGTAGTGTTAATTACAAGAAAAATAATATTTAATGTATTCATAGAAGAAAATATTACAAATCACACCCTTCTTCATTTTTAGAAGAAAATTATTTGGTTTTTTTTATCAAATACATCAAATGGAGCCATCAGAATAAGAGTTCTACATTAGGGTGTTTTTTTAAGTGGATAGAAGCTAACTTCTAATTCGAGTTAGAAGTTCTGAACGAGCTTTTGAATGAACTGTTTGTTTTGCTTCTGAATGAGCTGCTGATTATAAGATGTAAAATTAAATGGTGTTTGTTTTTATGTGCCGACTTAAAGTTTTTTCTTACATTTTTTCCCACCACCACAACTCCCACCGCCTACCATAAACCACCAACATAACCCTCTTCTCCACTTGTCTTCTATCCTCCAAATACCATTGAGACGATTTTCCACTACTACCACAAACCACCCTATATCATTATTCATTCCTCATACAATTTTCAATAGAGGGGAAGAGAAAGAGGGAATATGAGCAAGAGGAGGAGGAGGAGGGAAGTCATGGAGGGTGGTGGCGATGATGGTGGCATCGCTCGCATGATAAAGATGAGGTAAAGAAAAAAAAGGGTTGGTTGGTAAAGGAGAGGGGTAATAGTAATCATTATGAATTTATTGTGACGTTATTGTTTGAATAAATTTTCATTCTTGTTAAGCACTCAGTGCTAAGTGATCAGCACCATGGGGGTGCTTACTCCAATCAAAACTTCAACTTTTGATCAAAACTAAAAATAAACACTCTAGACAATGTGTCCCACTTCTTATTAAGATTTCAGACTCGATTCATAAGAAAAAACAAATTCCCTCTTGGTCGATTATGGAGATCACATTAAAATTCTCCCAAAATACCCCCAATTCCGACCTAATGTGCTCACCACCAAATAAGTTCTCGAATCCAATCAATCCACAAAAATTCGAGAACATATTCATCAACTCTACAAGTTACCCTAATCATCAGTAGTAACATTAAAAGAAAGATAAAAAAGCATAATCTATATACGGAAAACTTTCAAAATAGTTCACAGCACAAACAAAATTGTATATAGATATCAGACAAAATGCAAGAACAATCTAAATTTTTTTTAATAAAAATCATTCATTTACAACCAAAATATCTTATCAACAAACACTAATCTGGTTTTTAAAAAAAACTCAATTAAAGAGCATTTTCTTCTTGATTAAAAGTTAAAATCAAAACCTATTATATATTCTTGCTTATTGAAAATATACGACCAATTTCTTCTAGATTGAAAGTGAAAATCAAAACCAATTATAATTTCTTACTTATTGAAAATATACTTCTATTTGAATCTCCTGCTTTAAAAAATCATATGATTTAATAATCACGTTTTATGTAACTCAAAGTATCTAAAACTTTTACATTCAGGCAAGCGAATAAATCGTATACATTATACTTTGGACTACTATTTTAAGCATGTTTGTGCATGTCTTTATATATAATACAACATAGCATGATTCAAATTTTTTTTTACAACTCCTAACATAACCTTATCAAGATAATACATTTTTGAACATAATTTCGCTTGACATGTGATCGAAAGGCCCTAGTATATATGTATGTTTGATTTTGTATTGACACGAGAGTTGTATCGACCATGAATCTCCAAAGCATATTCAATTGTCATATACATCTAACCAACTTTTAAATGGATCAACATTTGACCAACATAATAATCGATTATGCTTGATCAACATGTTGTGATTTCCGTCTAACCAACGGGTATATGTCAATAGCGGATATGTGTTTGACCAACACTAAATCGAAAATGTATGACTCCAAACAATATGTTGGAACATGGGTCAATGATTGATAGACCTTACCCGGTTATCAACAATTGAGGGAATAACAAGTATCCGTCCGATTAATTTAGATGAGATACCCTGATCAGGTGTTAGAAAACTAATCATAAGGCTAGTGGCCCAAAGTAAATGTGTGGGTATCAGGTACTCGTATTATGAAAGTGATACAATTATTTGAGAACTATGTTCCCAAATAAATAGTTTTATGTTGTATGCTTGATGGTAGGTGGACACATGAAAAATGCTATATATGGATGTAGATGTTATAACTTGTCTTTATCGGTATTATTATATAATCTCATTATCTCAATCATTTTATTATGGTTTTGAAAACCGAGTCATTATTTTTATCTTAGTTTACTTCATGATATTTGAAAAACCTAGTTATATAATAATTTTTTTACGACAATGTACAAGTGATTTGGCTACTTACTAGTTTTTTCAAAACTCACCCAAATAACATATATTATTTTTAGATGAAGACTTGCCACATACCCCTAATACTGAGGACGTATTAGACCTCGTATATGAGGAACCTAATATGGACGACGATCTAAATCTTAGCGTTAAAAAAGATATTTTCTTTCCTATTGTGATGTGGAAAGTCTTCTTTTGGAATGACAATAATATGTACATGCATGATAGACTTTGGTAGAGTATATCCGCTTAAGTGTGCCTTTTTGAATTACTCTACCATCTATGACTCTAGGAAATGTATAATAATACAATCCATGTATTGGATGCATGTTTGTCATGAGTGGTTGTTACAATAATTGTTCATCTTAAATGTATAATGAATGATTTCTTAATTATATGTATTTCACATTCTAGGAGTCATAGATAAATTTGTAATGTGCACTAAAAAATTGCCAAAGGTATCGTTAATGCTATCGAGAAAAAGTTATGTCAGCAGTGTAACAAGTTAATTTTTCTTCTATTTTCAAATCAAGATAATGAGAAAATTCTCGTGAACTTGGTAGTTTTGCGTGTGTGTGCACGCGCGCGTGTATTATTATCTATTAAGAATGACTCAAATAGTAATGACGGACTTACATCATATTGTTTATTTAATAACATTTTGTTTATAGATTGTGATGCATCCAAAATCCAGTCTCCGATAAGTAAAACCTGCAAAACAAATGTTAGATTGACAAAGACCACCTTTTTGGTGGCCGAAGGCACTTCAATGCTTAAGTCAGTAACTCAGTTGGGGATGGAGATAAAACTTGACAAAACTCAGTTAAAATTGCATACCTTTGTCAAATGTTTCATTTATTTACCTTTTATAATGGTCCCAGTTAACTCTCTGCGTGACTTAAGCATATGAGGTGCAACGAGGGGAGACGTTCTTTGTAACAATGTCATTTTTATTTATTTTATGAAGATACGTCCATAGAGGCTTAACTCCCTCCAAGACTCTTTTTCTATCTAACATTCCTCCCCCTTGAGGGAGAACTTTATTGGGCCTGGATTTGAGCCTCTGATTATGATGGGCTCTATTTGGGCTTCCATGACTGTATTCATCCTCTTTGGGCTTTATGAATTGTCTCGGTCTTGAAATACTTGATCCTCGTGATAGACAATCTCTGTCGCGTGTGTGGCTGCGATGGCAGACTTATTTGATGTATCATCAACTACTCCCCCTTTAGTTAATGGATATGCTGACGTGGCCACTAAGTCGGTGAGGGTTGGATTTTCAACTTCATCATTACCTCACTTTTAATGTTGTTAGCAACTTTTAGTGAGCTGACATCCCGATTTCTTGTTTGTTCTTTCGTTTTTTGTGCATAGTTTGGAATTTCGTGTAGTCATGGGATTTCGTGTAGTCATCATATCTCGCACATCGTCCTATAAGCAATCTCTTCATTGCTCGACTTTATAAAAGGAGGCATGATAGATTTGTTTATCTATTTACGCTATTTTTTAGATTCGGCTTATTCTTCTTTCTCCTTCTTCATTTTCCTAGCAATTCCATTCCTTAACGATGTATGTTTGTGATATACTAAGCGGTGGGGCGTTTCCTGCTTGTGAAGCTTACTTCTCGCCCAAAAAACTTCTCAGATGACATTGGACGATGTTCGTTCTGGCGATAATTTGCTATCCGAACTTGAGATCATTCTGCCTATGCAGGACGATAGTCTTTGTCGTCCAAGGTCTGGGTATATTGCACCATATCCATGCATGTTCCTCTCTGGAATTTGATTTCCAGTTCCAGAGCTGGTTTGGGAATATCTAGATTTTTTTGGACATTCTTCCTGCTCAAATGGGTCCTAATAGTTGGAGGGTTATGGTTTCTACTTATGTGAGGGTCATTATCTCAAGCATTCCCCTGACTGTTAGGATTATGCATTCGGTGGTTGGTCTGCTGGTGGCCAAGGACATTTACTTCCTACGTTTTCCTGTCTGTTTCGGGAAGCTCAATGATGATATTAGAGATTGGTTGAGGTTCTGGTTTTATGCTTCTATCAACTCTAGCTACTTCAAACTATGAGGTCGTCCAATTGTGCGGTCGTTCCGAGTTCCTAACAAACGGAAGGATCTGCAGTTAACTGAGGATGAACGGAGGAACCGTGACCAATTCTTGAAGCTTCCTGTGTTTCCCGTGGAGGCATTTCTCTTTGAGGACATCTTGAAGTGTAGTGGCTTGTATAATATGAATGAGGCGGAGCAAGCTTTGCTCACTGAATCCCGTGCTGAAGAGATCGCTGCTCGCACTGCTACTGTTGGTGTTAGTGATGCTAGCATTGATTGGGAAGTGAGTTTGGGTAGACACGTTACGGATCTAAATGCTCATGTTAGCATCAGTGTTGTTGGCCCAACTTCCAGGAAGAGGAAGCTCCCGAGGCCCGCTAGCCCGTCGAAGCAATTGTTGATAAATCCTGACTGTGTTCCGAAGAAGAGACGACTTTCTACTCGTGGTACTGCTCGGACTGTACCTCGTCCGAGTTCTTCTGGTAAGGAGGTTGTGAAAGAGGATCATTTATTCCTCGAGGAGGTTGAAGAGATGAACTTGGAGCTGGAGATGAGCGAGAAGGAAACTACTCATCCATTGGACGATAATGAAAGAGGCTTCTTTCCACCTATGGAGTTTTCGACGATGCTAAATGGTTTAACGACGACCCTCGAGCTATCGATGACAAGATGCTCCAGCTGGCGGTAGAGCAATCTAAGTAGGTCGTTGACTGTGGTTAGAGTTTTGATTTTATTTCTCATCGATTTCCTTCCATTCATGTTGATGACTCGGCTGGGTTATTAGTATCTTCTCCAGCTCATTTGGATTATTTTGTTCCTGCCGTCACAACTACTTGTTTTGTTCCTGATATGACTACTTCGCACCGAGAAGGCAATAGTGGTTTTTCTGTTGTCATCGTTGTTCCGCCTGCTCTTCTGGCTGTTAGCGGTGGTTCCTCTGTACTTTCGGATCCCCGCATCCTCAATCCATGGATTAGTTGGAAGTAGCCCAACCCGAAAGACATCTGTATCAAATCAGATGGAAAGTTCTATTGGTTTACTCAGCTAGCTTGACGTGCGAGATGGTGCACGTAGGTTGATCAATGAATGGCACAGGCAAGTGGTGGAAAGGCCTTCGATGCCAGTATTGGATCGTAGCACCCACCTCGATTATGGTCTTAAGCAAATAATGGTCGGGATGAATCACCTCACTTATGTTAGGGTGATGGGGTTGGAGTACAGGGCTAGTCGTGGCTGCTCTTGAGAGGAAGTTGGCATTGTTGTTGTTGGTGTTTTCTCACGTCCTTTGTCAATTTGATGTGCAGAAAGCACAGTGCACGGAGCAGAAGAGGGCAGCTGCGACTGCTCTGGCTTCTCTAAGGGAAGTGGAAGCTGTACAAGATAAGCCTGTTGCAGAGCTTGAGACTTCGACTACTAATTTAGACGGGGTCCATGTGCGATTGGATGAGTGGGAAAACGAGTTGTATGTCGAGAAAGATGGCCATGACGAGGCTCTGCGTTTTGTAGTTGAGCAATATGTTAACCGTAGGATTGTTGAAGGGTGAGTGGAACAACTAATGGCTGCGCTCGACGAAGTTAAGTAGGATATCTCAGCCATGCCGGCCTCTGCTGAAGGGCATATGATTTCAACTAAGAAGGAACTTGTTGCCACTAAAAATAACCTAAGGATTGCGAAGGTGGAAGACTGGAGGAGAATTGTTGATGGACGGGTCGAGCTTCTCAACAATATTGAAAGGCTTGGTGTCGATTCATCTGAGTGTCGCCACGTGATTGATCAGGTCTTCGTGGATGAAGACATTGAGGAAGGTACTCCAAGTCTCCCAAGCGATTTCGTGGGCGAAGAACCATCATCTCCTCCTCCTTCTGATCTGGCTTCATCACCTGTTCTTTCCGTTGAAGGGGGAACATCGTCTGCCACTGGTGTTGTTGTTTTTTTTTCCATCAGATGCTCTTTCATATCTTCTTTGAACTTTCTATTTTCTTCTCCGAATGTTTCATCTCATTCTCCAGATGTACAATCTTCTTCTCCAGATGTAACAAAGTGATTTTATGAATGAAAATACCTTTCTTTTTTACAATGTTGTATTGCCTATTATATTATTTTTGCTTTGCACATTTTCTCTTTAAGGTCGTGATTCATCTTGGGTCATTCGTTGTGCCTCACTGTATATGATGCGTGTGTTCTCCACATCAAGTCGTTTATAGTATAGTTGTAAGTATTGGCGATTTGGGCTTATCCGATTTCTATTTTTGCGCTTGCTTGTCGACCATCTGAAGTTTTTCTTTATTCGTTATTGTCAATCAAGGGATTTTCCTAATTCAGATCCTCAAGTATTTGCACACCAAAGTGTTTCGTGTTTCGAAGTATTGGATGGTTTTGTGAGTGAATTGACTCGTACATTTTTACTTTAGGTCTGTCTTGGTTGTCAAAGTAAGTCTTATTGTGTATCTCCAGCTTTGGCTTCTTGGTCCGATACTTTGATCGACCAGAGGGCCTTTACGGCTACATTTTGACTTATGTGACTGGATTTTTTGATCCGGTATATAGGGCTGAATAAGTTCACTCGTTCGTCCTTGCCTCGTTGATCTGACGCGTTAATTGACTCGAGGTTTTTCCGAGTATGTTGACTTATTCGTTCTTGCTTTGTTGGTCCAACGTTTAGTCAACTCGAAGTTTATTTGAACAAGTTGGCTTTTTTCTCCCGACATATTAGTCGACTCGAAGTATATTTGAGTGAGTTTGACTTGTTCATCCCAACTTTTACTTCGTTGGTTTGACGTATTAGTTGACTCAAAGTTATTTGAATGAGTTGACTTGTTCATCCCAACTTTTATTTCGTTGTATTAGTTGACTAGAAGTTTATTTGAATAAATTGACTTGTTCATCCCAACTTTTACTTCATTGGTCTGACGTATTAGTCGACTCGAAGTTTATTTGAATGAGTTGACTTGTTCGTCCCAACTTTAACTTCGTTGGTCTGACGTATTAGTCGACTCGAAGTTTATTTGAATAAGTTGACTTGTTCGTCCCAACTTTTACTTCGTTGGTCTGACGTACCTGTTGAATCGAAGTTTATTTTAGTAAGTTGACTTGTTCGTCCTAACTTTTATTTATGATTGATCAGACCAGAAGTTTTGTGTCTAACTTATTCGTCCTGACATTTTGTTTGTGGCCTGGTATGCCGATTGCTTCTTATTGTCTGGCTTTGATGCCGCAACTTTGTATGTAAAATGGAGAGTTTTGAACTCGAAATTTTATTGATAACCCTGTTTCTGGTTTTAACAATCTATAATAGTAGTAGTCATGCCCTTCTTATAAAGTTATGTTGTGGAGTTTGCATTATATCTTTCTAATTATTACTTGATTTGTTCTGCCTTGAGTGATCTTAACGTTTTCGTTGTAACTTTTTCCTCCATGATTCTCTATAGTTTTGTTGTTCGTGTATTGTTGTTGTGAGGTAGCTGATAAACTCGAAATGCTCATTGATCGAATCACTGGGTGTATGCCATTGACAAGTTGGTTCGGATTGGCAGAATAGAATTTAATCCCAAATTGTCCAATCATGCTCACATCAGTACCTGCTGCCAAGGCTTCATTTGTCGATTCATAGAATTTGTTTACGTTGTCTTCGTTGTCAGTAATGTAGGAGGCGTGTTGGCCTTGTCGTGGATAATGGTCAAACATGTAAACTTCTTTGGAT
This sequence comes from Berberis vulgaris, assembly GCA_963556465.1. Lineage (NCBI taxonomy): Eukaryota > Viridiplantae > Streptophyta > Magnoliopsida > Ranunculales > Berberidaceae > Berberis > Berberis vulgaris. The sequence continues at coordinate 79,456,704 of OY747125.1, read as the reverse complement.
TTTGTTTGTTGTTTGGCCCCATTTGAATTTCCAATTTTCTCTGCGCTCCTTGATTGATTTCAAATCATACTACAAGCGCACGGTTATCTATGGAGTTAGATAATGAAAAATACGGGTCGAATCCCACAAGGAGAGCTATAAAGTTAGGAAAACTAATATTCAAATATCTTTTGAAACTTAACCTAATAAGAAAAGAAGTGATTGTTGAAGTGTTTAAAATAAAAATGCAAACTAAAACCTAAATGTGAGAGTTAGGGTTTTGAGTTTACCATCATGAGTAGATGGCACCTTTAGGCCACTCTTAGATTAATCATTCCAAATTCATTAACACATTCTAAGGTACATTCTCATCTCACCTTAAGATGAAAAATATGGTTTTATGAGCGAATTGAATTTAAGGTTTAATTATATTAGTAATCTAAGAATCAAATGTGGATTTAAAAGCATACACGGAATCCATACTTAAATGAAACACCAAATATCTAACAAATCAAAATGAAACTTTGACTAATAATATGTAAACATTATAAGTATGAGCTTGTTAGAGAAATTGCAATGATAGAAACTTATCTAATCTTGAACTGAAGAAGTAGAAGAAGAAAACATGAATTGAATTCATATGAAGAAACACAAAAATCTAACTTACCTCATTGGTTCATGACATAATCAAGTTACAAGATCAATCTAACTACTTGCTTCTCTAATACATAAACCTGGAAATAAACTAAGCTAAAATTGAACCATCTTTGAGCTATCCTCCCATGGGCTCACCCCCACCCTAAGTTCGGATGTTAGCCAAATATGATAAGCTCTAAGCCTTTCCTCCACTTATTATTCTAAACTCTACAAATTCTACAACTTCTCTCAATTTGATTACAACTCTTTGGTTTTCTTCCTTCCTCCAAGTATACTACAAGCATGGGGTATTTATAGGTGAAGAAATGTGAGATGGTAGAATGGATGGTGAAATAAAATAAGAAAAAAAATATGGTAGAATAAAATAAAAAAAGATAAGGGAATATGTTGGAAAATGGATGGTGGAATAAGGAAAAGATAAAAGAATATGGTAGAATAAAATAAGAAAAAGATAAGGGAATATGTTGGAGAATGGATGGTGGAATATGTAGAGATTCATTTTGGCTAGGATGAAGTTGCCATGTGGATTTCCAAATCTTTAAATAAATTTCACGCGATCCATAGATGATGGTGCTTTGTGGGCTTGAATTTATGGACATTGGGCTTGAAAATCATTGGTAATGCATGTGTTATCTTTCAGTGGACTTTGTTGTTGAACTTAGCCTTGTTGTGTCATTTTGTGCATATTTGGTGATTAATACTTGAATTCCCGCATTATACACAAAATACACGTAATGTGAATATTTTATTAGATAATAGAACATAACAAATATAGAATTAGGGGCTTAAAATGTATCATTTATAAGGCTATCAAACCCCCTCAAACCTACATTTTGCTAGTCCTCGAACAAAAGAAGAATAAAAACTAACTCACTTTCTTAGAAATCACGATTACATTTAGTATATGTAATAAGCCTTTAAACCTCTAGGTTTCCCCTAGTGGACGAGATGTAGTCTCGTGAGGGTTTCCTGAAATGATACCCACAAACATTAGTGATACTTGGGACCCTGACTAAAAAATTTAGTAAAAAATAACTCTTTCCTTATTTAACCTCAGAGAGTTCCCACTTGAATGTGTAAGCCTCAAGAGATGAATTCCTGTAACTTCTTGATCAATATTAAGTCAATAAGTAACATCAGTAAGCACTATTCAAAAGACATAGGAATTATTCATTCAACTTTATATAAAGAGTTTGATCATCTTTTTTTTATCACATTCTAGAAAATTCGCTGAAACAATGAATATAATCACTCAAAATGAAATCAAATCTGGAAAATTCTAGAAAATGGACATTTACTTGGATCACATTATAGAAAATTCACTTCAACTTCAAATCTCACAAGGTATATAATCACTCAGAATAAAATCACTTAGAGATTTGGCTATTTTCTCTCAAATGTATGTGAATAAGATGAAACAATGAATAAGAGATTATTCACATACAAGAAAAAAATATCAAAATTCGAGAATATAATAAATATGATCTCAAAAAAGAATATCATCCGCTGAGAATATTGATTCGCTCACCACGATATTTCTTAATTCACCCTCCACACTTCGGCCATATTTTCCTAAGGATCAAAAAAATGACTAGGTTGTAACGGGGCTTAGGAAATGGTAACATTGAAGGTTAAGGACAAACAAAAGTACTTTTGATAAGGTTAGAAGTCTTCTATAAGTGTTGAATTTCATGGATTGGCTTAACTCATTCTTTTCTATTAAAGAGTTTTTATATTTTCATGGATGTGGAAAACAATGGCTACTTGTTTTTTTTTTTTTTTGACGCCTTGTACAAAATGGTAATGGAATGTGGAGCTATTTCTCCTCGTTATGGCACTAAGAAGTGTGTACCTTTCCATTGATGGTGATAAAATTTTCTTTGTTAATCATTCATCTCCAACCTTTCTAAAAAGTACAAGGGTCCGGAAAAATATAATTGGGTTATTTTGGGGTTATCAATTAGTGGGTTAACAACAAAATTGTTAATATGACAGGCTTCAAACTAGCACCAGGGTTAAACAATACATGAGAAGGTTAAAAGGCTCAATCTAAGTAAATAATGACTTTTCTTCATTTCCCAAGAATAACATGATTTTTATGCCTCGGGTGAATTTCATAATGTACTGTAATGGTGATTCAACTTTGATGTTTTATTCTCAGTTTTTGACAGAAACAAAGAATTATTGAGATCATGCAACAAGATAATGTAAGACTCAAGACATTTATAATTAGCTTATAACCCCCAGAAAGGATAAATGCTAAAAATCTCACAGGGTTCAAGTCTTCAGTATTATTCTCATGTTCACCAGATAACTAATCCACTTTTAAAATTTAAACAAAAACATCGATGCTAAAACACAACTCTCAATACAAACTCTTAGAAAGCGCCTAGCTTATAAATAGTACAGACTATTGTCTAAAATTGACAAACTACTAACTTTCAAAGTTTCAAATTTTACACTCAGATGCCCTTGCAACTAGATTTATGGAACCTAATCTCATCATGGATAAGTATTCGGGTTACAAAGATGAAAAACAAGAATTTTTTTATTGACCCAATAAATTGGACAACCCATTTTCAAATGAGATATAAGTTTTGAAATATCTCCCCCTAAACCTAAATCATACATTGTCCTTAATGTTCTAAAATAAGACATCGTGGGTCGACCATGAACAAGAAAGAAACAATAATAAATAGAAATGGAAATGATAAACCATTAAACGACATGATAGCTCAAATGACTTCTATTAAGATAAAAAAGTAGGCTCCAATCAAATCATAGTCAAGTGATATTTCCTTTTTTAAAAAAATTTCAGTTGATCTAATATACACATTTAAATCTTAGTCTAACAATAAATCATACAATAACAACCAAAAAATTTGTGGGTCATAACAAACATGATTATACGGGACAATAAGATGCAATTGATTTGACATGCCCCACAAGTGAATCCAAGGAAACCTCTCAAGATTAAATTTTATCTTTAGCTAAGAAAATGTTTCCTCAAAAGAATGATGCATGTTCAATTTGTCAAAATGAGTAAAATCAATTTGGTGTTCTAGGAGAGTCCATCGGTCAAGCGTGGATAGGTCATCGTCTTTTTCAAGTTCTTCACAATTTGTTTTACATTTCATAAAATAATCCTCCAAGGTTTTTGAAACATGCAATGCAGTCTAAACTTGGGGAACTTTCTAATATTGGGGAGAATGTTAACAAATTTCTCAGATTTCACCTTTGTATTGGATATGGATGTTCCAACAATGGTCAAAAGATCACAAGAGTCACATGGCAATTCAATTGAATGATCACTTATGTCAACATCTTGTGTGTACATAGGATTTACATCAATAAGCACATGGTTAGGTATAGAATCACCATGACTAATTTTATCTTGAACACAATACTCATGATTTAGCTGCAATTTTGCCTCATCTCATTGTCTCACATGTTTTATCCACTCATCTTGTTCTACCTGGGGAGTTTGAGGGGTTGATATAGGTATATCAATGTGGCACAATTCATCAAATCTCTCACTCACCTCTAATAATTTTTCTTCACAATCATCCCCAACATTCATCAATGCATCATTTTGAAGCCTTAAATCCCAAATTTCAAACAAAAGTTGGTCAGTGGTCTGTGGTGTGTGATGTCGGCTTCTCGGTTTCTCCTGTGGGAGGATTGTTTTGATTGTTGTCAGATTGATAGTTTGTAAAGTGTTCCATTTGTCTTAAGGGCTCATCAATCGTCAATCAGGCCTGAAGAAGTTTGCTACTGTAGGCTATCTTTTTGAAAGGAAAACTTGTCATTCCCCAATGACGGTGCCAAACTGATGCGTCCATAATCCAGTCTCCAATAAGTAAAAACTGCAAAACAAATATTAGATTGCCAAATACCACCTTTTTGGTGTCCGAAGACACTCTGATGCTTAAGTCAGTAACTCAGTTGGAGATGGAGATAAAACTATACAGAACTCAGTTAAAATTGCATACGTTTGTCGAATGTTCCATTTGCCTTTTATAATGGTCGCACTTAATTCCCTACGGGGCTTAAGCATGTGAGGCGCAACGAGGGGAGACGTTCTCCGTAACAATTTCCTTCTTTATAAAGATACGTCCGTGGAGGCGTAACAACCTCCACGACTTTTTTTCTTTCTATGTAACCTTCCTCCCCCTTGAGGGAGAACTTTATCGGACCTGGATTTAGGCCTCTGATTATGATTTATTCTGACGGGCCCTGTTTGGGCTTTCATGATTGGATTAATCATCTTGGACTTTGTGAATTGGTTCGATCTTGGGATAATTGATCCTCGTGAATCGTGATAGACGATCTCTGTCACGTGTGTGGTTGCGATGACAGTCTTATTTGATGTATCATCAGATTGTATTGGAAGATGCACAAAGGCTTACCATAAATGTATATAGAATTTGGGCAAGGTGTCAAAATGCTTATGAAGATCTATTAGAGTTCTTAGAAGGTGAAAAAGAGAAAGGGGACACCATTTAGGGAGAAATTTGTTCGTATTAATTGTGAAATATGGATGTGGTTAGATGATCATAGCAAGTTGAGACCCTTATACATTTTGTTGATTATGTACTTACTGAGAGAACTGTATTAAATAACCACTGTTATTTTCTTGTCTTAGCTTGTATGGGCTGGTGCGTGAAAATAACATGGGACTGGACAAAGACTCAAGTAGCCAGGTAAGACTGTTTGACTAAGCATGATGTTTTTTTTCTTAAACATGATGTCTATGGTTTCGATATTACTTTCTCATCTTATCTATTACATCAAGCCAGTCCTCCCAATTGTGTTTGTTGGAGTCGGTCTTTACATCTATAATCTCGATGTGGAGGGATTGTTAGACATTTAATGATGTGGAACTTGTAATTCAAATTTAAGATATGGTTAACATTGCAGTCATAGATCTTTAATTGTATGAACTATAGCCATTGGGCTTGGGAATATAATTTGAGCCTAATTAGGTTTTCAAACACATAAGAACTCACAACCTTATTTATCATTGTATTTCGTGCCATATATAATCTTTTTGGTCATCATAACTTTTAAAACCCAAAAGAAGTTTTAGAGAAAATAGTGGTAGAGAGAAAGAAATGGGTCTTGAAGGATCATAGTCCAAGGGAAGGAATACGGTAGAAGATCGTGAGGTGTTGTTAGCTTCTCAATTGGCTACATATCATTTTTTTTTGTGCTAAATTGTGGTCAAATCATAGAGATCTAATGTATCTCTTATTATGTTTTAAGGATTAAAAAATGAATCGGAAAAGTTTTGTAGTTCATACTATAAGTGGTAACAATGGATTATGCAGTTTAACCCCACAATCTTGTATGTTAATCTTGCCCCTATAAAGTAATGATAGACCCACTATTCGTAACTCAAACACGGTGTTTCACTTTGCTTTGCACTCCTTTGTTGCTATATTTTGAAAGTAATGTTTATTAAAATTCATTTTCGCAAAAAACAAACAAAAAAATATACTATAAAGTTGTTGTACTAAAAAAGAGGACGGTGTTATTGAAGGAATTAGTACATGCATGGTTAATGCCTTTTGACACTTCACGCATAGGATAGAGAGAGAACAAATGATGCCTACAACCCTCCCTTCCAAATTGTACGGTTCTTTCAACCACCTCCAATTTGGCAGACCAATACCATGCAGTTTGACATGTAATCGACATACTAATTGTATCACTTAAATATTCAAATATAACACACAATTATTATTATATATGTTTACGAAAATATAGTACAAATATTTTGTGTGATAAACCAAGTGTTAATTTTATGATTCTCATCTTTAGATTCATTATATGTAAACTTAATCTGATGACAACAATTTGTAGTTGAACAAGATATATAGCGAGAAAGGGAGATGACTGGAGATTTTCAATATACATGATAGTGAAATAATTTTGTCTTTGACGATAGAATGTGATATAGTGTTGGACCATATATAAAGTGAAGAAAATAGGGTGACGATAGAATGTGATATAGTGTTGGACCATATGGGTATACCCTTCATTAGGAAATTTGCACATAAGGGTGAAATGGTAAGTTATGGGGGCGTGAAACCAACTAATGGCACTAATTCACACCTTCTTCTTTCTAATGGCAAATTTTTTTATTTGCATTTGTAGTAATTTTTTTATGACAAGTCAGGCCCAAGGTAATCTTTTTCGGATTACGAAAAGACTTGTCACTAATATTAATAAACAATATTTTCATCTCCCAATCTTGACTTTGCCCGGTAGATAAGGCACTGATCGAGACCAGAGCTTCAGTGGAGTTGCCTAACCGTGACCTCTCGATAAAATTGGAATGTCGTTATTGTGGCTAATGAGTTTTGTAATTTTTTTTTTCAAATATATTTCACAAGCCACAATATATGAAAAAAAAAAATTGGGATATTTGCTTTTGGGATCCATTTGGTTTATAACAATTAAGTTTTGAAAATTATTTCAGTCTAGATTCAAAATGGCATAGTCAACCCAATTGATTGTCAAAGTTTTCTAATGAAATTGTAGCCTAAATTTAAAAAATAAATTAAATCCATCTTAAGGAAATCTTAATGGACCTAAAAACCTGGGGTGAATACGTATTTAGAGGCAGATTAACAATGACGACTTTAAAAAATGTCTTCTCACCAACTACACCACGATCACTACATTTTCTTCTCAAATCCGCAACCCACCTTAAATCCACATCCCCACCTGTGCAGCTGCCCCCCCCCCCCCCCCCCCCCCCTCAACTTTTAAAATATTTTTAGTATATATATTTTAGTCTTAAAAAATTGATTATATAATGTATAATACAATATCTTAATTGTTTATGAAAATATTCAAACTTGTCTTTGTTGGTGTAGTGGTTGGAGGTTTATTACTTTTAGTAAAAGACCTGAGTTTAATACTCTTCGAGTGCATTTTTTATTTTATTTTCAATGCAATTTTATTAGTAATTGCAAACATTAAAAAATGTTTAGTTTAATAAAAAATTATTAACATTAAATAAATGAATTGTTTTTCACAAATAATATTAAACCCCTAACAAAAAAATATTTAAAATTAATATCTAAAATAATAACGATAGAATTCAATGAAAATATATACCATTAGCCAACTCGTATAAAATTTGAGCCTCATATAAACTATTTTTTCGTTGAAATTGTATTATGATCATATTAGATTCGCAAATTTCAAATTTTTTTTAGCTTCACCTAGAACTTATCCTAATTATTTTGTGATTCTCAATTCTAAACAACCAGGCTTTATCCTATTTTTTCTTTGAAATTGTATTATGATCATATTAGATTCGCAAATTTCAAACTTTTAGTAAAAGACCTGAGTTCGATACTCTTCGAGTGCATTTTTTATTTTATTTTCAATGCAATTTTATTAGTAATTGCAAACATTAAAAAATGTTTAGTTTAATAAAAAATTATTAACATTAAATAAATGAATTGTTTTTCACAAGTAATATTAAACCCCTAACAAAAAAATATTTAAAATTAATATCTAAAATAATAACGATAGAATTCAATGAAAATATATACCATTAGCCAACTCGTATAAAATTTGAGCCTCATATAAACTATTTTTTCTTTGAAATTGTATTATGATCATATTAGATTCGCAAATTTCAAATTTTTTTCAGCTTCACCTAGAACTTATCCTAATTATTTTGTGATTCTCAATTCTAGACAACCAGGCTTTATCCTATTTTTTCTTTGAAATTGTATTATGATCATATTAGATTCGCAAATTTCAAACTTTTAGTAAAAGACCTGAGTTCGATACTCTTCGAGTGCATTTTTTATTTTATTTTCAATGCAATTTTATTAGTAATTGCAAACATTAAAAAATGTTTAGTTTAATAAAAATTTATTAACATTAAATAAATGAATTGTTTTTCACAAGTAATATTAAACCCCTAACAAAAAAATATTTAAAATTAATATCTAAAATAATAACGATAGAATTCAATGAAAATATATACCATTAGCCAACTCGTATAAAATTTGAGCCTCATATAAACTAGTTTTTCTTTGAAATTGTATTATGATCATATTAGATTCGCAAATTTCAAATTTTTTTCAGCTTCACCTAGAACTTATCCTAATTATTTTGTGATTCTCAATTCTAGACAACCAGGCTTTATAGCCACTTTTTGGTCAGGTTTTAAGTTTTTTACATTTCTATCCCTTCTATAGATAATGTTTGTGATTGTATTTTAAAGAGAATGGGTAAATGTGTAAAAATGCTCTAGCTTGGCCTAAAAATGGCTTTAAAGTTTGGCTGCCTAGACAAACTCTTTTGTGATATTAGTTATATATTTTAGTTATTATGCTTGTTTGCTCTTTGCTAAGGTTATCAATAGTGACCTTATTTTGGCTTAAAATTAATTACACTTGGATCCAATTTGATATATGCATTGTATTTTTTATAGTTGAATTTTTTTTATTAGTTACTAGCTTCGGTAAAAAAAAAATTGGCTTTACCATTGATAACTACTATTATCAACTAATAAATATTTTCCATTTCGCCCCCCCTCGACTAAAATCCTGGATCCGCCCCTGATCGATTCCCTTTTTTCTTTGAACAATTGATTGAATCAATTACTTAGCTTTCTCTCTTTCACTTTGCTTCAACTTTTATGTATTAGGAATTTTTGTTTCTGCAATGGAGGAGTTGCGTCACTTCCCAACCATTGGGAATGATAGAGTGAATTGAAGGTATTGGGGCACTATGACTTTTGTGTTCGGTTCAGTAAAGAAACCCCAAGAGACTCAACTACACAACCAACCATCCATTGGAGAAGAAACTATAGAACCTTGCATTAAGGGGTGTGGGTAGGTTTGCCTTGTAGACTCAGTCTGTATACTCAAATTGGATACCAAAAAATTGGGTTAACATAGTCCATTGTGAGGAAGAATAAGGGCGATGCTGGTTGGGGTGGTTTAGATTTTGGGTAGTGGAATGGATTGAAGAAGAGGAGGAGATGTCGATTTGAGGTGGGGCTACATATTTTGGAAAGATGTAGTGATGGTGGTGTAGTTGAAGAGGAAGACAATTAATATATATATATATATATATATATATATATATATATATATATATATATATATATATTTTTTTTTTTTTTTTTTTAATCACCACTATTAATTTGGGCTCGAAATACATTTTCATATATATGTTTTATAGGACCATTAAGATCTCTTCGAGATTGATTTATCTATTTCTTAAATCTGGACCTTTGATTTTATCAAGGGTAATTTTGTTCCGCTGAAAATTTTCAATGGTCAAAGCGGAGTATGCCATTTTTGCACTCCAAACTCAATTACCATAACCCAACTGAACCCAAAATCAAAATAACCTTTTTAATAACAATTAAGCATGTCTATAATTGTTTAAAGAAAAATCAAATATATAATAAGTTTTATATATTAAAGAGATAAAGAGAAGTGAACTCAAACAATACAAAATTATAAGCCCTAGAAATTTGTGTGGAGTGGATAGGAGACTTTAATCCTGTAATTCATGCTTACCATAGGGTGACCAATGGAGAAGAAGAAAGAAAATAAAAAGGCTCAATGTTTGTTTTGTTTTTGGCTTTCATACAAGGAAACATGAAGGAAGATTAGGGGGACAAAATACTGATTTGTTTAATTGGGCTTTTTGAGGAGGTTGTGTTTATCAAAGAAAACAAAATAAAGTCCCGAATGTATAAATAGGTTAGGTCAATTTTTTGGGCCCATCAAAATAAGTATTTTCCCGATGCTTCTCTAAAATGAGATCATGGCTGAGCCTGGTTATCAATTCCGCCCAATACATAGAAAAATAGATTAGAGTTTTATTAACATTGTCTTTTTTTTTTTTTTTCTTACATTTCAAAAAAAAAGAAAAAAATTTTGCTTCAACAAGTTTCATTTTATTTACTTATTTAAGGGTTAGGATCCATCACATAAGGCTTTAACAAAGGTTAAAACATAGGATCATGATTGTATGCATGCTTGATCCAATGGATCACAATTAATAGGAACCACCTTATACTTTCCTTAATTATTGCTAAATAAAATCTTAAACAAATTTTGTGTAGAAAATCTATCTTTCCTAAATGAGTTACATTTTATTTTCTTTGTAGAAAATATGTACTAAATGGTGGTGTCTTCTCCAATCTTCACTAAATAACAATTCTTGTTTTCTCTATGAGTCTATTTGGTTGGCCGTCTTTTATGAGAAAATGAAATTCAATTTCCATATCAAGTGATTTTTACATTGTCTGGTTGTGTATTTAACTACGGGACAAGAATTATGCATTTGTGTAGTTTTCCCATCTCTCATGGGAATCCAAAGCTTTGCCCCCCTTCAGAATCGAACTTTGCTAAGACCTTATGTCACCAGATCCTGGCCCTTTATTTAATAGCGAATTTCATTAAGTATGGTTCCATTGCAATGATGATGGAACAAATCACTGGTGCATACAATGCAATAAATTTAATTAATGAACAATTTGGAATCACGATGTCGTAAATCATTTAGCGAATTTACTAACTAGGTTGAAATGACTTAGCTTTCACTTCGTTTTATTAAAATGCAAAGAGTTTAAAAACACAAGTGAGTGTGTGTATTCAATATTATCTTCTCTACTAATCTAAAGGTTCGAGGCTCCATAAAGTTTGACTCACCTTAGGGTAATTTCTTACTTTCATGGAAAGTCACAAAATAGTGGGGATGAGATGGTAAATAAGAAAGTTTTAATTTCATGATATTGAAGATAGCTATGTTGCTTGAGTTTTTCATGGAAATTCATAGGCCCATCCTAGAAAGATTTTCCCATAATTAATTTCCGGAAAAGATGTCCGGTGAAAGGACAAAGTTAATATGCTCACCTCCCTTTCTCTTCCATCTTCCACTAATTTTGTGACTTTTATGAAAAAAATCAAACAAGCACTTAAAAACTAAAATAAGGGACATTAAGCATTCCCTCTCAACCATACAAAAGTGAACAATGTGAACATGAGCTTTGTGAAAAAATGCACTTTTTTTCCTCTTGGGAAGTTTCCATGTTGCACTCATCATCTTTTCTTGGCTTCCAAACCAAAACTCATTACATATGCCCAAAGAATTCCCCCAAGTAATCTTTTCTGATGATACATATAATCTTCATCCGATCATGGCCATACACATGACACAAACCATCATAAATATTGGAGAACCGTTACGAAGGAGATGGACCGAATCACTCCATTTCAATGAAGGAGGAGACCGTTATAATAAACGTCCCCCTTCATTGCGCCAACTGAACTTAAGTCATGCACATAGTTAAATGCCTTCTTCAATGCACTTATTATATAAGGTAAAGCAAGAGGTATGAGAAGGGAATCAGATTTGATTATTCTATCCTCACAATGCAATTTTAACTGAGTTTTTTCCATATTTATCTCCATCTCCAACCGAGTTACTGACTTAAGCATCAGAGTACATTCGGACACCAAAAAGGTGGTCTTTGGCAATCTAACATTTGTTTTGCAGGTCATATTAACATGAGACTGGATTTTGGACGCATCAATTTGGCACCGTCCATGGGGAACTATAGTTTCCTAAAAAATGAAAAGCCCATGTTTGATCATAATTGAGCAACAAGATGATAGAATATGAAAACTGAATTAGTTTACATTTTTTACTCGACAATTTTTCAGATTCCAATATTCCATTTTAGTTTAAATGATTAAAAAATTTCAAGTGAATTAGACAGGTGATCCAAGTACTTATGGATATAACAATGCAAAACTAAATATTCTATTAAAGGTGTAGTAGCAGAGTTGGTAAAGGTGTTGCTTAGAAAACCTTGGATCATAGGTTTGAACTCGATTGGCAGCATAATTATTAGTTTAAAGTTTTGTTGGTTGTTCTGGTATTTGGCAAGTCCACAGACCCGCATGTCCACGAGTCCGAATAGAGGACATGTCCATAAGCCAGAATGGAGGACGAGCTCGACGAGTCCGAATGGATGACGTGTCCACTAGCACGAGTAGAAGATGAGTCTGGGCCCGAACAGAGGACGTGTCCGTAAGCCCGAATGGAGGAGAAGCCCAAATGGCGAACAAGTTTGACTGGTCTGAACAGAGGAGGACGTATCCGAATGAAGGACGGATTCGACAAGCCCGAAAGGAGGATAAGTCTGACAGATCCAAATAATGAAATATGTATTAACGAGCCTGAATGGCCCGAGTAGAAATTGTCCGACCCCGACGGGCTCGAGTAGATACTAATCCGACAATAGACAGATCCAACAGGCCTGAATAGAAAGTGTTTTGACAGGAGACAGGCTCGAAAGGAATCAGGTCCGATAGGAGACAGATCCGACAAGAATCAAGTTTGCAGGTCCGACAGAAGACTAGCTCGACTTAAGACTAGTCACACCGACTACGAAGTTTACTTCACTAGTAAACGCAGCTGACTACGATGACTCGTCACGAACAACATCTTGTCCGAACTCACGAAGTTCACCTAGTAACAGACTCCTGCAGTTGATTAGGATGACTCGTCACAGACGACATCTGGTTCGAACTCATGAAGTCTGAGTACAATAACTTGTCACAAAAATCTTTTTCTTGTCCAAACTCATGCAGCCCGAATTCAATGATTTCATATGGTTCGAACTCACGCAGTCCAACCCCGCTGAGTTGTCATATTGACTTCACATAATGAATAAAGAAAGCCATCACATAACGAATAAAGAAAGCCTACTAACTAAGGGGAAAGTAGTTGATGATACATAAAATCGTCACCCGTTCATGGCCATACACGCGGCACAAACCATCATAAATATTGGAGGTCTGTTACGAAGGAGATGGAGATGGAGATGGAGATGGAGATGGAGGGAATCACTCCAGCTCAATGAAGGGGGAGACCGTTATAATAAACGTCCCCTTAATTGTACCAACCGAGCTTAAGTCATGCACATAGTTAAATGCTTTCATCAATGCACTCATTATACAAGGTAAAAGAAGAAGTATAAGAAGGGAATCAGATTTGATTATTCTATCAACACAATGCAATTTTAACTGAGAGATTTATCTCCATCGCCAACCGAGTTATTGATTTAAGCATCGGAGTGCCTTCGGCCACCAAAAAGGTGGTCTTTGGCAATTCAACATTTTTTTTGTAGGTAATACTTACAGGAGACTGAATTTTAGACGCATCAAAATCAATGATTGAGTTGGAACACTCCCCTTTTTTTCTACTTGCCTTCTTCAATCTCATTAGCTATTCAAGCTCTTCATTGCTATCCTAATATTGTGCAAGATTCCCCTACTTGGAGAATCACTAGATCAGGAAAATTTTCAGTGGCCAAGGCTTATAAATTTTACTTCAAACTTCAAAACCCAAATTATCCATCTTCTTTTACTCAACCTCTCAATGTCTCCTTACTCTCCTTAGTATGGAAGCTAAAGTTCCTAAAAAAAATAAATCACTATTATGGAAGACTTTGATTGGCATTCTTTCTACACCTTACAAATTAAACAAGAATCATATTAAAGTATACAACCATTGCAACTTATGCAATTCTCCAAGTGAATCCACTACTCAACCCTTTTTCCAATGCCCTGCTGCTAGACAACTTTGGCTATCCTCTTATTGTCCAGTTAACTGAGGGAAAGTTCCTTTTAATTCTTGTGAGATTTTATTGATCATTATTTCAAAATGCTTCCTGGTCATGAACATATTGATGCTTGGTGATTGATGCCAAAAACCGACATTAATGTCGTTGCATGATTTTCGACATCAATCAAAGAAATAACTATTGTTTTTATTTATTTTTTTCCTTCAACTTGCAATAAACTTCAACAATGCATAGTGGAAGTAGGGGTTATCGACTACTTTATGTGGATTAGAAGACAAATTTGATTTTCAATTTAAAGAATAAAGAGAAGAGTATATTAATGGATGATGAAAATAAACTAAAAGTTAAAGGAGAATGAGAAAGAGAAAAAAAGATAAAACTTACTTCTTCAATGGAATTAAAATGTAGTACATACACTTCTCTATCAAGCAAAAATATAAAGCCAAGAACTACAACTAAAAAAACACTCTAAAAAAACTATCCTTTATGAATTCTATGTAAGGGGTTTTTATAGGTAAAAAGGGTTTGAGTGAAATAAGAAAACATGGTTGAGTGAAACAAGAAAACATGGTTTGAGTTAAACAAGGAAACATGGTTGAATGAAACAAGGAATGTTGTTGGAGTTGAATAAGGAAACATGTCTTGTAGAGATTATTTTATGATAAAGTTGGCCATGTGGTCGTCCAAATCTTTATATTAATTTTCTCGAGATCCGTAGTTGTTATTGCTTTGTGGGCTTGACTTCACAGGTCTCGAAATTGAAATTCTTTAATCCTTATGAATGCATTTGAACTCCCATTGGGTCTTCTAGTTGTTGAATTTAGCCTTATTGACACATTATGTATGATTTGAGATTTGTACTTGAATTCCTACAAAATGTACAAAATACACGTAATGAAATATTTTTATTTAATAATTGGACTTAACAATTGTATATTTAGTGGTGTAAAAATCGATGTTTTGGGTGCTTATCACACCACCCCCAAACAACCTTTTGCTAGTCCTCTAGCAAAGAACAACGAAAAGAAAGATAAGAACACAAAACAAAATATTTTTATTTGTCCTAAACTTCTCAAAGAAATCAATGCCACTTTCGTTGGTATGACTCAATTGCATTTACAATATGCAACAATGCCTTGAACATCTAGCATGACACTAAATAAGAAGTTTTAGCTTCCTGAGGGTTATCCGGGTGACACCTACAAATATTTTTATATGAAACAAAATTGGTGTGTGTTCTATTTTTCTAAGATAATGTCTTTGTTATTCAACCACATAGAAGACAAGAGACATATATAACTAGTTACTAAAATGCACATTACAGGTTAGCAACTTGGGAACAAGATGTGTGTCTGTGAATAACCAACAAATGCAACTTTTCGTGTCAAAGTAACGTACATCCTAATCCTACTTTGGAATAGTTGTTTTGACTTCAAAACTCACCAGTTAATCTCTATGAAATGACAAAATGTAAAAATTCAAACTTCTCACATGCTCATCAGAATAAACGAACATGAAAGAAAATAATAGTCTCACGGAAGGAATGTTGATCACTTGCAAGAATGTCGAGTTACCCACCATAGTGTCTTCTCATCTACTCTCCACTTCTTACCATACCTTACCATAGGGTTAATTAAGACTTCTCTAAAATAAAAAATGAATCTGGTTTTTATATATATATATATATATATATGAGGAAGAGTGGGGTAGATGGTAAGTAAAGAGATGTTTATGAAAATCTAGGGTCTTCAAATAGCTTAATAGGGAACTCATCAATCATTTCCTTTTATTTTCCTTTCTTCACAACCTCCTTTTTTTTTGTTTCCTTCTTCAGAACATTTTTTTGTTTTTGTTTTTTTTAAGTACCTTGGACTTTGGATTTTCACTTTGCACTCCCCTTTTTCCTCATAAATCTTCCTAACATTTTTTAGAAACATAAAGGGGAAAATGGAGTTTTTTTTATATCTAATAAACCAAGACAAGTGCTCACATTGGTATTGGATGAAATGTTTAGCAAAATGGTTCAGATGGACAAGAGATGTCTAATTTACCTTCTAAGGTTTGGTAATGGTTATAAGTCCTAAATAGACTACAATACCTATGTTTCTCTTAATTTGAAAAAGATGTCATCCTCTGTGACCAACCAAAAAGAAGAATAATGAGACTTCACAACAAGTTAATGTCCAATAAAATTTTGAGTCATCATATGACTTGGAGTTGTGTAAAAACACTCTAGATAAAATGAAAGGTCTGATAGCTCACAAGGTTAAAGTCTCACTATTATTCCCCTAGTTTCTCAGGAAGTTACTTTTGTATTCCAAACTACATCTGTGGCCATTGTGCAAAAATTTATTTTTTTCCTGAATGCTCAAATGCAATATTTACTTTGGCAATAAACTTTCAACACCTCTTAGCCTAAATGTAATGAATCAAGTAATCCAATCTCATCATAGCTAGGATAACACACCATATTTTTTTTATAGAAAAATATTTTCAAAAGAGGTGTGAATTTTGAGAAATCTCCCCACCCCTAAACAAATAGAACATTGTCCTAAGTGTTAAACAAATGAAATGAAAATTGAGAAATAAAAATTAAAACTTATTACCTCAGGTGATTTGTTGAAAATTTGTACCGTCCCTGCAATGAAAACGAGGGAGTTGGTGGGGGTGATGTATTATTAATTTTTTTTATTTTTTATTTGTTATTTTTTATTTTTATGAATGAATGAATGCATAAACGGACTAGGTTGTCTCCCAGTAGCGCTAAGTTTAATGTCATTAACCAGACCTAATGGGAGTGGTGGATACCACCCCCAAACGGGCTTAGTGGAGTAAGAATTTGTGGTTGTTACTAATCCTCATAGTTTGGATCAATTAACTGAATGGTTTCCACTAACCTTGTGGGAAGTTCATGGTATGGCTTCAGTTGTTGTCCATTTACTTGAAACTTGAAAGAGACTACCACTTGTAGGGTTTTCTACAGTGATGGCACCATAGTCTTTAACATCACGTACAATGAATGGACCAGACCAACAAGTTTTTAGCTTACCTGGAAAAAGGTGAAGACGACAATTGTAGAGTAGGAGTTTCTGACCAAGATGGAACTTTTTTTTCATGATGCTTTTGTCATGTATCCACTTTATTTTATCTTTGTAGTTCGTGGATAAGTTATAAGCATCGTACCTTTATTCTTCTAGCTCATCAAGCTAAATCTTTCGATTTTCACCAGCCATATTGAGGTCAAAGTTTAGACTCTTTGTAGCCCAATAAGCTCTATGTTGGAGTTCGACAGGAAGGTGACAAGGTTTACCAAAGACCAATCTATAGGGAGACATCCCTAAAGGAGTTTCGAATGTAGTTCGGTATGCCCATAAGGCATCCAAAAGACGTAAAGACCAATTTTTCCGATTTGGATTGATAGTCCTTTCAAGGATATTTTTGATTTGACGATTTGAGACTTCTACTGATCGCTTGTTTGAGGATGGTAGGAAAGGGAAACTTTGTGAGTAACCCCATACTTTTTAACAAGATGCTCAAATACACGATTAAAGAAATATTTACCCCCCCCCCCCCATCACTAATGATACCCTTGGGGGTGCCAAATCTACTAAAGATAAACTCCCTTATGAATGAAACAACAATTTTGTGATCATTGGTCTTAGTGGCAATGGCTTCTATCCATTTAGAAACGTTATCCACTGCAAGAAGGATGTATTGATACCCAAGGGAGGATGGAAATAGTCCCATAAAATTGATGCCCAAACATCAAAAACTTCAACCACTAGAATATGATTCAGAGGCATCATGTGTCAACGAGTTATTCGCCCAAGTTGTTGACATCTGTGACATGTTTTACAATACTCATAGGCATCTCGAAAAAGGGTAGGCCAATAAAAACCTGATTGGGGAACCTTCTCCGTGGTTTTCTTAGAAATAAAATGCCCACCACAAGCTTGATCATGGAAAAATGAGAGAATGCAAAACTGTTCAACTTCTGGAACACATCTTCTGATAAGTTGGCCAGGGCAATATTTGTACAAATATGGCTCATCCCAAGAATAATACTTGACCCTAGACAAAAACTTATCACGATCTGGCTTAGACCAGTGTGAAGGGAGTTGCTCGGTTGCAAAAAAATTGACAATGTCGGCATACCAAATAAGCTTTTGCTCTACCAAGAGAAGTTGTTCATCTGGGAGGTCCTCTTGAATGGGCAAGATACTAGTAGATGATTGTGATGTTAGCCTAGACAAGTGGTCGGCGATCGCATTTTTTGTACCTGACTTAATCTCGTATTTCAAGATCAAATTCTTGAAGCAAAAGAACTCATCGAATCATATGAGGTTTGGTGTCCTTCTTATTGAGAAGGTATCTAAGCGTTGCATGGTCAGTGTACACAATAATTTTAGCTCCAATGAGATAGGAACAAAATGTATCTAATGCATAAACAATGGCTAACATCTCTTTCTCTGTGGTCGAGTAGTTGAGTTGAGCCTCATTCAGAGTTTTGCTAGCATAGTAGATGACATGAGGAAGTTTGTTAACTTTCTGACCCAAAACTGCACCTACAACGTAGTCAGAGGCATCACACATAATCTCAAAAGGTAGAGCCCAATCAGAAGCTCGGATTATAGGAGCTTAGACTAGTTCATATTTAAGATGTAGAAATGCAGATATGCACTTGTCGTCAAAAAGAAAGGGAACATCCTTGGCTAAGAGACTACTCAAAGGGTGTGCAATCTTTGAGAAATCTTTAATGAAGCGGCGATAAAATCCAGCATGCCTAAGAAAATCGCACATCTTTAACAGATTTTGGAATCGGAAGAGATGAAATCACATCAATCTTAGCTTTGTCCAGTTTAATGCCTTTTGGAGAGACAACATGCCCAAGAACAATGCCATGCTTCACCATGAAGTGACACTTTTCCCAATTTAGAACAAGACATTTTTCTTCGCAACGCTCTAAGACAAGCGAGATGTGATGTAGGCATTGGTCAAAAGATGAGCCAAATACTAAAAATCATCCATAAAGATCTCAATAACGTTTTCCACCATATCACTGAATATACTAGACATGCATCTTTGAAATGTTGTGGGTGCGTTGCATAGCCCAAAAGGCATGCGACGATAAGCGTAGGTACCAAAAGGACAAGTGAACGTGGTTTTTTCTTGATCCTCTTGTGCAATAGGGATTTGATTGTATCCATAATATCCATCCAAGAAAAAATGGTAAGGATGACCCGCTAACCTCTCAAGCATCTGATCAATAAAGGGAAGGGGAAAGTGATCCTTTCGAGTATTAGAGTTCAGCTTACGATAATCAATGCATACTCTCCATCCCTTTTTCACTTTTTGTGGAAAAAGTTCCTTGTTCTCATTTTCACGACTGTAATTCCTGACTTCTTAGGAACCATATGGACTGGGCTAACCCATTGTCTATAAGAAATAACATAGATGATGTTTGCATTCAGAAGTTTCAATACTTCTTCTTTTACGACATCTTTCAAAATGGGATTTAGTCGTCGTTGGGGCTCTATGGAGGTTTTGGTTTCATCTTCCAAATAAATATGATGCTCACAGATAATAGGGTCAACACCCTTGATGTCATGAATATTCCAAGCAATGGCTGACTTGTGAGCTTTAAGGACCTCCAACAACTTGTCATTGTGTTCCTTAGTGAGATCTGAGACAATAATCACTGGTAACTCTCCGCAGGACCGAGAAATGCATATTTCAATTCATTTGGTAAAGGCTTAAGTTGATTGTCCTATGAAGGAAGATGAGGAATACAACTCTTCCTCATATTGATAAAGTGATAATGGCTCAGATTCAGGTATATGCATTATGGGCACATTATCCAACATATTGTTGACTTCTTCAATAGCCTCATCCATATCTAGGTTCATACCAAAGTGTGAGAGACAAAAAAGCAATACATCATCTGGTGACGATTGAGTCATAGACTCAAAAGATCGAATCATACACACTTCTTCTTCTTCCTCAATCATATCGAGATCATCTCTCATTTGCAAGGCCTTAAAAATATTCAATTCAACTTTAAGGTTCCCAAAGGAAACAAACATGCTTCCACTTCTACAGTTGATGTTGGCCTCCGCAATTGCTAAGAATGGTCGCCCTAAGATGACAGGAATTTGATTATTTGGGCTCGGACTAGTGTCTAAGACGATGAAATCAACTGGATAATAGAAATCTGCAACTTGAAAAATCACATCCAGAACTATTTCTCTAGGGTATCGTTTTGACTCATTTGCTAGCTTAAGAACTACATTTTTTGGTTGCATCTCCTTTAACCCAAGTTCTAAATAGATATGATAAGGTAGGAGATTCACACTCGCTCCCAAGTCGATCAAGACACGACTTTCAAAGTCTTTTCCAATGAAACATGGTACAGTAGGGGTTCTTGGGTCCCTGTATTTAATTACTCCAGTTTGTTGAATAAGCGATGTGGCATTGCTTGCAAGGCATGCAGTTTCAGGTACTTTCGTTTTTCTCTTTTTAGCACACAAGTCCTTGAAATTTTTTGCATAGATTGGTACTTACTGGATAACAGACAAAATAGGGATGTTGATGTGTACTCCTTTAAAAATCTCTAGTATTTCTTGAAATTGCTTATCTTTTTTGTTACCTAAAAGGGCTTTGGGAAAATGTGCCTTAGGTATATACTTTCTTGGCTCTACGGGAAGCTGAGAGGGTGAGTTTAAACTAGTTTGAAAAGAACCTTTAGCGTTCTCAATTAGTTTAGGAGCATTCTCTTTGGAAATTGCATTAGTTATCTTGGGTTGTTCTATGTCATTATCAATTGCTCGGCCAAAACAAAGGGTGGTGACAACTTTAACTTCTCCATGTAAATCAACACTACTACCAATTTCATTGACATGGGCTTGGGGAGCACCTTTTGGATTAGGGATGGGTTGACTAAGGAATGTTCATTTTTCCTTCCCACGGTCAACTTTTGTTGAAGCTAGTGGATGGCTTAGGAATTAGCGGCATTGGTTATCATTAACTGGTGCATCATATCCTCCAATAATGGTTTTGGAGGTGGTAAAGGAGTAACATATTGAGTTTGAGGTACCAAGTCCCGGAAGTTGAGGTTGACCATAGGAATTATGAGGGACATGTACCGTAGAAAGGTTCACAGGCTGATTTTGGCGGTATGAAAGAGGTCCTCCCTGTGGTGGATATTAATTCTGTTGCAACTTGTTAGATTGAGGTCCATATTGAACCTGTTTGAGATAAGTGCATGAGTTGTGGGCTTGTCCACTAGGTTGCCTAGGGTGTTGAAACCCAGGAGGATTCCCTGAACTTCTGGGTGGTTGTTCATAAAAGTCACCACCATAGGAAATGTTAGAGTGATGTCGATTTGCAAATGTGTATGTTTGACCGAATGTGTTTGATTTATGTTCACTATTAAATACACACATCTCCTCTGGAAGTTCATTGTCACCTAAAGTTAAAAGACAATCATAATCTATATGTTATCTTTTGAGGCAAAATGTACAAGGCTTATAAGTCTGCTCTTTGGTTTCAGAGGTAGACTTTGTCACAATAGATTTAATTTCCTTAGCAAAGTCCTTGAGGAGGTTTTGATGTCTAGTTCGGGATCTTCCTTTGGTACAAATAGATGTGATTTTCTAGAAGAACTAGGTTTCAAGTCTCTATGGGCAGTCCATTGTCAAAAATCATCAGCAAGTTCACTTAGAAAGCTATAAGCATCAGTACCAGTTTTACGCATGAATTTCCCTTGATGCATGGATTTGATCATATTTCTAGATTTAACAATCAATCCATTATAGAAGCTTTGCACTAGCACTCGTTTTTCAAAGCCGTGATGGGGGCATTTGATGAGTAAATCTTGAAAGCGGTCCCATGCTTCATAAAAAAGTTCATTATGTGTTTGACTAAACTCCTCAATTTCTCTTCTAATTTCTAGGGCCTTTCTCATGGGGAAGTACTTCGCTAGAAACTTTCTAACTAAATTTTCCTATGATTGATGGAATAGGCAGGGAGTGAATTTAGCCATGAGGTGGCCCAGTCATAAAGAGAGAAAGGAAACAAGCGAAGTCTGAGATTTTCCTCATCTATGTTTTGGTTCTTAAAAGTACTACAAACTTTAAGAAACTTTCCAAAATGGACATATGGGCTTTCTCGATCATGCCCATGAAACTTCGGCAACATATTAATAATAGTCTATCTAATCTCAAATTGAGTTGTTGTGATATGGGGCAACTCAATGCATCTATTCACATTAGTAGCAAGGGGAACATTGTATTCTCAAATTGGACGCTCTTCTATTTTAGTTTTGATTGTAGAGTGAGGGGAGGTAGGTGGAGATGAGTGTGGTGAAGAAGCAAATAATGGATTAGGGTGGCTAGAAAAATTTTGGGTAGAAACCAAGCGTTTGTTGGGTCGTTCCCAAACTTTCATAAAAGAAAAAAAAATGGATTGGAAAGATGACAATGACAAAGCACAAGATCAAGTATCCTTAGACGATTGCTAAGAAGACATACACAAGCAATAATCACTTCTGAACCACACAAATGCCAAATCTAAGCAAACGACGTTTTAATAGGATTTTATCTTGTTAATCTGTGAGGGACAAGATTGATTGAAATTAGCGGGCGTTATGTTGTTATCTATTATTGCCTGATTAGATAGGATACTAACAGATGATCCTAAAAGCTTGTATCCAACAGTACAAAGTCAAAAATCAGGATGTCAGAGTTACGCTTGCAAGAAGCCGGATTATTGCACAAATGACAAGAGATCGCGTGGTCTAATTAAGAACTGTACCTGTGCTACCGCTCTGTAGATCGATTGATATGAGAATGATGCGTGTCAAATACGTACTTATGGTGTGTGTTCCTAGCCAAAATTGTTAGTTACACTACGTCCTTCTGCAGTCTGCGACTTACTAGTGACTTGGCGTACCGGGTGAGTTACCCATGTGGAAGTGGCCTCTCGAAGTTCATTGAATGATTAAACCCAACGTCACGTTTAGCTTTAGTCAACACAAAATACAGCAGAATAACCTTGATCTTAGTTGTCCTATGAACACCATTTTAGTTGGCTCTAATCTTAGTTGATTTTATCATGTGCCTTTGTTTCACATAGCTGGAGTGATGAGGTGGGTAATGAAATCCCACCAGTTTCAAAAATAGGGCTAGGTGTGCCCTATCTATTTATGGTAGTTTATTAACGTAAGCAACCACACAGTTTGTTAAGATGCAGAAACATAAACAAACACCAAGCAATGTCCAATCAATTTTCATTCAGCACCCAAGTCACTAAAACAATGTGTCTGAAAGAGATACTTACTAACTTGTGAGCTCAGACACAAGATCTCCACTGTGGGAGTAGAGAGAAATGTTATTTGAGAGCTACTCCTCCTAGGTTCAAGCAATTGTTCTCTCTCCCACAACACCACTGGTTGTCCACTACAAAAATTAGCCTTTTTTTACAAAACAATTTATTTTTTTACTTCAATTGCTATCTAAATAAATAAACACACAATCAAGCAATTACACATGCAAATATGTTTAATGGTCTTGGTCAATAAGTCAAAAAAAAAATTTGTTTTTGTTTTTAAAGTGAATTAATTCTAACCTAAAACTAATAATCAGCCTAATGCTAAAATAATGCCTAACTATTACAAGTTGCACTCGACCATTCGAAGCATATTAAAAAAAGTCACTAAAGAATAAACTCTCTTCCTCACTAAAAGCTACAAATAAAAAAAAGTCTTCAAGCAAGTCTTAGGCAATTCTGCAGCTTTATCACCCACTTTTCAAACGAAATTGTTAAACATGCAATCGATCTCAAAAAAATCTGAAAAAAAAGTACATAAAATAGGGGAGTGTCACGGAATTTGCTATAAAAGTTTCACGTTAAACAGACCCTGTTTGAGCCGTTTGCTGCTGTGTTGTTTCTGTTATATGCTGAAAATTACCCAAAAAATGCATGAAGATGACAAAAAAAATTAAAGAAAAGGGAAAAAATTAAAGAAATTAAAAATCTTCTCTATTGTCTCCAAAGTTGTATTTTCAAGAATGTCTTACTTCACCAAGTGATGTTCAACGACACCATTTGATTGATGCAGAAAACCGACATTAATGTCATTGCATGATTTTCGAAATCAATCAAAGAAATAACTATTGTTTTTATTTATTTTTTCCTTCAACCTGCAATACACTTCAGCAATACATAGTGAAAGTAACGGTTATCAACTACTTCACATGGATTAAAAGACAAATCTAATTTTCAATTTAAAGAATAAAAATAAGAGTAAAATAATTGATAGTGAAAATAAACTAAATGTTAAAGGAGAAAGATAAACAAATATAAAACTTACTTCTTCAATGGAAGTAAAATGTAGTACATGCAGTTCTCTACCAAGCAAAAAATATAAAGCCAAAAACTACAACTAAAAAAACTATCCTTTATGAACTTCGTGTATGGGGTTTTTATACGTAAAAAGGGTTTGAGTGGAATAAGGAAACATGGTTGAGTGAAACAAGGAAACATGATTTGAGTTAAATAAGGAAACATGGTTGAATAAAACAAAGAATGGTGTTGGAGTTGAATAAGGAAACATATCTTGTAGATATTATTTTATAATAAAATTGGCCATGTGGACGTCCAAATTTTCATATTGATTTTCTCGAGATCCGTAGTTGTTGTTGCATTGTGGGCTTGACTTCATGGGTCTCGGGATTGAAATTCTTTAATCCATATGAATGTATTTGAATTCCCATTGGGTCTTCTAGTTGTTGAATTTAGCCTTATTGTGACACTTTATGCATGATTTGAGATTTGTGCTTGAATTCCTACAAAATACACAAAATACACGTAATGAGATATTTTTATTTGATAATTGGACTTAACAATTGTATATTTAGGGGTGTAAAAATCGATATTTTAGGTGCTTATCACTTGGTTCTAATACTTAGCTACTATATTGTTCAGTATGGGAAACTACGAATGGATGTATATTTCACTTGAATAGTTGGACCATACATAAATTGCAACTCAAGTTAGATCAGTTCTCAATTAGTGAAAATCCCATTTTAACATTGGGTTGCCACCATCAGCTCCAATTTGCAACCAAGAACTTCATCAAAATTTGCAACAGAGCTTTGCACAGAGAATGGATAAGTAAAGCAATGGCTTTTTTAATTTGTAGCCATCATAATTGTTGTGCTATTGCAAGGAAAGGGACCGTTGATTTGTATCAGTAAACCTAGATTACTGATTTCAGATGCATGTGTACATAGGAATTGAACAGGTACTAAGTGGTTGGAAAAGCTCTTGAAGCTATGCTATAATGGAGCAGCTCTCCAGGATGATGTCTAGTTTTTGGAACGTATAGGGTATATACCTGCTATCACTACACTAACTTGGCACTTTGTAACAACCCTCAGAGCAGTAACATTTTTTAGTTGTAATAGTTCACCAAAAAAAATTTAAGTCAAAACTAAATTTAGCAAAAAAAAAATTTTTGAAAAATGGTTTCACAAAAAAAGTGTTATAATAAATTGGATAACCAAGAATAATATCACTTGTAGCACCATATTCTGCATGGTAATACAATTATTTTATCACTTTGTTTGTGAAAATATATAAAATTGTTTGAGAGACTATTACAGTTCAAAAGTGAAATTGTTTTGAAAGTTGTTATAAAATGCT
Source organism: Berberis vulgaris (assembly GCA_963556465.1). Lineage (NCBI taxonomy): Eukaryota > Viridiplantae > Streptophyta > Magnoliopsida > Ranunculales > Berberidaceae > Berberis > Berberis vulgaris. Next base: position 79,430,720 of record OY747125.1, on the reverse strand, counting down.
AATTTGATGTAGTGTGTCCTTGGATCATAGCAGCGTGACAACTCCAACACAGTTCTAGAACTCGCCTCTCAGTTCAAAGATATAGGTGTTAGTGTTGTTAAAAGTGTACATATTAGTGATGTTTGTAACCAAGCTAATGTAGATTTAACTTCTGGCCTTCTCAATATGCTTAGAGAGGGACAGACCGAGACTATGTGTGCTTGTATTACTACTTGGTTGTTCTAATATAATAGCTATTACTTAAAAAAAAATCACAATCAAGTGAAATTGTGTTTATGGTTGTACCCTCATATCGGATTCTATATGATAGATTTAGATGGATCTTCACGCATTAATGCTCCATGGATGTTATAGAGCAATCATCACAGACCAACAAGGAAATGTAGTTTCTGCAATAGCTTGTAGGGACGGCAACGGGGCGGATTGGGGTGGATTTGGACAAATCCATCCCCGCCCCGCTAGAGATCACGGATATTCAAATCCGCCCCGAATATCCGTTTACCATATTTTGTAAAAACCATCCCCGAACCGGACGGATTGGTGGATATCCGCCCCGCCCCAAATACCCGAAGAAAAAAAAATTTCAAAATATCAGAAACAACATAAACAAATATCAGAAACAGATCTCAAAAACATATATCAACAATCGAATATCAATATCAACAGATCTCATGAAACAGTCTTGATCTCAGAAATTACAAAAAAAAATTCTTGATCTTACAAAAAATTTCTTTGGTCTCAGAAAATTTCTTACAGAAAATTCTTGATTACAAAATATTACAGAAAATTTCTTTGGTCTCAGAAAATTACAAAATATGAAGATCAAAAAATATTACAAAAAATATGAAGATCTCAGATCTCAGCCTTCGACCACCCTGCGACTCGGCCACCCTTCGACCACCTGCGACTCACCTTGAGGCTGATATCACCCTTCGACCCTGCGACCACCCTTGAGGCCGAGATCACCCTTCAACCATGCGACTACCCTTGAGGCCGAGACCACCTTGCGACCACCCTTTGAGGCCGAGAACACCCAGCGAGATCCTGCCCGACCACCCTTAAATTATATGAACTGGTTTCTGATGGTTCTTCAATAAAACTCTCTCTTCAATAAAAAATGAAGAGACTCAAGAGAGAACAGAGGCCGAGAGAAAGAGTTTTTATTGAAGAGAGAGTTTTCTCAAAAAATGAAGGGATTTTCTTGAAGAGAGAGTTGTCTTTCTAAAAAAATGAAGAGACTCAAGAGAGAACAGAGGCCGAGAGAGAGAGTTTTATTGAAGGACACCACCACCCTCACATTCTTTTCTCACTTCCCAGAAGCAACACCACCACCCCGACTGGCCACACCATCATGCTCCGTCCACCTCTCATCTTTTCCTCCTCTCCTTTTATTCTTGTTCTTTTTTTTCTTCTTTTCCAAGAGGATGAAAGGAGGTACGGTCGGCGTTGGTAGTGGCGGGGTGGTGGTGGTGCTTGATGGAAAAGAGAGGAGAAAAGAGGTGGTTGTGGCGGGGTGGTGGTAGTGCTTGATAAAGAAGACAATGAGAGAGGAGAATAAAGGGAGAGAGGTGGTAGTGGTGCTAGATGTGGTGGGGTGATGGTGGTATTTGATGGAGAAGAGAGGGAGAGAAAATAATAGATTTGGTAGGATTTGTTGTTTGTTTATATTGGTGGTGTCATTCAGAAATGTGGTGTGTCTTTCAGAAAGTAGGGCAATGACGATGTCTTTCAGCAGAATTGGTGGTGTCATCAGTCATTGCCTTAAGAAAAACATTTGCAAGGTCTTCCTGAGTACAAATTCAAGTTCAATTGCTCAGTTCACAAAGAAGAATCTCCATGGAAAACAATTCCAGTTATCCAAAAAATTCAAAAGTTCATAGAGCAAGTGTATCTTCCTTTGATATAACCCACATTTATCTTAATACAAATCGAACAACAGACAATTTAGCAAGTCTAACACGAGAGTGTCATTTATCAAAATAGTGTGTGGCTCCTTCATTGAAGATTTAAAGAATATGGTATTCAAAGATGCTAGTGGCAACATCTATTACAAGATGTAACCGGATGTTTTGATTTAATTTGAGTATGTACTCCAGGAAAACAAATGGGTATTCTATTCCATGGATCGGAAGCAAGTGAAAGCTTTATATAAATGTTCGAGGGTCCTAAAACCTCGTTTACTCTTAAAAACAAAAACCCATGTAAAAAATGAAAAACTAGCCTTATAATTTCAATATGTGGTGTCTTCTTATTTGTATGCTTAGTATTTCATTACATAATCAATATATTGATACAGTAAAACCTCTCTGCAGTGATACTCTATAGGGTTTTATTGACTTACCTGGTATTTTGAATTTTGAATTTTTAATTAGTGATACCCTAAAATGATTAAAAACTGGGGGTACTTTCCCTAGACTGACAATCAACATAGGCACACCGTTATTATGACTGTAGGTGTGTGACACATGACACGTCAGTCTTGGGGGTAGCCATAATTTTTGAACATTTTTTGGGTATCAATGATTCGGAATTAAAAATAGGGGGGTAAGAAAAAAAAAAACCTTTCTAGATGTAGTGTTAACCTCCATCTAGTCATTTAAAAAAAAAAAATCATAACTTGGGCAAGTTATAGATTGTAATAACCCCCACATGATAATAATTTATAACTGTTTTGGTCTCAGCTTTAGAAATTTGGTTCCACATAGTATTAATTGTGAACACAAAAAATTTCAGTTAGTTGAGTTCATATATTGACCTCAGGTGCATGATATGACTGATTTGCTCAAGGTAGAAGGAAATGTATTTACTTGAATTTAGTTTATATATCTACAAAATTTTAAATTATACTTAAAAAGAGAAATGTTAAATATTACAAGACAAAAAGGTAGGCATTCAAGTTGACTCTTACATATATCTTCTTAACCATTACATTACATGCACTAATTGTCATGCTCCACACTCCAAATTAATGCACCAATAACTAAAAACTATACATTTGGATTATATCAATTTTTGTTCTATATGCATCTTTAACTTATATAATATTTGATATTCTCAAGTCTCAAGATTGAATGTTCCGGCATTTATCACAAAATGCCTCAAATTTCAAACATGTAGGCAGGCATTCACTTGGTGTCATGCACGCATTACAAAAGGATAAAAGTTTTTTAAATAAAGAAATTATATAACTATAACAACCTCCACTAGAGCTTTTTCTTACCACTAGTTAATTATGATGAAAAAACAAATAATTAGTTGTTCAATTACAACTCATGTTCGCTTCATTTATTATCAAAAAATGCGTATATGATCATCCTTTAATCTCAATTAGATTATTTTATTGGCACACCAAATTAATGTTGAGACTTTGAGTATCATAGAGGAGTGAGACCAGAAAATCAGGTTTTGCAACCAAGATGATATGGCACTGTTAGATGAGTTTTTTTATAACCTCGAGATACATATAAACTTTTGAGGATTTCATCATTCTTTCGAGATCATGCCACATCACCCTAGTTGTGAAAAATGATTGCAAAAACCTGGTTTCCTATAAATTTTATTTTTTTATTTTTTATCATAGAGTGTTTTCATCTGAATCTATTTACTAGAGGGCTAATTTCTCAAGGAACTAATTAACCACTCTAACCTTGATATTTGTTTGTGATGTCTTCATAATCTCTATCTCTACAGTACTACTATAACTCATCTTCTCCAAATGAATAATGAAAAGTGTATGTCTTCAACTCTAACTTTACTTTCCAATTTTGCCCTTCCATATTCTTAATAATTACATGTAAAACCAAATACCAATGAATAGTTCCAAGGGTATTCGTGTCTTTTAATTGAAAAAATACAATTACATTTTTTTACACTTTTGCCCTCCCAAATTTAGATTATTTATAACCAAATTCAACTCCTCTCAACATTCATTAATTACAACTAAGCCTCAGACAAAATTTATTTAAAGCCCTTCAATTGTCTATAAATTATAAATAAGTCCTTATAAATGAAAAATATTATTACATGTTTTTAAAAAATATTGAATATCCGCGCACGTAGAGCGCATTCACACCCTAATAAACATATTAAGAGAATTAGTACTCTCTCATTAGCCACTCCAATTTGAAATCAATTGGATTAAAAAAAAAAAGCGTGTACTAAGAAACATCTTAAGGACGGTATAAACTTAAAACAAGTTCATCAAAGAGTGTGCATTCAAATGAAATGGGCTTCATTTGACTACGAGTGTTATCTCTTACTTGGAACATCTCCAAAGGCCTCCATTTATTATGACGGAGGGGAGGGTGGAAAAAAGAGTTACCTTGTTTAGGCTGACATGGCATGAAGAGACCCTCAAAACAAGGGAGTGATTTTACTTGCCTAAAGTTATTTTAATATATATTCAAATGAGTTTGTCTAGGCAGCCAAACTTTAAAACCATTTTTTGGTCAAGCTTGAGATTTTTTATATTTTTACCCATTCTCTTTAAAACACGACCACAAACATTATCTATAGAAGGAGTAGAAGTGTAAAAAACCCAAAACCTAACCAAAAAGTGGCTATAAAGCCTGGCTTAGAATTGAGAATTTTAAATTTATCAGTCCTAGCACTTTAAGCATTTGCAATGACTTTCAAACTCTTGGTGTTAAAGCGTCACCAATAGCTTTTCTATAAATCTTCCCTAAACAAATATATAATACAGTTTTCTCACATTATAAGGGACATCAACAAAGCTTGCTTATAGTAGTGATCCTCTAAAAAATTGAATTAAATAAATTGTATATAAAAATTTAATTAGAATGATCTTTAAAATTAATTTTGAAAAAATAAAAAGAAGTTAATTGGATTGCATTCACATTGTGACACAACATTCAAGTGTTGTCCCATGTTCAATTTGTTTTTAGTGGCCATTTTGCGATCCTTCATATATATAAGATGTCACTAAATGACCTCTATATTGCTATCCCACATTAAGGAACTTGCTATGGTCGTTTTTACAATGCATCCCTAATGTTTGACTAAAACAAACCCATTTGTCACACTCTTAGGGCGTGTTTGGTTGCCCCTTTGACCGTTGTAATGTAATGACTATTACAATGGTTAATTACATTCCTTCGTTTGGTGAAGTAAAAAAAAACATTGTAATCGTAATCCCCATTATAGATTTGGTTGTAATGGCCATTTGGTGCTCAGACACTATGAATGACGATTACAACGCCCGTTGTAATGGTCAAGGTTACCTAATGACCTTTGTATATTCCTCACATTCCCTCTGTAATCTCTCATTCCCGATGTTCTCATCATATTCCCCACCGTCTCCAATACCTCTTCCAACTCCACCTCCACCACCACCAGTTCCAAATCCTCCACCATGTCCTAAACCACCTCCATCATCTTCCTCTTCCATGGGCTGTCATGAAATCCACCCGCCACCACCACCTCACCCACCTTTCTCCCCGTCACAAAAAATCCACCCGCCACCACCACCACCTCACCCACCACCCTTCTCCTTGTGACAAGAAATCCACCACCCCCAACACCACTTCACCCACCCTTCTCCATGTGACAAGAAATCCACCCCCACCACTACCTCACCCACATTCTCCCTGTGACAAGAAATCCACCCGCCACCACCACCTTACCCACCCTTCTCCCTCTCACAAGAAACCCACCCTTCTCCCTATGTGAATTATTTTGTGTGGGGGTGTTGGTAAAGGTGAAAGAGATGGGGGGGGGAAGAAAGAAAAAGGGGAATAAAGAAATAATAAAGAGGGTGTTGAGTGTGTACAGAGAGAGATAGTGGGGATGGTTTGGGGTTTTTGATTTTTAAGTGAGGGTATTTTAGCAAACCCTTGACATCTACTGTACATTCATTTATCTGTATTCAATGGCGCATTTTGGATTTTCCAAAAGGCCCCCAAAGAAAATAAAAAGTTTATTTCACGTCCAAGTTATTCCATTTGAAACAAAACAACCATAAAGGGTAAATTTGATTTTTCGATGTGAACAAAAATTCAAAATATTTAACAATTATATATAGCCCCTCAAACGTGACAAATTATAAAGTGGCCCTAAATCATAGTTACTTAATATCTCTCCAAGTCTTAAATGTCTCATTTTGCTTCTCCCATCAATTTAAATAAGAAAATATCCTCAAATAAATTCATCAGCTAAATTTTTATAAAACCAAAATTATTCATCAGTAAGCTCACCACCACTACTTCCATTTTTTATCCACTCTCTGTAATCAATGTCAACCGTCACCGCCGATGATTACCCCTCTTCTCATTGCCACCAAGTAAGCTCTCTCTCTCCAACCACCTCTGTGTTTCTTCTTGATTAACAAAAGGGGGAGAAAAAGTGATTGTGATCAATTGACGGAGAGGAAGAGTGGGTGAGGGCGGTGGTGGTTGTGGTTCAATTGACGATTAATGGAGATGAGAGGAGGCTGAGGGTGGTTGGTTGCAAAAGGATAAAAACAAGAATGTAAATTATTAAAAAATAAAATCGAAAATACATATCAACTTTTAACCTTAAACTTGACCGGTTCTTGTTGATTTCAATTAATTTCTAACTTGAGTCGCATACAATTGACAACCACATATCGATTTTGAGATTGCAAATCGATGGACACTAATCGATTTTCGTCATTGTGAAATTATCGTTGTATTTGATACTCGACTATGGAAAAGACTGAACCTAACAAATACCCATCGATTTCAAAGTTGAAAATCGATGAAAAATTTGGATTTCTTAAGCCAAGTTCAATTTACTGAGAATGAGAGGTGGCTGAGTCATTCTCTCCTTTATATCTTCATAGGTGAGTGGGGTGGCAGCAACAGTGCGTCAATTTATTGAGAAGGGGAGGTATTGCTCTATTCTCTCACTCCTTCATTTCCATTTTTTTTCTTGACTGACAAAAAAAGGGGGTGAAAATAGGGCGGTGACGATGGAGATTGCGATTGATTTATAAATAGGGGAGCAGAAAAGGGTGCGGTGGTGATTGGTTTCATAGAAGACGGGGAGAGAAGTTGGTGGTGGGTACGGTGGATTATTACGGAAAATGGAGGGTGGGTGTATGATGGTGGCTTTGGTGGATTGAAATCGACAAATACCCATCAATTGGGTGGGATGCCAATATAAATTTAGAAAAAAATATACAAAAACAAAAAAAACTTAATTAGGGCAGAAGAAGGAATTAGGTAGGTGAGCATAGCAACTTCCCTAGATAAATATGTATTAGGACATGCTAGTAATTATCTAGAAGGTTAAGATATGCATTAATTGTTCTTTCATGTGCCCTTTAATTATGTACCATTTCATTGCCTATGCAAGGTCTTCAGCACAAGAAGATTTGCACAAGATGCCTTTTTTTATCTTTGTTTCTTGCTATTGTTTTCCTTATTCTTATGTTAGCTTATCGTCATTCAACATTTGGACTTACAATCAATGGGAAAACCATTGGAAGTGCTGATATTGCGGTGAACATTCCCTTATTAGTTGGTGAAACACAGAGTAATTCCAGGTGCCACAATTGAGATGTGGAAATGGCTCTATTAGTACTGATACATTGTTAAGGACAACTGTAACACCAATGGTAGCCTGTTTGGATGGTTAAGGCTGTGGTGGTTTAACCCTTATGTCTTGGATTAATCTATACCCACTGGCGGCACGCTTGCCTTTAAAAAAAGGACAACTGTAACTGATTTAGCTACTTTTAATTGCAATGCATGTCAATATCGTGGCATGTGCAAAATGTTTTCACATTCTGAAAAACTCTCTCAACCATCTTGTGTCCATTGTTGGATTCGTATTTTTGTTAATGATACAATATTCATAATATTTAAGATGACTTACAATTTTTTTTCTTCTAATGTTCGATAACATGGTTCTATGATCCTATTAGTTTCATTCATAAAATCAAGATTAATATAAACTCAAATGATCTAATTGCAATAAAATCCCTTGATAGGTTATCGGCTGATAGAGTTTGTGACTTTCTCGTTTCTAGTCTTTCAAGAAATAGGTAAATTGCTTTGAACATATGAATAAAGCTATTGACACAATTATAATAATAACTCCAACAAATAACTTTACCTCGTTCCAAAATACCCGTTTAACTCAATTTCGAAATAATAACCAAATGACAGACAAATCTTTTGCAATTGCTACAACACTTAACTGTAGGCGATGGGCAAAACAATGCATATAAGCAAATAAGTAAATCTCACAAAAATAATTTTTAGCGATAAATTATCATTTTTTTTTCTATTTCCTTCACCAATTATTTATGCATTCTATCACTCGAACAATCCATGTAAACCAAGCCCTTACCATTATCCCTAACCTGGTTAAATCAATTGTGTCTTTCTTTCCCACAGTCCTCATTTTTTTCAAATATTATTAAAACACCAACAAAAACAAACCCATCAAAATTGCCTTTTTTCACTTGATAATTCTCTTGTTACTAAGAAACCAGTGGGGATTTTTACCTAAAGTGGGCCGATATAAAAGAAATATTTGGGATCACATGAATCAAGGATACCCCATGGGATGAAAAATATATTCTGCACGTACCAAAGAAAATTAATATGGTCATACAAGGCAAAGAATGAAAAACCATCATTCCTTTAAAGAATGAGTTATTTGATATGATTGCAATTTATTTTATCATATTTGATGATACACCAAATTGTCCTCTGATTAGCACCGTGAACATGTCGTGATAGTCTCGTCTACAGAACGAAACATGCCCGATTACACGCTCAATCCAACAAGGCAGAATCCAGACAATTGGGCCCGAGTTGCAATGAGCCAGTGAGCCCACATGTCACGCGGTCAGGCCCAATACTCGTAAGACCTCTGAGGCTTGTATCTGAGAGATCTACCCAAGACAGACAGGCCAGCAACACATTGGATCCAACTAGGAAACATATATTAGAATATCAGTCGGGCAAGAAAACTTTCTTGCATGGACAACACTCAGAAAGGGACATTTTTCCCGCAGATCTAGAAGCACAAGTCGTGCAGGAAAACTATCCCACATGGATAACTCCCAATCAGGAAAGGATCTCTACAGCAAGATCATTTTCCCTAAACTACGCCACCAAAGACAAAGCCGAACGATGACTCCTTTACTATAAAAGGGAGATAAGGTCGATGAACTAGAGGTACGCAATATAACCAAGTTTACAGTTTTAAGCCTCTTTTATGCCTTATCTAACTTAAGCATCGGAGTGTCATCGACCACCACATGGTGGTCCTTCGGTCACGTTTGCTACATGTGCAGGTCTAGGTAAGTAGCGAGGAAGGAGAGCAGAAATCGACTACATCAGTTTGGCGATGTTTGTGGGGAATGACAGAATTCCTCAGAAAGAACAATAGTTCCACCTTTTTCGAGAAATCAACGAGATGGTGACAACAAGGTCCCTCAACAAAGTAGACGTGGCGGAAACCACAACGCTCGAAACGGCAAAGCATCGCCCGCTGAGGCGTCGCCACTATCATGGGAGGAACCTTTGCAAACCCCGTTGTGGACCCAAGGGTGAATCCACCGTCACCCCATACACAGCAAATCTTGCAAACATTAAAGATACTCAAATTCATGAAGCAAAAGTCAGATGAGATGTTAAGAGCATGCATCATGCGCTTCAATGACGAGTTGACTCTCGTCAATGTTTGTAACGACGCAATAGTCGTCGCAGCCTTCACCGACGGTCTAAGGAACGATAAATTTTACAACTTCTTAACTTTGGACCCTCTGACAAATATGGAGGACCTGGTAAAGGAAGCACAAAATTACATCATCCTAGACGAGGAACTAACCACAAAAAATGTGAAATTTAATAAGAACCCCTCTGTCCCTAGGGACGCAGAAAATGAGAAAATCAGGGAACACTGTGATGAGGTAAGCGTCATGCACGAAGTAAACTCGGAAACCGAGAGCTCCAACTGGCCCCGAAAGGCGTTCCTCTGCAAATTATGGACAATATCAACCTACAAGGACAAACAGATGCAACACATTCACCCCCAAGGATCGATTATGCCTCTTACCTTCACGGACGTGGACCTCCAAGGTGTCCGAACTCCACACAATGATGCCCTAATGATACCAGTGTCCATAGAAAATTGGGAGGTGAAAGGGTCTTAGTGGATACTAGAAGCAGTGCGAACGTGTTGTTCCTGAACACGTTTCACAACATGCAGTTCAAGGAAGAAAACTTAAGCCCCTCGACACATCCCTTGGTTGGACTCGGCAAGGAGAAGTACTTTTCAATGGGTATGATCAAATTAACAGCAGTGACAGAAGAGCCACGACTCCAAAAAAAATCCTTCAAGAGTTTGTAGTATTCGATGAACCGTCTACCTACAATATCATCCTGGGGAGGCCCTGGCTTCACTAGAGAGGCGGCAGTCTCCACTTTACACCAATGCGTTAAATACCCTGCCAATCAGACGTTGGGAAGAATAAGAAAAAATCAGCAAGCCGCCAAAGACTGCTATTACTCAGCACTGAAATGGCTCAACAACCGTCAACTGCAGATCGGGACCATGACTGAGACACCACAAAGCTCAAATCCAAAGTCGCGCGAGGAGTTTTCCAACCCGGACGAGTTGACCCCTGCTAGCCCTAGAGGAAGACCCAATTGTCGGTCAACCCGAAGAGGAGCCTGTGACCGTGTATCTGGATAGCCCTAGTAACATTAGAGCCATCAAAATAGGTTCCTGCCTAATAAAGGAATTCGCAGAACAATTGACAACACTACTGGGACAGAACCAAGATGTCTTTGCTTGAACAATGAAAGACGTGGTTGGAATAGACCCCTCCATAATCACCCAGTGACTGATTGTAGACCTAGCACGAAAATCATTCATACATAAGAAAAGACATGTGGCCCCCGAAAGGAATCAGGTTATAAACAAAGAAATGCAGAGGCTGCAAAACGACGACATGATCAAATAGGCGCGGTCCCTAAATTGGCTGGCAAACACTGTCTTGGTGAAAAAGAATAATGAAAAGTGGAGAGTCTGCGTATATTACTCTAACTTGAACAAAGCATGCCCAAAGGACAACTTTCTGCTTCCCCGGATCGACCAAATTGTATATGCCACTTCCGGACACGACCTCCTAAATTTCATGGACGCCTACTCTGGATATAACCAGATACAGATGCACCCCTCGGATCAAGAGAAAACGTCTTTCATAATCGAGAAAGGGATATATTGCTACCTTGTGATGCCATTCAGCCTCATGAATGTGGGCTCTACATACCAATGGCTAGTAAACCGTATGTTCGAAAGCCAAATTAAAAGGAACATGGATGTCTACATAGACGACATGCTGGTCAATAGCCTCCACAGCCCATAACACATATTCGACCTTGCCGAAGCCTTTGGCCAACTTTGCAAGTATTAGATGAAGCTCAACCCGCAGAAATGCATGTTTGGGGTTGAGTCAGGCAAGTTCCTAGGTTACATAGTAAATCAAAGAGGAATATAAGAAGACTCGAAGCAAATCCAAGCTCTTCTTGACATGAAGTCCCCGACCTCCATCAGGGAAGTTCAAAGCTTGACCGGGAGGGTGGCAGCACTTTACAGGTTTATATCCAAGTCATCAGACAAGTACCGCCTTTTCCTCAAGATACTCAAAGGAAGCAAGGACTTCAATTGGTACGAAGAATGCGAGCATACCTTCCAGATCCTAAAGTCATATATGGGAAGTATCAAGCTACTCTCAAAACCAAACCCAGGAGAGGGGCTTTATTTATATCTAGTCGTCTCGGATCAAGCCATCAGTTCAGCTTTTGTATGGAATGATAATTGGGCATAAAGACCGGTGTACTACGCTAGCAAAATTTTCGTGGAAGTCCAAGTAAACTATCCGGATTTAGAGAAGCTAGCTTTGGCATTAGTCATATCTTCCAGGAAGCTAAGGCCCCCTACTTTCAGGCCCATTCTATTACAGTTCTGACCAAACACCTGCTTCACACAGTGTTGCGCAAGCTATAATTATTTGGGATAATGGTTAAATGGTCAATGGAATTGGGACAGTTTGACATCAACTATGTGCTCAGAATGGCCATAAAACCCCAAGCATTAGCAGACTTCATCGCCTTTACTAGTGGCAAAGAAAAGGAGTCGAACAGCTCAGAGCAGAGACCCGACGAGCCAGGCTGGATCCTGCGCTGTGATGGGTCAGCCACGTAGTTATGGAGTGGTGTAGGTATCATACTCCACTCTCCAAGCGGCTTCTTATTGAAAAAACGGTCAGATTTGGTTTCTCATCCTCGAACAATGAGGCGGAATACAAAGCCCTTATGTTCGACATGAAGCTAGCGAAAAGAATCGAGGTAACTGTGCTAACCCGCTTATAGCGACTCGCGCCTAGTAGTCAACCAAGTTATAGCAGACTTTAATAGTAAATACTCGAGGATGATAGCTTACCGAGAAAAGGTCATCAATACATTAGGCCAATTCAGAAGATTCGAGCTCCTGCAATGTTCACGAGACGACAACCAGAGAGCCAACGCACTGGCCAAACAGGCATGAGCCACTGCAGAAACCGCCAATGGACTTATCGAATTCCAAGAACTATCAAGTCTGGAAGGAAATGAGGTCAATGAGTTGTATGCAATCGAGGCAATTTCAAACTGGATGAATCCCATCATCGAGTACATCAAAGATGGGGCCCTCTCAGCCGAAAATTAGAGGCTAGAAAATTGAAAAACAGGGCAACACGGTACACCTTCCTGAACAATAAACTCTACAGAAGATCAGGTACGGGTCCCCTACTCAGATGCTTAGCTTCCTCAAAGGCAAACCAAGTCCTTAAAGAGATCCATGACGACATCTGCAGGAATCACCCAGGCGGTAGGACACTGACCCATAAGGCCCTAACTTTGAGATACTATTGGCCACATATGATGTAGGACGTGAAAGGCATTGTCCGCAAATGCGATAAGTGCCAAAGGTTCACGCCGTATACTCATGTGCCCACTCATCCCTTGACTCCAATGACCAGCCCATGGCCATTTGCGCAATGAGGAATGGACATCGTGGGACCACTTCGGGCTTCAACCAATAAGAAGTTTCTGTTAGTAGCAGTTGATTACTTCACTGAATGAGTCAAAGTTGAGCCTCTGTCCAAGGTAGGAAAATACCAAATTGAAAAATTCATTTGGACGTCCATCATTAGCAGATTCGACACTGGTCAGTGATAACGAAACCCAATTTGAAGGCAACAAGGTCGAGAAATTATGCAAATACCTCAGCATCAACCACCATTTCTCCTTGCCAAGGCATCTGCAACCTAACGGCCAAGCAAAAGTCACCAATAGGACAATTTTGGAGGCACTCGAAAGGAAGCTCGATGCGGCAAAAGGGAAATTGATCTCAGCCCTACCAGGAATACTCTGGGTGTATCGGACCACAAAAAGAACACCCACCGGAGAAATGCCCTTCGCCCTAGTATACGGGTCAAAAGCAATGGTCCCAGTAGAACTCAGAATACCAACTTTTTGGGCAGAGGAATTCAGACCGAAAAACAATGATGAAGTTCTATGCGCCTGTTTAGATCACCTTGAGGAAAGGAGAAATCAGACTGCTACTAGAATATCCGCCTACCAACAAAAGATGACTCAGTACTACAACAAGAAAGTCAAGCCACGAGAATTCAAAATCAGAGACTGGGTACTTGAAGATTCAGCAAAGCACTAAGGAACAGGAAGTAGGAAAGCTTAATCCAAATTGGGAAAAGGGCCATATAAAGTGACCGAGCTCACTAGCCCAGAGACGTATTGGTTAGAAGATGTGGATGTTAGAAGCCTTATGTGGCCATGGAATGTAGAATACCTTAAAAAGTATTATCAATAAAGGATATTTGTTTCTGCCAAAATTCCACTACCGGTCCTCCTCTACCTAAATCCCAGACACAAGTTAGGACGACCACAGTTAGACTTGCACCCGTCAGACACAAGTCAGGACGACCACAGTCAGACTTGCACCACTCAGACGCAAGTCAGGACGGGCAAAGTTAGACTTGATACACAAGTCAGGACGGCCACAGTCAGATTTGCACCCTTCAAATGCAAGTTAGGATGATCATAGTCAGACTTGATACACAAGTCATGACAGCCACAATCAGACTTGCACGTCAGATAAAAGTCAGGACGGCTACAGTCTGACTTAATACACAAGTCAGGACGACCACAGTCTGACTTGCCCCCTCAAATATAAGTTAAGACGACCACAATCAGACTTGATACACAAGTCAGGATGACCACACTCAGACTTGCACTATTCAAACGCAAGTCAGGACGGTCATAGTCAGACTTGATATACAAGTTAGGACGACCACAAACATACTTGCACCCATCAGATACAAGTCAGGACGACCACAATCAAACTTGATACACAAGTCAGGACAACCATGGTCAGACTTGCACCCCTTAGATACAAGTCAAGACGGCCACAATCAGACTTGCACCACTCAGATGCAAGTTAAAACGGTCATAATCATACTTGATACACAAGTTAGGACACAGTCAGACTTGCACCCGTCATACACAAGTCAGGACGGCCATAGTCAGACTTGCACCCCTTAGTTATAAGTCAGGACGACCACAGTCAGACTTGATACACAAGTCGGGACGACCACCGAAAGACTTGCACCACTCAGACGCAAGTTAGGACGGTCATAATCAGACTTGAAACACAAGTTAGGACGACCACAGTCAGACTTGCACCCGTTAGATACAAGTCAGGACGGCCACAGTCAGACTTGATACACAAGTCAGGACTACCACAATCAGACTTGCGCCCTTTAAACGCAAGTCAGGATGGTCATAGTTAGACTTGTTACACAAGTCAGGATGTCCACAGTCAGACTTGTACCCATCAGACACAAGTCAGAACGACTACAGTTAGACCTGCGCCCTTTAGACGCAAGTCAGGATGGACATAGTCAAACTTGTACTTATCGCACGAAGCCTAGTCCGAATAAAATGGGCAACGACGGCCTAAAAAGTGGGAGCTAAGTCAATACTCATGTAGCTTGGTGAAGACAACTCGCCATAGATCATGGTCCTTACGCAGACCATGATTACCGAACATTATCGCTCAAACATCCCACCTGCAAATACCAGACGACAATAAAAATGGTAGTGCAATCAAAACTTGTATAACCTGATGCATGCTCGATGGGTCGTTGTACTCTCAAGAGCAACGTTTGAAAAAATTCGGCGACTGACGAAAGATCAAAACCGAAGCCACGACCCAGCACTTAAGAAAGTAAAAAAAGGTCAACAAAAAAGAAGTGCTAAGTGTCAAGGTCAAGCATGCAAGCAACAGACTGGCGCATAGCAAATAACACAATCTAGCTACAGAGAACACAGGTACAAAAGATACTTGTTCAACACTCTTTAAATTGATTCAAAAGCTACAACTGTTTTGGAGAGTTTGCTCCGGAGGCCAAAAAGCCACTTATATCAAAAGGAATTGCGGGAAGTAAAAGAACATTATCTAAAGCTAGTTTTGAGTTGCCAGACGGGGAAGCAGGATCGAAAACTTCTGCATCGTCAATCTTCCAAAAAGCAGTCTTTCGATATCGATCAAAATTGAGCTCCAAATGAGGATTCTCATCCTCAATTAGTCCAAGCAGCTCCAGCCTATTACGGGCAATATCAGAAGATCCTGAAGTTTCACAATAGGCTTTGGGCCCCACTAAACTGGCATCTGCCTCCGATAGTCTGTGAGAAAGTGCAGTCGTATGAGACTCCTCCTTCGCCAGCCTTTCCTTCAGCATGTTTAGTTCCGCCAGAGCATCCACGCCTCAGCCTTCTGAACTTGGCCTAACCCACCGGCCAGATCAAACTCAAACTCCAAGCACAAAGCATCCAATTCAGACTCATGAAATTGCGCCATGCCCACCAACCCCTTGAGCTGCTCACTTAAGAGGCCCAACTTATAAAGCGCGTCCGAGTACGACTTACAAAGCTCTACAAACGGTTCCTTCGCAGCATGAACTGTGTTGCGAGTGTCAGCATGCAGATCACCCTTAGCAAACAATGACAAGGAACCTTTGGGAGACACCAGCTCGACAGACTTCTCCGAAGGAATATTGGCCCGACGCTCAGCATAATGCTTTAGGGGCGGGAGGCTCAACGGACTGCTATGTGGCCGCCACTTCCTATTATAACAGGACTGTCTTGGAGGAAGAACCATCCTTATCGCCAACCACCTTCTCTTTAGATGACCAATAAGCGACATGATCGCCTCCAACTCAGCCTGTTTCTAAAGGACTCGGTATTGTGAACCTCTTCTTTTCGAAACAATGCCACCAGTCTCCTACGGGGACAACCTAGGCACAACATGGCCTACATTGAAGTGTTTGAACAATCCACACCGCACAACGTTGTTTGCGACCATGACCTCCTCAACAACAACCAAGGGAAGCTCATTAAATGTTCTCCTCATAGATTCTTCCTCCTCAATAGGAGTTGGAACCACAAATTTACCTGCATGGAACAACAAGACATGCATGTCAGTTTCTACAAAAACTCATGGTAGAATAAAATAAATTGAAGCTTTGCACTCACTAAGATCGATTTTGAAGTGCCTGACAAGAGACCGCACATCCACCTTGAAGTACGAGGAGTTAGAAGAAGTCAAAAAAAAATTCTTTTGTCAAGACTCAAAGTCAACAAACAAGGAGCCCAAACACTTTGGAGTACTCAACCAACATACTCCATGGGCATTAAGCCGAGGAGAAGTCAGCAAATGCAGCATCTACGGAGTTAGTAGAAGGCCATCAAGCTTGGCCTTGACAAGGAAAACAATCAAGAACCTGAACCCGTCCGACGCCATTTGAGTGGGAGGAATATGAAGGTGCACAAGAAATTGCCAAATATCCCCTGAAACTAGAAAAAAAAGCCCTGCTTGGAACATGCCTTGGTGCAAAGCAATGACCCTTGCGGAGGCGTCAATAGATTGTGAGTAGCACTCAATGGGACAAGCTGTAAATCTTCAGGAACCCCATAATCCTCACAAAGCTTATCCAAATCAGACCCCTTCTTTTCCCGGTAAAAAGTATGGCGAGCATAGAACTTGTTCTGTATCGGGGTAAGTTCGACATTTTTCGCCATGAAGAAAATTTTTTTACTTTAAAAAAAGCAAAGAGAGATTCGCAACCAATAACACAAAGAAAAGAGAGGACACAGAAGAGATGCAAGGTGAAAAGACTACCCCCTCACAAAAGCGGCGGCTTATATAAGCACCATGTTGTCATGCCCCCTCTCCTTACTGAATGGTCACGAACTCATTTATCGATGTGCGCTGCTCGAGACAACGTTTCGGGCTCAATCATCACAAATGTACAGAGTCTGAAAATGATTCAGTAAATCGATGAGATAGCTCACTAACTCGGGGGGAGCAGCTGATGATACACCAAACCGTCCTCTGATCAACACCGTACATGTGTCATGACAGTCTTATCTATAGAATGAAACAGACCCGATTGCACACTCAATCCAGCAAAGCCCAAACAACAACAAGCCCATCATGGCAGAGTCCAGACAGTTGGGTCTGAGTTGCAATAAGCCAGTAAGCCCACACGTCACGCGGCCAAGCCCAATACTCATAAGACCTCTAAGGCAAGTATCTGAGAGATTTACCCAAGATAGGTAGGCCAAGAACACATTGGATCCAACTAGGAAACATATATTAGAATATAAGTCGGGTAATGAAACTTCCTTTCATAGACAACACTAAGAAAGGGAAATTTCTCCCACAGATCTAGGAGCACAAGTCGTGTAGGGAAGCTATCTCACATGGACAGCTCCCAATCAGGAAAGGATCTCCAGAGCAAGATTATTTTCCCTAAACTACGCCACCAAAGGCCTAGCTGAATGATGACTCATTCAATATAAAAAGGAGATAAGGTCGATGAATTAGAGGTACACAATATAACCTAGTTTACAGTTTTAAGTCTCTCCTAAGCCTTATCTAACTTAAGCATCGGAGTGCCATCGGCCACCAAACGGTGGTCCTTGGCTCACGTTTGTTACCTGTGCAGGTCTAGGTAAGCAGCGAGGAAGGAGAGCAGAAATCAACAACATCAATATTTTAACCATAACATTCCTTATCTTTTGAATATTGTTGGGAATTCTTTTTCTACAACTACCACTGCGAATTGTCGGGGAAATCAATTATGAAAGGGGTTACTCGTTCATACCTCGGATATTCACTTTTTCTCATGCTTGCTAGTGGAGGCATTGTAGGAACATTTTCAATAACAAGAGTTACGAAAGCAACACTTTGATGAATGATAATGATGTTATTATAATCTTTTTTCTTTTTGTACTATTATAAAATGACTAACTAATTGATTTCATTTAACTTAAGTATGGTTTTTTTAGTTTAGGATCTACGAGCCGAACTACTGTCGGCAACACAATCACTGGTGCCTTCGACACTGGCTTTCCAACAAGCACGACACCACATCTCCACCTATTCCACTATCAGTGCCAACAAGGAAGAGAAAAAAATAAGAATAAGAAGTAAGATTAGAAGGAGGAAAGTAAAAAGTAGAGAGAGGAAAAGCCACAATAAAGGTAAATAAGTGGCTTTTTAAGTTAAAGTAGTGGTTGTGTAATATATTGATCTGTGACATTTTCCTTTTGTTGATGGGCATATTGGATTTGTTATTACAAAAAAATATTTTTTTTTTGTGATGTGTAAATCAAATATGTTATTCCAAGTAGAGATTTGAGAGACTTTGTGCTTCTTTTCATATTTGATGTTCTATTAATACCATTATTAACTTTTTTGGAAAATTTTCATTATGTTTTAGAAGATGCAAGCACACACGATTTCACTATTCTTGTGCATTCATACGTTGTAGTAGTTAGAATGTATGTACTACGTTGAATAATATTTGTGCTAGTGGAAGGCTGCACAGGGAAATTTGCTAAGCTAACCAAAGCTCAAGATAGAAAACAATGTTAGCTATGTTGTAAAAATGGCGATTGGGTTAGCAAAAACCTGCGTAGCACATGCATTCACGTGTCAATATAAAGAGCCCCAACCTATGATTTTGATTGTGTAAGTGCATGATATTACAATTTTCACTAGAAATGGTTATTAACATGATGTTGAGCACATTTGTCTATTTTCATAGATTTGAAGCTTGTTTTATTGAACCCAATTTCTTTTAATTAATTGATAGGTCATGTTGAGTTAATGATGTTGGCATTATTAATAGGGATAAGGGAAGAGATTAATAATTGTTAATAGATAAAACAATGTAGAAATTAAGAAAATGAGAAAATAAAAGTGCAAATTGTAGAAAGAGATATGACATCTGGAAACTAGGGAACTCCTTGTGCCATTAACATGACCGTACAGTCTCCCTTATTAGTCTTATTCGTAGTATGTACCCGTGCCTTTGGCATGCCACTCGAACTTGCGTCGCATCGTTGACACTCCCTAATGAAATATCAAATTGAATAAAATATAATCATTGTTTGATAGTTTTTTTTTTTTTGACAAATTGTTAACTTACTAAGGCATCCCTCGTGCTGTTGGCACAACCGCACATTATCCCTTATTGGCACTATCACAAAATTGTGATTTGTAGTATGAACACGTGTCTTCAGTCTGTCACTCGAATTTGAGTCACATCTTTGACGCTCCCCAATAAAATTAATAAAATGGAATAGTACATGACAAATTTTTTGTAGTTAAATTTCTATGACAAATTGTTAAGTTATTGTGAGGTGTAGTTTGCAACTCAATCCACCCATATTAGCAACTATTATATATCCATTACATAATTTAGTAAACACTAACATATGCAAAGTCAAGAGAAAATAAGGAATGAAGCAAACGAAAATATATCATATAACTATTAAAATTCATAAAGCCAAAAAATTATCTATGTAATGTGTCAAAAAGTTCTAATGTACACCTGAGACATGAACAATTCAAATTGGATCTACAATCATATAAACTACTTTATTTTTATTTAAAATCTCTCCTTGTATGGAAAATTGAGTAAAATAAACCAAAAAACTAATGTGGATTGATGGTACCAAAAAGGTTGATGTACAATGGAACGTCATTACATTCATGTAGTTGCAACTCAATAAGACCTAAAACTCCAATAACAAACTTTGTCAATCATCTACAATAGTTTTCAAACAATAAATAGGGTTATCAAAAGGTAAAAGCTATTTAATGGAAATGACAGAGGCTAATATAAGAAAAGGTAAACTTCAGAAAAATTGAAACTGATTTTAAAAAAAAAGATTTGGTTGAGTCAGGGAGGGATTAAGAGAAAATGTTGGTAAGATGGAACAAATATGAGAAGCAAAAGGTGAGAGTAATGAGAGTGATAAATGAAAGAAAGAGTTTGTGGGTTTGCTTTGACAACGTTAGATTATATTGTTTTTTATCGTCAAATTAAAGTTTCTCTGAACTTAGACAAAATTATACTTGGCGTCCACATGTCTCTTATCTCATCCCCTTAGGAACAGTAAAATGGATTGTTGATTTATTATATGGATGAGAAGTAGAGGAGAAAAAAAGATAATAGATAATGATGTGTCCAAAATTCGTTCTCCTGTAAGTATGACCTGCAAAACAAATGTTAGATTGCCAAATACCACCTTTTTGGTGGCCAAAGACACTCCGATGCTTAAGTCAGTAACTCAGCTGGAAATGGAGATAAATCTGGACAGAACTCTGTTAAAGTTGCATACTTTTGTCGAATGTTCCCTTTACATTATATAATGGTCGTTGTTAATTCCATGCGTGACTTAAGCATGTGAAGCGCAACGAGAGGAAACGTCCCTCGTAATGGTCTCCTTCTTTATGAAGATACGTTCTCGGAGGCGTAACTCCCTCCACAACTTTTTTCTCTGTAACATTCGTCTTCTTTAAGGGAGAACTTTATCGGGTCATGACTTGGGCTTTTAACAATGATTTATTCTGATGGGGCCCGTTTGGGCTTTTATAACTAGATTCGCCCTTTTGGGCTTTATAAATTAGCCCGATTTTGGGATATTTGATCCTCGTGATGGATGATTCTTGTCACGTGTATGAGCAATCTCTTCGTTGCTCAACTCTACAAAAGGGGGCGTGATTGATTTGTTTATTTATTTATGCTATCTTTGATATTATGACTTATTCTTCTCTTTTCTTCTTCGTTTTCCTTGCTCCTCCATTCCTTTACGATGTTGGCCAGCGATATACTAGACGGTGAGGTGCTTGCTGCTTTCGAAGCTTACTTCTCATCCTAAAAGGCTTCTTAGGCGACGTTGGACAATGTTCATTCCGATTATGATTTTCCATCCGACCTCGAGATCATTCTACTTAGGCAAAACGATAGTTTTTGTCATTCAAGGCCTGGGTATATTGCACCCTATCCGTGCATGTTCCTGTCTGGCTTTCAATTCCCAGTTCCAAAGTTATTTTGGGAATGTCTAGATTTTTTTGGGCATTCCTCCTGCTCAAATGGGTTCTAATGGTTGGAGGGTTATGGTTTATACTTATGTGAGAACCATTATCTTGGGCATTCCCTTGACCATTAGGGTTCTGCATTCAGTGGTTGATCTGCTGGTGACCAAGGACATTTGATTCCTCCATTCTCCTGTCTGTTTTGGGAAGCTCAATGATGACATCAGAGACTGGTCGAGATTCTGGTTTTATGCTTCTGTCAGCTCTGCGTACTTCAAATTGCGAGGTCGTCAGATTGTGCGATTTTTTCGACTCCCTAACAAACAGAGGGATCTGCAGTTAAATGCGAAAGAACAAATGATCAATGACAGTTTCTTGAAGCTTCTTGTGGTTCCCATAGAATCATTTCTCTCTGGGGACATAGTGGAGCATAATCGCTTGTACACTATGAATGATGCGAAACAATATTTTCTTATTAAATACCGAGTTGAGGAGATTGTTGCCCACGCTACTCTTGTTGGTGTTAGTGATGCCAGCATTGATGGGGAAGTGAGCTCGGGTAGGGATGTTATGGATCTCAATGTTCCTGTTAGCATTGGTGTCGTTGGTCCGACTTCCAAGAAGAGGAAATTTCCGAGGCCTGCTAGCCCGTCGAAGCAATTGTTGATAAGTCATGGTCGTGTTCCGAAGAAGAAACGAGTTTCTGATTCTACTAGTGGTACTGCTCAGATTGTTCCTCCAACGAGTTTTTCTGATAAGGAGGTTGTGAAAGAGGGTCGTTTATCCCTCGAGGAGGTCAATGAGATGAACTTGGCGTTGGAAAAGGGAAAGAAGGAAATTACTCATCTGTTGGACAAGAATGAAAAGAGGCTCCTTTCCGGCTATGGTGTGCCCGACGTTGTTGAATGGTCTAATGATGACCTTTGAGTTATCGATGACAAGATGCTCAACCTGGTGATGGAGCGGTCTAAGGAGGTCGCTGACCGTGGTCAGAGTTTTGAGGTTTTTCCTCTTTGATCTCCTTCCAGTCTTGTCGATGATGCGGCGGAGTTCTTAGTTTCTTCTCCCATTTGTCTGGATTCTTCTGCTCCTGCTGCTACTACTACTTGTTCTACTCCTGCTATGACCACTCCGCAACGAGAAGGCAAGAGTGGTTTTTGCGTTATCACCACTGTTCTGCCTGCTCTTCTGACCATTGGGGGTGGTTCCTTTGTGCTTTCGGATCCCAACATCCTTCATCCATGGGTTAGTTGGAAGGAGCCCAATCCGAAAGACATCCATATCAAGTCGAATGGGAAGTTTTGTTGGTTTACTCAGCTTGACATGCAGGATGGTGCACGTAGGTTGATCATTGAGTGTCATAGGGGGCGATGGAACGACCTTTGATGCTTGTGCTGGATCCTAGCACTCATCTCGACTATGGTTTTAAGCACATAATGGATGGAATGAATCACCTCACTTGTGTTGGGATGACGAGGTCGGAGTACAGGGCTGGTCGTGGCTAGGTGGCTGCTCTTGAGAGGAAATTGGCGGTGTTGTTGTTGGTATTTTCTCACATCCTTCATCAGTTTGACGTGGTGAAAGCGCAGTGCGCAGAGCAAGAGAGGGCAACTGGGGTTGCTCTGGCTTCTCTGAGGGAAGTGGAAGTTGCTCAAGATCAGTCTGTTGCGGAACTTGAGTATTCGACGACCGCTTTGGATAGGGTTCGCGCACGACTGGACGAGTTGGAAAAAAAGATGTCTGTCGAGAAAACTTGCCATGATGAGGCTTTGCGTTCTATCATTGAGCAATCTATCAGCCATAGGATTGCTGAAGGGCGGGTGGAGTAGTTAGTAATTGCATTCGATGATGTTATGTTAAATGTCTCTGCCATGCTGACCACCGTCGAAGGGCAGCTTATTTCAACTAAGAATGAACTTGCTGCAATAAAAGACAGGTTGAAGATTGCAAAAGTGGAAGATTGGAAGAGAATTGTTGATGAACATGTCAAGCTTCTCGACTATATCGAGGGGCTTGGCATTGATTTGTCCAAGTATCGTTATTTGGTCGATCAAGTCTTCGAGGATGAAGATGGTGAGTAAGGTACTTCGAATCCCCAAAGCAATCATGTAGATGCAGAACCATCATTCCTTACCCTTCCGATCTAGCTTCACCTACTCTCGCTGTTGAAGGGAGGGCCTCGTCTCCTCTTGTCACTGGCGTTATTGTCTCTCATCATCAGATGTTCTTGCTGATTATACTGTTCTTTCTACGAATGTTCAATCTTTTTTTCCGGATGCTCTATCTTTTTCTCCGGATGTAACAGAGTGATTTTATGAATGAGAAACCTTTCATTTTGACAATGTTGTATTGTTTTTTATATTATTTTTCGCTTCGCATGTTTTTTCTTTGAAGCCGTGATTCGTTTTGGATCATTTGTGTCGACTCATTGTATACGATAAGTATACTCGCCTCATTCTCTATACTCTGGCAATTTAGGCTTATCCGTGTTTCTGTTTATGCATTTATTTGTTGGCCATCCGAAAGTTTTCTTTATTTGGCTTTGTTAATTGAGGGGATTTTTCTCGTTCAGATCTTCGCCTTTTCATTTCATGGTCAAGTGTGTTAGTTCCTCCAGTAGGCTTGTATGCCAATATGTTTTGTGTTTCGAAATATTGGCCGGATTGGACAATTTTGTGAGTAAATTGACTCATACCTTTTTTACTTTTAGGTCCGTCATGGTTGTCAAAGTAAGTCACCTTGCGTGTCTCCAGTTTTTGGTTTTTGGTCTGATACTTCGATCGGAAAAAAGCCTCTACAACTACATCATGATTTATATGTCTGAACTTTCTGATCCGATATATAGGGTTGAATAAGTTGACTTGCTTGTTCCAACTTCGCTGGTCTGGCCTATTAGTCGAACCAAAGTTTATTCGAGTAAGTTGACTCGTTCGTCTCAACTTTTACTTCGTTGGTTTGACGCGTTGGTCAACCCAAAGTTTATTTGAGTAAGTTGACTCGTTCGTCTCATTTTTTACTTCGTTGGTTTGACGCGTTGGTCGACCCGAAGTTTATTTGAGTATGTTGACTCGTTCATCCAACTTTTACTTCATTGGTCGACCGAAGTTTTGCGTCACACTTATTCGTCCTGACTATTTGTTTGTGGCTTTATATGCCAATTTCTTCTCATTATTTGGCTTTAATGCCTCAATTTTATTGCTTGGGTGTAAGATGGAGAGTTTTTTACTCGCAGTTTTATTGATAACCCAATTTCGGGTGTTTAACAGCCTAAAGTAGTAGTAGTCATTCCTTTATCATAAAGTTGTTCTATGTTGTAAAATATGCATTGCATCTTTCCAACTGTTGCTTGATTTGTTATGCCTTTGGTGGTCCTAACATGTTCGATGTAATTTCTTCATTCATGATCTTCTGTAGTTTTGTTGTTCGTATATTGTTGTCGTGAGGTAGCTAATAAACTCATAATGCTTCTTGATCGAATAATTAGGTGGGTGCCTTTGACAAGTTGGCTTGGACGAGAAGAAAAGAATGTAGCATCGAATTGTCCAATCATGCTCACATCAGTACCTGCTAAAAGGTTTCATTCGTCGAATCAAATTTGTTTGCATCAATTTCATTGTCAGTAATGTAGGAGGCGTCGTTGGCCTTGTCATGGATAATGTGGGTTAAGCTTGTATTTGTCAGTAAGATCTTCGGACTATGTCAATTGGTTGGGCCCCATTTGAAGTATAAATTTCTCCGCGCTTCTCATTGTGAGTTGTCGTATTGGTTTATCTGGTCTCATTTGATGATGTTGGCGCTCCTACTTTGATAAAGATAAAACTCGATTGGGCAACATTATTGGTTATTTCTTCGATTGGGCAGTGTAGGGTGTATAAAGTTATTTGGGTTGTTCTTTTGATCCCGCAGTTGTATCCGCCTTCTCTTTCCCCTTGGGCTGTTTATCAGGCAGCCCGATGAATTCGTCGAGTCGTCCTCTTTGAACCTAGTGCTCAATTTCATCTTTTAGGTTGTAGCAATCTTCGGTGCCCATGATCCTTGTGGAAAGAACACTATTTGCTCTTATCTCGCCCTTCCGGATCTCTTATCATTTGGAATGGCCAGTTGACATCTTCCCATTTTGCCATAGATTTCAGTATGTTCGTTCGGTTTGTCTTCAAGGTCGTGTATGGTTTGTATGTCTTTTTCACCATGCTTGTTACCCTCTCATGCCTAGGCCTTGCCGATTGCAACTTTCCAGATTCTTGCTGGTTGAATTCGGGCCTCCCATTGGTCCGGTGCCTCTTTGACTGAACATTTTCCACTCGGGGTATGTCGTTTCTCCTTATTTCTTCCTTAATTTCTCGCCTCTTTGAGTGGACTTCCCTTTCAGATTCGTTTTTCTTCCTGGTAGCTATCAATGGAATTGCCATGCTCTTTGGGGGTTCTAGGTTCAAAGAATCGAAAAAGGGTCATTTTTTCAGTCTGTCGGTGAAAGTAGCGATGGCCATGTCGTCGCTGCATCCACCGATCATTGTCAACTCATTAGTAAAACGAGTGATGTACTCCCTTATTGTCTGCTCGGGCTTCTGTTTGATATGAATCAACTAGTGTGGCCCCTTCTTCATCCATTGACTGCCGATGAAACTCGTGATGAAGGTGGTAGCTAGTGCCTGGAATGAGTCTATCGACCTTGGTGGTAGGTTGTTGAACCAATTCATAGCTGTGGAAATGAGAGTGGTTGGAAAAGTTATGCATAAGATGGGTTTTGTGCTTTCCTTCAACGCCATCATGAGGTGAAAGTGTCGCAGATGGTCTGTTGGATCGGTGGTGCCATCATAAGCTTCAAACTTAGGTGGGATGAACTTCTTTAGTATAGGAGTCACCATGAATATGTCGAAAAATGGTGGTCTGACTAGTTCGTACAGTACATTAGGATTTGTGATTCCGATCCCGAATGAGATTTCAGCAGGGGTACCATCACTTTGGGGGGCCCCATCTTGAAGTGGTTTGTTGCTTTCGAGATTCACCTGACGAGGTTCTGCAAAAACTTCGTTGGCAGAGTTTTGTTGGGGTGGCGCTTGGACGGATTCGGCGGATTGAGTATGCTATTTAGTGATTTTTTCCACCATTTTGATCATACGGTTCATCTGGGCCATTAGTAGGTTTACACGAGTGTCGGTGGCAGTGTCGCACGACGTCTGGGATGTTTGGACATCGTGTGTTGTGGCTCTCCATTGTCGGGCATGATCAGCTCGACGTTTGTCAATGGGTTCAAAGTGTGCACTACCGGCAACGCAACTTCACTTGTGGGAGAACTGCTTTGATTGTTGCTGGGTTGAGTGTCTGTAGAGTGTTCCATTTTTTCTAAGGGTTTCTTATTCGTCGATTAGAGTTGAGGAAGTTTGCTACTATATGTTACGTTCTTGAAAGGAGAACTTGTCATTCCCCACGGATGGTGCCAAACTGATGTATTCAAAATTCGTTATCCTGTTAGTATGATTTGCAAAACAAATGTTAGATTGCCAAAAACCACCTTTTTGCCGGCTGAAAGCATTCCGATGCTTAAGTCAGTAATTCAGTTGGAGATGGAGATGAAGATAAATCTGGATAGAACTTGCTTAAAGTTGAATACCTTTGCCGAATGTTCCCTTTACCTTATATAATGGTCGTTGTTAATTCCCTACGTGACTTAAGAATGTGAGGCACAACGAGGGGATACGTTCCTTGTAACAACCTCATTCTTTATGAAGATACGTCCTCGGAGGCGTAACTCCCTCCATGGGTCTTTTTCTCTGTAACGTTCCTCATTTTTAAGGGAAAACTTTATTGAGCCAGGATTTGGGCATTTAACTATGATTTATTTTTACGTGCCATGTTTGGGCTTTTATGACTTGATTCACCCTTTTTGGGCTTTGTGAATTAGCCTGATTTTGGGATACTTGATCCTCGTGATGGATGATTCCTGCCACGTGTATAGCTGCGATAACAATCTTATTTGATGTATCATCAGATATGGTGAAATTGAGAAAAAATGAATTTGAAAACGAGGGATTTATCTTGAGATTATGCTGTATATATTTTTAGATTAACCATGTCGGTTGGTTTTCTTTGAGTTAACAATACAATGGTAAAAACAAAAAAATGGTAATAGCGAATGGAAACATTAAAATATGATGAAAAACATTAAAATGGTTTTCTTTATTTGCACGGATATCCGCCCCACCCAAACCGTTTGGGGCGGATTTGGGTTTACATTTACGGATTTCGGGGATCCAAATTGTATCCGTTCCAAATTTGGGGCGGATACGTATTCAACCACATCCGCCCCACCTAAATAACATTTAAAGATATTAAAAAATTAAATATAAATAAAGTACATGTCATCACCCACCCATATGACCCTCCCATTTGTACAAGACAAGACATGATTGCATAGATTTTCAAGCCCCTATACAAGAAGTTCAAACAAAGTTCAAGAAAATTCATTCACTAGATCAAGATTCATCTGAGTTGGTGGTGATTAGCTCGATGATTAAAAAAACAATGTTCAAAATTTTTTTTACCCCGCTTCACCAAATCCAAGGCAGTTTCCTGATCAAGATTTATCAGAGTTGGGGTTTTTAGTTGCAGAAGAAGAAGACGATCGACCAGGGAAATATTTTTTTTTTGGTTTCTTTTCTTTTAGTAGCAGAAGAAGAAGATCAAAGATTCTTCATCGTCCATCAGAGTTTCTTTTCGTTTCCTTGTGGGATGGATGGATTAGAGAGAAATTGTTGGTAGGGAGTTGAGTTGAGAAGAATACGACTTGCTCCGATCTCTTCTCTTCACTTCACTTTGCAGAAAAAAAAGAGTGAAGTTGCTTGAGATCAATTGTGTATAACAAAAAAAGTAAAAGTTGTTAATATGTAAAAAACTAAAGTTAGCATCTACTGACTGTATCGTTATTCATTCAATCTCCAACAATTCCCCATTTCTTCTGTTGATACAGATCTGAAACATATCTTCTTCAACATCTGTTTGCTCTTTATTTTTTGGGTTAATGGGGCAGGGCGAATATCTGTCAATTCGTTCGGTGTGGGGGTGATTTTAAAAAAATATGATAAATGGATATTCGGGGAACGGAACAAGGATTGATTTGTTCAAATCCGCCCTAATCCACCGAGATGCCATCCCTAAGTACTTGTGACCCAACCAACATACCCAATTGAGTGTCACGAGGAAAATTTGGCTTAAGTCGAAACTTGGCAGCAACTACATACCCATCTGTCTAAAACTGGAATCTCCCCACCCTCCCTCCCGCCCAAACAAACAATCGAGGGTTTAACCAGGGTTCACTTCACTCTATACAACACCTCTGCAAACCACCGCAGCAGAGCTCATCCACAACTTCCCCTTCCCCCTATACCCACATTACATTTTTGCTTCTTCAGACCGACCGACGTGGTCTGGCCTTCACATCCGTACGCAGATCATCTACTTCTTCTTCACTTATCTGCCCCCTTTCTCCAATCGAAACCCTAACCCCGATTTCTGAAACCTTCAATCAAACTCCCTCTCCGTCTCATGCACTGTTCACTGTTTCTCCTCTCCTCAAGTCCTTTATTTAGTCCTCTCACCACCACATTCTCGAATGAACTCTCTCTCTCGCTCAAGCTCTAGCTCGTCGTCTTCAACCTTCTAACTGTAAGTTTCCATCTCTCTCAAAGGAAACTGACGAGTGCTTTCATGAGTCGTCCTTTGTTTTCTAAGTTTTAGTGATTGAATTGGATTAGTTAATGAATTGGTAGCATTTTCTAGTTTAGGAGTGAAAATTGATGTAATTCTGATGAATTGATTGAAATTTCAAAAACTCGTTGTTGGATTTAACCCTCGATGTAATTATTGTTTTTGTGCTTACCTGCCTGTGGATATATATATTTTTTTCAGTTTCTGTGTTTCTTTAGAGTTGAGAGCTTCACTAGGTAGGTATTTGAAGATGCTCTCTAGCTGTTTGTTGTTGAAACCCAGTGAGGAAATATGTATTTGATGAAGTATATTATATGAAAGTATTATGACTCTAGATGTCTAATTAAACAATTATGTAATCATTTCTATGGTAGGCCAAATTCTTTTGTGATAATGGCATTTCATTGTAGTGAGTTTTGTTTGATTAGTTGATTTTATCTCTGTCTACTTGATTTGTTCAGTTATAGTGGATACAAAATGTGGGAAGATGTTTCTAATTGAACTATGTTAGTTAGATCTCATTATCTTGAGCAAGTCATGACTAGGTTAGAGGATGGGAGGAATTAGTCTGTCATCTGCTCCTTGCTCTCATCATTCCCCATTAACACTACTGGAGTAATGGGTTGGGCATAACAGTGTTTCAATGCCAGTAGTTTGTGAGGATGGGAGGTATGGTGGGGGGTCAAATGGGTGTGTGATGGACTGGGAAAGTGGAAAGAAAGGTAGTCCAAAGTTGATTTGTGAGGGAAAACATGTTTTGTGTTATGCGTGTTTTATGGGGGTTTTGTTTGTAGTGGTTCAACTGATAAGAGAAGAGAGATCATGATGGTGGTGGTGGGCTTTTGAATGTCACTGTCATAAGAAGTCGTGAAGGACTGATCAAATGCTTCTAGGTTTCATCTGATAGTGTTGGATGTGGATGTTTGCTTCTTAGCGGGATTCCTGATAGAAGTTTGAGAGTTTGGTGGGTTCCAAAGGAGTCCTACTACTTACCCGGTCTCAAGAAACTACATAAATCTACCACTCCCGTCAAAGTAAAGAGAACAAGTATTGTTAGTTTGGTATGATTGAAAAATTTGTATTGAGAAACTACCTGTGTTTAAACCTTTCTTTAATTGAAACAAACATGAGCAGTAACATGCCTTTGTACAGTTTAATGTTATGAGTTTTAAGTTATCATCATTGACGAGTATTGTTGTAATATATCTAGGAATAAATTTCATTTCTATTCAGCAACAAGTAACTAAAAAGAGTATAAAAACACATGCATCATGGATTTTCTTATCATTGGTGTCAATAGGTCAAGAAGGCGACTAATGTTTTTATCAATCTATGGTCTAAATCCATGTAATTTTGTTATTGAAAATTTAAATTCCATAGTTTCTTGTGTACAACTTTGCTTTGCTTATGTAATTATTTATTATCCAGGTATCGATTCTATCTTTATCCTTTTATTTATTTTTAGTAACATGTTTGAAATGAGGATTTGTTGGGTTTCCTAGGTGTTTGAAGAATAATGTGACTGTAGTGACAATTTTTCTTTGTTCTCCTTTGTTTTTGTAGATCTTCGTCAGTCCTCATCGACACACGGTATACTAGTATAGTTCCATCATTTCTTCTTCACTCTTCGAAACCCTAGAAAACCTTCATCAAAGAAGATGAGTTACGCGGCATACAAGATGATGCACTGGCCAACTGGGATCGAAAACTGCGCTTCTGGCTTCATCACACACAGTGGTGAAGATTTAGTGCCACAAATTATGTCGATCCCCACCGACGATCTTGAATCGGAATGGCCACTCAAAAAGGGAATCGGTCCAATTCCTAACTTGGTTGTGACTGCTGGCAACATTCTGGAGATTTATGTGGTTAGGGTACAGGAAGAAGAGGATAGCAGAGGCTTCAGACGTCCTCCAGAAGCCAAGATTGGCAGTTCCATGGTCGGGATTTCGGGAGCTTGGCTTGAACTAGTTTGCCATTACAAGTATGTTTTAGAAACTTTGATTGAATGTCTCAACTTTTGAATGCTTGAATTCTTTAATCATTGTTGATATGTAACCTTTATTGATGGCATCTTGAATTCGGCACTGTTTATAAACATTAATTTAAGCGCATAGAGAAATCCATGGAGGAAAGTGAATAGAAAGAGTGAGAACAAGAAAAACCAAGAGCTTGTCCATGAAGGGACAGAAATTGCAACAAATTCATATGTATAAACTCCATTTTTTTTAATCAATAAAACAACATATATTAAAGACCAAAAAACAGGAATACAACACTAGTGATTGGGAAGATCAGATAGCCAAAACAAAAAGAAACAAGCAGCTAAAAGCATATTACAACTTAAAAATACTGCCCAATCAAAGATACAAACATGAAATGGTTGATCAATGATGACCCCCAAACGGTTCCCCAGTGCCACACTAGGGATTTGATTGAGTTGATGATGGAGTATGTCTTTCTTTTCTCCTTTGAAAAATTCTGTGATTTCTCCCATTCATTTGAAAACATTTATAAAGTCCTTATGAAATTTGTTATAAGAGTATCTCAAGTGGTGGTATATTGTCAAACTCAAATGGATTGAGTTGAGGCAAAATTTTGAGTTTTTGGGAGGACCTCCTCCACTGGTAAAACTGACCTAAAGATAAATCTATAAAAGTAAAAAAGAGTTTAAGTTAAATGTTCAACAACAGTAAAACTGATGCATCCCAGCTTTTCAATATGAGATTCGAGATTCTGAAACAATGGGCTGTGAAAACATGCTTCAAAATAATTGACTCCCTTGTGTGGAATATGAGTCAAAAGCACGACTTTTTGTTGCAACTTGCAAGTTGACAGAAGGAATTACCGAACAACACATTCAATACCCTTTGCTGAAATACAACGATGGAGACACAAAGCTTGCGCTCACCAAATCGGCAAATCTAGACCTTTCTATTTCATTACTGGATAAATGAGGCATGTGAGAAGTGACAGAAGTTGATTGTGGTGGTGATATCTCAGAGACACGGGCACTCTCCCCTACACCTTCTCTAATGGGGTTGACGGTCTTGCAATGGTTCCTACAAGCAATGCTCATGATTAAGGAGTGGGTTGATGGCGATCTCAGGTAGTCTTGTGAGTGTGGTTTTGGCCTGAGAGATGGCAAGTTAAAATGGGTTCTATATCACAAGGGAGACAAAGATGTTTTACTTATAATTGGGAATTTATTTTTATTTTATAATTTTTTACTGTAATGTTGATGACGTACTTATAGGTTTCTAGATAGTAATGGAACTTAATTATATGCTTAAAAAAGTTCCACGCTAGTTGTCATATTTTTAGTAGTTGCTACCCACGGTAGACAGTGATGCATACCCAAGACTATTTAGCGTGAGTATCTTTGTCCAATCATTAATGATGCACCCTTTTCTCACAGGGGTTTGTGCAAGAAGCTCATATGGAATGCGCTTTCCATCCTTTGGAGTGGGATAACAATCCTCAATTGTCAAATTTGAGGATTTAGCTTGTTGATTGGAAATACTATAAGAAGTCTTTATTAGAGTAAACATAATAAATGATGGAAATATTTGAAGCAATTCATTCATATGGTTTTATTCTCCCAATGACCACAATAGATGGTAAAAAAAAAGGAAAAAAGAAAAAGAGAAGTCCAAACCACACGCACTAAATGTGCCAATACCCTCTCTTTGAAGTGTTTAACCCTTCTCTTTTTAAAATCCAAGAATTTGATATGGTTGGTGGTAGTGGAGATGGGACTTCGGTCCCATATGTTGCATTGTTGTCCTTGTAAAAATTTCACACCAACACTGGTTGTAAAAGAAAAGGACAATGGGGGGAATTTCCACTGACCACTGTTATTGAAGATGCTCTTAGCACATGAAGAGAGAGGAATCTTTGTTCAATAGTAGAAACCTCTTTCTTGTTTTTTTAAAGATAATGCATCCACTCGTCACGTCAGTGTTCTGTCTTGTGGAGTCTACTTTTTGTTTTCGATATCATAACAAGTCTAAAATATTCTTCATTGGTCTCATTAATTTTAATCTTCCCCTTTTCTTACAGGTTGCATGGAAATGTGGAAACAATGGCAGTATTGTCTATGGGAAGTAGCAATGGTTGTAAAAGGAGAGATTCGATAATCTTAGCATTCCAAGATGCAAAGTTTTCAGTGTTAGAGTTTGATGATTCAATCCATGGACTTCGTACAAGGTTAGTATTAGTTATTATTGTTACTTATTATTTATATAATTTACTAAGTTGTTTCAAGTATTTTAGTGAATCAGCTAAACTCATTTCTTTGTAAATCTATTAACTTGCCACTTGCATAAATGAAACTCTCTAACACGTACCAATAAGATTGATTAGGAAATCCGGATGTACATACGTTAATGAAGGTGGATTTTGAATTGGGTATTATAGTTAAAAAATCAAAACATTCGATTGTCTTTAATTTAATGGGAGAATATAAGCCTTTTGGTGGTCCATTGTGAAGCTCCTATGGAAGATTCTTCCGCATGCTATTATGTGAGGAAAGGAATAATTATATATTTAATTGTAAAAATTTGAGTGGAATCGTTTTACTTCATTGTCATTATCATTAAAGCCCATTCCCGATACTCTCGAGGTCGACTACATGTATTTTGGTTCTCCAAGCAATGCGATCTTCCCACATATCCTTGCCTAATCCAAGCTCAAGAATATCTTCCTTCACCGCATTCATCTAAATTTTCAACGGTCGTCCCTTCCGTCTACACCCTCCACTAACTTGCCAATCTAGACATTTTCTAATTGGCGCCATGTTTGGTCTTCTCTGCTCCATATATGATCAAATCACGTTAAACGCCTTTATCTAATTGTGTCTTCTATGAGCGCTACACCTAAGTATCTTCTATTTTCATTCATTAATTTTATCCTTACGGGTTTTACCACACATCCATTTTAACATACGCATTTCTGCTATCCCCATCCTATGCATATGTTGTCCAGTAGTAGCCTAAAATTCTGAACTGTAGAGCATGGCTGGTCGAACAATTGTCTTATAGCATTTTCCTTTTAACCTTGCAGGCATCCTTCTATCGCATAATACTCCTGATGTCATTCTCCATTTCATCCAACCAGCCTTAATCCTATGGTCTACATCTTCTCCAATAGCTCCATTATTTTGAATTATAGATCCTACATATCGAAAAGCCTCACACTCTAGAACTTCCACGCCTTCGATCTCAATTGAATTACTCTGTGCAGTTATAACGGCGTTATAACGTTATTATAACTCCAATATAATGCTTAATGGGGGTGAGCCGTTACGTTATGACATTATTACGTTACGATATCACAACTCCGATATAACGACGTTAAATGGCCGTTATTGAGATAATTTTTTTTTCAATAACGCCGTTTTAACGTTTTGTTCTAATACATTAAAAAAATTCATTTTATTTTTGATCAAACCAGAACCCTAGATTCATAGGAAAGAAAGACCAGAGCTTGCCGTCGCCAATTGTTAGAGAACCAAACCTCGCTGTTTGATAGAAAATGAGAGAAGGGAAGAAGACAAAGAGTCGATCACACTCTCTGTTGTGAACTCACTCTTGTACGGAGGGAAGGGAAGATGTTTTTTATTAATATTTTTTGTTTTTGAATTTAATGTCATGATTTACTTTTTTACTCTATAATACATTAATACTTTGTGGGGGTATCATATTAAAAATATATTTAAAAAACTGTTCCGATATATCCCGTTATAACCTATAACACTCTTGGACCGTTATGGGTCTGTTATCCGTTTTAATTGCATAGATTACTCTTCCATCTTGATTTACAACCAAAGCTGCACACTAGATATTTTGTCTTCGAACGACTAATTCTAAAACCCTTACCCTGTAATGCCTCCCACTACCTATTTAATTTCCGACCTGAACCTTCATTAGTCTCATCAATTAAGACAATATTATCTGCAAATAACATGCACCAAGGTACATCTTCTTGAAGATGTCTCGTCAACTCATCCATGACCAAGTAGACGTTTTTGTATGTTTCCCCATGATCAATAATTTTTTAATCTTGAAGGGTTTTTTTTTTTTTTTTACTAGCTTTTGTTTTGCATGAACATATTGGTAGGGTTGTTGGTTTCAAGCTCAGATACAGAGCTCTCAACTAGGCAAAACCCGAAATCTGATTTCTGAACTTTTTACATTATATTTAAAACAATTCACTCTGCACGATGACTGATGGAGTGATGGTATTCATGGAAAACGGTCACCTCATTCTGACAAGCTTCTAACCTTATTTCTCTTTTTCCCTTAAGCCCTCCTGAACCTAATTCCACCGGCCTTCCCTTTGCCATTGAGATCCCCTGGTCAAGTTTGGTAGATAATGGAACATTATCTCTTCAAATCGTTGTTGAGCTTCCTGTTGGCTATAAACATTGTGGAGCTCCAAGCTGTTTTCATTGAGCACTTCAGGTCATTCCCACTGGTTACAAACACCTCTCATCGCAAGTTCGCAACAACTCAGTCAATTCAAGTCATCATGATATTGGAAATATCACATAACGAATTGATTGGAAGGTCCTGGCAGTTTTCTATGGTTTTGTTAAATTGGATTTTTGTTTTTATTTTTTTAATTTTTATTTTAATTTTTTATTTTTGGAATTGCTAAGATTAGAGACATATGGTTCAAAGTTATAGAGATTAGAGTATAAACAGATCAAGGTTTTTTAAGGAGGCTAAGCAAGCTAAATTGTTAGGTGAAGTTTTGGGTTTAGCGGCAGAATCAAAGTCTACATTAGCTACAAATTGTTGGAGTGACTCATGATGGTCAATGATTGCAGTCTATTGACTCATGAATATAAAAATGGATATGGAGACGAGGAATACACTTAGTCTCTTGGACCTTATGGAAGGAAAGAAATAGAGGAATATTTGAGGGAAAATACTCCCCCTCGATGATTGCTTCATTTCTCTGAAGGAAGACATGTGGTTATGGGGATCACCTCATAAGATCATGAAATATTCATCTTTTGATATGTTCATGTTTGGATAAGATAATATCCTCTTCTTGTAAATTTTTTTTTTTTTTTTTTTTTTTCTTTTTTCTTTTTTCTTTTTTTCTTTTTTCTTTTTTCTTTTTTCTTTCTGTAGTACGGTGAGTTTCTCACCCACTCTTGTCTTTCTTTGTGATCAATAAAGTTCTGGTGTATGTTTAATCCCCCCTCCCCCGCTCCCCTCAAAAAATAAAATAATAATTTGTATTCTATTGTGGGGATGTGGGACTTATCATAAATTAGAGGAGGAGACAGGTGGCCACAACTTAATGGGATTGGTTTATGGAGATTCCATCAACTCATAGGAGAGATATGGCCAAGTCTGAGTATGTGTGGCAAACACCAGCACCAACCAGTGGTGCCACCGTCGCTGAACAAAACTAGTAATACCGCCAAAACCCACTAAAACGCCACCGTGCCATGACTGATGACCAATTTAGCCTCCAGTGCTAGACCATGGCTTAGCCGGCCAGCCTGAGCAATCCCTCACCTTGTTGGTTCGGTTTTTCCTTGCATATAGCCTTGATGAGTAGTTTTTCTTCACATAATAGATCAGATCCGTCCACAACCAGCATACCCATTACATGCAAGCTGATTGGGAATGAAAAGTTTGTCAATCAGTTCCTACACCCCACCCATACCTTGAAATCTACTTTCCCAACGCACTACCCCATCAATCCCCAAACTGACCCATCCACACCAGATATGGATGATAAGGCTTATCTTTGCTCTTTTCATGTCTATACTGAATGACTTACGAGTACAATAGAGGGTCGAAAAAGTTTACCAGTCGTCAAAACTTGGAAGGAAAAATCAGGATCAACACCTCTTTTTTAGAGGGCACCTCAATAGAGGATGTGATAGAGGCCAAAAGAGAATCAAAGGGTTCCCAATGCTTGACATGTTCCATCCTTTGGGAGAATAGGGTGAGTGGGATAGAGGTTTTCATGATAATCAAATTGGTCACATCTTGAGATGAGTGGAGAAGAGATGATTCGGCATTGAAATTTGAAGTTACTACATATGATGGAATTGGTTTTTTGGAAATGAATTTATGGAATGGTCACTTGAGATAGACATGATTTAGAATTTAAAAGCATCATTGACTTGAGCGATGGGCATCACGATCTATGGTATCGGGAATGGGCTTTGATGATGATGATTGAGATTAAAGCAGTGGGACTAGTAGTAACAAAGCCTAAGTGTTATCCAGGTATATGGTGGAAGGAAAAATGTAAGGCGGATTGCTTTGTGGCTGCCATGGGATGCTATAAAGGAAATGATTAAAGCTAATTTTGTTCTTAAGGAATTTGAGATAAACTCTTTGGTAAACTGTTTGAAGTAGTGCAAGGTGGAAGGCTTGTTTAGGAGTATTTAGATGATTTTTCAATATGCAAGCAAAATCCCAAAAACGGAGTGCAAACAACGTACAAGTACTAGTAGGGTCTTGATGGGAAAATGAATCAGTTCTTGCAATGGAAGAGTTCGACACACAATTGAGGCTGAAAACATGGCAATCAAAGCTGAAAATGCAATCAACCCAAAGAGTTCAATACCCAAACCCATCCTATGCACTCTGTGACCCCTATTTTATTTGCAACTTAGGTGCATGAGGGGTGGACAACCGACCATATTAAAAAAAATGCTGCGAAGATAAGTCTGCTTTAATAGCCGAGGAAGGGTACCAAGAGGTATCCATATCGGAAGTAGTGGAAGAAGCTTAGGAGGGAGAACTCTCTCTTTCGTGGTGACGGCGTGGATTGTACATTCCAAACTTGTGCACGAATTTATTCAACCCGAGAGGATGCGGGAATTGGGGTTAGATAGGTTTATTTAATTATTGCCGGGTTGGGCTATAAGCCGTAATGTGCGGGGTTAGGTTTTTGTTTAGAAATTAGGGATTCATCGCTTGATTAACAAGCATCAAAACATTATAAATAAGGCATAAGGTCTTCAACTGGAACACTTTCATTGAATTGAGAGCTCTAAAAGAGAGTATTTAATTATTTTATGTTTTCTTTAATTTCAATATTTTTCTTTATTATTTCTTTTATTCCTTGGTACTTTTTTTTTCAATCAATATATATAAATACAAAGTTAGTTTTTCTGATAAAAATATATTTTTTAATCAATCAAAGTACATCTCTTTTATTTCCACATACAAACGGAGAACAAAACAACAAGCTAATGAAACAATTGAAAGAAGTCATTTTATTTTATATTTTTTTATCCAAGTTGTCTGAATCAGTTGATAAAGGAATCTCTTCCTTCAGTCTCATTATTTATTTCTTTCCAATAGAATCTGAATTGTATGTTAAGGAATTGGGAACTTATAATACAGAGTACAATAGAGGAAATGTTAAAAAAGCTCTTCTAAGATACTATATATATTTATATAACTTGCTTCTAGGTGTTATTTTTCATAACACAAGACAATAACCATGTGATAGAATCGTTTCTTATAACCATGTGATAGAATCGTTTCTTCGTTATTGGTTGAGTTTGATTCCTTGGGAGCTAAACCTGTGGTTAAAAAGCTATTTATCTACCTTTTTGTGGTTAAAAAGCTATTTGTCTACCTTTTTGCAGCTCCATGCACTGTTTTGAAGGTCCAGATTGGCATTACTTGAAAAGAGGCCGAGAATCATTTGCTAGAGGCCCATCTGTAAAGGTAGATCCTCAGGGGCGATGTGGTGGGGTGCTTGTATATGGTCTGCACATGATTGTACTAAAGGCTGTTCAAGTATGTTCCTCGATTCATTACTGGTCTCAAGTGCTTGTTTATTTATTGTATTGTTGTTATTATTATTATTATTATTATTAATATTAATATTATTATTATTACTATTATTGTTGTTTCTTTTACTTACATTATGATGCTTCCTGAATTATTCGTTCTAGGCTGGTTATGGATTAGTTGGAGATGATGAGGCCAATGGCTCTGGTGGTGCAATATCTGCTCGTATAGAGTCCTCATATGCAATCAGTTTGCGCGATTTGGATATGAAGCATGTTAAAGATTTTACATTTGTACATGGTGAGGGTGACTCTTGTTGATAGAGTGCTGAAAGAACCTTCTTCATTTAGTATGATTGCATTTTACATTTGTACATTTATGATAATTATGACCTTTTACCATAAAAGTTAATTTAGTAGTGCACTACTGGCTATGCTTTTTTATTTATTTTCTCAATAGTGACATGATTGCATTTTCACATTTTTGAGTAACAATTTAAGTTTTATCTAGTAAGGATCAATTAGTTAATACCTAGACTTTACTTAAACTAGTTTTGCATACTAGGGTCGGTTGTTTGTTATTGGATTATGCCTATGAACAAGTATTGTGATTTTGTTTTCTGAGGTAATTTCGTACGTTGATTTTATCGTTGGGTATAGAAAAACGTATAAATTTCGGTCATAATTTTGAAGTTATCAATATAATGTAAGCATTTTAAACTTTTACATGCTACATAAAGAGTCCTGAAGGCCCATAATGTCATGCAAACTAAATATTGCATAAGAATTACTTATATAACAAAATTTTAATAGTAAACTAAGGTTATAATGGGTTAAAATATACGGCAATTGAGATTGACCTGATGAAAGAAATATATTTCGGATTTCGAAAGAAATTTCAGTAACTTGAAAAAAAGAAATTTCAACATTTTTCGAGAAATCACATTCCTTGCCTATGATTGCTTCTAAGTTCATGTTAATTGATATGTGAATGATGCATATATAGAGCTTTCAAAAATTCTTACTCAAGCGGTAAAAATGCTTGCCCCAAATGTTAGGCAAGTCGCCTAGGTGAGCTAGGGGCCGAGGCCACCCCCACCCCCATCGCGTTGCCTAGCTCGAACAACATAGATAGGGGGTGTATCAATAAAGAACAACCTCTATGGCTCTGTTGCGGCACTTCGCGTGCAATGGCACTATGAAAAGAGGAAAAACAAAGAAAAATATAAAAAGCAAATAACTTAAACAACAATCTAATTAGCTTTTACTGGTCTCAACCCTCAAGTAGCCAAATTCATATTATGTCGCTGAGATGGTGTCTCGCCAAGGCGATATTGCAAGCCTTGGCACCTCACGCCGCGCTACGCCCCTGATAACACAATTTTAAACATCTTGTTTGATCTTTTTAGGGTTCATGGGTCATACCTCCCTTTTGTATTGATATGTTCAAGTTATGAAGCATGATGCAGAAAGGACATCCAGAAGTGTTATGGAAGCTCAATTTGTTGTGCCATTTGTTTGGTATGCAAAATCACAAGATTTTCAAGGCGAAGGATGTCGTGCTAAGAAGGCTAGTGGTGGATTTTATTGCTTGTGGGTTGAATTGGGAGTCACTAAATCCTAGTTTCAAAGGGTCTAGGTCTGAAATTCTTATTGTAAATTGTGTTAACTTTGGTATTGATCGTTAATCTATCTTCAGTGATCTTTCTTTACTTATTTTCCTTGTTCACAAATGAAATCGTTTACTTTTGCAAATAAAAAAAGTGGCAATCCCCCGCCCCCCCTTTTTCAGACAACAAAACAAGTTCAAAGTTCAAGAACTTCAAAGAAAGCAACAAATTTGAAAACAAAAAGAAATGCTTCATTTTACCAATAATTCCTCATAACAAGGTCGCCTCTTGCAAAATCAGCAAACTCATGGTGTTATTACTCTTTTTCCGT
Organism: Berberis vulgaris; assembly: GCA_963556465.1. Taxonomy (NCBI): domain Eukaryota; kingdom Viridiplantae; phylum Streptophyta; class Magnoliopsida; order Ranunculales; family Berberidaceae; genus Berberis; species Berberis vulgaris. Next base: position 79,389,841 of record OY747125.1, on the reverse strand, counting down.
ACACAAGGCAGGAATATTTATACATATATTTCCTGAAAAATCTCATGCATTATTCTGTAATATGTACAAATGAAACCTCAACCATATCAAACACTAGCTGAATTCTTTTTGTAGTCGGTGAAATCACAACTATACTCAATACCTTCATTTTGTCTTTTCTAATTAAATTAATTAGAGTTATGCGAGATTTTCATAAGTTGTATAAATTTGTGGACTGACTTATAGAATAGTGCAGATAATATTTGAATTTTATAATATAGTTGATGATGTGTACCCATTATCAATGTCTATGCTAAAATGTTTGTTGTTCTCTTTTGTCATTATTATCATTTGCATAATACCTATCATCATTTGCAATTTTTAGTGGTTCCGTGAGCCTTAATTCTTTGATTTCTTTGTTTAAACTATTTAGGCTATATTGAACCCGTCATGGTTATCCTTCATGAACGGGAGCTTACTTGGGCTGGACGCGTTTCTTGGAAGCATCACACCTGCATGATTTCTGCATTTAGTATTAGCACAACTTTAAAGCAACATCCTCTTATATGGTCTGCTTTTGTGAGTACTTAACTTGAAGATGCCTTTTCTTTCATCTTGTAGAGAATTGCACATTATCTTTTGATTGGAAGTATTGAGTATGGTATTGTTAAGAGGCAATTAAACTGTCATACATAATGCCGTCATATTTATTCAAGGTAAAAATTAAGCTTACGAGAATCTGTTTGAAGAATGTATTTATAATTCAATCAAACAACATGATTTGTTTGTCCAAGTCTATTATTTTATTTGACTTGAAATTAAGGTTTCAAGCAGTTTTCTGTCATAGTGAAAGTTTAAGGATTTTTTTTTTTAAAAATCACGTGGAAGCATAATATAGACAATAGTCTTTATTTTTGATAATTCACAACCCATAATTGAGAACCAGAATTATGAAGCCAAGCAACTTAGAGTGCTTATAGATTTTTTTCGTCTCTCACATGCGTGCGCATGGACAGAGTTTTAACACTCAAAAGTCGGGGTTACTTTTGTGAAAATTCTGCCTATCGAAACCTTTCATAAGTAATGGTGAAGCAAAGACATTCTTGAAAATCCGATCAGTTATGAGAATCATTGAGCTTAAGTGGGTGCAACTTCCAATGCAAAATTAGCACCACACTTAGGTGAACAGTGTTCTACCTTTATAGCTAGGCTATTCTTGAATCCCTGATCTTCCATTACTAACCATAGCCACCCCTGCTTTCCCCTGTCGGACATGGCATGAGATTTGTTCACAACTTCCCTATATCTTGTACATATTCATTGCCATTCACCCTGGAATAACATCAACGGACTGATTGAGGGAATGATGCAGGTAAGAAACTGTTAATCGGGGATTTTGACAAATAGGTTGGTGGATTTGATGGTTCTAGGGAGTATATGTGGTTTTATGGTGTTAGAGGAGTTTCCAGATTATTCAGGTGCAGTAAGTTTTTCGAAGAGTCCATACTTCCTTGTTTGGATCTAATGAAGGAAAAATGAGATTTGATAGAATTCAGGATGGATGTAGAAGTTTTTAGTGGATATTACAAGCTATTTGAGATGAGTGCAATATTGAAAATGAGAGCAAACAACCTACTTTGTTTTAGGTCAAGCTGTGAGTTTGGTAGCTGGTAGGTATGTCAATGGGTCATTGAACTGGGATTTTATCTTTGTAGGAGTTCTCTATCAATTGGAAAATGGATGACTTTGCTGTTCTATCTGGTGTTTGCTCAGTGTATCACTGGCGAAGAAAGGCAGTATGTGGGTTTGGAAGATATACGGAGAGGGGTTTCTTATCTGCACCTTTTCTTTCGAGGTTGACAGTGGTTTTTTTTTTTTTTTGGCCAAGAGTCTATCAGATGTTGGTCATGCAGTTAAATATATAAGTATCGACACAGGGCTCCCTAGTAGGTTGAGCATCTGCAATACAACTCGATTGCCATAGCTTGGCTTTTACGCTATCCTTGGTTGGCTGGTCAGTGTGTTACGCTCCTGCCATAAGGTCTAAACCTCTGCATAAGTGGCTTAGCAAATTCCCTACACTAGGCAAAGTCCTCGTTCTCCACTGAATGTGCCAATTTGTGTGGGAACCATTGATTGATTTATAGATGCTAAATTCATCCAACATGTTTTGCTACCGTTCACCGTAGAGGGGCAACTGAACAGAATATGATCCCGATCTTGTCAGCACAGCTTTTCACGTGTTGACTAGAATGAACCCTTTTCTCACAAGTATATGCCCACGGTAAGTTCATAAGAAGTAGTTAACTCTTGGTGATAATTATGTCATCCAGCTTTCCCATGGGGTCGTTCCAAGAGTCATACTTGACATAGCAATTCATAACGGAGAATTTATTAATGGTAGCATCCCAGAAGCATTCATTGGGTTTTTCACTATGGTTCTGAGGTGGAGCAGCTCGAAAAGTTTATTTGAATGAGTTACCAGTCATTATGTTCCCTTCTCAATTTGAGATCCCAACTCGATTCAGTGGAGCTATTAAAGAACTCTGAGATCACACCATCTTTACAGATGTTGATGCTATAATAGTTAAAAATCTCTGCACTATAGAGCAACCAAGAATGCCTTAATTAGCCCAGAATCACACTTTTTTTATGTCCTGATCCCTATTTTCTCTGTGGATCAAGAATACACAACTACACCGTCAGAAAGGATTGCTTTTGTGATTTGATTACTTGATTTTTTCTTGGTTTTATCAGGATCTTCCACATGATTCCTACAAGCTTCTTGCTGTACCTTCCCCAATTGGCGGAGTTCTTGTAATTAGTGCAAATTCTATACATTATCACAGCCAGGTAATCTCTGATCCTCTCACATTGCTTATGTATTAGAACCAGTACATCTTGTTTCTTGAATAAGTTTCCTGTAATTTACTAGATAGGTTGATTATGTATTATTTTTCCAAAAGCTTAATCTCATTTAATATGGCTTTATATCATTACTTTTGTTTTTGTTCCTTGGGCAGTCCGCATCCTGTGCTTTAGCTTTGAACAGTTTTGCCGTTGCTGCTGATAGCAGGTTATTTCTTGTTCTTCTTCATGTCTCCTATCACACCCCACCATCCTCTTTTCCTTAGTTTTATTTCTAGGTACTACTCTAATGCAGTGTTATATTATTTTCAGTGTTGTCGTTTAACGTATAGAATGATCAAGAATTTTTGCTTAAAATAGATTATTCATCATTCTATTTTCTGAGGTGAATCATTTAAGATGCGACTAAGGTGGGTTGGCTCGTGATGGTGGCATATGGCCTTAAACTTGGTCAGTATTGAATGAAGCGAAGCGAAGTAGACCCCATATTGAATGTTGAGGTTTTGTTTATTAAATCTACTTTGGCTTGGCGAGAATCAAATACTTTTCTTATGGTTGGTCTGGATGACACTGATCTGGAGGATGATGACTTGTTTGATGGGGAGGGCGTTTGGTCTAACATGTATCTGTTGTCTTAAGTTTGTGCCATGGAAGGATCTTAGGATTTTCATTGCTAGTGTTGTGTTCTGTTATTAATGGAAGCATATAGGAATTTTGAATATACTCAAAATTATGGTGGATAGGATGATAAATAGTCTGAATTCTGAGAACCTCAATTTTGTCGTAACTTGGAGTGACTGAACACGATGAAAAAAGTTCCTATTGATCATTACATTAACTTGGAGGATATCTTCAATTTCTCCAGCATACCTTGTTTCCCATGGCCTTTTTTTTTAATGTCAAACACGCTGATCAGAAGGGGGTAGAAAAGGTGAGTGAGATTCTCACAAAACAAGTAGTAAACAGTAAGGAACATAAGTTATACATCAAGCTGGTTGTCCCAGCTGCAAATATAAATCTATCAAAAGCCACCTGCTGGATGGTTTTGTCTTGAACCCCATTGATCAGTATCCTCTTTAATAGTTATATAGTTAGGATGCGCTTTTTTTTTTAATCAACAAAACAGGGCAGATTTCATTAAAAGTAAGGAGAGGCCTAGTGACTGAGCAAATCACTAGGCAAATAAAATGATACAACAAAGCTCAATTACAAATAAACAGACTATCCCACTCAAATATGTGTGAAATGCAATGTTATGTAAGATTCCCCATATATTTCTCCAGAACCAAACAAGAGCCTTGATAGCAATCTTTCCTCTTTATCCCTGAAAATTTTATAATTTCTCTCCTTCCATATCATCCAAATGCCTGCAAATAAAACTCTTCCACAGCCACAGACCTTTCAAGGCGCATCCACTCTTGTGTCATTTTGAAGCATCCATTTTTGTCCCACTCATGAGGCACTCTTGAGCTGTCAGGTACTACCCTTTGAAGATATTCCTGATTCTTTCCCTTCTAAATGGCCCAAGTAACAGAGTGAGCGCCCCTCTTCATAATCATTTTCCCAATTCTAGAAAGGTAAATGGTTGTTGGTCTTCCACCCCATCATCTACTCCTGAAGTGTGTCTTGACTAGGCATATTCACCTTGAATTCATTCATTTAGGAAATAATCCCAAACCTCTTTGGCAGTTTGGCATACTTGCAGTTGACTAGGAGGTGATCAACTGACTCCTCATTCTCTTGGCAAAGTGCACAGTACTCTGGGGTTTGAATTCCCGTCTTCTTTAAGTTATCACTTTTAAGATCTTCTTCTGTATTACAGTCCAAAGGAAGAAATTAAGTTTGGATGACTATTTGACCCATATTATATTCGTATTGTGTCAGGAGATAAAGCTACTTCCATGCAAGTGGAGTGGCCCTCATTAGGAATCTCGAACATTCTTATAACAGTAAAGCCATCCTCTTTACCTACCTTCCCAAAAGTTTTCATCATATCCGTCACTTGGAGTTATGCTTTGGAGTTTGGACAATGCCTAGCAAGTTACCACCCCTTCCTAGTCCCATCCATTGAAATTTCTACTAAAATTGAACTTCCGTCCTGGCTGCCCTTTTGTATTGGCCTACAAATCAGCAACTCTGCCATGGTTGTTGTTACAAATATCAAATATGTTCCCTAAGCCGGATTTCATTACACCATTTGTCATTCCAAACTGATGGTGTCACATTTGTCATGCTTTGAGTGCTGTGCTTGTATAAGCTGTTGCTTAAAGCCTAAATTCTCTTCCATACTCCACAACCACAAGAAAGATACTTAGTTTTTTGGAGCCAGAGATTCGGAGTCCCCATACTTGTCGGCAATGACAAATCTCCATATAGCCTCATTGAAAGATCTGATTTTCTCGATTCCTAATTGTTCCGTTTTTAGGAGTACACATCTAATCCTATCCCATCAGATTTGATGGAAAACTTTCTTTTCCTTTGATAAGCTGTAAATAAAGTCTCCATAATCTTCACCCTTCAATTGACAACATATGTAAAAACGAGTCACGACATTCTATTTGTACAAAAAAAAGCATGTCAACACTTATTGCGTTGGATACTCGTGTCGATGCTTATAGCGTTGGATACACGTGTTGACACTCACTAATACTCTCGTTGAACACTCCATGCTTAGATCATCAATTTTTTCACATATCTTTGAAAAGTTTCGGTTCTATACTAATGTTAATGCATATTATGGCAAGTTTAATACATGAGTAGCAATATTGACCCAAAAGTGAACTGTGTTATTAAATCGGTGATCGATCGGCGATTAATCTCTTCTCGCTAGAGAGTGTTATGTTTTCAAATTAATCGTTTCAACAATCTCTAGCCCAAGTAATCGACAAATTCTTACCGATTCGCCGATTTATCGCTTTTAAAAAATCACCAATTAATTGGTCTATTGTAACTGTGTATAAAATGTATGCCTATTAGCTTTGATTAATCCCGATAAATTCATATAACTTCTGAACTGATTAGGGTCTCATTAATGATTTAATTGCATAGCAAGTGAATGAATAAGACTAATAGTTGCTCATTCCAACTTCTCAACTCATGTCTGGTTTCTTTGGAGAAGCATCATTGCTCACAATCCGCAGCTTATTGACCATCTATCCTTTGAAGCCCACAATAGAGATATAATTAGTTTTTGGGAGGATCATTGAATAGGTGACCAGCCTCTCAAATAGAAATACCCAACAATCTTCAATATTTGCAACTTTAAGTAAGGGAAAATCAGGGATTTCTATATCCAAAAACATACAACTTGGATCAATATTTTCTGGAATCTACACCTTAAGCGAAGCCTTAATGATTGGTAGGTTCCCCAGTTGGCCCATCTTCTCAAAGACATTAAGACAATCCACCTTGATGAAGATATGGATCAGTGGAGTTGAATAGGAAATGAGACCTCATTTACTATCAACCAATGTTTTAAAAAACGATTTCAGTACTGAGGCGATTAAGCTTTTCTCAATCGAAGCAACGCATTGATGCGTAACAAGGCGTATGCCTCGACTTTTCATTATCTGATTCATAGGTTGCACTAGTTCATTTAGATTAAGGAAGTCCCTCCAGATCATGTTTCCGAGTTTCAACAATTTTGCATTGCAGATTATTGACCATTAATAACAAGAACAATAGAGGAATGGTCCTTACAAACCAATGCCCCCTATGTGGACAGGATTATGAAACCATTGACCATACGCTCCTTTCATGCTCTTTTAGTAGTCAGTTTGGTCCAAATGTTGTAGAGAATTTAAAATTCAAATTCCCAACTCCCTAACTATTAGTAGAAGATTGGTTAAATTCCGATTTCTGGGCTAGAACTTATCCACCATAGGAAAATGGGTTTGGATTAGACTACTCCATGCCCTTGCATAAGTCATTTGGAGGGAAAGAAACAATAGTATATTTAAAAATGTATCAAAAAATGTACATAGTTTATGGGTTGACATGTAGATTACTGTGGATTTGGGGTCGAAGCTGGGGTATATTTAGAGATGCCCAATTCTTTTCCTGTATGTTTGACCGGATGACATTCTTATCAAGTTGGAAGTCTTTTCTCCATTCTCACCATAATTTCATCCCAATGGTATGGTTTGTTTTTCTAATGTGCTCCAAGGGGATGCCAAAAGATTTGGTTTGGAGGGTTTTAAAGTCACATCCTAAAATGCTCAATCTCCATAACAACAAAGTGGAAAGATTTGTAGAAATTGTCGTCAAAGATGGAAGATTTGTAGAAATTGTCGACAAAGATGAAAGATGGGGATAAATATATTGTTGGAGTTGACCTTGAAGCCATAGCCCAAGGATGCATGGACACGGACAAGGGCGGAGCTACATACAAAAGAGGGGCGGGGGTGGCAGTTGCCCCCCTTAAAATTTTCAAACTCAATTTTTTTAATAGGGAATAGTAGGGCTGGGCAGGTCCGGGTAATCGGCCCGATTTTTTTAAGCCCGTAATTATGAGGCCCGAGACCGGACCGAGTTGGGCCGGATTACCGAGGCCTGGTTAACCGAATTTTGGGCCTGTCTCGGGTCTGTCTCGGTCCAAAGAACCAATTTCTGTGTCTCAAATTTTTTTTTCATACCTCGGATTAGAACAGATAAGACCCAATTCACCTCCATTTCTCCTCTATTTGCACAAATTGAATCGACCCCACAATTAGATCCAAACCCATCTCTCAAATTTTCCTCACAAACCCTTCAACTTAATCAACCAAAGCTATGGGGTTCAAGATCGAAGCAAGTTACTAAAAGCTCCCTACTCAAGTTCAAACCCAAATTTTGCGTTCTCTGTAAACCCAATTTGTTCATCACAAAATCCAATTTCGATGGCGAAACACGAAGATTTGCTTACTCGGTGACCAAATCAGTAAGTCCTTTATAATTGAAATTCGGGGGCTTATCAACTGCTTCCATCACAACCTGAAATTGATTGTAAAAAAAAAAAGAAAAAAAAATCGATAACTAGGGTGTATTGCAGTTGAAATTGATTGATTAAGAAGATTATGAGGAAGTAAACCTGTGCACCAGTGGTTGCGGCAAGCTGGGCGACTCTAAGGAGCTCATCTGCAGGAACGGGTCCAGAGGAATCCGCACCAACTTTGCTATAAGTGTTTTGGATTTGAGGTGATTTGATTGCTTTAGTGCTGCAGAATCGCCTCTTCCACATTCCATCTTGACCACTATGTTTCAAGCTCACGAACTTGTTGATATTGGATGAGAGAAGATGGAGTGTTTGTGGAGGAAGAAGCTTTGATTTGGGAAATGTAAGAGGTTTAATGAGTGATGTGGAGGAGGAAAAGATGAGAGAATTGGCAGCCATTTGGATTTGGAGAGGAGCTGCTTGCTTCTTTCAAATGGTATCTTGTGTCGATGGCGAAACACGAAGATTTGCTTACTCGGTGACCAAATCAGTAAGTCCTTTATAATTGATATTCGGGGGCTTATCAACTGCTTCCATCACAACCTGAAATTGATCCCGGTCTTCTCCACACTCGAACCAATCTACGGTGAAGGTCCTCAACTCGCCGAAGCCAAGACTTGGTTTGAAACGCTCAAATCAAAGTTTCTTGAAATCTTCGGTCACCAACCTGACGTCTTCGCTCGATCTCCAGGTCTCTCTGACTAGTTCTTGACTAGATCTCCAGGTCACCAATCTTGGTTTTTGTTTGCAAAGAAGAAAAAAAAGAGAAGCAGAAAGAGGAGAAGACTTCAGAAATGGAGAAGCAGGAAGAGGAGAAGACTTTAGAAATGGAAGAGGAAGAGGACTTCAGAAATGGAAGAAGACTTCAGAAATGGAAGAGGAGAATATTTCGCAGGAAGAGAAGACTTCAGAAAAAAAAGAAATGGAAACTTCGCAGTGTTGCACAGGGAGTCGAGGAGTCGGGCCGGGCCGGTTACCCGACGTGCTTCAAAAATGGAAACCGAGGCCTGGACCAAAAACTTCGGGCCGGGCCGGTTACCCGACGGGCTTCAAAAATGGAAACCGAGGCCCGGACCAAAAACTTCGGGCCGGGCCGGGCTTTTACAACCGAAATTTTTTTAATTAATTAAAACAGAACCGACCCGATCGGTTCGGGTTTTCGGTCCTAAATGCCCACCCCTAGGGAATAGTAGTGAATAGTATCCAAACAGTAGTAAATAGTAGCTACTTGCCCCCTAAAATTTGCTACTTAATTCTTGTCCCCTCCACTTTGCCCCCTCTTTGGGAACATCTTGGCTTCGCCCTTGGATACAAACATGCGTGTCGTGTCGGACACAGACACAACACTCTGACTCGATAATTTTCCAAAAACTAGGACTCGGGGACATGTCATACTATTTTTTTAGTAAGTCATAAACATAAATAATAATATAATAAAGTGTCTTACTAGAGTGTCATCTTAAGACACTGCTGCAAGGAAAAAATAAAGCAAAAAAAAAATATAGTAGAGAAGAAGTAGATGAGAAAAGAAGCAAATTAGAGAAGAAGAAGAAAAAGTAAAGATTAAGAAGAAGCATAGGTACCTCTATGCTTTAGAGGCTTTTTGCTCTATTTGTTGGAAATAACAATTACTCTAGATGTGATCAACAACCATTAAATTAGGTGGTTATTTGCAAATATCTAAAAGTAGAAAATAAAACATAAGTTGGTTTTTCAAGTCTTGGCCAAGTTTCGAGTGTATCGGAGGCGTGTCCGACACGTTGACTACATTGACCATATGTCTGACATTTGTCGACATGTTGACCAAATGTCCGACACGTGTTGGAAGCGTGTCGAGCGTCGGTGTCGAATACGGAGACGACAAGTTTTCGAAGAGTTGGTGATTCCTTGACTAGCCCTAATTCACAAGCTTTTTGCACCATCAAGATAAATCCTCACTAGTAATAGAAAATAAGAAAGGAGACCCGGGGGGGGGGGGGGGCACCCCACCTTAAACCCTTTGAAGAAACCTCAATTCCACCTTTGATCATTAAAAGAAAATTGGCTATAGATCTGCAAGTTCTGATCCAATAAACCCATATTTCCAGCACATAGTCTATATAGGACAAGTCAACATTGTCAAAATCTATATAAGACCAATCAACAATGTCAAATTTCAACTTTACCGGTGCGGATTTAATGCCACTATGGGAGAGAGTTCTCTATACCATTGTGTGGATTCTTTGGAAGGAGAAAACCTGCGGATTTTTATGGGGTTAAGGAGAGATATCTCAGATCTGGTGCTGACTGTGGTGTGGCTTTGGGGCATTACTTGGGGATAGCTCACTGACGTTATTCATGAATGTATCTTTAATTGGCCTAGCATCTTTGTTTTTTGTAATAGGCTGTTAGCCGATTTTATTTACTTTTTTTTTGCTTTGTTCTTGCTCTTTTTTGGGATCCTCTTACTCCCCTTCTTGGCATTTATACAATCTCATTTGGGTCCCACCCTTCATTCTGGAGTCCACAAGCTCAATTAGCCATGAAAGGACTATCAGTGATTTTGAAGTACATTGAAAGGGGAAATGATCTCATGCATCACCATCTTCAATTTTGAGACCAAGAACTTTGAGATTAATTTGTAGACTCCATTCAAAAGACTGGTAGGCCTGAAATCTGAAATAGATTTGACCCCCGTATTTTGTGGGATGAGAGATGATGGTCGCATTGTTCTTCCACTCCAAGAAGAAGTTTAAGTTGAAATCTTTTGTGACTTTCACAAAGTCCAGTTTGACGAATCTCCAAGTTTTCATAAAGAACTCCAAAGTGAAACCATCCAAGCCTGTGGCTTTGTCCTTTTAGAGGTCCCCAATAAGGGAGATTGTGAAACTTCGTTTAGAGATGGAGATTTTAGAAGGGATCAATGAAATTTTAAAACTTTGTTCAGAGTCTTGCTTATGTATGGAATACTTTCAGTGTTTCTATACTGAACTTCACATCACATTCATTGTGAACTCCTCGCGTGCCCTCAGAACTTTACAGGCCATTTCCATCCACCTGTTATCAATTTTTTTCAATTTGCTATTGACATTTTATATCTGTCCCTGCTGATCAAAGTGTCTATTTTAGACACATGGCATATGCCTGCCACTCACTTATTTACATGCTTTTGGTATATAACTTCACTTCGTGTGCCTTTAATGGTCCATTCCCCTATACTTGTTGTGTATGCGGTTTTATTTGAAGTGGCTATATTTAAACTTTGGAAAAAGAATAATAAAGTGAAGAAAGTGGTTTCTTTGCCATATTGCTACACATGTTGGAGCCAATTCTACCCCAACCAAGGATTGTGATTTCGTTTTTCTAGTTAATTTCGATTTTCTGATTTTAAGAAAAATTTTGGTATTTAAAGAAAAATGCAAAATTTCGAGATACTTGAAACATATATAATAAATTTCAAGGGTATATGAAATATGTGAAAAATAAATGAAGGCTAAATACCAAGTATCTCTTAAAATTCATGACATAATTAACGATACAATAAAAAAATCACAAATTTCACGCACAACTATACATTTCAAGTAAATAATCATTGAAATTCAACCCAAATTCATTTACAAATTTATAACAAACCTAGAATGTAGGAAACCCAATTCATGAACCCCACCCATCAAATCTCAGATCAAACTCATAAAAATCCAATCACCAAAACTTCAACAAAAATCCAAAACCACCAAAAACAACACAAAAACCACCCACAAAAACTCGATTGAACCATCTTCAAAGAACTACCAAATTAATCTCAGTTTAACTCTTAAATTTGAAGAAATCCACACCACAATTCGATCAGATCCCTCTAGAAATAACCTCTACAAATCTCTCATTTTTTTTCAAATCAAAACCCTCTAAGCAGTAGGGAGGAGGGAGGAAGGCGCATTGCGGAGGAGTAAGATCGCAACAGTAGGGAGGAGGAAGGAGGCGAGTTGCAGTCGTAGTAGGTAGGAGGGAAGAAGGTCGCCTCAAGGAGGAAGATTGCACCAGCGCGGGGGAGGAGGGAGGTTCGTTGTCGCAGGGAGGAGGGAGGTTCAACAGAAAAATTCGAATGAAATATTGTAAAAATGGTTGTTTTGTTTCGTAATTTAGGCGAAAAAACAAATTTACGAAAAAATTCGAAAACTCCTAAAAGGTTGCAAATTTCTGTTTCGCCCCCTTTTCTTTCGTAATAAAAAACAAATTTTTTTGTTGAAATTTCGCAAAATCTCATTCCTTGATCCCAACTAATGGCCTATGTAACTTCTAGCGCTTCGCGAGACAAGGCGACAGACCTGGCCTGGGTGTTTAGCTTGCCCCAGCGTGGCCTAGTGCCAGACAATAATTTTTATTTTCAAATTTTCCAATCCATCCTCAAGTATGATCTGCATATAACTATAGGACTTGTATATATGCAGTTATACACACACACACACACACATATATATATATGCAATTTTACACATGTACATCATTTTAACAATAATTTCATACAAATTGGACAATAACTTAAAACATGGTCAAGTCAATTGACCTTGTGCTAGAAAAAAGAAAAATCTTAGGCGGTCGCCTAGGCAAGCGCCGAAGACTACAACCACAAGTCTCATGCCTTGCAAAGGCCATGCGATCCTAGTCTCAGATGCCCGCCTAGTGTCCCTAGGCGTTACTTGAGACTACATAGCTAATGGCACATATTTTGTGAACATCCCGTATGTAAATTTTAAATTACAAGGGTAAAAGCATTATTTTTAGACTATAATGATCTTGAAATGAAAATGTTTATGTCTAAGTGCCCTATTTGGTTATTTTTGGGTGCACTTGTGCCACTAAATTGTAATATTTAACTTTCCTTCGATGTGTCAATCTTGTAAACCATGCTTTAACATCAAATGCCTTCAAGATTTTGAGGAGAATAAATATGTTGAGTTATGTAATGGCGGGTGACTAGAATACCTATTGAAATTCATTATTTAACATCAGTCAACAAATCACTTTTGCAGATAGTTTAGCTTTCTGATACTACAAAAGACTTGACATTCTAACACATCTTTATTTGTACTTTTCCCAAACTATCTCAGTCAAGAATTGCCAAGATCAAATTTCAGCGTAGAGCTTGATGCAGCCAATGCAACGTGGTTATTGAATGATCTGGCCATGCTTTCAACAAAAACCGGGGAACTACTCTTACTCACATTAATTTATGATGGGCGGTAGGTGATGGATGTCATTGTTTTTTGAGACTATGGCAAATCTTGTTGTATTCTGTTATGTTGAATGTTTACAATTGCTATAAGTATACTAAATAGTGCAAGCATAATCTGACTTGTGCCTCTGTAGTGTTATACGTTTCATGTTGGTCCAAGTCCAATGTAGTTCGTGCAATCACTAAAATGTTGTATATTTTCCAGTGTTCTAAAAATCGGCCTAGGCGGTAGAAAAACACCCAGATTAATGGTTGGGCGGGTTCTGGCGGGTCTGGTTTTCTTTCCTTTTTTTTAAAAATAAACAATTTTATTATTTTTTATTCAATATATGTCTAAATGTAGCAAATGATAATTACTTAATGGAATTCTCAAAGGATCTGTCGGTACCAATTTTAGTAATGTAGATTTTATCAAACATGACTAAGGTTATTCATGCAATTTGAAGAAAAATAAAAGAGTAAGTTTGGATATTTGTTCACAAATTCAACTTTGTATAAAGTAATTTTAATAAATTTTGTTCATGATTGTTAATTTTTCATGTTTTTAAATTTTGCATATGTATCTTGGCATTAAATTGGATGTAATTGATAAGGTATTATGCTTAACTTTTGTAAATTATTAAAGTTATAATACAAAATCTAAGACCGGCTAGGCCCCTGCTCGCCGCCCGCCCACCGCCTAGCGCTTTTTAGAACACTGATATTTTCTCTATTGATGTGGTCTCAAATGAAAATGGTTAATGGTTATGGGAGTAGATTTTGCATGGGCGCCACTAATTTATCTCAATTCCTCCTTGAGTTTCCCAGGGTCTTCTTCTCCTTCATTTTCGTATCCATTGTATTCTTCTCTTCTTTTTTCAATAGAATTTCTACGCCAACATCTCCCTGTCTCTCTCTCTCTAAAAAAAAAGTTAAATAAAAAATAAAAATAAAGTGTGATGTCATTTGGTACATGGAGATTTCTTTTACACACTTCATTTGGTAATTGCTGTTGACTATGTTTTTAATGTAACTTGTACATTATGAACAGGTTATTTGCCAAAGATATTGGTTTAGACAGACAATAGTTCTTGTGTTCAACTTCCATTGTTTTTTTTTGAGGGAATATTTTGTGTGGAGTATTTTAAGTGTGATTAAAATGTGTTTTCTTGGTTATTTTCACCTTTGTAGGGTTGTGCAAAGGCTGGAACTTTCAAAGTCAAGGGCTTCAGTTTTGACCTCGGTTGGCCATATCTACAGATTTGATATTGTTTATTATCTAATTGTGTTTTATGAAAGTTATTTCTTAGTAGATACCTTTCTGTGTTTGCAGGGCATCACAACACTGGGCAACTCTTTCTTTTTTCTGGGCAGTCGCTTGGGAGACAGTGTGCTTGTGCAATATACTTGTGGTATGGGACCATCAATGGGGAGTTCTGGTAATCTGAAAGAAGAGGTCTGTATGCAAGTTTGTTAGTTATTTTTTCCATTCTGCTTTGGTCTGTTAACTATACCTGTTTATCCTGGATGTCGTTCAGTTTTTCTTCACATGAATTCTTTCGACTATTAACCATTGAGCGGAAGTGGAAATTTAAAAGTTGTTGCATTGAACTTGATGTTTAAGAATGCCACTTTTGATTAGTTGAAAGTGTGTGTGTGGTTATTTATTTATTTTCATTATTTAATAACTGATTTTGTAATTATAATATAATACAATATGATAATTTAAATATATTTTAATGTAATGTAATTCTGTGATATCGAACATCGTTCCTTTCTTTATGGATTTGGTCCATTTTCAGGTAGCCCCTGCATCCTTTATTTACAATACAAATACTTGCTTCTGAGGCATTTTATTGGTTTTTCTGTAACAGGTTGGGGATATTGATGGCGATGCCCCTTCATCAAAGCGTTTGTGCAGGGCATCCTCTGATGCTTTACAAGATTTCGTTAGTGGCGAGGAGCTCTCATTATTTAGTTCAACCCCAAACAACTCTGAATCAGCACAGGTTGAGGATTGTCATGGTCATTCCAATTGTTTGGTGTTTTAGTAGTTGCAGAATCGACTCCCTCTCATTGATTATCAATAATATGCCAATTTAGTTTCTGGCTGAAAAACTTAATTTTTTTTTTTAAATTTTTTTTCAAAAGACTTGTAGATGCTGCCATGATAACGTTATTTTGATGCCGTGTCACATCTTGATCTCCAATTAAATTCAATGTGGCTGTTGACACATAGTAATCATTCTCTAAATGGACTATAATGTTACTGAAAATTTCAAATTTAACTTATCAGATATTTATTTCCTTGGTATTTCTGTTAGTATCCTTTATAAAATATATCCAAATATTACCTTATAACACATATTTCATATTTCATTTTCAATGGAGTTCATAAAAAATTATAATTGCTTGGTTCTGCTGGATGCTTCATGCGACTTTGGATTTATACATAACTAGTTTAAGCTCCATGCACTATTTTGTGATCACGATGTCTCTATGTCAGTTATACTGTCCCTTTTCTGGTGACGAGCTGAGTTACTTCTTACCAACTTGTTTTATCTATCCTGATCACTCTAGTTCATCATTTCACTGCAATTTGAATGACTGGTAGTATTTATGAAAAATATGAATTAATATTTGTTTGTAACTTGTAGTGCATGGGGGATTTTTCAGATTCCTAGGGAAAGACCAATCTTTATTATGATTGTACCATTATATTAATTTAAGCACCATCGTAATGGTCATTATCAATATTGATGTTGCTATTGCCATTGTTATTGTTGTGATTGTTATTATTAGTACTATTATCACTGTCATATTGTTATGTTATTGATTATCAACAATTAAACTCGATATTTATTTATTTATTTGTGCTGTGAGTAGTTTAATACTTTATTATCTTTTTAATGATTTGTTTACCCCACATTCTGTATGCAGAAAACATTCTCATTTGCAGTGAGGGATTCATTGATTAATGTGGGTCCTTTGAAAGATTTCTCTTATAGCTTTCGGATCAATGCTGACCCAAATGCAACTGGAATCGCAAAGCAAAGTAACTATGAACTGGTTGTTCTATGATCACAATTGGAATTTATTATATCACGTTCTTTTTCTGTTGTTCTAGTCATCCCTATTCAATAATACAAACTTATATTCTGTAAAAGGGAAATTTCAAATTAGATATTAACGTGCCAACATTTTGGGCTTCTTGATGGTTGTTCGTCATACAATATGCAAGCCCCTACCGGATAAAATAAATAAATAAATAAATAACCATCTAGTCATGTAACGAAGTCCCTTTGATAGATCTTTGGATTATTAAATCAAATCTCTGTGCCTATCGGAATCCATCTCTTCATGGTCACGGTCAGAGGGAAAATTATGCTAGGCATGTTCTTTTTAGGCCCTGGAAGGCAAAGGTGCCCCAGGGCTAGCACAAATCCCTTTCTTTATTGTTGCTTTCTTTTTATGTTATTATTTTATTTTATTTTACACGGAATTCAACTCAACATCCTATTTATGAATTTTTTTTTGAAAAAATCTACCTCTAACTTAATTGTATATTTTAGCCAAATTTAGTCCTAAATATACAACAACCACTGTATTTTTAACACTTTTAAGATTTCTCTCCCATTGACTTTGACTTTTCCTTTTATAATTTGTTATAATTCCATATCAAAATTTGGGATTTCTCCACTATCACCCTAACCCATGGACGGCGAACCCCGACCTAGCTCCCTTGAAACAAGGTCCGTGCCAGCGGACCACCCTTGACAATCCTCAACCATCAAATCAGAGTTGCACCACCCTCACCAACCACTTTTGATCGACCGCCTTCCTCTCAAATCAGGCCATTACCACCTTAGGCTGACCTGCTTCACCCAAATCAGGCCATCACCACCAACCTACCTCCTCCAAGCCACTACCACCTTTTGTCGAGCATTCACCCACAATCAAAGCCCTTTTGATCTCACCCTTCTAGCTCTTCTCCCACCATAAAAGCTCCATCCATCTCCTTCGATCACAGTCTGGCGGGCTCCGACTTGCTGTTGTTGTTTAGATGGTGTAGGTGAAAGTTCTAATCTGTTGTTGTTTATAAGGGTTATAATAGAGGGGCAAAAGTGTAATTTGCTGTAGTTAGGTTTTTTCAAATAATAATTGTACATTGGGTTGCAAGTGGAAACTTTTTAGTTTTTCCAAAATGGTACTCCATTTACAGATCCCTTTTATTTGTTAGTATTATTTTTTTCTCATAAGGTTCTTTCAACTGTTACTTCTGTAGTTCCTTCTGTAGTTCTGTCTTATACCTTCTTAAAACCCTCCAATACAATAATCTTACCCATCTTTTTGCTCTGATACCCCACAAACCCTTGATTGTGAAAATTCACTTTGATTCACTCTAGGGTAGCTGATTTGTAATGTTAAAGCAAGGATCAAACAAAAAGTTGAACATGATGCCTCTTCAACTAAAGCTCTAAAAGTAACTTTGAAATGCAGAAGATGTCATCTTGAAGCCACAAGAATAGATAAACTTATTGATTTTTCTTCAGTGTTGCTCTAGTTTTATTTCAGCTTATTAGCAAGATGCGCATTGTATGTGTATTCTTCATTGCGATGGATCCTAAGGAGTTAGAAGGGAAGGTGAGCGCCTGGGAAATGTTTGGATTGTTCCAACTGCTTGTGGGCATGTTTCTATTAGAAAAATGGGATGTTACATCCATAATGCTCTTGTAGTGTGCACTTTTTTTATGTCTTTCTCAAGGTCTAAAAATTAACTATTCACAACTCCTACATTTATTTTGATCTCGATTCTTGGATTATTCATTTGACAAATATTTGGATAGAGAGGAGTGTATATAATTATATGTTTTTGATCACTTAAGCAAGAGTTTTATTAAGAGGAAGGGAGGGTTTCACTGACCTCTAAAGGTTACAAGATAAACCATAGAAACACGATATTGTGCCAGCCGAACATATCATTACATGGATGTCACTAAGGGTTTATGAGCTTGGCCCAAGGCCAAATTGACATATTGATTGATGACACAACTACATGGAACATGGAAAAGGATGTGGTTACCTGTTTTGCTCCATTTCCAATAAGGGAGATTATGGTTGTGTTTAGTCTA
This sequence comes from Berberis vulgaris, assembly GCA_963556465.1. NCBI lineage: Eukaryota > Viridiplantae > Streptophyta > Magnoliopsida > Ranunculales > Berberidaceae > Berberis > Berberis vulgaris. Next base: position 79,371,699 of record OY747125.1, on the reverse strand, counting down.
GTGTTATGCCATTAAAATGGATAATGGACCCGTAATAATCCAGGAGCTTATAGGATATAGCGGATATAACAAACTATTTTTTTAAATATATTTTTTACACCCCATTAAGTATTAATGTATTATAAAGCAAAAAAAAAAAGTAAATACTAAATAAGTAAATCATGTTCAAAACATAAATTCAAAGGCATAAAAACTTATAAATAAAAAGCATACCGTCAAACACTCCTTCGTCCTCGTCACAAAACTTACAGACCTCCCTAAAGAAAAAAATAGTGTACAGATGAATCCACAAATCTCATTGTGTGAGTGATAAAGATTGGATTTTAATGACAAAGATGGGGTTTTGGGGGGTTTAAATTGAAAACCCAGAGAGGAAAGTGAGTAAGACTATTATTGGGATCAAAGAAGATCCGCCATAAGAGAAGTGAAACTGTGGATGAACTGAAGTGGGTTAGGGAAAAATGAAGTAGGAGGAGAATATGATATTGGAAGTAAAATGGGGATTTTGAATTTTACCAACAGAACATGCACAACTTGAAAATTAGCTCTTTGGGAATGGAGAAGATGATACGGGATTTCCTTACAGTCTGTTTCAGACTGATGAGGAAGCCATTAAAGTCGTTGGAAAGGTTGAAGTTTCACTATCTTATTACTGCAGAGATGGAGTAAGAGTGAGAGAACAAGAGAGTTATTAATTAATTGAGATAGAGAGAAAGGAAATTGTGGATGAACTGACCTGTTGTAGCAGGCGAGTAGGAGACTGCACAGACAGAGAGATCACAAACAAGTGCGATCAAACTCAACAATTCGATCGACGGACCTCTTCTTCACTTTTTATTCTCTGGTTTCTTTTCTTTTCTCTGGTTAGGTTTAGGTTTCTGTTTCGATCGAATGAAATATGTGTGTGTTTTTTTTTTTTATATATTAGAAGCCAAAACATGAAAACGACGTTTTTTTAAATACCATCATCTTCATAATGGTCGTTATAACGCTGGAGTTAAACATAAACGTGAAACTGTCATAACGTAACGGCTCACCCCTGTGATCCATTATAACATCGTTTTAACTGCTGTTGTGGTTGAAATCATCAATTACCTTCATGAGTTCTTGTTTTAGGAAATGTCAACACTTACTATAAGTCCATATATTCTTGGAGATGTGTTCCTTGAAAGCCTCTTAACTGCTTTCCAAATTTTACTCGATAGAGCAACACGCTCTTGAGTTGTGGATGCCATCAATCTTCAGTCTTGAAGGCTCTTTAATATTTGGACCCACCATATCCTTTATACCCCCATCGGAGCCTAGACTTTCTTTCTTCAACAAATAAAATTCTTCCTAATAAGATTCTCGAGTTTACTTTTTGAGGACCACTGTCTCATTCTACTCTTGCATGGAGAGATCAAAATTCTCTTTGTTCGAATGCATATTGGAGATAGCTTGTTTGCAGTGTTTTCAACATCCAGCTTGCCAAAGACATTGCAGTTTCACTCGACCTTTTCTTTGAGGCAAATCTTGTTTTAGACACTTAATCTTGTTTTAGAGAAACCCAACTTTGCTTTAATTTGGCCTCCAGTGGTCCAATTGCTTGACGAAAATCGGAAAGGGGAAGCTCCGTGAAAGGAAACCTAATGAGTTAGGAGAATTGTATTGTGGTCTGAATCCGGGACCCAATACTTTGAGTTCAATCGAGTTTTGAAAATGAGATTTTTAAGAAGCGGAAAGGAAGCACTCAAGGTGAAAGAGAATTGGTGTTTGGCTTATGTTAGACTATGTAAATCTTTCACCTATTAGAGAGAATTCTTTCACTTTAGTCTCATTGATGAAGCTATTGAAGTATCTCATGCTGCAAATCGTAGTATAGAGTTCCCTCTTTCTATTGGATATCCCCTCCCAAAGCGAAGAAGAAAACTAATAACTTGATTCCTGCAACTTGCATTGCTAGGGCTGTAACTATTAGATAGTATCCATTCGTAGAGCGAAATTAAATCAGAAAGGAAAACACACTTTTAAGAGACTCAAAAATTTCAACCGTAATTGCATCCCACAGTTTGCATCTCCCTCTATCTGCTTAGAGGAGGAACAAAGTCCCACTCGATGTTACCTCGACCCCATATGTCGTTAAAGAAACTATACTTATTGTTCCTTGTTCTTGAACTGAAGAAATCATAGGGTTGCTAGATTTAACAACGTCTGGACTGTGACCCCACTCGATATTTTAATAAGTAAGCATTTACTATTCGAGGAAAAGGTGGAACGCTCAATGAATGATAAGTTCAATTTATTCTTGTCCCATTTCTATTATATTCATGATTTTATACATATATAATTTTTTTATTAACATTTTTTAAGTTTGCCTAGTTGTAATAAATAATATCTGTTTCATGTGTAATGTGAACACCTGATGCATGATCCATAACTGTCACACTTTTGGCATGGGCGATAGAAACTTTTTGAAATAATTGACTCTAGTTAAATGATAAGCATTTCTTAAAATATTCTCCCTAATTTTCGTTGAGTGGAAGAGGTTTACCATGTTCTGTGTTTATTTATAATAATAGTTCAGTTGCTTGTTTGTTTTTAGGTATGCTGTTCTGGTCATGGGAAAAATGGTGCTCTATGTGTTCTCCAACAATCAATCCGGCCGGAGCTAATCACTGAGGTATGAACAAATTCACTGGCTTTCAGTTTACTGCATATATATGAAATAATGTTTCTTCTCTTGTGCAAAAATGGAAAGTTTTTCTTCTTTTTTGGCGTGCGTGAGTGTGTCTCAAATATCAACGATTGTACTAATTTTCTGAGTCGAGATTCTGGTGGGAAGGAGTCTTATGGCTGTGGCTCAAGTTCAAAGTTCAAACAACATACTTGAAGATGTGTGATTATATGCACACAACTAAGATCCATAATTCTAGCAGCTGGCATGGCAACATTTAGTTAAATAACTTTGGAGCTTGCATGTTTTCTTTTATGTGTAGTTTTAAATTTGACCCAGTTTTATGATGTCACATTTAGATTTTTTTGTTTGTTTGTTTTACTAATGATTTCTTAGTCACACTTCCATATGGTCTATGTTATGTGATAACGACGATTGTTAGTATACGATATGGATACATGGTGTTAGACATGTCAACTAAAAAACCCAATTCGGGGACACATCTGAACATTACAATAGTATTTCTTTTTCTACTACAAAATTTTATTATTTGGTACATCAATATTGCTACATATGCATCACTAATTTGCCCCTAGAAATAATTCTAACATCTATAAAAAAATCGAAGCCTTCTAAAGATATGTGAATTAGTAGATGATCTAAGCATGGACTTGTGTCTGTGTCAGAGTGCATTCACTTCCAACACGTTTTTATTTATTTATTTTCATAGCTTTTAATAGATGGAGCATTATTGTTAATATAAACTTGACTTAATTGCCAAGCAAATATAATTTGAACCTATTCTCGGGAAATTGTGGGTTTAGTTGGAGTTTCAGAAATGCAGTTTCATATGATATGTTGCACTGCTACAGGCAAATGGTTGCAGTGGCAGGAGAACCAAGCAAAAGTGTTATCTTTCAATTCTGTTTTGAGTTTCTGTTTTCTTTCTTTATTTTTCCAGTTAATGGGCCCTTACATTGACAAAATTTTTTTTCCCCTTGTTTTCAAGTAGCACTACAGGCCTTTTGCTGTCGCACCCAAACCGTGTAATGTGTGCAAAATCTTGATAGTTTGTTGCGACTCTGCTTAGCTTGCTGTGAATACATGTTCACTAGCTGGATTTAGCCAATAGCCACTAATAAATTGATAGCGCTAGTACAATCTTTGAGTTACAATTTTACTACAAATTGATATTTAGATACTGTAATGGTGCCGCAACTATCTGGTTGGCATATAACATGTCCCTGTGACTTGTATTATTTTCTTCTTCAGTCATTTACATATGGATCTTGATCTATTGGGACACCTCGAAATCCAGTGTGTGCTTCTCAGAGGTCATTGTAATATCTGTAGCATTGACAAGAATATTTTTCAAGTCAGATGATTGCATCATTGCAAATAGGCCCTCACTGCAATATATTTAGAGGAGTTGTAAGTCCTTTGGCATGTATGTTTGTTGTTGCCAGACCTGTGATGTTTATTAATCGAAACAGGTTGAGTTGCCTGGTTGCAAAGGTATTTGGACTGTCTACCACAAGAATGCACGTGGTCACAATGCCGAGGATGATGAGTACCATGCCTATCTGATTATAAGTTTGGAGTCACGAACAATGGTAATCTTGAATTCTTTCGTTTACTTTTGTATGTTTATTCATGTCAGTGTGAATGATATGTACCATATTTTTTTTTAACTCTGGTTATTTCCTGCTCTGCTCAAATTTCTTGTTTTTGGTCCTTAACCCTAACAATGTTATTGGAGGAGTAAAGTTTCATTTGCCAATGCATGTATACACACTTTTTAGGTGCTATTGTGCACAAAAATACTTGTTTCTCGAGTTGGGAGTAAGTTCTTATGAGAACCCCTGCTTGTTTGTGGAATACTTTTTAGAGTTTACACCTTTAAATAAGATGTTGCTAAATGGCGAAATTGATTTGAGCTTATACCTTGAGGCCTGCCTTAATAAACAATAATGGATGTCAACCTTGACGTTTAAAATAGTACATATAGTATAAAAGTGGTTTCTTTAATGACACAAAAGGACACATGTCTCAAAAGCATTAAGGCTGATGTTTTAGAAGATGGGTTGTGCTATGTTGGTTCAGGAGCATTATGAGATTAATCTGGATTAATTAGAATTAATCGGAATTGATCATGTATTTTATAAACATATTGTCTCTTCATACTAAGTAATATGTTTATGACAAGACAAAATAGTGAATATTGAAGTACTAAACATCCCATGCCACAATTTATGAATACTTATAAAAAAATAAAATATTCAATGTTAGATAAAGGTGTGGCTTTCCATATTCTTTAGTTTGGGTTGTGATTTCTTTTATCGTTTTCTCTTCTCTTTTCGCATTTCTCTTAAATATTTTTTATATGTTTTCTTTTTGATTTTTCTCTCTTTAGCCTCTTTGCACACTCTTGGTATTGCCATATGGTAGAGCATGGATGAAGTTACAACAAAAAAAAGCAAAAAAAAACGAGTTTTTTTGAGTTTGACACTCATAAGTTTATACCCATTAGAGTTTGACCCCCATTTTGAAAACTAATTGAGTCTAACACTTTTTTCTGACGCAACCGTTTAGTCCACCCGATTGACTGGTCAACTGGACTATTTTGCCCTAAAACCCAAAACTGCCCAACCCCCTCCTTTTTCTTCTCTTATTTCTCTTGGAACTCTTATTTTCTCTGCCAGCAGGAACCCTACCCCCAAATCACAACCCCATACCTTCACAGATGGAACCCCCCATTGCACCTCCATTTTGTTCCAACACTTACTCAGATTCCTTCGTTACTTCTAAAAAAATCTCTCCATTTTCACCTCCCTAATTCCATCAAATTGATGCAAGAAAACACTATTCTTCACACACCAATTAACTCTTTATCACGATTCAACCGTGACCAAAAGTACCTTTCTTTCCCACACTGACAAGTTGAATCAATAATTAACTCGTTTTGCTCTGCCCCTTTTGATAAAAAACTCAGCTTGGCAGGCTTTCTCTCCTCTCTCTCGATAACTTCAACAATTTCTTTCTGATTTCAAATGGGTATTGCAGAAATCATCTTTGATTCATGCACCCAATCACCCCTTTGAAAAACTTCGGGTCCGATTTGACCAACCCCTCTCCGTCCGATTGTTGATGAGTCTTCACGTACCCTCCATAGATGACTCCGATCGGTTTTTAGCGAGTTCATGCTCGTATATCTTCGATTCCAACCGAAAGGTTTCTCTTTGTCTTCCGAGAGACACATGGGGTAATAAATTTGCCAGATTGCAGACTAGGTAGATCAAAATTTTGGTCTTGATTGAGTTTTTTGGGAGGAAGATTATATTTTTAAGGGTGTGATTCAAGATTAGATTTTTAAGGGTTTGATTCAAGATGTGTTTTTCCCAAGGGTCTACATTGTCGGCTAATGTGGCAAAGTTGGTTGAATGATCTTCTCCCCGTCAAGAAGTGTGAACATCAACAAACACAAGAAATACAAATCCCTTTGAGATCGGAGACTCTTATCCACTTCTCCAATCACTCTTACAAATCTCCTTCTCTGTTTCCTGTAACAAAAGAAGAACAAACAAATGTGTTCAGGTTTCAGAAGCTCTATATGAGAAATTTGTGAAACATCAAAATTGTCCTTTCTTTTCTGTCTTTAAACCTTAAGACAAAGCGAAAAATTGATTAAAGAGAGAGTGAGGGGATGGGTTTTGGTTTACAACACAGTCACAATCACCCAGAGTTTTGGATTTTCATAGTCATAGACACCCAAAGAGAGGATGCGTTGCTGATTCGTGAAGTTTTCCTTTGTGTTTGGCTGCAATTTCTTCTAATAATGGTAACGGTGGAGATGGAGAGGAAGAAAAAACTTGAGATAGTGTGTTGCGATGATGGTGGGACTGTGATTGTGGCTGTGAGGCTGCTGAATCGTGATAGAGAGAGTTAATTGGTGCTGCTGTTGATTGTGGTTGATGGATATGAATGAATTTGTGAAGAGTAGTGTTTTCTTGCATCAATTTGATTGAAGGGAAGTGAAAATGGGGAGATTGTTGGAGAAGTGATAGAGGGATCTGGAAAGTGTTGTATCAAATGGAGGTGAATGAGGAGTTCCGTTTGTGGAGGAGGCAATGGGGGTTGTGATTTTGGGGTGGGGTTAGAAGAGTTGAAGGAGAAAGAAAAGAGAAAAAAATGAGGGGTGGGGCAATTTTGGGTTTTAGAGCATATTAGTCAAAAAATTAGTTTTGACCAGTCAATAACGTGGACTTAGCTGTTCCGTCGGAAAACGAATGATATACTCAATTAGTTTTCAAATGAGGGTCAAACTTTAATAGGTATAAACTAATGAATGTCAAACTCAAAAAAACCCAAAATTTTTTTTTATTAAAATTTCTCTTTAATTTATAACATATTCTCAGTTTCGAAGGAGATTAATTGGTAACTCGGTGAGAAATCATTAATTCTCTCCGATTAATCCGCCAGAGATTATTCAAACGATTAATTCAAAAACCATAAAGCTCTACTACTGAGAAGAGATTAATCATGGATTAATTGCCGATTAAATAATGTAGGGATTGGCTTAGATGCCATTTGTGTGGATAGAAATGTAAGCCCAGGAAAACAAAATGATGTAATTTAAATTATAATGTAATAGTAGGGTGGCTTTCTCAAACGCATGCGGAGAAGCAAATTGTAGAATTTTCTAATGAGGGCGTCAGTTTTGTTTTGTATATTAGCAACTGGATTTTCCTAGAATTTTGATTGCTACTAGTACGTAGTAACTGTATGTTGGCTTATCAAAGAACAAATTTTGCTCCATTGTCTAGGTACTTGAGACGGCTGATCTTCTCGGGGAGGTTACAGAAAGTGTTGACTACTATGTCCAAGGGAGTACAATTGCTGCGGGAAATTTGTTTGGAAGGTTAAGATGTTTCATAAATATTTACTGGTCACGCTGATGAGCTTGATGAATTGACTTTTTTTTTTTCCCTCTTTGCAGGCGCCGTGTTATCCAGGTTTTTGCCCATGGTGCTCGCGTCCTTGATGGTTCCTATATGACTCAAGATATAATCTTGGGTGGTCCAACTCCTGAATCAGTTTCAGCAGCTGATAGTTCAACAGTTTCATCTGTTTCTATAGCTGATCCTTTCGTGCTATTAAAAATGACCGATGGAAGTCTTCAGCTTCTTGTGGGAGGTATAATTCATCAAAGACTTATAGATTTATATATACCTTCTATGTTGGAAGGTTCTGTTAACCTTGCCATCGTGTGACGTGGTCTATCTATCAAGTTAGTAATTATAAATCTGCCTTATTCTTTTGCACAGTCGTTATATGCTTAAAATTCCATAATTCCTACTTTTTGCTGGTTAACTTTTTCTAGAATAACCTGGAACTCACAGGTATTATTAAAACGTGATGTGTATCATTTTAGCTAATCAGTAGAACTGCTTTCAGTTTTGATTTATTTATTTCCCTCGACAATGCTCCTTGTAACTATTACATCTGACCATAAATTCCAATACATGACAGCATGCTTTCTGTATGTCAGCACAATCATGTTGCCTACTTTAGAACACTGTATTAGTGAATTAATCTGTCTTTATTTTTATAATTTGATATTGATCTTTCTCTTATTTAAAAAATCTGAGCCGAAGGTTAGTTCTTATCCTGCAATCAGTCCCACCTTTTAAAAAAAAAAAAAATCCCTTAGCCCCTCCCACCCCAAATGCCGCCGGCAAAGTTTGAACCCTAGATATGTGTGACCATCTGCCACAAGCCTACTAGCTGAGCTAATACCCCATTGGCTTCAGTCCCACCTATTATCCCACCAATGATACAAATGATCAACATGTAAATCTCAACAGATTTAGAGAATATGAATTTAACAGTGAAGGCTAGTTTTGGGCATGAGGCGCTTGATTTCGGTGGAGGTCCAGAATTGATCATCCTACATTCGATTCCACCCATTATTCCATATCTAACCCCACCCATCATCCTCATTTCAACTCCATGGTTGGGAACTGTTCTATAGATAGTGTTGTTGAGATTTGAGAACATACTTACCAAACTCAATAACCTCCTTGTATATATTTTACTTAAATCACATCATCTTCATAAGAAGGATAATGTTGTTGATCCATGAGCCATTTTTAATTAGTTAATTTCCGAATTGAGGCATTTGAATCTTTAAAGTGGCATAACCTCAATATTTTCAAAAAGGAAGTGATTACAAATTACAAAGTCGTGTAATACGAAGTGATTAGCACACTAGTCGTGATTTGTGGTTGTAGTTAGATTATGTATTCACATGCTTCAATTCTATGTTTGGTAAAATACATGTTTAAATTACATTTTTGTTCACATGCTTGTATTAAAAACAGTTTGAAAGCTTCCTGCTTTTGAAATCCCAGCTGAGACGCTCAGGAGTCACCCTGTCGCCTTGCCTCGCCTAGATGCTTGAGATAACATAGCCTATACAACTAATCCACAACACACTCCTACTTAATTCATAATTTATTACTAAGCAAATTGAAAGCAAAATCAGGCTCCAAGTATAATAAAACTGTATTAACAATTGAGGAAACTAGTTTTGTTATGTAGTAATGGCTAATTCTGTCTGAGGCATATCTGCTTATGTCCCGCCTCGAGTGCTTTGCTGGAGGATGGTACTAGCTAGCCACTACTGATCCAGGCTAAACACCAACATTAAGTAACACACAATTCAGTGAGAAAGAGATGGCCTTATCCTGCTAATGCACTGATCCAGAACAAAGTGAAACGGTATTTGGAGAGCCCGTATCAACATTTCGTTCCCCTGCAACAGGAAAACTGGTTGTCTCAATGATTTCGTCAATGGGTAAATTTGGAATGCAAGGTAATGAATATTGTCCTTCTTTTGGGCTTTATGAGATCGAATAATCATTCGTGAGGATATGCCACTGCCATACTCACTTGCATAGCACAATTTCTCATGAACTTAGTTTTCATTTGGTGCTCCCTAATGGATGAAAGGTGAAGGTTGAGAAGAAATAACATTGCGGACAAAAACAAGAGGAAGAGTCAGCCTTTAGAATAAAGAATTGGTATGTTACGTTGAGTGACAACACAATTAAATGCTCCTTTTATACATTAGTTTAGTGTCCAAACCCCTTTTAGAGAGGGGCGCTCATGCGGGTAAATTTAGTTTAACTAGGAAGCCCGGACGCTTAGTTGGGAGTGTTGTGTTTACGTCAGATGACCAGACACCACTCCTCAAGTACGTGTTAGACATTATACTCATCATGGGCTTAGCAACTTTACGTTGGGATGAATTTTATAAACCTCCCCACAATCATTTTCCAACTTATTATCGAAATGATGAGCAAAAAAATGAGAAAAGGGAAGAATTAAGCTTCATGCATTATTTGTTGGTTAGATGGATGACAAGTATTTGTAATTCTTTTTTATATTATACGAACCAAATTAAATACAAAGGTAAGGGTTTTTAATATTTACATTCATAATATCAACTATAAATTATAGATAAAGTATTATTCTAGTTACGAGTTCTCGCCACATGCATGTCCTAGTTTTTCAGAATTTGTCGTACAACTGTGTTCATGTCAGACTCTTGTTCTTATGTGTGTTTCCCCAGTTATCAGTTGTAGAGTTGAAAGCGACATGCAATGCTAATTATCGGCAAACTTGCTGATTACTTCTATCACCTGCTACTCATTTGATAGGTATAATAGAGCCATTCTAGAACAGACGGGGAACAGTTTTTGAGAGGGTGACTGTTGGCTCATGTTGTTAACCTTAAGAGACTCTCAATGTAAGAAGAAGTATTTAGATCTAGTAATAAAAAAAGAAGAAGAAGGAGAAATGAGAAGATAGAGAGAGAGAGGAAGAAAGAAGAAAGAAGAAAGTGTGTGAACAATAAATCTTTATTGTTCCACCTCATGTGTATTTATAAGAGAGTTATCCATAATTACTTCCTAAGTCCTGGAGAATGCAATTATAACAAACATGTCCTTTACGACACCCTCCCTCAAGTTGGTGCACAGATATCAACCATGCCCATTTGACTAACAAGTTCTGCAAGCAAGCTTTCTTAACACCCTTGGTCAATCCATCAGCCACCTGATCACTCTTATTGATATGAGTACATATCAACTCATAGTGGAGCTTCTTCTAGATAAAATACCTGTCCACCTCAATGTGTTTCATTCGGTTGTGTTGGAATAGGTTGTGAGCAATACTGATAGCAACCTAATTGTCACGATGCAATCTCATTTGCCCCTTACTAGGATAACCCAACTCTGTTAAAATAATGTGTCCCTGCAGAATGCACTAATAACAGACATGTCCCTCACAACACATGCCTCTCACTTTTGATTACTTTCTAAGTTAACACAAACAATTCTAACCTATTAAAGTTACATATACATAACTTTTTGTACATATTATAGGCTTTAATCACACTAAATAACTTAATAGTGTAACCACTTAACTTTATAGTTCAGTTTAGGGTAGTTCTGGTGGATTAAGAGTGGTTAAATGAGTCTATGAAGTTGGCACTGGTTAATACACATGACAACAATTCTAGATAGTGCAACCCATTACAGTCCCTAGGTCGATGCATGAACCTTTCTTACATTTTTCAAGCATACATATATCATCATCATCATCATCAAAGCCCATTCCTGATATTTTCGGGGTCGGCTACATGGATTTTGGTACTCCAAGCAATGCGGTCTTCCCACATATCCTCGCCTAATCCAAGCTCAATGATATCTTCATTCACCGCCTTTATCCAAGTTTTCAACGGTCGTCCCCTCCGTCTACACCCTCCATTAACTTGCCAATCTAGACATTTTCTAATTGGCGTCGTGCTTGGTCTCCTCCGCACATGATCAAACCAAGTTAAACGTCTTTCTCTAATTTTGTCCTCTATGGGTGCTACACCTAAATATCTCCTAATTATTTTATTTCTAATTTTATCCTTGCGAGTTTTACCACACATCCACCTTAACATACGTATTTCTTAACATACATATTTCTGCTACTGCCATCCTATGTGTATGTTGTCCCGTAGTAGCCAAACATTCTGAATCGTATAGCATAGCTGGTCGAACAATTGTCTTATAGCATTTCCCTTTTAGCCATGCAGGCATCCTTCTATCTCATAATACTCTTGACGTCATTTTCCATTTCAAGCAACCAGCTTTAATCCTATGAACTACATCTTCTCTAATAGCCCCATTATTTTGAATTATAAATCCTAGATATCGAAAAGCTTCACACTCTGGGACCTCTATAAATTCGATCTCAATTGCATTACTTCTCCCTCGTGGTTTACAACCAAAGTTGCACCTTAGATACTCCGTCTTCGAACGGTTAATTTTAAAACCTTTACTCTCTAAAGCCTCCCGTCACCTATCTAATTTCTTACTAAAACCTGCACTAGTCTCATCAATTAAGACAATATCATCTGCAAATAACATGCACCAAGGTACATCTTCTTGCAGATGTCTCGTCAACTCATCCATGACCAAAGCAAAGAGATATGGGCTTAACGCCGACCCTTGATGTAGTCCTACTGCCACTGGAAATTCACTGGACATCCCACCTACTGCGCAAACACTTGTTACAGCCCCTTCATACACATCCTTAATGATATCGACATAACATTGAGACACTTTCTTCCTTTCAAGCACCCACCAAATTAACTCCCTGGGGACCCTATCATATGCTTTCTCCAAATCAATAAAAACCATATGCAAACTCTTACGTACCTCTCGGTATTTTTCTATAGTTTGCCTAAGCAGGAAGATGGCCTCCGTAGTAGACCTACCCAGCATAAATCCAAATTGATTCTCCGAAACCGTGGTTAAACTTCAGAGTCTTCATTCTATAACCCTCTCCCAAAGTTTCATCGTATGACTCATAAGCTTTATCCCTCTATAGTTCGAACAATTCCGGATATTCCCTTTGTTCTTATAAATTGGTACCACAATGCTATGCCTCCATGAATCTGACATTTTTATAGTTTCGAAAATCCTATTAAAGAGCTTAGTTAGCCATTGAATCCCAACTTTTCCCATACATTTTCATGCTTCAATTGGTATATCATCCGGTCCAACGGCCTTTCCTGTCTTTATTCTTTTTAAAGCTTCTCACTTCTCTGGCACTAACTCTGCGATGGAACACGCGATCTCTCCCTCCAAGTTTAACTCCCCTACATGTGTTCCATTGAGTAGGTTCCAAAAGTAATCATTCCATCTATCTAAAATAGCTTTATCCTGCATTAAAACTCTTCCATCCTCATGCTTAACACACTTAACATGACTCAAGTCTCTAGTTTTTCGTTCTCTAGCTTTAGCTTGAAAATATCATTTTCCCCTTCCTTTGTACCTAGCCTATTATAAAGATCATCATATGCTCTCTTCTTAGCTTCCCCTACTGCTTTACTACTCAACTTCTTAGCTTGCTTATAAAGCTCATAAGACTCTAGGCACCTATCTTTTTGCCACTCCTTAAAGCATCTTTTCTTTTCCGCAATGGTTTGTTGCACATCAACGTTCCACCACCATGTCTCCTTACCATATAAACCTCCTCTTTTGGCCTCTCCTAACTCTTCCTTCGCACATCTTCTTATTCGGTTTGCCAAATGTTCAAAAAGATTCGCGCTACTAGTCCTATCCTTTGGTTCGAGATTCTCTCAACCCTCTGAAACTGACTGGCCACCCAAAATCTTCTTTCTAAATTTTTGGCACACATCTCCCTGTAAGGTCCACCACTTAGTTCTCGGTCGAACCTGTTCTATAGCAATACGACCCCTACTCTTAAGAAAAAAATCGAGAACTAACAGCCTATGTTGGTTTGTCAGACACTCTTCTAGTATAACCTTACAATTTTTAAACTTACCTAAATCGTGTCTCCTAACAAGAAAATAATCAATTTGACGATTCCAAGTGATCTTCCCTCTTATAAAAAGTATTTACGATTTCAAAATTCCGAGCTAAAGCAAAATCTATAATAGAAATCCCCGTAGTGTTTCGATCTCCAAATCCTTGACCTCCATGTACCCTCTCATACCCAACTCTATCCTTACCGACATTGCCATTCAAATCCCCGCCTAGGAAAACTCTATCAGAAAAGGGAATTCCAAAAACTAACTCTTCTAAAGAGTCCCAAAAATCCTTCTTAGTCTCCTCGTCCAAACCCACTTGGGGTGCATACGCAATAATAACATGCACTATCTCTAGTTCTAAAGCTAATTTAATACTTATGATTCTATCCCCAAACCTCCTAACGTCGACTACTGCATCCTTAAAAACTTTATCTACCACTATTTTCACCCCGTTCCTAGTTCCATCTTTACCAAAATAGAAGAGTTTGAACCCTTATCCTAAATCTTTAGTCTTGTTCCCCTTCCTTTTTGTCTCTTGAAGGCAAACTATGTTTACTTTCCTCCTACGCAGGGCATCCACTAATTCTATTGTCTTACCCGTCAAGGTTCCTATGTTCCAAAAGGCTAATCTAATCATTCTATCTCTAGCTCTAACCTGGACTAGCTTCTTTACTCGCCCCCGTCCAGAATGGTGCGAGAACCCTTGCCTATTTGACACTACAGCCGGGTGCCGCTGCAGCGCGCCTTGGTCATTTGTCACTACACCCGAGCATAGGTGCAGCGCGTCGCTTATAGCAGGGGACGCCCTATCTGTTTGCATTAATCTTTTTGAACCAAATTTCATGAAAAGGGATGTGATGGGTTTTTTACGGTTGGCTATCACAAGCCTAACACCAACCCTCCTCCTTTATCCGGGCTTGGGACCAGCCGTTGCAATAGACGGAGTTCAAGCATACATATATAAATAATAAAAAAAAAACACTTTCTTTTGGTGCTCCACCTTGAAGAAATTCCTAGATATCTTGAAAAGGAATGAGAAGAAATGTCCAAAATGGTATAAAGTGAAAATATGATAAGTGCCAAGTAGAACTTAGGTGGTAAGTGAAATTTGCTTGCTGTGGATGGACAATTATTCAAGTGCTTGGGAAGCTGCTTGCATTCTTTAGCCCATGTCGTCTTTTTCAGTATCTTGTTATTAGCGTCTTGAAATACACCTTAAAGAACCACAGACAGTCAAAAATGTGAGTCTCAGGTACTTTTCAAATTGTAGTTACATAATGATAGGCTGTTAATGACCTTATCTGTAGACTGATTATTATTTCCATGAATTTCTTGTTGAAAGCCCAAGATGACAATATTCTGTACTTATGTTTATAATCCTTCTAGTTCCTGCCCATTCCTTTCCGTTTTTTACCCTTGTCTTGCATTTGCATTTGTATTTCTATATTAAATAGGTGGTTTCTTACTGTATACTCATCTACTGCCTAATGTTTGCCAGTGAAGTTCTTGTGGGCCTGAGTTTGGCCCCATTTTTAATCCATCTGGAAAATGGTAGTTGCACTATTGGTCTAGTATAAATTTGACATAGTTATTTGAGACATGGGACATGCCATCTGATAACTACTTTCATATGATTGAAAACTGGTAAAGTTTATATGCAGTATCTTTGTTCTAGTGGTAATTTGAATGCCATATAATAAACCTTTCTTTCTGGTTCCTTTTAACATTGTTGTGCAGACCCCTCCACTTGCACTGTCTCTGTCAGTGTTCCTTCGATATTTGAGAATTCTAAAGAGTCTCTATCTGCCTGTACGCTATATCATGATAAAGGACCTGAGCCATGGCTTCACAAGGCAAGCACTGATGCGTGGCTTTCTACTGGCATGGGTGAGACCATTGATGGAGCAGATGGTGCTCAACATGATCAGGGTGATATATACTGTGTGGTTTGCTATGAAAGCGGCACCCTTGAAATTTTTGATGTGCCTGGTTTCAAGCGTGTTTTCTCAGTGGATAAGTTTATTTCTGGACAGACCCACCTGTTAGATACTTTTATTCAGGAAGCATCTGATGATTCTCCAAAAAGTAAGAGCAAGAATTCTGAAGATATGGTTGGTAAAAAAAAAGAAACTGCGCAGAACATGAAGATTGTTGAGTTGACCATGCAAAGGTGGGCAGGCCAACATGCTCGACCTTTTCTTTTTGGAATGTTAAGTGATGGGACAATGCTTTGTTACCATGCTTACTTATATGAAGGCCAAGAGAACAATCCTAGAGTTGAGGAAGCAGTTTCTTCACAAAACTCTGTTGATCTCCGTGATGCAAGTATTTTGCGGCTTAGAAACTTAAGATTTGTCCGTGTAACAATGGAATCATATGCAAGAGAAGAGGTTTCATCTGCAAGCCTGTGCCAAAGACTTACTGTTTTCAAGAATGTTGGGGGTTATCAAGGTTTGTTCCTTTCTGGGTCCCAACCTGCTTGGTTTATGGTCTGCAGGGAACGTATTCGAATCCACCCACAGGTGAGCATCTTTGCCTTCCCAAATAAACAGTTAAGATCTGTAGGAAGCAAGATGATCATACTTTGTATCTTTTTAAAATATTTCATCTGTTAGTATCAGTTAATTAGAAATGCTTATCTGCTAAATGTGGATGTTTGATTCTATGTGATTTGATTGTTTTTCACCTGTCAATTTGTGCACAAGTCTTTCGTCTCAACTGTTAAGTTTCATTTTCTGTTTTAATTCCTAAATAGTTTTTTCCTTTCAGAAATAAAGGTCATATATATTCGATAGAGATCTCTCTTTCCTGAATTTTGGGGAAAAAATGTGGTCGTGATTTTCACGCATCCGCTTCTGTGATCTTTCATGTGCACAAACACATTAAAGACACGACCCTAGTTAATTTAGTTGTAGCATAACCCATGGAATTTCATAGATGATACTGGTTACTTTACTTTATGCAATGCATAAGGTGGTTGCCAACTCATAATGAGTTCATAATTATTTGTTTATTTATTTATTTATTTATTATCTGCATATTTTAGGTTGTTTGATATGAAGATCATTTTTATTTAATCTTGATGTAGTCGATTTATGCTCTCCTTCTTTGTTGCTTACGTAGACCTACACAAGTGGCACACGTGAGCCAAGGACCACCGTGTGACGATCGATGACACTCCGATGTTTAAGTTAGATAAGGCTTAGGAGAGGCTTAAAGCTGTAAATTGAGTTTCTGTAGCGTATAGGATCACCTTTGCATTGCACCCGCTCAACTTGTGCCGACGAGTATAGGACTGATCGCCATTTTGATTAAGGCTAAAAAAGCTGGTGTTCGAGCGTCTTCGAGGGCAATGCAATTGCTTACTTCTCGGATAAACGAGCACGTCGTGTGTGCTGATGTCGCCAGACTGCTTCGGCAACCTGCCTGATGATTTTATTCTGGCTGAAGTTCTGTTCATGGCTCCTGCGGGCTTGACATACTTTGAGTTTGCTGGTCGTCCGGTCGAGCGTGTATTTAGATCACTGAGTAAGTTTGACTATTTTTCTGGTCTTGCTTTTGTTAACTGTATATTAGATTGACCTGTCGTGGTTTTCGCAGGGAGATTCCCAACTTCGCTACTTTCGGTTAAGGATAAAGCAACTTTGGATGCGTTTCGCGACATGCCTCGTCTAGAGGTAGAGGATGTCATTGAGTCTTCTAATGTCGAGCGCAGCAAACTGTGAGTTCATTAGCATGTGGCTCCTACTCTTTTTTCGGGTGAATAAGCCAAAGCCCCCGAAGGTGTGTCTGCTTCGAGGAAGATGAAACTTTCGAAGATCAAGGTTCCAAGCTCTTCGAGGATGACAGAAATAGATGAGGCGCTTCCTTCTCCTATGCATCTGAAGAGGTCTCGTGTTTTGCCTAGATCTATCCGCATGCGCCTGGCTTCGTCCGAAGGACGTGATGTTGTCGGGCAAGTGCTAGATGAGACTACTATTTTCGAGAGGCGTGGTGCTCAGGCCAATGCCCCTATTTTTCTTCCTGACTTGGAGATGGAGTATCTGCGAATGATCGGCGTAAAGGATGTAACCAAAATGAGTACCAAACAGACATAATTTTTGAATAAAATGTTGTTGCAGGCGGGCGTGGAAGTTTCGTCTAGTCGTCCCTTTTCAATAAAGGATTTTGAGCTCCGCCTTCTGCTCGATTGTGAATTCGTTGAAGAGTCGTCTGGTCGTCGACATAATGGTGAGGGGTATCCTCATCATCACCCTAATGTGCTCCATCTCGTTTCCGTCCTCATATTGAGTTGATGACAGGTTCAAGGAATAACTCGCTTCCCTCTTCCCCCGTCAACTGATTTTGAATCGGCGCGTGAAAGAAAGCCGATTTTTGTGGGCAAAGGGAAAGCTGTTGATGAAGGCCTTGATGCTGTGAAACGGCCAAGGGCGGTGTTGGGGTGATTTCGGTTTCGAAGAATCTTCACTCGGATACTAGGATCAGTCTCCAGTTGTAATAAGGATGAACAACCAAGTTTGACATTAGGAGGTTGACATCTCTTACGCTTCGAGGAAACATATTAGCAGCTGGAATGACTGGCTGGTGAACTGTGCTCCAGAGCCAGTGGGAGACGCTGGGAAAGCGTAGGATAAAAGGGCAAAAACATCTCATACTGGGGATATTGTACCTGTTATGAGATATTAAGAGAATACTTTCTTGTGTATTTCATTGAAGTATTACATGTATTTATATACAAACTATTAAATCTAAACTAGGAAACTGTATCAATTAGAATCTCTAATTGACAGCCTAATTGCCAGCCTATTGACAACTATATACACACCGTAACACTCCCCCTCAAGCTGGAGCATAAATGTTAATCATGCCCAGCTTGTTACAAAGATAGTCAACCCGAACCCTATGTAATGCTTTCGTGAAGATGTCCCCTAGTTGTTCTCCAGTTTTCACATAACCAGTAGAGATCGAGCCTTGTTGAATTTTCTCACGAATAAAATGACAATCAATTTCAATGTGCTTAGTTCGTTCATGAAACACAGGATTAGATGCAATATGAAGAGCAGCTTGGTTATCACACCACAATTTCGCTGGTACTGTAGTTTTAATTCCTACTTCAGTCAAGAGCTGATATATCCAAATTATCTCACATACAGATTGTGCCATAGCCCTATATTCAGACTCTGCACTGGATCTTGACACAACGCTTTGCTTCTTACTCTTCCATGAGACCAAATTCCCTCCAACAAAGATACAATAACCTGAAGTGGATCTTCTATCCATTTTGGAACCTGCCCAATCGGCATCTGAAAAACATTCAATGTGAGTGTGCCCATGATTTTTGTACACGATACCTCGTCCTGGTGCTCCTTTCAAGTAACCCAAAATTTGTTTTAACGCGGCCCAATGATGGATTGTGGGGGATGACAGAAACTGACTGACAACACTGACTGAGTATGCAATATCTGGACGAGTCATGGTAAGGTAATTCAACTTCCCAACCAACCTTCGATATCTTTCAGGATCTTCAAATGGTTCCCCCACTTCTGTAAGGTGTACATTTGGAGTTATTGGAGCACTACAAGGCTTTGCTCCCAATTTACCTGTCTCAGATAATAAGTCACGGACATATTTTCTCTGAGATAGAAATATACCTTGTTTACTCCGAGTGACTTCAACTCCCAAGAAATACTTTAACACCCCCAAATCCTTCGTGTGAAACTGAGTATGAAGGAAAGATTTAAGAGATGAGATTCCTCTAGTATCATTTCCAGTAATTACAATGTCATCCACATACACAACTAACAGAATGATACCAGCTGCGGATCATTTGTAGAAGACAGAGTGGTCAGACTTGCTTTTCTTCATACCAAATTTCTCAACAGCCTGACTAAACTTTCCAAACCAAGCACGAGGACTCTGTTTCAAACCATATAAAGATTTTCGAAGACGACAAACTCGCCCTGAAATGAGACACAACAGTTAAGATTACGAGTAAGCTGACTTACAGAGAGCAAATTAAAGGATAAATTAGGTAAATGTAAGACAGAAGACAGAGATAGCGAGGGGGTAAGGTTGATGGTGCCAGACCCGCGAACACAAGATGGTGACCCATCGGCTAAAGTGACGGTAGAAGTAGAAGTATAGGGTTGAAAAGAAGAAAATAGACTAGAATTACCTGTCATATGATCTGTGGCACCAGAATCAATGACCCACTTGGAGGATGATGAAAGAAGACATACATCGGGTTTACCTGAATCAGCAATAGATGTGACAGAAGGAGATGAAGACTGGAGTGATCCCTGATACTGTGAGAACTTGGCAAATTCAGCAGCAGAGATAAGGACCGATTTGTCAAAGGCATCAGTAGTGACCGCAATATGATTAGACAGTCTCCCAGGTGTGTAGCTGTTATTTCGACTTACCAAAGCACCACTAAGCTTATGGGCCGTAATTTTAGGCATCACATGAACCAGATCAGATACAACCACTGACTTTGTCTCAGCCATAACAGGTCAAATAGGTCAGAACTCGGAATTAAAACCTCCAAAATCATTTTTTTTTTTTTTCAAATTGGGTTGTCAGAAATCGGGCAAAAGCTCCCCCAAATCAAAAGAAATAAGGAAAGAGGCTTGAAAATAGGCTTGAATAAGCAGAGAAGAGCAGCTTCGATCGACTGAATCTGACTGGAAACAGACAAGCAAGGAACGACTGGAGAGGATCGACTGGAAGCAGCGACTGGAAGCGTCGACTGGAGGCAGCCAGCGACTGGAAGCGTCGGCTGGAAGCAGCGACTGGAAGGGACGATCGACTGGAGGAGTCGACTGGAGGAGACGATCGACTGACTGGATAGGTCGATCGACGTCGAACGGAGGCTGGATCTGTTGGTGCCTGGAGGAGTCGAACGGCTTCTGTTGGTGCTGGAGGAGTCGAACGGCGGATCGACTTCGATCGAGGGCTGAAAGAGTCGAAGTCGATGCCTGTTGGAGGGTCAAACGGCTTCTGTTGGTGCTGAAGGAGTCGATCTGGCGGCCTGGGAGTTGTAACGGCGGTGAGAACCAAACTTCAAACTTCGAACTTCGAATATTATGCCCTAACTTCAAATTTCGAATTTTAATCTCAAACCCTACGTGGCTCTGATACCATGTTATGAGATATTAAGAGAATACTTTCTTGTGTATTTCATTGAAGTATTACATGTATTTATATACAAACTATTAAATCTAAACGAGGAAACTATATCAATTAGAATCTCTAATTGACAGCCTAATTGCCAGCCTATTGACAACTATATACACACCGTAACAGTACCCGAGTCAAGTGGCTGCAACTAGAATTGATGTTGAGGCCGCTCGTGAGAGAGTATACTATGGAGTGGGTCTTTGCAAACTTGCAGAAATCATACTCTGACGCTCTTTACGAGATTGAGTCGTTGAGGAAGCAACTTGAAGCTTTATCAATTACTAGAGCGGAGTCCTGGCGCGGACATTGTTGTTAAGGCGTTGAAGCAGAGGTGAGGCGGACTGGCCTGAAAACTCCTCAGGCGTGAGGCGAGGCGGATGCCTCACTTCTCTGAGGTGGTCTTAACTTTTTTTAAAGATTTTTTTATAATAAATTGAAACATATTAGCATAGTATCATAAGCAAATATGTACAAAAAGTGACACAACTACCTAGAATCAAATTTGTTTTTTATAATAAATTGAAATATATCAGCATAGTAGTATACATCATCATTTTGATAAGTACGATAAGTATCATAAGCAAATATGTACAAAAAGTGACAACTACCTAGAAATGAATTGAAAATATAATAAAGTTGCATAGCATAGCGAAAAGATGCACTACATAAGTATCAAGTAACTTGCAAACATCTACTAAATCATTAAAAATCAATAATTTGAAAGAATAGAAACTTGAGAATATTGAACATTTATTAAAAGAAATTGTTGATAAAAATTCACAAGTATAATTACTACTGGTATTCCAAAAGCATAAAAATCATTGAACTAAGCTATGAAAAATCAAGATTGATGTTGATCACATATTGATCAAAACATGGTATGGTTTCTCCAAAAAATAATATACAAAGTGTGACAAATTTAATCAAAACATAAAAACGTTTTATCTTGTTTTTATCAGATTGATCAAATATTACACCAAGAAACATAAAACCTTATTATAGAGAGGGTTGCAACATCTTTTTGTTGCAATTAGGCTGCAAATGGGTTGGCTACAACCAGTTTTTGGGTTGAGGCAATGAGGCGGTGGACGCTTCATTTCACCGCACTGCATTGCCTCACTTTGAGGTTGGGTGTTGAGCAGTCCACGCTTGACTTGCTGTCAGGCAAACTAGAGCGGCTGAAGCACAAGCTTGCCTAGTCAAGAGTGCACGAGGAGACGCTTTTGAAGGCCTAAGGCACGTTTGAGTTCAGCAGAGTCATGTATGGAAGGTTGGAGTTGCATCTGATGAAGGAGGAGCATCCCGACTGGGGATCTCTCTTATTATAGAGAGTGCATACGCAAAAGAAGAAGAAGGCGACCCTAATAAGGGGATCGAGAGGCAACACATACATGTGTCTCATACTTCGGCGACCATGGTGGTCCATTGCAAGCCATCTTGATCAGATGTCGAGGGCACTAACTAGACTCACACTTTTCACCCATCTTGATCCGTTCATGGTAGACTAGGAATTGGAGCGAGCCATAAGTTATCGTCGTCAGTCGTTCTGACTAAACTTTTGCGGGGTTCGGCGATCATTTTCTGTAGTTAGCTAATGATCTCTGGTACGCCGTTTTCACCAGGCTACATGAGCACTGACTAAGCTCCCATTTCTAGGCTGTCATAATCCGCGCACAGCGAACTCGGCTTCAAGCAGACCAAAGGCCTTGTCATCAACTGCCATTGACTAAGTTTTGGTCGAGGTTTGGCGATCAATGTCTGCGTACAAGTAATGACCCTTGGCAAACCATCCTAATCGAACTTTGAGAATACTGACTAGACTCCTACTTTCTAAGCCGTTGAAATCTGTTATTTGCGGACTAGGTTTCGAGCTGGCCGTAAGCCATTGTCGTCGGTCGTCACTGACTAAGCTTTGGTCGGGTTCAGTCACTATTGCCCATGCTTGGACAATGAACTTTGGCATGCCGTCTCGATCAAGCATCAAACCGTTGACTAAGCTGCCACTCTCTAAACCATTGACACCTGTTTAGTTTAAAGGACTGGGCGTTAGAGCATACCAGAAGTTATCGTCATAGGTCGAAACCGACAGCTTTGGTTAGGTTCGGCGACCATCATCTATAGTTGAACAATGGTTCCTGGCAAGCCATCGCGGTCATGTATTACAAACACTGACTAAGCATTAGTCATAATAAGATTTTGGGCGTGTAAGTCCGACTTGGGTGTTCTGACTTAGTTTGCCTAGCGGTTTGATTCAAGAGTCGGATTAATTGATTGGACTAATAATAGATTGACTGGCTTGCTGATACCTTGGATTTAATGATAATACTCTGTAGGTGCGCTTCTTATTCAGTGGGCGCTCAAGGCCTTTGCTGTTTGTTCCTTTGCATGTGCTGGGTTGGATCTGGCGGAGCATAAGTTTTGGCCCATAGAAAAAATCTGTGGATCAGCGTGCCATGGATATGGCGCATACTACGAGACAGTTCAATATTGATTACTCCCCCAGTTAATGGGGCTACTTTCAAGGTCATTAATTCGAAAAATGTGGACTTGTGCAGTTGCAATTGGAACCATCGTTTTCCTGATTTCCCGTACGAGATTTAATGCTGAAGTAACTGCTGGCTAACGCTGCTTCGTAAACCATCTCGCCATATATAGGCTGGCTAATCTATGTTCAAGCATTGCAATGAGAATAGTAGAGCATGTTAATCAAATGCATCGTACCAGAGATATTGCTTTGGGTTTTCCAAAAGCTGAAGGAAGATCTCCCTCACTGGAGTCTTCGAATGTTTTGACATTTGCGCTGATGAGTCTTGAAAAGACTTGCTATTATGCAGTGCCACCTGAACTAGGTGGGCATCTGATTGATCCCATGAGATCTTGTAATATCTTCTTACATTGTGAAGAAGAGTTACAAACTTTCTTTTGGAGGCCAGGTCTGTCTTCCATCTTCCGGTGCTCAAACACTCTTTCATCAATTACTTCTGTCGGGGGATGGTTCTCGCAAATAGTTTATGGTTGATGGGAGCGTTGAAGGTCGTTACTCTCGTTCATGGGTTGGTGTTCGTGTGTCACCCCAGACATTATACATTTGAGAGGCGTCCCCATTTGGCAGCATTGTGAGACCTCGACGATCCTGTTGTTCCAGGATATTTTCGTCAGTTTTCTGTTGCTTCCTTCTGTTCCTCTTCACGAGGCAGATTGGCGGAGCAAAGAATTGAGGGAGTACTCGCAACCTTCTTCAAGTACTTTGCTTGCTACTGTCAAATCATCCTTGCAAGGCGATTCGATGGAGCAATGAATTGAGTGCTCTTTTTTGTCTTTTGTTGCGGATTAGCATATCAGAGTTTCTACCCTTGTTTCAGCGGATAGATACTTGCATTGGACTTAGATACTTGTAGTGTATAAACTGATGTACTAGTTGGTCGACAAACTTTGTAATAACTATCATTGCAATCAATAAAATCTGTTTTATTTCTTGAAAGTGTATTGTACGAACAATTCTTCTAAACTGAAATGAAAAACAGAAAACCAGAAACGAAATCAAAGCAACAAATAATTTAACTCCGAACAGGAAATAAGCTAATTCGGCCCTGTAGGAGGCACAAATGGCCCTGACTCAGATTGCATGGTCCCACTAGCGATTTTTTTTAAAGCTAGCGAAATTACTGAATAGTGGACTTTGTGCTGGCAGGCAGTTCCTTGCTGATTAACAACTCTTGGAATAAGTGCTCGTTTGCTGAAATATCGTTACTTAGATCTTAATTAGTCTGGATTGCGCTGCTAGCTCTGACTTCTGGCTCTTCGCATAGCTGCACTTTGGTTATTCGGGCTTTTTTGCCTTCATAGAATGATTCTCCTCTTTTGTCTAGGCCCTTAGTTCTATGGGCCCGAGTTGCAATTGACAACAAATCAGCTGTTTCAAAGCTGCATAATGGCAGTCTCTTGTTGCAGGTTGATCTCCTCAGATAGTTCCTTGGGCCTGATTAGTTGTATATTTTATACATTGATGCAGAGTGGAAACCACTGCTTCTATATGATGAAGCCATGACCTTCCTAGAATAATGTTGTAGGTGGACGGAACGTCAACTACTATGAACTCTTGGACAAGGTACTTCCACAATTGTTGCTCTCCCGCCACCACCATTAGATTAATCTTCTCGATGGAAAATCACTTCTCTCCATTGAATCCAACCATGGGGTGGGTGGCGATGGTTAAGTCTTTCTCCAATAGTTGCATGTTGCGGAATGCATTGAGAAACATGACATTGAGTGAGCTTCCTGTGTCCACTAAGGCCCTCTTTATCTCCCACTTAGCGATAAGGACAGAGATGATCAGAGTGTCATTGTGAGGAGAATGTACCCCCTGGAGATCCCTTTTCGTAAACGTCAGTAATGGGATCGGGCTGTGAACTCGTGCATGTTGTACTTATACTGAAATGTTGTCCGCATCTCGATCAGTGTCCTCTTGTGGGACCTGTTAGATTGCTCCTCTTCGGGCCCAACCCCATAGAGGACATAAATGACACCAGAAGCTTCTTTTTCAATCTCCTTGACAATGTATGTTCTTTCTTTTGCTTGGCCCAACCTCCTGTCGGAGCCTATGAACTCCTTGAGCTTGCCTTTCGTGATCTAATACTCGACTTCCCCTCTGAGGTTTCTGTAATCCTCGATATCATGTTCGCCTTCCTTGTTGTAGGCGTAGTATTTGTTGTCGCTCCGAGCGGGGTCTCCTAGCTGCTTAGGCGATCACTTCAACTCTTCCCAATCCTTGATGGAATCAAGGATGTCGGACAGACTAGTATTGAGAGAAGTGACAGATTTGAATCTGACATAATCAGAGGCCTTCTCCTGCCTTGTGCGGCCTGAATCGTTTTTGCTTTCTGTGTGTCCTCTTATTCCCTTCATCGTCCTATTTCTTCTTCCCCTCTTTCCTGTCCTTGGGGACAGAGGGTTTCTTCTCGGACTCCGCTTCCCTCTTGGCGACTAGCATTTCATTCAGAGTGATGTATCTTTGGGTATCCTTGAGCAAGTCTGTCATATTGGTTGAGGGGTCCCAGGGTATGGAAGTCGAAAAACTTGCCTCTCCTCCGACCCGAAGTGAAAGCCCTGACAGTGGTGTAATCACTACAGCCGTCGATGACGGTCAACTCATCGTTAAAATGAGTGAAGTACTCCCTCAACGTCACGTTCTGTTTTTGCTTTAGGGTTGTAAGAAAAGTAGGAAAAGAAAAACTTTTTTTTCCTTGTTATTTCAGCAAGAATTAGAGAGGTATAAATAGAAGATTACAACCCTAACTTCCCTAACCTCTTCCTTTTATCAAGGAGAATCACACAAGTTAAGGAAATGGATAACTACTAAGTAACTACCAGATACACAACACGAGTAACTACCCTCTAATACAATCAACACTCACCCTCAAGTTGGTGCATAAATATTACTCATGCCCAACTTGCTTACAAAGAAATCAAAATTCTTCCTTAGTAACCCTTTTGTGAAGACATCTGCGATCTGTTAAGTAGATGGTACGAATGGTATGCATATCACTCCACTTTTGAGCTTCTCTTTTATGAAGTGTCTGTCGACCTCTACATGTTTTGTTCGGTCGTGTTGGATAGGATTATTTGCAATGCTAATTGCGGCTTTATTATCACAAAATAGTTTCAAGGGAAGTTCCACAAATCTGCCAAGCTCTTCTAAAATCCGTTTTAACCAGATTATTTCACACACTCCATTAGCCATTGCCCGATATTCTGCTTCTGCACTGCTTCTAGCTACCACACTTTGTTTTTTACTTCTCCAAGTTACCAAATTTCCCCATAGAAAGGTACAATAACCAGAGGTGGATCTTCTATCAGTGCTTGATCTAGCCCAATCTCTATGCAGTTAAAACGGATAATGGACCCATAACGGTCTAGGAGCGTGTTATATCGAGATATAACGGTATATAACGAATTATTTTTTTAAATATATTTTTATACCCCCACTAAGTATATTAATGTATTATAGACTATAGAGTCAAAAAAGTAAATCACTAAATATAAATTTGTTACTTCTTGTTTGCCAATAATGCCAATAAACTTGAAACTAATCACTAATCATTATTCAATGATTCCAAGAATACCTATCATACACAAAATAAATTAATCACTAAACACAAGAAGCAAAGCAAAACAAAGCAAAGTTATGCAAAATTACTGTCATAATGAAGAAGCAAAGCAAAACAGAAGAAGGAACAGTGCAAAGCAAAGCAGAAAAGAAGGAAGAAGCAAAACATGAAAGCAAAACAGAGAAGAAGGAACAAGGCAAAGCAAAACAGAGAAAAAGGAAGAAAGCAAAGCAAAACAGAGAAGAAGGAAGAAGCAAAACAAAGCAAAGCAAAGCAAAACAAAGAAGAAGGAACAAAGCAAAGCAAAAACAAAGCAAATCAGAGTCCAAAGATCAGACTTGCAGATTGATCGAAAAGGGGCCAAGGGTTCGATCGGGGCTTGATCGACTAGGGTTCTTCCCTTCTCTTCCCTTCTTTTCTGTTCGATCGGGGCTCGATTGACTAGGGCAGCACTGACGTTTCTCTATTATTCTCTGCTAGGTCTCGCTCGATCGACAAGCAGCCAACATGCTCGATTGGAATTCTTCTCACATGACAATTCAGAAGACGGTCTTTGATCTTTTCATGTTTAGTTGGAATTCTTTTATTATTGTAATTGTCTTTGTGCTTTTCTTTCCTTGCTGTAACATGAGTTCCCCGGTCACCTATTTTTATCAATAATACTATAATAGTCCTTCGATGCATGATTGACAAGAAAAAAAAGTAGCATCAAGTCTTTAAGAGCTGTTTAAAAGAGTCTTGATAGTGATGCATTGATGAGGCCTTGTGTTGGTGATAGCAATTGGATTGATTTCATTATTGTTCATTTTGTTTTAAGCGTCATTGAAGGCACATTACTATTTTTATCAAACTACCCTTGTTTGCAAGTTGTCCTTTCTTCTCATATTTTGCACTTGTGTCATGTTGGATGCATTCTGGCACTAGTACATTTTTAAATTTGTGTCAATTGGAAATGTTTTTATTTTGGTTTGGAGTGAGCTTATTTGGAGTTTAGTTTCCATCAGTGACACGTGCACATAAGTTGTGTACCTTGACAAGATTGATCAAAAACAGTTTTCAACAAGGTATGCTGCCTGTTAGTATCGTAGTGAAAATGATCTAAACTAAAGTTGTGTCGCACATAAAAAAAATTGATTGAAATATAAATGATAATTGATGTATGTTATTGTAAAATATAGCAGCTCGTCCTTGCCCAATTTTTTTTTTTCTTTTCCCCCTCTAAACTTTCAATTTGGAGGGAAGGCTTCCCTGCAAAACTTGTAATGTTCATGGGTGTTGACACAGTACAAACTTGCAACCAAAGATATATTTGTGAGGACAGGAAATGCAGTTTTTATTGTATATTTTGGTCAAATATTTGGCACTGGACTTCCAATCTTTTCGGAGTCTATTAGGTGCTTCCTGAATCCTGATACCACAATTGAAACTCTAAAATCTTGGAAATCTCTGGGTTTTGGATGAGGAACAGGCAAAAAGCTATTTTGTTAATAGATGTGCTTCATAACCTTTTTTTTCGAGGGGTGTGCGTGTGTTGTGGGGGGGGGGGGGGGGGGGGGGGATTCGTGATATTTTTGTCCTATGGAACAATGCATAATTATGTCTCCTGAGTCAATACATATTGTTTCTTGTTTATTTTTTCCCCTTTACGAAAGGATGAATTATGTTGTATGGATCCATATGTACCATCTGACACAACTATTACTAGCTTAGCTAGCTCCCTTTGGTCACCCAAAATATTTTGTTTTGACGTAACAATTAGCTATTTAATTGCTTGTTGAATAGGCTTTTGCTTGGGGGACCAAACTTCATCAATTTTATTTCTTCTCATTTCTGTGAACTACGGTTTAGTTGACGGATAAATATTTTAAGTAGTATATTAATGGATTTTTTCATTTTTAATAATATCTCTCTCTCCCACTCTTTTTTTGCAGCTTTGTGATGGGTCCATTGTGGCCTTTACTGTTCTTCACAATGTAAACTGCAATCATGGACTAATATATGTCACCTCACAGGTTTTGAAGTAGTGCTGTTATTTATTGAATTTCCTTGTAGTTGTTGTGTTTTGGTGAACAATATATTGACTTGAACAAATTTGGCATAGGGTTTCCTGAAAATTTGCCAACTGCCATCTGTATCAAGCTATGACAACTATTGGCCAGTCCAAAAGGTAGGCTTGTTTTATTTTTATTTGGTTATATTATCATCTCACATATTTTCTATTTTGTTCAGATTCCTTTGAGAGCCACCCCACATCAAGTTACCTACTTTGCTGAGAAGAGTTTGTATCCGCTTATAGTTTCTGTACCTGTAAGTGGATTCTGTCCTCATTTAGATATTTCCTCTTGAGGTCATAGTATCGTCAGTACCCATCACGGCAGCTTTTGATTATTTTATAACTATCACTATTTGTTCAAACTAATTGTGAAGCTCAATTTAACTTGAACTGCTCATTGCTCAATAATAAGAATATTGTAGGTGAGGTTTGGGTTAGTGGTAAACAGCTGCAAGGAATACCATTGCTTGACGTTTTTGTTCTGTTTATGTCCAGGGAGAAATGTTTGAAGAAGTGGAAGCACCATTGAAGTACTTTTACTACTTTGGCAAGCTCATTATTGTGTGTAGTGAGTGTAATTCTAAGCTTGTGCACACCCATTTAAAGAGTGTGTGTGACCATCCCCAAACCTTAAAAAACTTTGGCCTAGCTTAACATTTAAAGACTGACTACTTTCTTTTAGGGTTTGTTTGATTTTTCTAAAAAAAACGTTTTCTAAGGAAAATAATTTTCCAGAGAAAAAGGACTAGGAATACTACTTTACTAGGGAAAATGAGTTTCTAATGTTTGATTGCACCCAGGAACTTATACTAAACATATTGTTTTCATGGGTATATGTTGGTAATTTTATTGTTAAAAGTTGATCTTAAATCAAGTTTTCTTTTATATGAGGGTTTTTTTTTTTTGGTAACAACTTCCCCCCATGCTTTCAAATAATTTTTTTTTTTTTTTTTTTTTTGGGGGAGGGGGGCGTTGGAGGTTGGGAAAAAAATGAGGAAAATCAAGTGGTCCCGGAAAAATGTTTTCCTGCTTACGTGGTTAATCAAACAACGGAAAATGGGATTTTACTTGGAAAATGATTTTCCAGCCAAATTTTCATGTTATCAAACAAAACCTTAATATTCAACTGTATGTGATTGAAATTTTTTATTTAATCATGCACGAGTGAACAAGATTTGACTAAAAGCAAAATTTCATGGACCCTTGCTTGGCACCCGTGTGTTCAATTCAAGGCATGAGTGTTACAAGGAATAGTTGAATGAGTTTTAGGAGTTTGTTTATAATTTTATTTGTTTATTTATAATTTAAAAGCATCTCGGGAATGGGCTTTGATGATGATGATGATGATGATTTATAATTTAATGCAATTAATAACATTTTTTTAACTCTTCCAATCTTAAATACACTGAAATGTTAAAATCATATTCAATTTTGAAATTGAGAAGAATATTTTAAATAGAAGAATATTGGTAATTATAGAACAAGGGGATATTCAGAACTGCTCGAACTATAAAGGGATATGTAAGAAGGGGCTATAACAAGTGTTTGCTCAGTAGGCAAGATGTTTAGTAAATTTCCAGTATCAGTAAGATTAAATTAAGGGTCGGTCTTATGTCCATGCCTCTTTGATTTGGTCATGGATGAGTTGACGAGACCTCTTCAAGAAGATGTACCTTGGTGCATGTTTGCAGATATTGTCTTAATCGATGAGACTAGTGAAGGTTTAGGTCGAAAATTAGATAGGTGGCGGAAGGTATTAGAGAGTAAGGGTTTAGAATTAATCGTTCGAAGACAGAATATCTAGTGTGCAACTTTGTTTGTGAATCACGAGAGAAGAGTAATTCAATTGAGATGGAAGGCATGGAGGTTCTAGAGTGTAAGACTTTTCGATATTTAGGATCTATAATTCAAAAGAATGGGTCTATTGGAGAAGATGTAGACCATAGGATTAAAGCTGGTTGGACGAAATGGAGAACGACGTCAGGAGATTATGCAATAGAAGGATGCCTGCAAGGTTAAAAGGGAAATGCTATAATAGTCCTTCATTCAACCATGCTCTACGGTTCAAAATGTTGGGCTACTATGGGACAACATACACATAAGATGGCGGTAGCAGAAATGTGTACGTTAAGATGGATGTGTGGTAAATTCTGTAAGGATAAATTTAGGAATGAAAGAATTAGGAGATACTTAGGTGCAACACCCATAGAGGACAATTCAAGAAAGGTGTTTAACGTGGTTTGGTCACGTGCGGAGACCACCAAACACAACGTCAATTAAAAAATGTCTAGATTGGCAAGATGGAGTGTGTAGACGGATAGGACGATCATTGAAAACTTGGATGAAGTCAGTGAAGGAAGACATCCTTGAGCTTGGATTAGACAAGGATATGTGGGAAGACCACATTGCTTGGAGAACCAAAATACGTGTAGCCGACCCCGAGAGTATTGGGAATGGGCTTTAATGATGATGATGATGATGTTGATACTGTCTTTGTTTTTTTTCTCCTTCTAGCCTCAGAGTAATGATGAGGGAATTTTTCTTAAAATAACATTAATTTTCTTGTTATTTATTGTTGATTGTCATCGAAGGATTAACCAGTGAAAGAGTTTCAAAAGTGATTAATTGGTAACTCGCCGAGAAAAATCATCAATTCTTGCGGATCCAAAGATAATTAAAAAATCATAATGTTCGACTAACGAGAAGGGATTAATTTTGATCCCGATTAAATAACATAATTCCCAATACTTCACAGGGTTGAATTAGAAATAATTTATTTTTGTTTAGGATAATCGGCATTCTAGAATTTTTATACTGGAAAGATAAAATGTTCATCTTTGAGTTTTTATACTAGGATAAAATATTCAACTTCGGCTTTCGTATCGAAAATTTTCATCAGTCCCTAATTTATGTAAAAACTTTTGAATTGAGTTTTTATTCTATCTGCTGTCTGTGCAGGTTGTTCGGCCATTGAATCAAGTTCTTTCATCAATGGTAGATCAGGATGCTAGCAATCAGATTGAGCATGATAACATTAATTCTGATGAACTTCATAGGAATTACACTATAGATGAATTTGAAGTAAGGATTATGGAACCCGAAAAATCTGGTGGTCCTTGGAGAACTAGGGCTAGAATTCCAATGCAAAATTCTGAAAATGCATTAACTGTGCGCATGGTTACCTTGCTTGTAAGTTCTCTTGATTATCTTGTCCACTTTGGCTTTTGATCTTATTACTAGATACATTGATTTTCCACACTAGAATGCTGAGTACATACCAAGACCTGCTTGTATGCACTTGTGATTGAAACCCCTTTGTTTCATTCTGTCTCAGAACACCACAACAAAAGAGAATGAAACGCTTTTGGCCATTGGGACAGCTTATGTACAAGGAGAGGATGTAGCTGCAAGAGGACGCGTGCTCTTGTTTTCCATTGGAAAAAACACTGATAACTCCCAAAATTTGGTAATAGTCCAGAGACTAAGTCAGAATGTCATGGTTTTGTGTCTGCTGGCTCATTTTGTTAGTGATGTTCTTCCTTGGTGACAATGCTTGTTATTATATCTTGCTTTTCTTTCTCAGGTTTCAGAGGTCTACTCAAAGGAGTTAAAAGGTGCAATCTCTGCTTTAGCCTCACTTCAAGGTCACTTATTGATAGCTTCTGGCGCCAAGGTTATTTTACATAAATGGACTGGTGCTGAGTTGAACGGTGTCGCATTTTATGATACTCCTCCTCTATATGTCGTGAGCCTAAATATTGTATGTATATTTCTTTCATAATCCTGTACTTGGATGGAAAGCACAAACATTTTGGTATTCTCTTTCATTTTTTCGTTAGAAGAAAATGCGTTTGTAGTTTCTTTGTATCTAATCGTGCTCAAGAAATTTTAGCATTGTTACATTGTTTTCTACATGTAACACAATATTAGTACATTTAACTTAGCATATATAAGAAATCTAACTAATATAAATATTATTATTATTAAACTTGTAAGGATAAAATTAGGAATGAAAGAACTAGGAGATACTTAGGTGTAGCGCTAAGAGAAGAAAAAATCAGAGAAAGGTGTTTAACGTGGTTTGGTCACGTACGAAGGAGACCAAGTATGACACCAATTAGAAAATGTCTAGATTGGCAAGTTAGTGGAGGGTGTAGACGGAGGGGACGACCGTTGAAAACTTGGATAAAGGCGGTAAAGGAAGACATCCTTGAGCTTGGATTAGGCAAGGATATGTGGGAAGATCGCATTGCTTGGAGAACCAAAATACATGTAGCCGACCCCGAGGGTATCGGGAATGGGCTTTTCGATGATGATGAAAATATTATTATTATTATATGTCAGGCGAGACAATAGAAGTTATCTAGTAATTGAGGAATTTGATTAATATTCAAGGAAGTAACAAGGCATTAGCGATTCCAAAATTCCTTCCAAACATATAAGTTTTCAACTTCGCAATTCCTGCGACCAATAAATTTTTTGCCCAGAACCACAACATAGATTAAATATGAAGGATGTTTTGTTTGGGATTCATTCTTGAAAATTCTTTCGTCCTTCTTTTGAAGTGAACTAATCAAATGCATGATATTCACTCATGCAAAGGCAAAAACCCAATGAATTTAAGACACCTGCCTTCCAATCTACGAAACATTGTTTGATGAAGAACATTTGATTTTTAATTCAGTTGTATGTTCATGTTTATGTTGAGAACATTTGGTAAAGACCTTTAGAAATCTCCATGTATGTTCATATTGAAAAGAGTTGTTTTATTTGTGAAAAATAAAATTTGTTTATTAGTACTACCTATAGGGCCCAAGGAATAATTGGAGCAGATAGGAGGTTACATAGTTGCATTACAAAATACTTTTGCTTTTATTTTCGTGATTTGGATTAGATATCCATTTTGATGGTGAATAATCCCAACAGCTTTTCTGAAATCCGAAATAAAAAAAAATTGTAGGATTGATTGCACCACTACTGATGATGTAGTTAGGATTCCTATTTAGCATAGATTAATAATAAGTAATATAATGTCTTAAACATGTCAAATCTTTGGATGTTGAATTAATTTGAAGTGGGTAACTCCTTGGACTTCATTCTTATAATTTAATATTTCAATGTGATATTACCTTGAAAAAACTCCTTAGTGGACAGTTTTTTTGTATACAGTTATGCTGTTATTTTTCGCATCGAAGCCTTTTGATTAAATCTATGTTAGTCCAAAAGTTGTTGAAGAGATAATTTTGCATTGACTTAGTTCTTTGCAATAGTTACTATTTCGTCATATGTCTCTTTACTCATGAATCTCTTTTATTTCAGGTGGTAGATATAAATTTTTGGAGTTCATTTATTGAGTCCTGGTTTACTAATAGCTCGCTACTGAACCATTTTATTTTTAGTTAGTGTGCTACTAAATGGTCTCTGTTTTCTTTTATCAACGATTTCTTTGAGTTCTGGACATGCAGTTACATTTGTTTTTTCTTATCAAATACTTTACCGCCAGAGCTTGAATGAATTACCTTAAAAGCATTGATTAGTAGAGAATTTTGTTGTTTGTTTATTGATTATATTTACATTATTGATTGATTGTTTTACATTATAGAGATGTTCATGAAAATGAACTTATCGTGTTATTGAATGTTAATGCAGGTCAAGAATTTTATTCTGGTTGGTGATATCCACAGAAGTATATATTTCCTTAGTTGGAAGGAACAAGGGGCTCAGTTGAGCTTACTTGCTAAAGATTTTGGGAATCTTGACTGTTTCAGCACAGAGTTTTTGATTGATGGAACTACACTGAGTCTCGTAGTGTCAGATGAGCAAAAGAATGTTCAGGTGTGTGGCTGCTTGTCTTTCAAATATCCTTTGCACGGATACGAACTTGTTAATACAAAAAGTTTAACTGATGACAGAGATATTTTTACATTCCCTCCAGAACAGAGGTGATTTTGCTTTTGGCATAACTATACATATGGAAAACTGTTGGTTTTGAAATGAGCTCTTCGTCTATCCCAGAATTCCAATAGTTTATGATCTTGGGGAGGTCCATAAAATGGATCATGTAGGTGGTGGGTTTATGATTGATCTAACAGAATTTAGGGGAGTTTATGTGTGAAGGAGATTGGGGAGAACTACGATCAGAACTCTGTGGTTTGGTTTATTGGTTGATTAGTTGGTTGTTGGAGATTAGGTGGTTTATTGGTTGATTGAAGGAGGGTGAGAGTTATGTGTAGGAAATTGGAATTGGCGGTTTAGTTGTTTAATTGATGGATTTAGGAGGAAATGAAGTGAGATCTGATAATGGATTGAATAGAACAAACAAGATTGAAGAAATTAATGGATGAGAGGGGTGCATTAGGGAAGTTATCTCTTCTTCTCGAATTGAATCCTCTAAAGTCAGGACAGCCCAACTTTGTAAAACCAAGAAATAAATCTCAACCTTTCCTTTGTGAATAAGCAAAGAGAACAGGTTCTCTCTCAACCCATTTTCTTTCTTCAGAACACCCTTTACCATAGTTGTTAAGCGCTTCCTATTCACGAGTCAAATATCAATTTGATTGACCAAATGTGATATCGATTCGATTGTTGCGTTTTAATTGGAAAACGAATGAATCTTACGATTCAGGATTGGATTTGTGTACATTGACATGTTCCACGGAGCATTACGAAATCTGGTCCACTTGATTTATTTTTGGGTCTCAAATAAAAAATTTTAATTTCATCTAAACCCCCACACCTTTTTTAACCCTAATAGACACTCACTCTTGTTAATATTTGTTTGAAGAATCTAATGACCAAATTTTGACTAAGGAAAGGATGAGAAAAAGATATGCTAAAGTGTCTATAATGAAATTATAAAAAAGGGAAATTTAAGATTTTTTGTGATGGGGATCATTGTTGGAATATTAAGTCTACTCCAGTTATCCATGGGCCTAAATTCTTCATGTGAGTTTATCGTGTAGTTGTACTACTAGTACCCACAGTATGTTGTAGTCCCACGCCTCCGTCTCGCTTTCGCTTAAAATATGATTAGATTTGCTCTCTCTATAAGTTCGAGCTTTTAGAGAAATTGGCAATTTGACAATCATGTTTCTTGAAGTGATGATAAAATAACATATTCTTTTTCACAATATTAGTATATGACATGATATATTGAGAAATATGACATAAATTAAATTTTTTTGCATTTGAAAAAAGTGACCCTGAGCCCCCTTACTATTGAACTTCGTAGAGTGGAAAATGCATTCTTAGTTGTACATGTTTATTTGAAAAATACCTCTGAAAGGCATCTTTGAAACCTAAACTAAATCGATGAGGGATAGTTCAACTCATGTTATGTAAGGAATGATCAATAGATTAATTTTAAGCTACTGCGGATCCCATACTTCCCCGCACGAACTAAAAATCCATAATTCCAATTTCTTTAGGAATGCCATTTAGCTGGCCTATGATGTTTTGAACTTTTGGAAAGGTTGGCGGTCTATCACAAGTTGTATCCATATAAACAATCAACAGATTACTTTTAAGCTACAGTATGCGGATCCTATACTTCCCTACACGAATTGAAAATCCATAATTCCAATTTCTACAGGAATACCATTTAGTCGGCCTATGACTTTTTGAACAACCTCAGTTAGCCCTGTCTCCTTTTGGAAAGGTTTATCCATGTCAGTCTATCACAAGTTGTATCCGTATAAACAACACAAAAGAAAACCTTGTGTCAACGGGGTTCTTATTTTGCACTTGTGCTTATGCACTGCACATGCAATTTATGTGTACCTTCTTCAAGTATACCTGATGTAAGATTGGGTTATTCGTATTTATTATTATTAATTAATAATTTGGGTCGGTCCATATTAAGGCCTAACTAGGAGTACGAGTCCAATTAGATTAGGTTTAGGGTTTTATTGTGGTTAAATAGGCTTATTCAAAAGTTGTAAATAGTTTTAGTTTTAGTAATTTATTCAACTTGTGAAACTTTATTATCAAATTTCAGTTATGTTTTGGTTTATATGCTTTCGCGTCAGGGCAGTAAGATCTTGGAGCTGCGAAAAGTCACAGTTGATTTGGAAAAACCACCCGTGTTTGATGTGTATGAAGGGTATATGGTTACTCGCAAGTCTTTGGGTTGTGAGACCGGAAATCTGAAGGAAGGAGTTCAAAAAAATGGGGTGATTGTCTGATAACTCTAATTTTCCCAAGTCTTCAAATTGCAAGATGTTTTTTTGGGCGAAACCTTGATTTTTCCCCAATCCGTACCGAAAATAGAAGATAAACTTGATAAAGAATTGATAGGCCAAGACCTGATGTGGATCATCATCGGATCAAAGTCACCTCCCAGCAACACTCGCCGGAAACCCAATGATGAAGAGGAGCTAAACGTGTTCCTACACCTCTACTAATGATATAGATCCATGCACCTCGCCGACAGGGTTGCCATATGATTCACCAAGACGCAGGGTTGCGGGAAACATCCCCTTTTCCACCTCCCCATCGTCTAACAGATCATTGCCTAGCCATGGTTTGTTGCCCCAACATACCTGATGAAGAAACACATCGTGAAAGAAAGTTGGGAGACAAAGTTATTTGCACCCCAACTACATGTTTGTACCACCACCCCCATTTGATTCGTCTTCTAACGAAGACCCTAATTTATAAATTGTTCGCAACCAAAAGACCAGATTTGTATCACCGTTGGATAATGTTTATGATTCAATTTGGGAAATTTTTATAGCATTTTGAGACAAGTTTACAAACGTATTTGAGTAGATTCAAGTCAATAAATGGGCGTCTTTTGAGCCAAGGATTCATGTTGGACGTTATATTTGGCTGTCAACATTTTGTTTGGTTATTCATGGTACAAGCAACTACAAAGGCAAAGTTCGAGGTGGAGTCTTTGTCAGGTATTTTCGAAGATTCATCCTCAAAGCTCAAGGTCGAGTTTTTCGAACCGGTGGAGAATGATGTAATATTGAATTATTCGTATTTATTATTATTAATTCATAATAGAATTAGTCCATGTTAAGGCCCAATTAGGAGTACTAGTCTAATTAGATAGGTTTAGGTTTTTATTTTGGTTAAATAGGCTTATTCAGAAGTTATAATTAGTTTTAGTTTTGATAGTTTATTCAACCTGTGAAATTTTGCATTTCAGTTATGTTTTAATTTGTAAGCTTTCGCTGAACCCATCAATACCTCTCATATTTGAAACCAACATTACGCTGATACAGCTACTAATCTTCAGAGTGTGGTACAATGCTAAGTAAATTGATTTTTCACTATTTTCCCCTTAATCGTCTGATATATTGTATGTGTCATGCAGATATTTTATTATGCACCAAAGAATTTGGAGAGTTGGAAAGGGCAGAAGCTTCTATCTAGAGCTGAGTTTCATGTAGGCGCCCACGTGACAAAATTCTTAAGGTTGCAGATGCTCCCAACTTCAGATCGGAACAGTGTTGGTTCTGACAAGACCAATCGTTATGCACTATTATTCGGTACTCTGGACGGAAGCGTTGGTTGTATTGCCCCCCTTGATGAGCTTACCTTCCGCCGACTTCAAACTCTTCAAAAAAGGTTGGTTGATGCGGTTCCTCATACTGGTGGCCTAAATCCCAGATCATTCCGTCAATTTCGTTCAAATGGAAAGGCCCACCGGCCTGGTCCTGACAATATGATTGACTGTGAACTTCTTTGCCAGTAAGTTTGTCTGACCCTAAACCACCTCAAGATTATATGCTGTTAAGTAATTTATGGTGCATGGAAACTTTTTACTCAGAATTTTACTACTGTAAAATCATTGCAGTAGTTATAGAAGTCTCCTGCTAGTTAGATTAAGTTGAGGTCAGATATTATTTTTCTATACTAATAAGCCCGGATTATCCTGAAAGAAAGACTTTGGGTGGGTGGGTGGGGGGGGACAAAATTAATAAAGAAATTAAGGAAAAAGAAGGAATGGAAGAGGAGAGAACCAGGGAAAAAGATGAGCAGTTGAGATTAAAGATTATACCTTTTCTTTGTTCACGGTGGAAAATATGTCTTGCCCACCCCTTGTAAAAGTACTTCCGAAATTGTGAATTAAAATACGAAGTCTCAAATGGGTCTCCGGTTGGTTTCTTCAAGAATATGGAAGGGATATTAGTCATGGAGCCCAGTTTCTCCTCTTTTTTTGTGTGGAAGCTTTGTGTAGGCTGATCTCAAAAGCACAAGGATTTGGAATGGGAGACTGGGATTCCTTTGATTGCCCATCTTCAGTACACGGATGGAACTTTTTCTCTCCCTCGAGGATTGGGTGGATGATCAAGTATGCAATGTTAAACCAATTTTTTCATTGTTTATGGCGAGATCGGGCTCAAAATGAATCATGGAAAGTGTTATTTGGTGGTAGGGGAAGGCAGAGTGATCAACACTAGTTAAAGTTTTTGGTTGTATCATGGATTGGGCCCCTGCTTCCAAGGACTGATCCCGGTTACTGAAACTATGAGCTGAGTACTTTCTTAGGAGGACTAATTTGCAAGGTTGATAGGAAGATACTAGTAAAAGAGTTTCATTGTTAACATGCCTATCTGTCAAGGCCAACTACTAAATAGATGGTAGTTAGGGATGGAAATGGGGTTGATTGGGGCGCCGCGCCAGGGATGGCGGATCCCGTCTCCGCCCCGTTTAACCGTTTTAATATATATATATATATATATATATGTCAAGGCCAACTACTAAATAGATGGTAGTTAGGGATGGAAATGGGGCTGATTGGGGCGCCGCGCCATGGAGGGCGGATTCCGTCTCCGCCCCGTTTAACCGTTTTAATAATACGCCTCTGCCTTGCCATGGATGACAGATCCCCACCCCGTTCTGTTTATCCGCTGGGGATTGATGGCAGATATGTGCTTTGTTTAACCGTTTATTCCCCGCCTGGGCTTTTTTGGGCTTTGAATTGGCCTAAATTTCCATTGATTCATTTTGGCAAGCCATGCTTGTACAAAATGCATTTAAGCCATAATTTTTCACGAGGGATTTGGGTTTTTCTCTTTCATGGTTATTCTAGTAATACAAATAAATGAGTATTATATATGTGTGTATGTAAACGAATATCCTCGGACTGGATACCAAATTCGGATCCGCCACAAATCTGTGACGGAGTTAATTTTCATCACCGAATCTGACAAAAAATTCGTTAAGCTAAAATCACATCCACCCATTCAAGGCGGGGCGGATATCCGTGAAAACAGATTTTCTTGCCAACCCTAGTGGTAGTGAATGGATTTCCATATCCAACCCTTTCCTTTGGCAAAATTCCGGGGAAATATTTCAACACTTTCTAAAATATTCTCATGGGGATTAAGTATGTTTTAGAATGTGAGACGAGTGGAAGTCTTGGTTTGATAATTTGATTCAGTTGAATGGCATAGGGGTGTTCAAGGAGATATTCGCTGTATACCCTAATACAGTAAGGGTGGTCAAAGACTGTGCCAAGCAATATGGGATTTTTGCAACTTTATTTTAGGTGAGCTCTAATAAAGCATTATTCTTGGAAGCTGCCTGTATAAATGTAAAATTTTGACATGGTTCGTCATCGTGAATTCATGATAGTGAGTTTGGATGGAAATGGACATGGACCAAGGATGGGGCATTCTTGATTCTTTTTTTTTTTTTTTTTAATGGTAAAATTGGGAGAAGACCCCCAAGGGAATCAGGAGACTTTCATTGGTAAATTGGTTTGAAAGGGACTTTGATCTCCAAAATCCCCTTCTTTGTCTGGTTGGCAATGTCGAAAAGGCTCCCAACCTGTGACATCCCAGAATATTTTGATTCGTGGGTGTTTGGAATAGATATTTAGTGCATCATCATTTTCAGGGAAGCTTAATAGACTCGTCATCACCTCATGGTTAGATTTTCTTATGAAGGGAAAGTTTGAAACCATATCTAGGGAAGTTTTGGAATTCAGGTTTTCCTGGGTCAACTGTTGATACTTTACAAGATTCAAATTGTGAACCATTTGATTTGACAAAGGGAATAGGAAACTCTTATGATCTCTTTCTCCTTGTGCTATTATGATATCTGGTATATTTTGCTAGGAACAAATAGTAAGTGCTTAAAGCTCAAGGAAACTTGTCTTGAGCTAGTGAATATAAATCATTACTATCCTTTGGTATTGAAGCACATGACACCATAGTTTCTAAAGGAACTAGGTTTGAAAATTTTTGTGCTTGGTAAGGATTCTCTTGTAACAGATCAATTACTCATTGTATGAGCCTTATGTGACACTTTGTTTAATATGTTTTCTTATTGATTATTGACCCTTCATAAAATAATGTAAACAAAAATTTACTTTGGAATTCTTGTTTAATACCACACAGCTTAAATCCCCAAAGTTTCCCATGCATTTTGAAATGATTGTATGACATTATTGGCAGTTACGAGATGATGCCATTGGAGGATCAGCTGGAATTAGCGCATCAGATAGGGACTACCCGTGGACAGATATTAACAAATTTGAATGATCTATCTCTTGGGACAAGCTTCTTGTGATAACAGCCTAGTTCTGAAAATCTTGTATTGTCTACCAGAATCAAATTCTTGAGTTTTGCCCATGTTAGGCAGAAGACACTTCTGAAGCAAGGGATTAGCAAGAAACTATGTTCGATAATTACTGTTCTAACCTGATTCTGATTAAGGGTTTTAATTTAGTTTGTGATGAATCCAAAATGGAGGTTCTAGCTTGATGGTGGTTGCAGAAGTGCACCCTATAGAGATGGTTGCTGCAGATACATGTCACATTACAGTTAACCAGTTATTTAGGAGCGTCCATAGTTAACAGGTAATGTGGCTTGTACTAAGTTGAAGTAAAATGTAGATTATCAGAGAATGTCTTGTCAAAATGTTGGCTCATGTGACCAGAGTGCAGATGATGTATAATCATGTTGTACTAATCAGTACACCGTTTTAGTGGAATGCAATGCAAAAATGGCACTTTCCAATCTAACCCAGTTTTCTGTTCTTCCTAGTGCATAGCTGTGGTTAGTGCTGCCGAAATCTAACTAATAAACTGAACCAACAGCGAGACTTTGCATAACTCATTCATGGTTACTTTGCAACCTGATCTAAGAGTGTCTACAGTGAGCTCACAAATTGAAAATACGTGCCTTTCAAAAAAAAATATATATTAAAAATACTTACAATGTGAATTATATTAGATTTTTTTTTAAATTCATATGGCGCTCAATGAGTATTTTAAAATTTTAAGCACTTGTATTGATCATTGATTTCATTCGAAAGATCTTTAAAAATGTATTTCAACGATATCAACTTTTTCAAAATACGACAACTAATGAGACAGGTATGAGAATTTTCATTTTTATGAAATTATAACGACAACTTTCTCACATGTACATTCAACACAATCATTGCCAAAAGCTGCGAATAACATGTTCATTAGAATTTGATTCAATTAGGTGTAGATGGTACAACCAAATTTGATAGGTGCCAATAATACAAACCAAGTTTAATCTCATAACCTGACCTTTTCCAAAGGTAGCGACTACTCCACACCACCATTGCGTTTTTGTTTTTATTTATTTATTTCTTACTTGCACCACCAATAAATATGTTAAACCTAAAAAGAAATCAAAAAGCAAATCGAAAAGAACCCAAAAAAAAGGCAAAAAAATGCTCCTCTCCCCTCGATCTCTTGCACTCCTTGCTGCGTGTCGTCCCAAACTCGGTGACCAAACTTTACTTTCTCGCAAGCTTCGTCGTTGTCATTCTCCTCCTCTTCCCTATCTTTTCCTTTTTGCAAAAACCCCAAAATCACAATGGGAAATAGCAAAAACCCTTGGTCTCATCGACCTCTGATCCCCTATCTCTCCCTCCTCGGTTGCATTCCACTACATTTCACTTGGAACAACTTATTTAATTTTATTAGATAGAAATGAAAGGGTTTAGTGAAGTTGATGATGTTAGAAATGAAGATTTTAAGGATGAACATGAGGATGAAGAAAATGATCAATTTAAAGAGCAAAGACAATCCATTTCAATAGAGGTAATTTGCATAAAATAATTTTCCTCTAAGTTGTATCTAATTTTTTTTTCAAAATAATTGATTGGTTATTAGTGCAGGTTTAGGTCAGAAATTAGTGAAGTGGCGGGAGGCTTTAGAGAGTAAAGGTTTTAGAATTAGCCGTTCGAAGATGGAGTATCTAGTGTGCAACTTTGGGTGTGAACCAAGAGGGAGAAGTAATGCAATTGAGATCGAAGGTG
This sequence comes from Berberis vulgaris, assembly GCA_963556465.1. Lineage (NCBI taxonomy): Eukaryota > Viridiplantae > Streptophyta > Magnoliopsida > Ranunculales > Berberidaceae > Berberis > Berberis vulgaris. Next base: position 79,328,560 of record OY747125.1, on the reverse strand, counting down.
TCGAGGTCCCGTAGTGTGAGGCTTTTCGATATCTAGGATCTATAATTCAAAAGAATGGGGCTATTGGAGCAGATGTAGACCACAGGATTAAAGCTGGTTGGTTGAAATGGCGAATGGCGTCAGGAGTATTATGCGATAGAAGGATGCCTGCAAGGCTAAAAGGGAAATGCTATAAGACAATTGTTCGACTAGCCATGCTATACGGTTCAGAATGTTGGGCTACTACGGGACAACATACGCATAGGATGGCAATAGCAGAAATGTGTATGTTAAGGTGGATGTGTGGTAAAACTCGTAAGGATAAAATTAGAAATGAAAGAATTAGGAGATACTTAGGTGTAGCGCCCATAGAGGAAAAAATTAGAGAAAGACGTTTAACTTGGTTTGGTCATGTGCGGAGGAGACCAAGCACGGCGCCAATTAGAAAATGTTTAGATTGGCAAGTTAATGGAGGGTGTAGACGGAGGGGACGACCGTTGAAAACTTGGATGAAGACGGTGAATGAAGATATCATTGAGCTTGGATTAGGTGAGGAAATGTGGGAAGATCGCATTGCTTGGAGAACCAAAATCCATGTAGCCGACCCCGAAAATCTCGGGAATGGGCTTTGATGATGATGATGATGATGAATTGATTGGTTATTATATAATGCATTACTGCATAGGCATATCTAATGGATGTAATAAGTATGTAGATGCCTTATAACGATGTTGAGAACCCAGAGACGAGCCATTTAGAGGTAACCGCCATTTTGTTGTTAAGTAAATTAAAATTTTAATTAATATATGAAACTAATTATAAAATGAATCATAATGCAGAATGATGATGATAATGTTGATGAGTGTGATGACAATAACAATGAAGAAAGATCATTGGCACTGGTAGTCGATGATAGTCACTTATTTGTTACAGACGAGGTAAGAAAGTTTGTGTGTTTTCGTTTTCACCATTTTTCATTGTTATAAATATGTTGTTATTAACAAGTTTTTAATTTTTTTTAGGTATTCTCATCAAGGTTTGCGTTGATAGCTTGGGTCCAAGGCATCGATAGGGAAATATCACTAAATCGGAACCTGCTAATAAAAAACGGAAGGGAATGATCCATTTTGGTTGTGAAAGGGGAGTGAAGCCTAATAAAAGGTTAAAGAATTACGTTCGATCAAACAGTGCAAAAAAGTGTGGCTGCATATTTCAGTTGAGAGGGATCCCACTGGAGAATGACTATTGGATGTTGCAAGTGATATGTGAAACCCACAATCATCCTCGATCAGACTACTTGTTGGTCACTCGTTTGCTGGAAAATTGAATGAAAAGGATGTGATTTATGTGTAGAATATGGCGAGGTCGGGTGTGAACCCTCACTGCATCTTGTCTCGGCTGAAAGAGATGTATCCGAATAATATCTCGAATTTGAAGCATACTTACAATGTAATTTGTCGGATAAAGACACTCCAACAAAGAAACATGACGACTTTGCAACATACTCTTAAGTTGTTGAGAGAGCACAAGTACATAGAGTGACATACTGTTGATCATGAGAATAGAGTCACCAATCTTTTTTGGGCGCATCCTAAATCTATTTAGTTGGCAAAGTGTTTTCCACGAGTAATGTTTATGGATTGCACATATAAAACAATCACTATAGAATGACGTCGATCGGAAAGACCTTCAATATTACATTTTGTTTTATGTGTTCTGAGAATGAAGAGTCACACGTTTGGGCATTGGAAAACTTGCAAGAATTTTCGAGCCAGACAACTTGCCAAGCGTGTTTGTGACTGATAGAGAATTGTGTTTGATCAAAGCTATTGAGCAAGTTTTTCCAAAGGCAGGGAGATTATTGTGCACATGGCACATCAACACAAATGTTAAGAAAAACTGCAAAAAACACTTTGAAGATAATGATAGATGGGCCGAGTTTATAAATTCCTTTTCAGACTTGTATAGATCAAGTACAAAAGATAAATGGAACAAGGCCACAATTGAGTTTGATAGAAGATGGGCATCACACCCAAAGTGTTTGGAATATCTCAAGACAGTTTGGTATCCTCATAAGGAGTACTTTGTCAGTGCATGAACCGATACATTTATGCATTTTGGCCAACGGACAATCGGTCGAGTTAAAGGTGCACACTCGAAGTTGAAACACTCATTGAAAAATTCACAAGGTACATTCCTTAATTTCTGGACAAAGATGCATGATATGATCGAAATTCAACTAGTTGAGATAGAATCGTCATTTCAACATAGTCTGATGAAGGTGAACACTGACATATGTTCATCTTATTTGGTCTTACTTCATTGGTCGGTGGCGTACAAGGCTATTGATTTGATCAATTCAAAAATTCGGAGGTATGAAAATGTCGGGGTTGACCCTGTCAAGTATGGTTGTGTGCTTCAAACGACTAATGGATTACCTTGCACTCATGAACTTTTAGGTTATTTAACTCCCACTGGACAAATTCCAATACACACCATGGACAAGTATTGGCTTCAACTTGGTGTAATACCTATTCGTGAATGTGGCAATGTGATTATAGACCCAGTGGTTGACGCCCTTATAAATAGGTTTAATGAGTCAACTCATAATCAAAAGTTGGTGATGAAGAGGAAATTTATAGAGTTGAGTTCCCTGGGTGACAGTGTGAAGATCGAACCATTAGCATTTGTGGCTGGAAAGGGGAGACCTAAAAAGAAGAAGTTGGCTAATCACGAGAGGTCCACAAAAAGGGATCCATCGAGACATGAATACGCCATGACACAAGAAGAAATGAAAGGCAAAACTAAGAAGTTGTCAATAAAAAAAGAGAAGCCGAAAGTTCATAACAATAGATTGATGAGGCAGATTATGTCTTGGATATAGGATTATATTGACAACTTTGACAATGTTCTAGGCGACGAAAATTGTGGCTTTCGATGCATAGCCAAATTTCTTCATTATGACGACGAAAGCGGTTGGAAACAGGTACGGAAAGACCTATTGATGGAGCTTGAAAGTAGTGCAGAGTTGTGGGTTGCAATGTGGCACGAGTTAGTGGTCAAGGTTGTCAAGGATGCTTTGCGAATTTCAGAACGCCAAGTGCGGATAGACAGAAAAAGTTGGTTTATGGACCCCGATATGTTAAAGCTCGCAGCGAACCGTTACCAATGCGTTTGTTATGGGAACCAAAGCACGACTTGTTTTCCGTATGTTTACCCGACACCATAGTTTAACGAATGACGCGTTTGTTTCATGGCACACTTGGCTCAGAGCAGTCACTATATCTTCCTTCATATGCAACAGAACTCACCATTGCCTCCTATAGTACCAACTTGGTCGTGTCGCATGCTTCCTTTGGCAATCTCGTTGAAAAGTAGTTTCGATGTCCAGCTCAGTATTGGTGCAATAATGGTAAAGAAGTTCAACGACAAGAATAAGAAGAATGTGAATAAGTCGAACGAGGTCGTGAAATATTGAATTGATGCACATATTGTATTTTGCTAACCATTACTGTGATGAAAAACTGTAAATTTTTTGTGACATAGGAACCATTGTTTTGTTAGAAAAGTCACCGTTGTTTTTTTTTTCAAGAAAGACTTGCATGGTTCGAGTTTTTGTTAATATATTATATGAAATTTGACTTTATTTAGTTTGAGCTTTTGTTCATGTTTGATGCGACAATGTGAAATTAGAAAAAAGATTAGTTGGTTGTGACAATGCGAAATCAGAAAATAATATCAAAAACCTCGCCTGAACCCTTGCAGGCTTTTTGAAAAAGTTTGCATTGTTCGTTGCGAACAAGAATTTTTTTGAAAAAACAATATGTTCGTCTGGAACCCTGCGGGCTTTTTTAAAAAGCACAAATTGTTCACTGTGAACAAAAAAAAAACCTGCATTTTTTTCTTTTTCTGAAATTCAGGTTTTTGAAAAAAAAATTCTTAAACTTTGTTTTCTGACCTTATTCGCATTGTCTCATCAAACCTAAACTTTGTCGCATCGAACCTAAACTTTGTTTATTCGTTTTCTAACGTAAACTTTGTCGCATCGAACCTAAACTTTGTCGCTTTGTTACATTGTCGCATTATTTTCGAACCTAAACTAATAGCCTCGCATTGTTTGTTACTTTGTTACAACAATAGCCTCGCATTCAATTCATTGTCACAATCTTAAAATATAATTTTTTTTAACAAATTGAACAATCAATATTGAACATAAGTAAAAACTTGTAGCTTGTTAAAAAATATTTCTGAAGTTTACAAAACTTGTAGCTTCTTAACAAATATTTCGCCAAGGTTTTTTTTTATTTATTATTTTTTCTTTCCGAACTTTACAAAATGAAGACACTATCTTTGCCTCCGACTATAGTGTTTTTGTTCGTGCTTAGATTTGCTTCTATGCTTACTTCCTCCACCACCAACTTCACCAATGTCAACACTAGGGCGTACGTCAGGCTTTTTTTCCTCTTGTTCAAAGGTAACAAATCTCGTAGTCTATTTAGCCGGTGAGCAACGCAACCCTATCGACATTCCCCCTTCTTCAATAGAGGCATTGATCAACTTACGAGCCTGAGCAATGGCAATCTTCTGCAGGGAAACATTAGATGTTAGTGCAAACCATGTAAAATTGTGATATTACATAAGTGTAAAATATTTGTAATTACCCTCTTATTTGAAAAAAAAACAAATGTCTTCTTAAGGGACGACTTCTCCTCTTGTTCGGTGGTTGTACGAAGCGATGGCTAATGCAGTGAAACCAGTCCAAGTAATCTTGCGGAGAGTCCCATGGAAGCTTCACGCGGGCACCTTGTTTGCTAGTTGGCACAACATGATAATGCCACCTTTCAGCGAACAAAGACAAAACCTCATACTTCACGGAATAATGTTTGCCAGATTGAATTCTATTCTTCATTTTGGCTTGGATTGGAAGAGTTGGGATGACTTGTACCTTTCCCAATTGTCTAATAACTTTATCAGGGTGATAGGGTTCTTCTATGTCGAGGCATAACAAACATCCTGTGAACCATGTGATGCCATGAAGGGAAGTGTTTCTCTTGGACTCCACATAAGGTTCCCAAAGTACCCGCTAATTATAATAATTAAAACTTATTAATATATGACACATACAAAAAACTTTATTGAACTTAAAGATGCAAATTTACCTCTTCCGGGGACATGTCATCGAGATGCTCCCTAAGAGTGATGATTTATTCGTCCAAAACCCCTACAATTTGTGTGGGTTCCCACTTAGCCATGGTGGGGAGTCTAGCATTCCACTTCAGTTTTGTATTACCCCAGAATCTAAAGTGATCATATATCCATGCTCATAAACGAAAATAATATAAATAAATATTATGAAATTCTTATATATTATGAAGGTAATTAACAAAATAAAAAATTCGAAATATACCTCCAAAAGTGGCAAATATCCAGAAATTTGCTTCGTTCCCTCTCTGCTAGCGCCGCTTAACTGATGAAACAAGAATACCAAAGCTCTTACGCCCCATGCATACTTGTCAACATCATCCACCTTCATTAGCATCTTCAAATATTCAATATGAACATTTCTTTACTTTTATCATAAAATATAATCATACCCAGAAGAAAAAACAAGTAACCCCTACACACTTGTTCTTTCCTTTCAAGAGAATCAGCTTCCGTAGCTTGTCTACAACAGTTGTCCTGAATAAACTTCATTTCCACAGATCTGCCATTCTTCTTGACATGGACTTTTGCTTCTTTATTTTCAATCCCCAAATCATCCACCAATAATGTAACATATTCATCTACCGTCATCTTCGTTGTCGTTCTAACCGGCTTACCAACGTACAATTGGCAAAATGAGTTATACAGTAGACGTCGTCAGGGTGATGCTCATCTCTCCAAAAGGTAGGTGGAAAGTGTTGGTCTCAGGTTTCCAACGCTCCACGAAAGCACAAATGATCACCTTATCAAGACGATCCTTACAATATTTAATCATGGGATACAAACCACTATTGTAGATCATTATCTTTACTTCATTCGGCTCATGTTTCAAATTCCAATTTATAAAGTTCCTATGTTGATGCCGACATCGCAATGTGCCTCGTTCCTAAATACAAGAAACATATATATTAAGTAATTCAATGTTGAAATATATATAAATAACACGCTTATATAATTTAACCAACTAAAAATATTAACTTAGCTGCTCACTATCCCAAATGGCATGAGAAATATGTCCATGGTAATCTTCTAATGTGGAAAAATCCACAAGACCACCGGGATAAGAATCTCAACTAGCATATTTTTTTCCTTACCCTCAAAAATCCTAAACCCAAAGATAGAATGGATGGCTCACTTACAGAAGAGTTGGAGTCCCAAGAGAGCTACGTTTTGCGCTTGAGAGGTGGCGTTTTTGAGCTGTTGCGTTTTGGAGAGTTTGAGGGTTTTGAGAGATTTTTGAGGGAGAGGGAGGAGATTTGAATGTGGTGAGACATTTACAAGCGATTTAGGTGAGGGAATAATTTTGAATGGGGGAGGGAGGAATCGCCTATCGATTTCAATGGGGAGGGAAAAAAAGTTGGGTTTTTGTTTATATAGGTGGTGTGAGAAAGTATGGTGGTGTGAGAAAGAAAGTAGGTGGTGTGGGAGAGTAGAATTGTGGGAAAAAAACACTAAAGGTCGTGTGGAGTAGTTGTTGCCTTTTCCAAATGAACCAATGCCATGAATTCTGGTATGATGGGGTTTGGGGTTTTCGGATAGTTCGTGTGATCCAAATGAAATCGATCAAATAGGATCAAATGAGTACTTTGCGCCATTGTTGGTGACAATGGATGTTAGGCATCAAATCTGTACTAAGTGTAGTAGCTAGTTGGACTTGTTTCCGGCGTTGTATGGTTGTTGTTATCAGTGGACGCTAGTGTGACGTGGATCCCGTTTAGGCATTGTTTTTTCTGTTATTCAATTTTTTTTTTTTTTTTTTGGGTTTAAGGTTGGGAAAAAGAAAATTAGGTTTCTCAAATTGCAAATTGCAATCCAAAGATGTGGGCGAATTAGGATCATCGTATTCGTCGATAAACATCCCTTTTTTGCAAACTTCTTCCTTCTTCATGTTTCTTTAATTTGAAAATCTTCAAAACATGATGTGGTTTGGTCTCATAATGCAATAATTTGTTGATGACCATATCTCCTTTGTACACATCGAACAAAAGTGGTTTCTCCCAGTAACATGGCTCACCTCCTCAAACGAATTTGAAAAGATCTTATTCTCCGTCCAACCCCAACCTGCTTTGAGACGTCATCGGTGACTTTTTGCAACATCGTGCTCTAAGTTTTTACCATTGTGACACTAAACAAAAACAATTTATTGAAAATTAATTAACAAAATTTCAAACATTCATTAATTTTTCCAAACTCAATAAGACTGATTACAATATCTTCATTATAAATATTTAAACAAAAATAAAACCTAAACCTACATAGACTTATAATCCTATTTAGGCTTATAATAAATCGGCTCATTATTTAAATAAAACAAAATAATCTAATACTCCATTGTTGGAGAAGACTCCATTAAAACAGCCACAAACTTGTTACAAAGGAACAAGGTTGTTAAGTGTTGGATACTACTACTCTGGCCTTGATTCACACCCAATAAAGACGTGCAAATGTATGTGAAACATCATATTCTATCCTTGATATGAAAAGGGTTGTCCCTAGTTCCTTCCATAATTCTAAACAACATCCTTCTCAACTCTCCTCCATTTCCCACCATCACCAGATCAAAATCAAGACCTTTATTCTTCTTTTTTACCACTAGATTCTCTGCTTGATCTATTCATGTAAGCCCAACGGCAAAAATCTTCGCCCCACCCCACTGAAACATAGGGTGTGATTGGTTGCATGAAATCCTATGCCATGGAAATCAATGAAGGGATCCCTATATTTTTGGCTAATTTGAGGTATAACTCAACATGCACTATTTGATTTTGTTATCAATGGTGAGAATAAAAGTCTCATGAACATGAGAATCACATGCCTTGGAGGACCAAGGAGTGAAATTTCCAAGTTCATGGGACTTTCATTCCCACCATTGATCACAAACTCAAATGGTGGATATGGAGTGATATATCAATTTAGCCTAAAATGTAGGGGTCCCCTCATGACTTCCCATGGTATAGAATTCCATGCAACCAAACACACCCTTAGTCTTCCCAAATTTGGGGTCTCATTGTTAGTAGAAAATCATTTTGTCAATGCTAATGAGTAGTAAAAAGGGGGTTTTAGTTTGCATAAGGTACCAGAGAGGAAGAATGAGGATGTATTTCATGGACCACCATTGCTAATGATGTTATTGATATTCCAGGATAAGTATTCATCATGGTTTTTGAGTTTGAAGCAACTTTTAGGATGTAGTGTGTCTTCCCAATAAATATAGTAGATGTGTGTTCCTTATTGTTTACTTCTTGAATGGGATTAGAATCAAAGAATTTATTTGCAGTATCATTCGATTCCTATGACGGAACCACCGATCCTTTCGATCATCTACGCCATTACCAGCACGTAATGGCGTTCAAGGAAGGATCTGAATTCGTCATGTGCAGAACCTTTCCCACCAGTCTTAAAGGCCCTGCATTGACGTGGTTCCACAGTCTTCCATCGAAGTCAATTGACTCCTTTATCAAAAGCCAGCATTTCAGAAAAAACCCGCACTATATACTCTCTCTAAGGCAGAGGTTCGACGAGACGCTCTGAGAGTACGTCACACGCTTCAACAACGAGCTGACATTCATCGACGGGTGCAGCGACGATACAACTGTGACGACATTCACTGCGACCATCAAAGAGGGAAAGCTCTTTGAGGACCTCACCTTGGAGCCCCCTCTGGACATGGCAGAGCTTCTCAAGAACGTCCAAAAACACATCACCCTGTAGGATTCAATGACCGCTAAGAGGGAGACCGGAGGCAACAAGAAGCCCTCAGCTTCTAAGGACAAGAATGAGGAAAAAAGACACGAGGATGATGAGCGGAGCAGGAGGAAGCACACTTACAACAAACTGGATCCTGATCATCCTAGGCCAGAGAAGTCATCAAACTACATTGGATCCAGAGTCGTGACACCGCTAAATGCTAGTCTGTCAGATGTACTCAACTCCATGAAAAATTGGGAAAAATTGAAGTGGCCCCTGAAGACACGCGAATACCCTGCAAGAAGGGACAACAAATATTGTGCGTACCACAAGGAAGGCGGCCACAACACCAATGACTGCAAAAGTCTGAGGTATGAAGTAGAGGACTAGATCCACAAGAGAAAATTGAAAGACTTCCTGAAGTCTGAGAAACAACCATAACAAACTAGGGATAGGGGGGAGTCAGTCAAAGAGGTAGAGAATAAGACTCCTGAGATAATATATGTTCTTCATAGAGTCGGACCGAATGAAGACCAGTCGCACAGGTCCCGCAAGCGAACTCTGCTGGATATGTGGACAAAACTCGCGGATGAAGACATACAAGTTTGCTATTTGAAAATTCAGAACCCCATTCCCACTTTGACCTTCACGGACAAGGACCTCGATGGAGTCCGAGCACCGCACAACAACCCCTTGGTCATCTCCGTTTTCATCGCAAAATGGGAAGTGAAGAGAGCTCTCGTTGACACAAGAAGCTCGTTCAACGTTCTGTTCTACAATGCTTTTCGTAACATGGACCTCAAGATGAAAAACCTAGTGTCATCAGAGCACCCGCTGATCGGATTTAGCAGGGAGAAATGTTTTCCCATTGGAAAGATAAGATTAGCCATGGTAGCTGGATAACCGCGGCTGAAGAAGGTCCTATTTCCGGATTTCATGGTGGTAGACGCACCATCGTCATACAACCTCATTACAAGAAGATCGTGGCTACACCAAATGGAAGCAGTGGTCTCCACCCTTCACTAGTGTATTAAGTATACTGCTAACAACTCAGAAGGCACAATACGTGGAGACCAACCAACGACATGAGGTTGCCACTACGCTGCACTGAAACAGATAAAGTGCTCCAAAATTCAGCTACATCATGCAGATCAGCCTGACCTAGTGCAAGGCCTAAAGACAGAAGGGCACCATTTTCGATTGGTACATGAGCAGTCAACTCTCCTGCCCAGTGAGTCGTAATGGCAATGGCAAACGAAAACACATACCCCTGACATTCCGTCAGCGCAGAGATCCGCCCATTTGCAAGGTTTTCTCTTCAGTGACCTATGTATCGCCTCGACAGTTCACTAAATGATCCGCGAAAGCTATTTGAATTCGCTTCGAGGTAAAGATCAGTTTATCTCCATCAACAGTTAGTTTGCTTAAAGTTGTTTGTTTATCTTTCTGTAGTCAATATTGAGTTTAGAGTTCTTAAGAGACTTATGTAATTCGTAATCATTTAAGAAATAAAAAATAATTTCAGAAACATACTCTATTGATTATTGGAAAGATGTAACAACAAGCAACTTGAGGCAGATACAAAAGACTGAGCACTATAAGCATCTAAATATAGGGTGAATTGAAATAAAAGACTCGCTTAGACAATTCTGCAATGGACAGAGTCCGACGAAAACCTGAAAACCCTCTGATACGAGTAATCTGCATGTGAGAGCAAAGATAAAAACTGCTCGACCCCTTCTAAATACGACAACAGAGTAAAGAGAATGGGAGATGCTCGACCCCTTCCTAGAAAAAGACAAAGTGTAAGAGAGGATTGAAAGGACTGGGTCAGAATGCTCTGTCAAATCACTCCAAGAAAGGGCTCTCCTTACAACATCGAGGACCTCACGACAAGCTGTTGATTTCCTCACGAGACGTCTCACCATCTATCCAACCTCCTCAAAGGATTTAGAAGAAGGCAAATGAAGATGGCCACAAGCAATGTAGTTATGGTCCCATAATGCTTTCAAGAGATACCACTTTTCTCATAGGCGGTGGCAGGTTGGACTGAGAGCTACCACACCAGGAGACATCGCACACCGACTAACACTTCGATCAACCATTGGTTAGAAGTGGGATCCGAGCACACAAAGACACAAGTGGTACGGTGTAACACCAAGGCATCTCCCTTGGTAGAAAATTTGCACTACTTCTCCGTGACATGATAAGAGATTACGAGACCTCAGCGGATTAACTACGTGCCCACCCACAACAGGTGACCACGCATAACAACTATCACCATGCCTGGTCGAGGTAAACATCAGAACTTTCGGTAACTCCAATGATGGAGATCTAACTTCAGCCTTTAAAAAATTCAAAGCATCTTATCCATAAAAGAACATTACAAGAAATAAACTCAACAAAAGATGATGCCTACAACGATTGGAAAACACCGTTATATAGACATAATGGTTAACCAAACGGGCACTCCAACATTAACTGCCAAACATTGAATGCCCTATGGGAAAATGGAAGACGACAGTTCCCAAGGAAACTGCGCAGATCACGTCAATCAATTCATGGTGCTGCACGCAACCCCATCAATTGAGGGGGAGTAACTGATATACTCAAACGTCACACAGCTTACACCATATACGTGTCACCGTTCGACCTACGCCATACACGTAACACACCACGCATGAAACCTTAGCCCTTCTTCTGCATTAGCCTGTTATCCGAACAACACCCTGTCGCATGCTTGGTGCAAGCACTCGAGGATCCTAGTCAACTTTGACGTACAGACTTTACCACTCGCCGAGTTAAGGTAACTTCGTTCACATCCCGAACCACTAGATTTGCACACCCCTCAGCGGGCGGAACCTCTGGTCAAACTGAGCAAGCTTAGTCAGCCAACACTGATGACAATAGCTTCTAGTTCACCCAGACACCTAATTTGCTTAGTGCAGGCATTCGCGATTTAGGAAGTGGGAGTCTAATCAGCACTGCCACGCTTGGTGATGACAACTTGTCAGGGATCACTGTCCCATTCACCGGCAGTGTTCGCCGAACCTAATCAGGTAAGCCTAGTTGGCGACGACCAACAACGAAAGCTTCTGATCAAAACCTAAACTTGTAGCCCCCACTGCGAGGGTGCAGATAGTCCGGAATGTAGGAGCCTAGTCAGTCTTGGACTGATTCCGATGGTTTGCCACGGGACCAATGCTTTTCAGCGTAGTCGCCAAATAACCAAACTTAGACTTGTAGCCCATGCTGCGAGGGTGTAGATAGTCTAGAAGGTGGGAACCCAGTCAACCACGACCTGATTTCGACGGTTTGCCACAGGACCACTGCTTTTTAGCATGGCTGTCGAACCCTCCCAAATTTTTAGCTTGGTGAACTAAGGTGTAAATAATTTGGATGGTGAGAGCCTAGTCAGTCCCAAACTGATTTCGATGGCTCGCCACAGGACCACTGCTCTTCAGTGTGCCTGCCAAACCCCTCTCGAACACGTAGCCCCCATCGCGCGGGGAGGGTGTCGACGGTTCAAAAAGTGGAAGCCTAGTCAGTCTCGAACTGATTCCGACGACTTGCCACGGGACCACTGCTCTTTATCCTGGTTGCCAAACCTTTACTCCTTGAATTTGTCGACTATTTTTCTCGGTCATAAATAATTTGGAAGGTGAAAGCCTAGTCAATCCCAAATTGATTCCGACGGCTTGCCACGTGACCACTGCTCTTTAGTCTGGTTGCCAAACTTTTACACCTCGAATCTATCGACCAGTTTGCTCAGTCATAAACGATTCGATAGGTGGGAATCTCAAATAGTTCACCCTCAGGACTGCAGATGCAAATATGAGCTTAGCTAAGTCAGCCCATTCATGCTCAAACAGATTGACATTCTAACATTAGAAAAAACCACTCATGCCGATACAAGGATAGTACAACCGGTGCCCAGATGAAAGTTAATTAGGACGCCAACCCGAGCTTATGGCGCCTGATTCGGTGTGAACACTCTGACACGTATTTTTGGCCACCACAGCTTGTTCGCAATAACAGCTACAACCGACCAGTCAAACAAACAAACAAAATCTCAAGGAGCTTACCTATGGGACAGGACACAACTCGGGTGACCCAACCCCCAGTTAAACTGTTTGCAACATGCCCGTTATCGAACATAACTACGCAGTAATGACCCCGAGTCATTCACAATACAAAGCGATCAAGCTCTCTGCCGCTGACAGACTAGACAACGTTTTATTGATTCAATCAACCTATGCCAAAGTAAGACGACAAAACAAAAAACATACAATAGAAACGCCAAGTATGAAACGAACAATAATGTTTTCATTAATGGCCAAGACAAAAAGTGTATAAACACACAAAGTTTTCTTCTAATCAGGAGAAGATACTGAAACAGAAGAGTTAAGCGTAGGAGGAACAAGGATAGAAATTGCATCTGTACGCACTTCAACTTGGACGTTAGTGATCGAACCGTCCTACTCACCCGACGACTCAAAAGTAATAGATAAGTCCACATATGACATCTTCTTGTAACGGCTAAGATCCCACTCTGGATGCTCCTCCTTCATCAGTGACAACATCTCCAGCCGGCCATGAACAACCTAGCGGAACTCACATTTGCCTTGTTCCTGGAAAAAGTTCTTCTTTTGCACTTTTGCATCAATAAGGTCACGCTCCAGTAGCTCCAACTTGCCAGTTAGCGCATCGAACCAAGACTGCTTTGTGGCCAAATTGCTATTCACAACACTGAGTTCATGCCATCCCAGTTCGAGTTGGTCCTCGGCCTTTTCCGCTTCTTGAGCATAAAACTCCACATCTGATTCCATTTGTTGCTTCTCAACAGCCTAGTAAGCTCCCTTCGAAGCACTCTCCTCAGCAAAAAACTGCAGCTAAGAATGCGCCTTAGCCACAACTTCCTGCGCAACCTCGACCTCTAGGCGGAGTTGGCTCAACTCCTGCTTAAGTTCGTCCCTCTCGGACACCGCGTCGGTCAGGTTACACTCAAGGTCCTCCAGACGAGCCCTTTGAGCCTCAGCGACCATAGTTGATTGTTCCAACTGCATCTTTTCGGCCTACTTCTTAAGCCACTCAATTTCATAGAGCGCATCATAATATAGCGTCTGCACGTACGAGAAGACACGCTCCAAGGTATATACTCTCTTGCGAGCCGCCTCTACCTAAGTCCCAACAACGGTCGCGTGGCTCATATAAGACATACCAAGCATAAGATACTTCAAACTTTTGTCCACACGCTCTTCCAGCGTATCCTCCTCAGGTTTTGGAGTGTGATTCATCAGCTAGTTGTGACGCCTGCTTATATGCTTCCTAGAAGCATACTCAACATCCACCTCTTGGTGCCAGACATGTGAACTCATTTTCACCAAATCCGGTGTGAACAGGCTTATCCGTGCATCAGGATGAAGCTTCCCTTGATTAGGAACTAATCTAGCGTCACCTTTTACGGTTACCATCGTCTTCAGACTCTCCTTCGTAGCTTTTCCCTTGTCAAGAGCGTTTGACCCTTTATTCCGAGACAACCCAATAGGATCCGGAGGTAGGGGAAGGACCGAAGTATCCAAAGGACCTTCCAATAGTTCTAGTTGTGACCTAGAACAAGACGGTGAGCAATGCAGACTACATGAGACACGGTCAGTACTACGACCACTTTGAGGCGAGTCAACGGTGGGGTGATCAGATTTCACCACCTCAGGCAAATCTGATACAAAACCCTCTACCGGAATGGCCCCAGGTGAATCAGCGCCGGCAGAAGCAGGCAGTGCGATCCGCACCAGACGATCATTCAGAGCATCAACCTGCGCGCCACTAAGATTTAACCCATCAGCAACTCCGGCCAACTGCAGATAATCTTTCTCCAAGCTAAGAGCATTAGTCTCCGCTTCAATAGGCCTAACAGACTCGCGCTCCTCTCTCAACGGAGCGGATCGTTTCGAAGACGACTTAGCCCTAACGCGACGCTTCTTCCTCACAAAGAGAGCAAGCGTCTCAGATGGATCCTTCGCATCAGACAGAACGAAAGTCTTGGCCCTAGCAACCTTCCTCTTCATGGAAGGGGCATCTTCTTCCAGCTTAATGCGCGACTCTTGATACAGAGTGGGGGCGACGTTCCAGTTGTCCCACAACCCACTACGAACGAAATTGGAAACTCTTATGATATCAACCGCCTCCCTTTTTGCCATGATGCGGAATGCATCCATGGTGGTTAGCTCCTCTAAGATAAGAGGATCGGTGGAAAACCTTCCTACAAAAGTTCACAAGCAATGATCACTCAGGCCGCTATCAAGAACATCAAAGTCACTAGAAAGGAGTTGAACTTACTCAACGGCCTGAACTGTCGCTCAAGCGAACGACTCTTGTACTGGAACTACTTCGAATCCGCAGGAGCCAAGAAGCAGTACTTTTTCAGAACTTGAAATCATTAGGCAGTTTCCCAAAGCAACTCGGCGACTTCATCGTGCGAATTGTATTGTTCTGCAGTCAAGGACCTGTTAGTAACTGGATCACCCGGGGAGTTACACTAACACCGACCTCCTTAGCACAGAGCAGAATCATGAGAATGATCCTGCATCCATTGGGCCCCAATTGAGTCGTGGGGATCCCCAAGAAATCCAAGAACTCCCAAATTACGTCAAGAACTGGAAAACGCACTCCAGTTTGAAGTATCCTTCGATGCAAACAAATGAAATCGGCTGGAGGCGACATTGTCATCTGATCGCCCGCCAGAAGGTACAATGGCAAGTCTTCAGGAACTCCATACCTTGCACGGATTTCGGCGAGACTAGGCTCGGACAACAGCCTGTCTTCAAAAAACTTTAGGCCCTTAGCCATAACAACATCATCAAGAAAGTTTTCTCGAGCCATGAAGAAGACGAATGAACCTTTCAGAACAATATCTTCAAAAGCAAGTGAAGCATAAATGTCAGCTTCAACACTGCGAATGACCTATATAGAGGACAGGTTCTCGCTTATTTTTCGCCGAACCAACACATGCCCAATTAATGCAGCGTGTTGCTCAAGCAACGATTCGGACTCAATCATCATGAACGCCGAATCCCTTCAAGAGATGACTTAGCGAACCGATGTGACGACCCACTAACTCAGGAGGAGTAGTTGATGATACATAAAAATGGTCACACTCCTAAGCTGAACACGTGTCATGATGATCTCGAGGAATTATGGGCTCAAGCATCTGCCCAACACAGATTGAGCCCTAACGGATCTAAGCCCGCTCAACTTCAATCTGCCAAGCGAACCCGGACTCTCACAACATGCTAGGCCCACACGTCTCACAACTATCCATGATACCCATAAGTCATCTTCAGGCAAGTATCTCGAGGATCAGATTTGGACAGGCAACTACAACTGCTATTTGCTTTCAACTAGGAAGTAAACACTAGAGTATGTTCCACATAGGGAAACTCCCCTCTACGAATTGCTCTTGGATTGGGAACTATCTCCCGCGTATCTAGGAGTGTAGAGCTAATAGGGAATTTTCCTTCTACAACACGGCTCTTAATTAGATAGGGATCTCCACGAAGATCTCTTCCCTAAACTACACCTATGATGGCCTGATTAAACCAGGGCTCCTTGTACTATAAATAAGACATGAGGTTGGCAAGCTAAGGTACGCTACAAAATTCTTATTACAATATTACACCTTCCTCAGATCCCCGTCTGACTTTAGCATCGGAGTGCCATCGGCCACCTCACGGTGGTATATGGCTCACGTGCATTACTTGTGCAGGTCAGTAGGTCGGCAGAAACATGATCAAAGCAGAGAGTAAAAATCGAATGCATCAATTATTATTATTATTACAATCTCTATAAATGAGAACAACCTTTACAAATCAACAATGGGTAAAACATGGGTTGGATTACATGTGTTGGCGAAGAAGGAATGTTTATTTCAATAGAGCATATATTACCATTAGCCTTGTTATGACATCCCTCATATAATTACTTCATATAATTACTTATATTAACAACTTTTATCACGTACACCACCATAAGGTCCATATCTAGTTAGCATTTCTCAAAATTGAATGAATGAGCTTCATTTCAATAATCTTCCAAAGAGAGCAAGTCCTGATTTTCACCAAATTGTTTTCACCTACGCATATGCCTGTGTGTGAACTCATGACCCTGTCAATAAAACTTTTGATTGTCAGAGGCCACCTTGATTCCTATACTACCAAGGAGCTTCACAGTCAGCACAAGGATGAGTTTGGGTGTAAAGTTAAGTGGGTTGGAATCGAAAACAAATATTATTATTTTTTTGCTAGTACGAATCTAGTATAACTAACACATGCATCACATAAAAGAATTAAAAAAAAAAGTATTGAATCATCAATAAAAATAGCCAATTAAAAAAAATCCTAAGGATATATTGCTCATATTTCTAATGCAATACAATGTTGTATATCCCGGTCAATATCGTGACTGTGAACTTGTAATTATCAAGTACAAGTAGTAGAAAAACAATGAAATCATTATGACCCAATACTTAGTGCAAGCTAACATCATATGTTACATACTTTTTTCTAAAGCTTATGCGCATGTATTATAAAGATTGAACACATTACTATAGTGCAGCTGGTTTAGCTAGTTTGTGAGCCTCTATATTGAGATCTCTACCAAGATATTTATAGGCCCAACCTTTGTTAAAGGCTAACAACCTTTTAATATTACATATTAAAGGCCTCTGAACCCATTCAATACTACTACTGCCTGCAACGTCGACTTCATATATTAAGTTAAGAATGCTTGAATCTCCCATTATCAAACCCTTTTGCAACTGTTGAGCTTGAACCAAAAGCAATGCATCCTCGACTGTGTCGCATTCAACCATGGTGCTATTAAAAACTCTTCCAGCAATCTTGTAAGCAACATGTGCCAAATTCTTGCGTTGTATATCAACAACAAACATGCCAACTGTCGCCTGTTTGGTAAGATCATAAACGCTAGCATCATTAGTGAACAATAAAAAGTCTTATCAATCAACTTACAAATGTGTAATTGCATCCAAAAAATCTCTTTAGCCTATGTTATCTAGCAATATGCAACTGAGAATAAACCAAAACATGTCTGCTAGAGTTATCAGTAAGCATTTGATCGTGATCATTAGGCATCAAAGCACCAACTGAATTGAAACTAAAAGCTTTTGTTTTTGTATCTCTCAATCCATTCTCTCTACTAGAAAAAGAAGCATCGTGCTCGAAGAAGATCACACAATTTAACTTGTTAGAAAATTGACATTAATGATCAGGCCCCCAACCACCAAAAACCAAGCCACAATGTTCACCTGCACCTCCAAGAGTTATGATAACAACCTGTTTCATCTTGAGTTGGTGTTGGATTTGAACATCTGATATTAGGGATGGGCATTCCATCTCATGATCCTGATCCCGTCCCAGTTCCGATTTAGAGTGGGATGAGATTGGGATGAAGATTTTCAGTCCTGCTCATCCTGTCTCGAATTTATATATTTAATATTATTAATTCTAATTAAACTACTCTTCTAAAGGAAAGTGTAAGATGTGTTGAAATTAAATCAAAAGATCTCCTATTTGAAAATTTACTTGCTTGATTTGGTATTTTTTTTTTTAGGTAGAAACTTCAATTTGGATATTTTAGGTCAAATAGAACCCATGAAAATTTATGTTTTTTCTCATTTTAGAATAATTATTCTTGTATAAAATAAAGGCAAATGATGGTTTGGGTTAGATTTGCACTATGAGTTATGTAGTTGGAAACATTGCTTATAATTGTATCTTATATGAATGATATTTCAACTCTTGCAAAGATACACAAAACAGATCTATCGAGGGTCTCCTTCTATCTCCATCATTTTTTTCCCTTAACCTCCCCACCCCATGCCGCCGGCCGAGTTCAAACCTGTGACGTGTGCTTCCATCCGCCACACCTCTACCAACTCAGCTGATACACATTTGGTTTTATCTCTCATCATTCAGTTGACAAACTTAATTTCATTGTAAGGTAACATTTTACAAATTTTATGTGACATTTAATATTATTATGATGAAAGTTATATGTAGTAAATTTGACATTATTGGTGCGTGAGCAATGTGCGACTAAGTTATTATGTCATTTTTTATTGGAGGACTATTTAGTACATGCTCATCTCGTCCTGTCTCGTCTCATCCCCAAACCTGTTTGGGATTGGATGAGGTCTATCTCGTCCCGATCCCATTCCAATTCCGAATGAATTGGATGGGATATGGATGAGATCCATCCCGTCCTGTGCCCGCCTCTATTTGTTATTGCACCACCCAAAATTTGGTGTAAAAAGAAAATTGCATCATGTTCAAGAACATTTGTAATGATTGCTATTTTCTCTATTTTCAGTACACCATTATTTTTGTCATTTGGACCAAACTCTATTAAAAGTCCGAAGAAATACTTTACGGCAATGTTTTTTCTTATAAAAAAAAATGAAATCATTTCTAATGATCTAAATGGAATAAAATATGGTTGTGAACTTAGGAGGCATCTCATCTTTCACAAGGGAGTGAGCTTGGTCAGTTTCTGTGACACCCTGTGTGAGCAGGCTCCGAGGCTGGCAGACTATCTTGTGTGGCAAATTCTGAGGCTGGCAACTCCATATATGGGCAGACTCAAAATGTTTGCATATTACCTTGTGTGGGCGGGCTCAGAGGCTGGCAGACTACTATGGGTTATAGTCCCATATCACCTGGGTGAAGGAAGGAGATGTGTTATATATGTGCGAGTTTGGATCCTCATGACACAATGCATTTTAAAGCCGTGCGGGCCTTGGGTCCAAAGCGAACAGTATTGTACCATGTGAATCGGGTCGTGAGAGTTTGGTATCAGACATTTGATTAACCTAGGCTAGGGTAAAGTCTAGGTGATCCTCAGAATGTGGATATGGGTGAATACAAGTGTATAAGTTTTGAGATAAAGTGACAAGGGTGAACCTTGAACTTTTAATACAGTTTCTTTTCTTTGTTGAATCTTGTAATAATATTCATTTTACTTGTATGTGCGACAATAATTGTATTTGATTTTATACGTAAATATTCTGTGTCATTTTTTTCATTTCGTTTTTCTATTTAGGCTCCGCTTGGTACACTGTAAAATAATGCATTTTGCAAATTAATGCATATGCATTAGTTTGCAATGCATTACTTTATGGGTGCTTGGTAGTGACTAAGGAAAACTGATGCAAAGTAGACAAGTGATTGTAGGTGGTGTTGATGATGGTTGTGGCAATTATGCTATAGTGGTAGTGGTGGTTATGCCATGGTAGTTGTGGTGGTATTAGTGTGGTTGTGGTGTGATATGGTAGCGGTGATCGTGGAGTTGGCAGTGATGGTGGTAGTTGCATTGGCAGTGGTTGTGATGGTTTTGTTATGGTGGTGGCAATGGCAATGGTGGTGGTGGCTATAGTAGTGACAATGGCAATGGTGGTGGTTGTTATGTTATAGTGGTCGTGGTGTGGGCGTGGCGATAACGATTATGGTGGTAATAGTGAGGTGGTGTTGGTTGTGATTATGCTATGATAATTGTGGTGGTGGAGGTGGAGGTGGAGGTGGTGGTGGTTGATATGTTATGGTGATCGTGGTGGTGGAACACAATGACAACAATTATGGTGGTGATAGTGAGGTGGTGTTGGTTGTGGTGATTATGTTATGATAGTGGTGAAGGTGGTGGTTGTGATGGTTATGGTATGGTGGTTGTGGTACTAGCGACTATGGTAGTTGTGAAGGTGGTGGTGGTTAGGGTGTTCATGAAAAAATTGGGAGTACTCGAGGAGATGATGAGAGTTTTTTGCAAAGTAATGCGAGAGATTTTGTTCCGCAAAGTTTTGCGAAATTTTATAACTAGAAAATGCAGAGGTCCTGAATTCAAATTCTTATAATCGTTTTCCGCAAAGTCAACCAAGCACCTAGTTTATGTAACCGCCATAATCTTTTGCATTATACATTCTTTTACCGCGTACCAAGCGAAGCCTTAGTGGTTTTGTTACTGCCAATGTTTAGTTAGCCTTTTGGCGAATATCGGGACAAGATTCTTTTTGAGGTGTATATATATTTTAGCACCCCGTATTTTTTCATACTTAATGAATTTTTATAATATATTTTTTGTGTATTTGTCTTCATGAAGTTATTTGCATGTATATGTGTTATTTGCTTGTTATTTTTATGTATGATAGTTTGTTAAAAGATGTTAGTAGAAAATTTAATTAGGATCGATTGCTCTATGTTTGGACTCTAGTGATGTTTCAATAGGTGAGTTGTAGTTTTCACGTAGAACTATTTACCTAGTTATTTTTTCCATCGAATCTTGGGACGAGATTCCTTTGAGTTGTATAAATTGTAACACCATGTGTCGGCGGGCTCAGAGGTTGGTTAGCTAACAATGGGGATTATAGTCCCACATCATCTGGGTGAGGGAAGGAGACATGCTCTATATGTGCGAACTTGGATCCTCATGACATATGTAGGTCCTAGGCCCAAAACGGACAATATTGTGCCATGTGGATTGGATCATTAAAGAATGGTATCAGAGTCGGACCTAGCCAGAAGTGTGCCAACAAAGACGTTGGCCCCAAGGGAGTGGATTGTAACACCCTGTGTGGGCGGACTCTGAGGCTGGCATGCTACATTGTGTGGGCATGCTTTGAGGCTGACAGCTCCATGTGTGGGCAGGCTCTGAGGCTGGTAGATTATCTTGTGTGGGTAGGCTCTGAGGTTGGTAGCTCCATGTGTGAGCGGGCTCAGAAGGCCGACATACCACCTTATGTGGGCAGGCTCAGAGGTTGACAAGCTACTAGGGATTATAATCCTATATCGCCTGGGTGAGGGAATGATATGTATTATATATGTGCGAGTTTGGATCCCCATGATACAACGTGTTTTAAAATCATGTGGGTCGTGGGTTCAAAATGGAGAGTATTGTACCATGTAGATCGGGTCGTGACAGTTTCCCACATAAAGAAGATGGCATGAAGGATTGAAGAGTGTTGAAAATTGTTATTGAGTTGGTCAATAGGAAGGGGAGACAATCTACACCAATGAAGAAATGTGGGACAAAGAAAAACAAATGGAGAGCATTTTCAACGTGGTTGTTATAAAAGTAACATCTATGATTAACAGGAGTGTGTAGTCTCATTAAATTAGCAAAAGTATGAATGGTATTTTTACAAATTTTACAAAGCAAAAAGTGGGCTCTTTGAGGGGATTTCATCCTGCAAAGCTCTCTTATTAGTTTAGCTGTGAAAGAATGGGAACTGATAAGAGAAGTTGAGATACCAAATTGATCTTGGATGAAATCTTTGCTAGTACTTTTGATCGAAAATCTCCATTTTTATCAAAGATCCACATCAATTTATCATGATTTATAAAACGTTAAGAGCCACTAGAGCACGGAAAAGAGCTTGAACCATGTCAACATTCCAATGAACCTCAGAGGAGTTTGGAACTGCATGAGCTCATAGATTTTTTGGGCAAATAAGGTAGGTTGAGCAATATAGCTTGTTGTTTATTCAGACAAAGTCAAACCAAGCTTGACCCAACAATCACTTCAAAGATCAGATTGTTCACCATTGAAAACCTACCATATAATCCAATGCTTCATCTTTTTAAAAGCAATAAGACACCCTCTCCATGCAAAAGAAGCCTCAACTGGAGCTTCAGAGAGTTGAAAAAGACTCCTCGTGTGTCTGTAAAGAGCCTTGAATTGTTGAATTCTCAAGTTACGAAGAAAAGAGTAAAGTATGCCACACATTTTTTTTACCATTAAGACAAAAGTCTTATTCCATGAGAAAGGATGTTTAGGTCTCCCAAATTCCTTGGGAGATTGATGGTGTCCCATTTATACATGTGTTTTGCTTTACTATCAGATGCTCCATTTCACCCAAAATTTCTAGGAAGATTATCCAATTTTTTAGTAGTAGGTAGTAGCTCAAGGAAGGAGGATGGACTGCATGGTGTACACTGGATAAAATTCAAAAATTTATTTGTGTAGAGAATGTGATAAAATGGGAGGTATGTTGAGTGTGGGCTTCAGGTGGTGGTGTCTCGAGTGACAAACTACCACGTCAGGTGTTGAGTTGGGACTTAAGCCCGAGGCAGGGTAGCACGTTAAGAACATCTCCAATTGATAATTCAACCTTAAGCTCAAAAGAATAAACTCGTTTCAGGTTTAGGGTTGGTATGCTCAAATGGGCAATTTAACAAAACTTGGAAAAAATATCAACATATATGTTTGGTGAGTAAATAAGCATTTTTTGACTATTAGAATTTTCAAATCAAAGAGAGTCAAACTAGTAATTTATGCTAGACGCTTAAGAAAGTCTTGAGCGCTCATAATTATTTTGAGCACCTAGCTCTGTCCAAATGAACCAAACTCATATATATTTTTTCCTGGCTAGGGCTAGGGTTGGTAGTAGATTCGATTAGACCCGAAATCTGATCCGATCCAAACCTGTAATGCGGTTCTGACATAAAACTTTGTGTTCCAAATTCGGATCCAAATTGTTTAGTTTGGATCCAATAATTATTGGTACAATGGATCAAACAAGATTTGAACCTATAGGACCAAAATTACGGTGTTCCCATCCTCGTCTGAAATTCTTCACCCCATATATAATACTAATTTCCCTAAAGTTAATGGGTGACTTGATCATCAAAATAAACAAGTTGATCTAATTAAAGTTTCTTTAACTCGTTGATGTACATGGATAAAATTTCAGCAATTGCATCTATCTACCTTCTCTTTTTTGTGGTAAAGGTAAAGGTAAAGCAATTGAGATGAGGATGGCAGTAGCCGTAATTCCTGGAAAACTTTTCTCAACATTATTTTACTTCCCCATCATCACACTCGCACTCCCCCCTATAAAAAAAAAAAAAAAGAAAAAGGAAAAAAAAAGAAAAAGAAAAAGAAAAAAAAAGATAGAAAAAACCCTTTCAGCCACCCCCTTCCCCCGCCCCCAACACCCCACACTCTCTCGCTCACTCTCCAAACAAAAATATGTCTCTTCTTCAACTTGTCACTATCACTCTCCTCTTCTCCCTCTCCTTCTCCGCCACCACCACCCCGAAACCATCCGACACGCCTCAAGATCTCGTCCGCACCTCATGCAGTAACGCAAGCTACCCAATAATCTGCCTCCGAACCCTCTCCTGCTACGCTGGCCCTGCCAAGACCCCCAACGACGTCGCACAAGCTGCCGTATCGGTCACACTCCGTCGCGCTCGAAAAGTTTCGGATTTTCTCGCCAACCTTCCCACCCAGCACATCAAGAAGGGAGAACAAGCTGCGATACAGGACTGTATCGAGCAGTTATCGGACTCTGTTGATGAGTTGCAACGAACTCTTTCGGAGCTTCGGCACCTTCGTAGCGGAACGTTTCGGTGGCAGATGAGTAATGCCGAAACATGGGTCAGTGCTGCTTTGACGAATGAAGACACTTGTCTTGATGGGTTTCAAGATGTTCATGTGAAGGTGAAGAAAGATGTGAAAAGGAAGATCTCCAATGTTGCTAGAGTTACTAGCAACGCCTTATATATGATCACCAGGCTCCAACAAACTCGTGGATAGATCAATCCGATCCGATCCAATCCAATCCAACAATGGTGAATGGTTATGATGATATTAATTAGTATACAAATATTTTGTAATTTTGTGTATGTTTAATTATTAGCTAGTGAAGTGATGGAGCTGAAACTAAGTTTGTGTAGTGTCTATGTTCGACCGACATGTTTAAGTTATCCCCATTACGTACGCTTGCTTGTTAAATGATGGAATTAACTTGTATTTGAATGATCTAGTGTGGACGGGTACATATTATTGATTGATTGGGAACAACAACTAGAGTGCTAGAATCAATGGTGTGGGGTAGTTTGTGATATGGGGTTGTTGTTGCCTCGCCCCTTTCCTCGCCATTTAGAATTTCTGTTGTGACATGTGAGTGGTCTTACAGGCTAGGCTAGGCCGTGCAATTGCTGTGGGAGGGAGGAAATATCAATTGGGCGCCACATCATAAAGGAGGAATTGAATTGATGGGCGGGCTTGTCCATCATAGTATTCTTCTTGTCTCTAAGGAGATGCGAGAAGAAAAGGAATTGAACCCTTCTAGCCGGCCCGGGAAACCGCCTGGTTTGCCCGTTGGGGGCAAATTTACATTTTTACCTCTCCTCTTTAAACACACAATCACAAAGCACTTTTTGGAGGAGGGGCAAAAATGTAAATTTGCCTCCCAGACGGGCAAACCAGGCCGAGATCCCAGGCCGGCTAGAATTTCTGAAAGGAATTAGATAGGGGTCATATTGTGTGTACTTGATCTTGGTCGTCACTGAACCCTTCTAGTCGGCCTGGTTTGCCCTCTTGGGGAAAATTTACATTTTTGCCCCTCCTTTAGATACACAACCACAAAAACGCTTTTTGGAGGAGGGGAAAAATGTAAATTTGCCCCCCAGGCGGGCAAACCAGGCCGAGATCCCAAGCCGGCTGGAATTTCTGGTCGTCACCAGTTGTTAAGCAGCCCCTACTAGGGTGTTGTTGACGAATTATTTGTGCGCTCCTTGTGGACTAGTGACGGTCGATTTATATATAGCTTCATCTCATGTCGTTACGAATGGCTCTGTAAAATACTTGTGTTGGGACTAGGGTTGGCAACGGGGTGGATTTGAGCAAACTCATTCCTGCCCCATCCCCGAAATCGCCCCGCATATTCGTTTATCATTTTTTTTCAAAACCATCCCTGTCCCGGGGCGGATACCCCATTTAACAAAAAAAAAAAGAAAAAAAAAAGATATGAGATCTGAGAAGAAGAAGAATGGAGAAGTTAGTTTCCATAGCTATCAATGCCTTCACAATAGCTATCAATGCCTTCAGATAGCTATCTGAGAAGAAGAAGAATGGAAAAGCTAGTTTCCATAGCTATCAGTGCCTTCACAATAGTTATTAATGCCTTCAGATCCCTCCTTCTGAGATCTGAGATAGCTATTGTGAAGGCATTGATAGCTATTGTGAAGAAGAATGGCGGATATAGCAAATCTCCTTCAGATCCCTCCCTATCCCTTGGAGACGGCGACATAGCCACCGCCCACCTTCATATCCCTCCCTACCCCTTGGAGACGGTGACATAGCCACCGCCGATCCGTCGTACACCTGCTCACTCAGTTCTGATCTAATCGATTTCCTTTTCGCCAATCTGATTAGCCTCGGCGCCACCACCTGGTTATTTTTGAACTCCACCGGATCTTCTCCTTGTTTCATAAGAGGAAACCGCCACCCGCCTCTCTGATTAGCCTCGGCGCCACCACTGCCACCCGCCTCTTCTGATCCGCCTTCCACCACGAGTCGTTCTTCTTCATCTTCATTTTTCACATTTGCTTTGTGTGAGTCTGAGAGTGAGAGTCATCAGTTTTTTTTTTCTCTTCTTCGAAATCGAAAGTGAGAGTCAGAGATGTAATTCATCAAATGGGTAGGTTTTTTTTTCCTTTTAAAGGGTCAGGGGTATTTATGTAAATTTTCACACTCGCGGGGCGGATATGGCCAAATCCGTATCCGCCCCGAATATTCGACAGATGTTGTTTGGATATCCGTATCCCCCCCCGAAACCCATTTAGCCATATCCAAATCCGTCCCATATGAATTAGGTGGGGCGGATATCCGTGAAAATCCGCCCCACTGCCATCCGTAGTTGGGACACCCACAATATTGTTTGTAGGCCAATTTTTAGTATGGGTAAATTTATAATTTGGCTTTCGCAATTGTGATTTTAAGTTTACATTATAAGGATATACAAGATACGATAGTTTTTGAAAAGTTATTATTATTCTGAGAATTGATCAATCTTTCCTATATTATAACAATAATTCTAGGCAGTCAGGGTTAGCTATTTTTTTTGTCAAATTTTGGGATTTTTACACTTCTGCCCTTTTTATAAATAATGTTTGTGATTGTGTTTTAAATATAATGGGTAAAAGTGTAAAAAAACTCAAACCTAGCAAAAAAATGGCTGCCTAGACTTACTCATATTATGATCCCAACAATTCTAGGTGGTCAAGTTTGCTAGCCACTTTTAGATTAAGTATTGACTTTTTTTTATAATTCTACATTTTCTATATATGATATATTGTGATTGTGTTTTAAAAAAATAAATAAAAAATTCTAAAAAATTAAGACTTAAACCTAGCATGCTAGACTTACTCTTGTACTCCCGATGGAAAGAACACCAAGAGTAGCCCAAGTCGCACTCTGTTTTAGTTTCTCTAATGATGGCCTCGATACTAATGATCATTCTGAAACAAAGTTGGTTTTATTCATTTCAGTTGGGATGTACAAGATATTTACGTCTCTGCGTCCTCTAGTTGTTATTTTATTATATACACATCACTTGTATGCATTTTGCATATAGTAACTAATTACGTAGGGGTAGGGAAAATTGATCTAAATTTGATTAATTGATGGAATTGGTTTTTTATTTCAATTTAATAACCGAATCAAAATATGAGTAGAAAGAAAATCATTTCAACTAAATCGAACCGGTTATAAACGGTTTGAAATTGGTCTACAGTTCTGAACCGACCAATTAATTAGATATATAAATAAATACAAAAACATGTAGGTGTCGGTACCTGATTGGTGTAACAAATGCCCCGTGGTGCTCCCTGTTGCACTGAATCACGCCAAAAAGTAAAAACCCAAAATACACAGAGCACTTTCTTTCTCAGTTTCTCTTTTCACTCTCAAATCCAAACGATTGCCAAACCCTAAACCTAAATCTTCTTCTTTCGATCTAATCATTTGAGACTCTAACACCCTTTTGCGCTAAAGATCTATATCCTCTTTCAATCTCTCTCAACGATCATCATCAAAGGTAATTACAGTTTGCAGGTTCGATTTTTTTATTTTATTTTTTATTTTATCTCTTTTCAATTTCATCTATCTTGTTTGTTGTTGGATCTATCTTGTTGTGGTTCGTTCTGCTTGTTTGTGGTTTAATTTCTCTCTTTCGACCTCTTGCTTGTTGCTTCAATATCTTATTTTGTTTGTTATTTGTTGCTTCAATATCTTTCAACCTAAATGAACCGAACCGATTTAAAATTTTGTCCAACCGATTTCACGATTTACAAATAAAAAATTCGGTTTCAGTTAGAATTTTGGACAAACCGAATAAAATCGATTTGGGTCTCAAAACCGAACCGAACTGACATTGCCCACCCCTTATGGGTTTCATATAGATATAAAACTATTCTATGACTAGTAGTTCTCAAGATATGCACCATCACTTGTCTTATATATTCATGCCTATTAAAATGCTTTTTATTTTGTCCGTCCTTGCATTTGGTATGCATTTCTCATGCATAATTAAAATGCTTTTTAATGAATAGATAATTAAAATGCATTTCTCCTGCATAATTAATAGTGGCAACAATATTGTAGCCTTCGGGCCTGATTTGGTTAATCCTATAGGGTCAGTCATGTAGCCTTCGGGCATGTATTAATAAATAAATAAAAAGAATCAATGACCCAATTTAAAAAAAAAAAACCCTTTAAAAAAAAGTGATCGACATGCAAAAGTTACAGTTGGAACAATGCAACAAATTAATATAAAATTGGAATAATTTGCATAAGCAGTATTGATTTCCCCCCCACCCCATGTTTATGTAATATCTCAAACCAAAATTTAATTTTGTGTGGAAGTACTGAATCATTTCATTTATAAGCTTGGAGGTGATAACCGTATTGATTGCTCCATTCACATGGATTTTGAATCCAAAATAAGAGAGGTATTATTATTCTTTAGTGGAGACTGACCAATTTGATATTGATAGTCTTTCTATTCTTCTGTACAGTATTACATCATAGAAATTACATCAAATACTTACCTATCAGTTTACCTCTCCACATGTACACAAGCTACGAATTCACGTATTACCCAACAAATGAACAAAATTGCCATAACAAAGTGATAAATCTGTATGTTGAATATTTATTTTATTTAATACAATCAACTAATACATGAGAGTTACATCAAATACTTACCTATCAGTTTACCTCTCCACACGTACACAAGCTACCAATTCACTAATTACCCAACAAATGAACAAAATTGCCCTCATGAAGTGATAAATTTGTATATTGAATATTTATTTTATTTAATACAATCAAATAATTAATACATGAGAATATATATAATTCTGCAATTCAATGTTGGTCCTATATTATTGGTGACTTGATATACAAGGATTAACCCAATAGAAAACAATAACTTAATAGGAAACAATATAAGTACAAGAATTAACCTAATATAAGCTAATAGGAAGCAATAAGTTAACAAGATAATAATAACCTAATATGACCACGCCAATACTCCCCCCCTCAAGATGGAGCATGGATATCACACATGCTGATAAGCATTAAAAACATTGATTTTACCCCTCATTTACGTCTTTATTACTCTCTAGTTGTGTTTAAAATTAATTGTATCTATTTGTCTCGAATTTGATTATTGTCATAATTTTTGTAGGAAGCGGAGAAATGTGTGAAATTCGAGACAATTCTACCATAAATTTGCAAGACAATGAACAATTGAAAAAATTACGAAATTAATGAAAAATACAAAATTTGAAGCATTTGGGCATGTTCATGGCACATGTGGATCAAGAGTTTCATTTAAAACCCATATTATGAAAGTCAAGATTTGATTCTAATTAGTGGTGATTTATGATGGAAACATGTGGCAAGTTTCAAGATAGAATTTCAAATGTAGAACATGCAATTATTAAGACAAATAAATCATCAACTCAAAGCATATATATTCCTAATATCAAATCAAAAAATACTCCATTGCCTTGAGTTTTGTCTCACAATGCACACATGTGAAAATGTATCTAGCCCTAATTAGGACTCTCTTGATGTATCTATCCTTAATTATGGCTCCCTTATTGATATGAGTTTGAGTATAGTTAAGGAATTTGTGAGATTTTTACCATTTCTAGCTTTGGAGAACACTATAAATAGGCTTTCAAACTCTTCGAGAACAGTTCTTCATATAAATTTCATACATCCCTCTCATATCTTTCGCATAACTTAGATTAGGTTATTTATTTATTTATTTATACTTTCGTTGGAGCTTTTGTTCAAGTCAAGTTTATTACATGTAAGTTTTTAGTTTTGAATTCAATAAAAGTTAGTATTTTCTTTATCCATTAGTTTATTTTACAATTTAATTAGTTATTTTCTCCTCTCCCTTCCTAGTTCTATATGTATAATTTCTATTAATCCTAGATTCAACCAATGAATCAAAGTTGTTAAAGTGAAAGAGGGACTAAAGGATTATGTGAAATGATGACAAGGATTTGGATATAAGAATTATATTTGTTTTTCGTAGTTAGTTCTTCAATTCTTTGTAAATTATAACTATTCATTGAAAACTCGATATCAAAGAGCGGTGGATTAATGATAGTCATAGTCAAAGAATTTATTTTATCATCGAAAAAGGTAAGTGAAATTGTATCTTATAATTTTTTTTCTTGTGAGCATTGGACGTGAATTAATATTAAAGAAATTTGTGCAAGCGTTCAAATATTTTAAAAAAATGTGTTAAAATTAACTTCTATAAAGCTAAGAGGTGGATTCTCCAATCTTTGAGACATTTATTTTAATTGGTTAAAATTGTTTAGTAATTTTCATCTTCAATTTTCAATCAAGTTTTGTTTAAAAAAATAAAAAATTATCTTCATTTCTCCATTCTTATTTCTATCATTTTATTTTCTTCCCACCAGTTCTTTACTTTTTTTTTTATCATCTAAATTGTTTTTAAAATTTTGAGTTTGAATCCTTTTAGCTTGGTGAGTAGCACAATAACCCCTACGAACCACTTTACTTGTATTTTTCTTAGACTTTGCAAGTAAATTGATTAGAAGGGAGAAAAAAACTAACTAAAAAAAATGTTGATTTGCTTGTTTAGGCGACAAAAATTTCGAGCAAAAAACAAATGGTGTCGTTGCATATGAACAAGTGACGACAGGAAAGCTTAAGAGTTTAAAAGCACAAAGAAAACTAATATTTCCCATCCCTATATTCTTACCACACACACACACACACACACACAAACACACACACACACACACACACACACACACACACACACATATATATATTGTGAGAGAGTGACCACTTTTACATTTTATTATTTTTTAATATCTTAAAAAGTCAAGTGCAACTTGTAATAAATGGACAATGTTTTTATTTTTGCCAGATTGTTTAAGAATATAGTGGAAGACGTATTTGTTTGATTTACAGTTTACACAATAGTTTTAATTGATTTAGAAAAATATATATGACTTCTTGACCAAGACCAATAAACTATTTTTGCATTTGTAATTGCTTCATTATGTGTTTATTTATTTAGACACCTAGTAAAAAAAAAGATTTTTCTTTGAATAAGACTATTTTTTTGTAGTGGACAACCAATGGTTTGATTGGCAGAAAACAATTTGCATAAACCAATGAGAAGTAGCTCTCAAATAACATTTTTTCTATCCCCACAGTGGAGACCTTGTGTCCAACCTCACAAGTTAGTAAGTATCCATTTCAAACACAATGCTTTAGTAGCTTGGGTGCTAAGTGAATATGATGAGATATTTCTTGGTGTTTGTTTACGTTCTGCATCGTAACAAATTGTGTGGTTGCCTATGTCCATAAATACCATAAACAGAAAGGGCAGATCTAGCCATATTTTTTAAACTAGTGGAATTTCATCACTCCAACTCTGTGAAACCAAGACACTTAATAAAATCAATCAAGATTAAAACCAATTAGAACAGTGTTCATAGGACAACTAATACCAAGGTGAATATGCTGAATTTTGAGTTGACCAAAGCCAAACGTGACGTTGGGTTTTATCATTTAATGAACTTCGGGAGGCCTCTGGCACATGGGTAACTCACCCAGTACGCCGAGTCGCAAGTAAGTTGCGAACCACAGAATGACGTGGTGCAACTAACATTTTTAGCTTAGGAACACACACCCTAAGTGCGTATTCGACACACATCGTTCTCATAACAATCGGTGTACAAAGCGGTAACACAAGTACAGTCCTTAAGTAGACTAAATGATCTCCTATCACTTGTGCAATAATTCGGTTTCTTGCAAACGTAATTCTGACATCCTGATTTTGGACTTTGTACTGTTGGATACAAACTTTTACGATCATCTTTTAACACCCTATCTAATAAAGTGATAAAATATAATAGCATGACGCCTGCTAGTTTCTAACAATCTTGTCCCTCACAAATTGTCAAGATAAAATCCCTTTAAAAGTTGTTTGCTTAGATTAGGCATTTGTGTGGTTAAGCGGTGATTGTTGTTTGTGTATGCCTTCTTAGAAATCGTCTAGGAATACTTGATCTATTGGTTTTGTCACTGTCATCCTTTCATCACACTGTTATCCTTTTATGAAAGATTGGAAATGGTCTAACAAGTGCTTGGTTTCGTTCCCCAAAATTGTTTTAACCACCCTTTACCTCTTCACCACACTCTTTTCCATCTTTTTTCTCATAGACGATTTAATCTTTTGAGTCTATGACTCAATCATCACTATATGATGCATTGTTTCGTTGTCTTTCACATTTTAGTATGGAGTTAAATATGGGCGAAGCTGTTAAAGAAGTCAACAATATGTTGGATAGTGTTCCTATACTGCATATACCTGAGTATGAGTCATTATCACTTTATCAATATAAGGAAGAGTTGTATTCATTATCTTCCTTCCCAACTCATTCACTAGATAGTGACTCATCCATAAGCTCTCCTCAATCATTAGAACTTAAATCTTTGCCAAATTAATTGAAATATGCATTTCTCAGTCCTGGGGAGAGTTATCCAGTGATTATTGCCTCAGATCTCATTGAGGAACATAGTGACAAGTTGTTAAGGAGTCTTTAAAGCTCACAAGTCGTCTATTGCTTGAAGTATTAATGACATCAAGGGTGTTGACCCTACTATCAGTGAGCATCATATCTGATGCAATTGATTTTCGCTCCCTGTTTTGACCTTGACTTGCAAACCTGCTAACCTACACAAGGAACACACGTGAGCCACGAACCACTGTTGTGGTGGCCGATGACACTCCGATGCTAAAGTCAAACAGGGAACCGATGAAGGTGTAATGCTGTAAACAAGAAATTTGTAGCATACCTTAGTTTACCAACCTCATGTCTTATTTATAGTGCTGGAGTCATGGTTCAACCAAGCCATCGATGGCGTAGATTAGGGAAGAAGATCTTCGAAGATATCATTTTCTAATTAGGAGTTGTGTTGTGAAAGGGAGTTTCTCTGTTAACCTTGTGCTCCTAGATACGTGGGAGATAGTTCTTGTTTCTAGAATAGTCTGTAGATAGAACTCTCCATGTGTGACATATACTTTGAAATTTGCATCCTAGATGGAAGCAAAGAGTTTCTTTAATTGCCTGTTCGAAGCCGATCCTCGAGATACTTGCCTTAGCAGGGCTTATGGATAGTTGGGCTGTAAGAATTCGAGTCCGCCTGGTAGACTGCATTGGGCCAGCTTAGAACCCTTGGGCCGAATCAGTGTTGGGCTGACGCTAGGGCATGTCATTCCTCGAGATCATTATGATATGTGTGTGGCACAGAAGAATGACCATTTTGGTGTATCATCAGCTACTCACCCCGAGTTAGTGGGCCATCACATATGTTCGCTAAGTCACTTCTTGAAAAGATATGCTGCTCATGATGTTTGAGTCTACATCGTTGCTTCAGCCGCGCATTTCATTAATTGAATGTGTGTCGATTAAGTGGAGAAAAGGCGGGAATCCAATCCCTATTTAGGTCTTCCTTTATGCAGAGACCGACTCTTCTATTTTCTTTACTCTTAGAGATTTTTCCCCGTTCATCTTCTGGTTGAAAAAATTGTTCATTTTCTTCACGGCTCACGAAAACCATCTTGATGACACAACTTTGGGCAAGGGCTTTCAATTTTTCAAAGACAAGTCATTTTCTGAATCAGGCCTTGCTGAAATCCGAAAGAAGTTTGGGGTCCTTGAGAACCTGCCACTATATGCTCTGAAGGATGATCAGACGCTAATGTTTCCACCGGCGGGGTTTATCTACTTGCACCGTTGAATGCTCCAAAATAGAGTCCGCTTCCCTGTTCTTGACGTGATTTGGGACTTCTTGGATTTTCTTGGAATCCCTCTTGCCCAGTTGGTACCCAATGGGTACAAGATCATTCTTCTCAATTTGATCAGAGTGAAGGAAGCTGGTGTCCGCGTGATTTCGCGGGTGATCCAGTTGAGGACTTCTCCTTGGCTGAACGATCACGCCATTTGTAAGTTGACGTCGCCGGCTTGCTTTGAGAATTAGCCGGATGACTTCAAGTCTTGGCTGAATGTACTGCTTCTTGGCTCCTGCCGATTCAAAGTATTTCCAGTTCAAGGGTCGTCCACTCGAACGAGAGTTCAAGCCACTTCGTAGTGTAACTTTATCTTCCGATTCCGTTAAGCTAATTGCATGCTAACTGATGCTTATATTTCTTCGCAGGGAGGTTTCCCACCATTCCTCTTACCCCAGAAGTACGAAACACTATAAATAAATTTTGCGACTTGCCGAAGAAGAATGTGGAGGAGGTTATATGTCCTACCAACTTTAGTCGCAGTGGGTTGTGGGACAACTGGCAAGAGACCCCCACCCTTTACTGATCATCGCGAGTTAATTCTGAAGGTGAGGCCCGTTTTAGAAAAGGAAAGCCGCCAAAGTTAAGGCTCGTGTTTTGTCTGACACGGAGGGGTTTTCTGAGACACTCGCCTTCTTTGTAGGTTCGAAGAAGTCTCGTGTTAGGACTAGGTCGTCTTCTAAACAACCCACTCCAGTAAGAGAGGAGCGTGATTCTGATCGGTCTGCTAGGGAGGGGGCCAAAGTGTCCTGCTGGGAGAGGGACCACTTGCGATTAGCAATGGTTGATGATGCGTCGAATCTTAGTACCACGCAGGCCGAAGCTCTGAGCGAGATGCTGATGCTAGCTGCTGTGGCGACTTATACTGGTGTTGATCCATCCGGGAACTTTTTGTTAGAGAGTTCTGATGAGGATTCGCCTGAGGTCCTAGAGTCCAATCGTTCCACTAGTGTATTGTCTTATAGTGGTCGTGGTGACACAACTCAAGTATCTCATAGTCCGCATTGTTTCCCATTTCACTCCAGGTCACATCTCAGGGTGATGGAGGGTTCGTTGGACAACTCTCTTCCTCCGAATTTTGCTAAGTCACCTCGCAATAAAGGGTCGGCTGTTGGTGACAAAGGAAAGGCTGCAGAGGAGGGCCTGAGAGTAGTGGAGACTACGAAGGGTGGTGATGGCGTAATTCCTCATCCGAGAGAGCTCCATCTCGGCGCATGGATAAGTCTGTTTGCTCCAGACGTAGTGAAGATGAGCAATCAGGTCTGGCACCAAGAGGTCGATGTGGATTATGCTTCGAAGAAGCATATAAGCATGCGTCATAGCTAGCTGATAGATCACGCTCCAAAATCGGAGGATGATACACTAGAAGGGCGTATGGATAAGGGTTTAACGTACCTTATGCTCGGAATGTCTCACTTGAGACAGTAGCCATCGTTGGGACAGAAGTTGAGGCAGCTCGTGAGAGGGTGTACACCATTGAGCGTGTTTTTTTGAATATGCAGAGGTTGTATTCTGATGCACTTTTTGAAATTGAGTTGGTGAGGATGCGGGCCGAGGATAGGAGGCTGGAATAGTCAGCCGTTGTTACTGAGACTCAGAATGTTCGTCTAGAGGCCATTGAGTCTGATTTGACAGAGGCGGTATCCGTAAGGGACACATTCAAGCAGGAGTTGGATCTGATCCGTTGTGATGTGGAGGTTCCACAGGAAGCCGTGGCTGATGTGAGTTCTGAATTGTGGTCTCTCACTGAGGAAGAAGCCAGGAAGGAGATTGACTGGGCTGTCTAAATGCAACAATTAGAGTTTGACGTCGAATTCAATGCTCGAGTAGCGAGGAAGGATGGAGTGCAACTTCAATTGGAACAACATGAGCTCATTGCTGTTAAGAGCAGTCTGGCCATGGAGCAATCTCAAGACGATGCGCTGCAGGCAAGCTGGAGTTGTTGGAGCGTGAACTTGCTTAAGCAAATACGTGCGAGGAAGAGCTTCTCCAGGAACAAGGCAAGTATGAATTACGCTGGGTTGTACACGGTAGATTGGAGCTGTTGGCGCTGATGAAGGTGGAACATCCAGAATGAGACCTCGATCACTATAAGAAGATGTCGTATGCATACTTATCAGTGGTTTCTGCGTCATCGGATGAAGAGGGCGATCTGGATCACGACTCTCAGATTGCGGTGCGTACAGATGCAACTCCTGCTTCCTCCTCCGTTAAGCTTAGCTCTTCTGTTTTTGTACCTTCTCCCGACGAGGAATAGACCTTGTACACTTGTACCTTTTTGCTTCAACTGTTAATGAAAACAAATTTATCTTGAGTATGTTCTGTACCCGTATTATGCTCAGTTTCCCTATTGCGCACTTTCTGTTTTGCCTTGTCATTTTATTTGGCATAGGCTGGTCGGGTCGATAGGAAGTCAAGTGGTCTGTCTGCTGTCGAGAGTTTGACCATTTGTGTTGCGAGTGAGTCGAAGTCAATGTTATTTGGTTACATCCAATATTGGGCGTTCCGTGGATGGTTTAAAGGCGGGCTATGCTACCCATCTGTAGCCCATCTTGAAGGTAAGCCACTGGGGGCTTGTTTCACTTACCTGACTGTCGGTTGCGGTTGTTGGCATGAATGAACTGTGATAGTCGAGCACATGCGTTGTCTTTGAGCTAGAACGTTTGTCTCGAGTCAGATTTCATAAGCTCGGGCTGACATTCCATGTAGCGCTCGTTTGCGTGTTGGCAAGACGATTTATGGGTTGGCATGAGTAGTCTTTGCTGATAATAGAATGTCAACCCGTGTAAGCGTGAAGACGCTGCTTGAGCTGTGATTTATCTCTGCGATCGTTGTTTCGAAAGAGAATGGTGGTCGTGTGGTGAGCCATCTAGGGTTCCCACCTTTCGAACCATCTATGTCCGAGCAGAATGGACTACAGGTTTAGGGGGCAAGGATTTGGCAATCATGGTTTGTTGAAGAGCGATGATCCCGTGGCGAGCCGTCGACATCAGTTCGGGACTGATTAAGTAACCACTTTCAAACCATCTACACCCGCGCATAGCAGGCTACCAGTTTGAGACGAGGGGATTCGGCGACCATGGTTTGTTGAAGAGCAGTGGTCCCATGGCAAGCCAGTTCAAGACTAACTATGCTCTCTCCTTCAAAATCATCTACACTCATGCGCATCGAGCTACAAATTTGGGGGTTTTCGACAACCATGGTCTGTAAAAGAGCAGTGGTCTCGTGGCAAGCCGTAGGAATTAGTTTGGGAATTACTAGGCTCCCACCGTCCAAACCATTTACACCCACGCAATGGGGGCTACAAGTTTGAAGTTGGCAATTCGGCGACCATAGTCTGTAGAAGAGCAATGGCCCCGTGGCAAACCGTCGACATCAGTCAGAACTGACTAGGCTTCAATCTTCCAAACCATCTACACCCGCACAATGGGGGCTACAACTCTGGGCTTTGATCAGAAGCTGTTGTTGCCAGTCATCACCATCTAGGCTTACATAATCGGGTTTTACGTCCGTTGTCCGCGAAAAGGGCAACAATCCCTGGCTAGTCGGCGTCACCAGGCATGATAGCGCTGATTAGACTCCCACTTCCTAGACCATCGACTTCCACATTGGGCGGACTAGGTGTCGGATGAACCAGAAGTCGTCGTCTTCAGCCGAGGCTAACTAAGCTTGCCTGGCTAGGTGGGGGACTCCACTTGCTGCTGGCGTGCAAGCCTATATCCGTGAATGGAGTGTGTTGTGTGGATGAGTTTTGAAGAGACAGGAGTATCTTGAATCAGCTGGTGATATGCAAGTGTGATCCGTGTGTCAAGAATGCCTAGGGTTTTTAATGCTCGTGTCAGACACGTGGTAGAATATTGCTTGAATAGTAGGTCGAGCCCATGGGACTGTAGAATGAGAGCTAGGGTTTATAGTATGAAATATGCTAAGTGTACAACGTAGATTGCATGGTAACACGCGTACGACATAGATCGCGAGAAGGTTGAGTGTCAGTTACTCCCCCCAATTGATGGGGTTGTGTGTAGCCTTGTTGATTGGACGAATGAGGTCTTTTGTAGTTTCCTTGGGAACCATCGACTCCTCGTTTCCCATACGGTATTTAATGCTGATAGTTAATGCTGGAGCACCCGTTTGGTGAACCATTATGTCTATATAATGGTGTTTCTTCATCATTGTAGGCATTATCTTCTGCAGAGCGTATCTCATGTAATGTCCTTACTTGAAGAACATGCTTTGGGTTTTCCAAAGGCTGAAGGGAGATTTCCAACATTAGAGTCTTCAAATGTTTTGACATTTGCGCCCATGAGTCGCGGAAAAACTTGCTGTTACGTGTGGTCACCTGCCCTAGGTGAGCACCCAATTGATTTGCTGAGATCTCGTAATTTCTTCTCATGTTTCAGAGAAGAAGTACGAACTCCATCTCGAGGACTGAGTCTCGTTTATTCGCCTACGCTTCGGTGTTACTGATATTCACGTAATTATTACATAATATATCCCTTAATTTATATATGTTAGTGTTTCGATTATTATATTTCATTCTAATTATTTCGTTTTCATGTTTTATAGGAATTTGAGCGTAAATGACGAAATCGCGTTAAGGCGGCAATTTGAGGAATGATCAATTGGTTGGTTCAAATGGTGGTACAAAGTAGTAGGTGACAAGTCGATTATCACATGTCTAAACCTAACCCGAATACCCAAATCCACCTAATTTAACCTAAGCCCAAGCCCAAAAGCTGATTTAAAATCTCAAACTTAACCTAACCAAGGACCAAGAGGGAGAACCCTATTTAGGCTTCCTCTCTCCCTTTTCCTCATTCTTGTTTTTCCTACGTTCCTTTCGCCTTCTCTCTTTTTCCAGCCACCATGCCACATCCACCCTGCCGGCGATCCTCGGTTGATAGGAGGACTAACAGCTCAACCACCTTCACAAACATACCATCATCACAACACCTCATCCCCTGTTTCTCCCTCACAACACCACTGTCCACACACCGGCCAAACCAACACCACCAACAACCAACACAACACCACCTTCTCACGCCCTGCTTCTTCTTCTACTCATCACCTCACGACTACCCTCTCTCTTCCTGCGTGTCCCCTCCTCTCTCTCGCAGCCAATACGACACACGCACACTACCACCAAAACAAAATAACCCCTGCTCCTCTTCCTTTCCATGCCACCATCCAGCCACCATTCAAGACACCACCTCTCGTACTTCCTCCCTCATCTCACCTTTGTCTCTGGCAGTCGACTACTTCACCAAATTGGTGAAAATGGAGCCCCTCTCTAAGATAAGAGATAATCATATCAAGAACTTTTTGTGGAAGTCTATCATCTACAAGTTCAGAATACTGAAAATCCTGGTCAGCAACAACAAAACTCAGTTCGAGGGTGGAAAAGTCAAGCAACTTTGTATCCAACTGAGCATTAGACATCACTTTTCCGCGCCAGGTCACCCCCAGGCGAATGGACAAGCAGAAGCCACCAACCGAACTATCCTGGAAGCTATCAAGAGGAAACTCGATATGCAGCCAAAGGGCTCTGGGTTTCTGAACTTTTAGGCGTCCTCTGAGCATACAATCCTAAACTTTATTTTTTCGAAAGGGGGAATGGCCCACGATGTCCATCCCCCCACTAAGCGAATGGCCAAGAGCGTAGATTTTTTTACGGTTTCTAACAATTACTATTAACTATACAATTTTTATGTCTATTGATAATTACTATTCTCCATCATTGTTACTCGCCTAATTTTCTTCATTTTCAATGCAATTTTATTAGTAATTGCAAACATTAATAAAAATGTTTAGTATAAAAACTTATTTTCGATCCCCTTGGAGCTTATGATTTTTTATGGCTATTGTAATTACTATTTCTGTCATTGTGACATCCCCATACTTTTTTTTTATTCTCAATTCTATTTTACATGTATTTACAAACATTAAAAAAATGAAATGTTTGTTTACAAGTGGTATAAAACTTTCAATTTTTTTTGAAATTAATATCTAAAATAATAACTATATAATTCAATGAAAATATATACAATTAGCAAACTCATAGAAAATTTGAGGCTCATATAAACCATTTTTTTTCTATAAAATTTTATTAGGATCTTATTATGTTCGCAAATTTCAAATTGTTTAAGATTCAACTAGATACTTATCCTAATTTATTTGTGATTTTAGTTATGTACTTGCTAACATTATAAATATTGTGACCTTATTTTGGCTTAAATTTGGATTACACTGGATTTAATTTGGAATATGTAATGTACTTTTGATAGTTGTATTTTTTATTAGTTACTAAATCAGGTAGGGAATATTTTTTTTCTATGCCGTGATAAATGCTATTATTAACTAATATTATTTGTCATTTCCCCCTTTGAATAAAATTATGGGTCCACCACTGGAAGAAGTGATAATTAAAGGGGTGGATAATTAGAAGAAAAAAACTCAAGCTTTACGAAAAAATCTCGAATTATTTTTAAAAAATCCTCGAAAAATGTAAGTTTTAGTATCTGGTTTTTGTATTTTTATGAAATTAACGAGAAACCTCGAAATTTACAAAAAACTCGAAATTTTTTGAAAAACCCCTCGAAAAATGTAATTTTCTCTTTCGCCTTTTTTTTTCGTAATTTCAAAAAAATGAAAATTTTGACGAAATCTCGTGTAATTTCACGAAATCATAATCCTTGGCTGATCAAGGGGCTCATCCAGCTGGTATCCACATCAATGGAGAGAGTTTAGTAGAGACCTTATTCTTCTAGGGCTGACTTTTCTTGAAACTCTATGAGTGTGTCAGAGTCGTTCTGCGTAGACGAGGCCTTTCCTACCAGGTCTCGACTTCCTTGTTGTCTGCCCTTAAGTAGCGGCGGAGTAGTATCCGCTTGAACCACTTTTTGGCGTTGATTGCTTTCTCGTAGTAAGCTATCAAGCCATCATTCGTGGTTCTTTGACATCGAATTCACCATTCACCCGATTGACCACTAGTCGTGCGTCGTTGAACACCATGAGTTTTTTTACTCTGATTTCTATGGCTAGCTTTATTTTGACTATGAGGGCTTCGTACTCCGTTTCATTGTTTGAAGCGAGGAAGCCAAACTGAGGGTGACCCCTTCTGGGGTGTACAAGATGATCCCTGCTCCGCAACCCTTCACGTTGGATGACCCATCACATCACAAGATTCATCCCTGTGAGGGCAGCTTAGGGTTCTCGTCCTCTTGCTGGTCTCTCTGTCCCGATTCTCCCATCCTTGTGAACTCGGTGATAAAGTCTGCCATTGTTTTTGCCTTGATGGTTGTTCTCGAAACGTAATGCATGTAAAATTATCCCAGCTCCATTGACCATTTGACCATTCTTTATGATTGTTCTAGCTTGTGCAATACCGACTGGAGTGGGTACTCGATCAGGACTGTTATTGAGTGAGCTTGGAAGTAGGGTCTTAGCTTTCTTGAGGAAGTCATCAACGCTAAGGTCAGTTTTTCCAAATTAGGGTAGTTTGCCTTCGCCCCATCGAACATTTTGTTAATGTAGTAGACATGCTTCCTTTTTCCCTTTCTCTTCCCGTACCAGAGCAGAGTTGACAACATGCTCTAAGACTGAGAGGTATAGGCAAAGCGTCTCACCTGGAGTAGGTTTTGAAAGCAACTCTGTGCTTTCCATTTACGTCTTCAAGTCTTGGAAGGTCCACTCCCACTACTCTTCCCATCGAAATTCTTTGTTCCTCTTTAAGATTTTAAAATAGGGGAGACATTTGTCTGAAGATTTAGAGATGAATCTGTTTAGGGATTCACCCTCCCATTCGGGCTCTGAATTTCTCTGATGTTAGTGGATGATCTCATGTGAGAAGAATTTGAATCTGTTTTGGATCAGCCTTTTTCCCTCTTTTGTTGACTATGTAACCTAGACATTTCCTGATTGCACTCCAAAGATGCATTTCTGCGAGTTAAGCTTCATTCGATATTTCCTTAGTTAAGATAACGCTCATTGGGGGTCTGCCAGATGGTCTGGACTGTGGAGGCTTTTTACCAGCATGTTTGCGATGTAAACTTCCATGGTCTTTTCTATTTGTCCTTTAAACTTTTGGTTAAGTAGGCGCCGGTATGTTGCCCCTGCATTCTTCAATCCAATGGCATTACTCGATAGCAGTATGTGTCTCTGTCCATTATGAAAGAGGTTTTCTCCTAACCCGGTGGGTGCATACTAATCAATTTGTAGCTAGAGTACGCATCCATGAAGTTGAGTAGGTTGTGCCCTGATGTCCGTCTACGATCTGGTCTATCCGAGGTAGTGGAAATTTGTCTTTTGGGCAGACTTTGTTAAGTTCGGTGTAGTCCACACAGACCTTCCACTTCTCGTTCTTCTTTTTCACCAAGACCGTGTTCGCTAGACATTCCGGGTTGCAAAGCTCCATAATAATGCCAGCACTTATAAGTCTTTCCACTTTTTCATTGATGGCCTAGTTGCGCTTGGGCGCCACTGGCCTTCTTTCTATTGGACTGGCTTAAAGTCAGGATTGACTATCAGTCTGTGTGATTACTGTCAGATCGATCCCCACTATGTACTTCATTGTCCAGACGAAGACATCCTGATTCTCTTTTAAGATCGCAGCCAGCTAATCTGCCAATGCTATGTCGGGGTTAGAGCCTATTTGGACTACCTTTGTGTTAGCTGGGTTGTCCAGGTATACTGTCACGACTTCTTCCTCCAGCTGCTTAACATTGCCCCTCGGGTTGGATGGAGGTTCGAGGTCCGAAGGTGGAGGTAAGTCCACTTTATCTGGATTCGGGGTTTCCTTGTCCAAATCCTGTTGCTCAGACCTCTGTGCTCCACTATCTGATCGTCTGGCCGAGATGTAGTGACATTCCAGAGTGATAGTTAGGTCCCCTCTGATTGTCCCTACCTCATTGTCTGAGGGGTAGTTGAGGCACTGATGTTGGACGTCTAAGACCGAAAACTCTGTCATGAGGATTCTTTGTAGGTTTTGGCTGCCAACTTTCTCCATTGAAGCCAAACATGGCCTAATTTGAAGGTGTTAGCTCTCCTCCTATTAGTTGAATTTTCAGGTATGCGTCTAGGAACAGTATGTTGACGGAGCTGCCTGTGTCTACCAATGATCTTCTCACTTCCCAGTTCGTTATCCCTATTGAAATGACTAGGGCGTCGTTGTATGGTGAACGTTAAGACAAATTGTTAAGATAGAGCATCCCTATTGAATTCACCCTCATGGGCATGCTCTGGGACCTGAGGTCCTCCCGGATCTTGGTTTGACAAAAATTGTTGTTGTCTTTCTCGAGTCATCCTTTCCACCACCCAATTAAGTGGTCTAGGTGGAGCAGGATCAGACTTATATCAAGGGCAGTTGCGATCGCCTCTGCGGCTGAGCCATGCGGCCGTTCGACCTCCTCAATTGGATCGATTCGGCTAGGTGGCTGGACTTCACCGACAAGAACTGTGTTTGGCTCAGATCAAGATTTGGTATTGGTGACCATTTCTCAATGCTTTGTACAACTTAAAAAAAAACTTTCCAAGTTCGTTTAAGGGAAAACTTATTATCGTCTTCCCACGGCTAGTGCCAAACTAATGCGTTCAGATCTGTCTTTGCCAATCTCGATGATATCTAACCTGCAAAAATGAACAACGGTTAAGCCCAGGACCACCGTTGTGGTGGTTGAAGGCACTCCGATGCTTAAGTTAAACTGAATGTAAAATTGCAGAGTGTATACTTGCGTACATGTGTATCTGTACCTTTCTTTCTCGTTTCACCGATTCTTATAGAAAGCTTTCCCTCCCCAACTGTCTCTACGATCGAGGGCGTAATGAAGGGAGGATATCTCGCATAAGATCTTACTTGTGCATGACTGAGCACTTCGACATTTGGCTTTGTTTAGGACCCAATGCTTGATTGGGCTAGAGCTAATTTCGTGCGAGTGGATCTCGGTTTGTGATATCTCTGAGATCCATTATTTGGGCCTTATTGTCTTGAGCTAAACCTTAAGACCGATGCCTCTGGGGATGACGAGTTTTGGGCTTGGGCGCCTGACTTACGGGCTGAACAGTAGTTTTGCAC
Source organism: Berberis vulgaris (assembly GCA_963556465.1). Lineage (NCBI taxonomy): Eukaryota > Viridiplantae > Streptophyta > Magnoliopsida > Ranunculales > Berberidaceae > Berberis > Berberis vulgaris. Next base: position 79,284,413 of record OY747125.1, on the reverse strand, counting down.
ATGGATATGCTTAGGATTACGCTGAAGTTGTTTACGTGCTAGGATTAACCCATGTCACGTATACGGCTGTGATTGAGTGACTGTTTGATGTCTCATCAAATACTATATCAAACAAAGGGATAAATCCTGGTCAATTCGGTATTCCTAAATAATTCCAATCCTTGTACACCAATTTGAAGAGTTGTATAAATCAATCTAAATCATTCTAACTCATACAATATTATACGATGCTTAAATTTAAACAAAAACTTTAAACTTTATATTTTGGTGAATTCAAAGATTGGGAGAGAACTCATTCTCGACGTTTAAATTTTTTTCCCCAACTGATTCAAATTTGACTGAATCTAACTCTAAAATTTATAATGTATATATATTTACCTTAAAATAAGTTTACACTTCAATATTGATTCAGAGTCAAAATGGGGATAGTAAAAGAGATGTTCAGTATAAAATATTTAGCAAAAATAATATTATATGAAGCGCCAAGGACACGGGTCATACTCTAGTATTATACGATGCTGGGTTCATCTTGAACATGTATGTGTTCAAACAATTTGTCAATCACAAATCCATCACGTTTTTATTCAACATAATTAAATAGCAGGCAAACGACTGAGATCACCGGGAACACATCAAATTAAGACCCCCACCAAAAATTGGTTGCATATACATTCACCATCTATAAAATTAGCTCCAGCAGAATTATGTTAAGAGAAATAGCAGAAAATTGAGTGAAAGATAAGAATTATATATGAAGGGATTTGTTTCAAATTTCCCCTGTGGTGAAAGAGCTGTGATTGGCTCATCAACATGCATGATGTCCATGAACATTAAAACATGTACAAAGATAGTTTAATGGGTGGGTGGTGCTATTACCACGGGGTCAGGTTCCAGGATGGGCCGAATTTCATTTTCTGTGCTTTGTCGGGAGTACACCAATTATTTCTTTGTTTATTCATTTCCAGATACTTTCCAAGGTCATACTAGATCCACAACATGTTTCATTAATTTCTTCACAATTATCTTGAAGTAGATAGTTATATCTTCAATTAAACTAATAAAAAACTAGCTTTATCTTTCGATTAAAGAAATATTTGTTTTCTGACTTGATCCATAAAACTTGGCTCATATTCTTACACCCACTCGTATTTAATTCGGGCATTTAGGAAACATTCAGCTGTTCATTCTGTTAGAGATTAGTTCTACTACTTGATCATTGAAATATATAAGAAACCAAATAATTTAAACGAAGCAAGCAATCAACCAATGCAATAAATGAAAGAAAACAAGGTAATTCGCCCAAACCTGTCTATATCCATGGAGCATACCACAATTCAATATGAACATGAGAATCAAGATTTTTAAAATTACTAATGAAGTCTCACTCAATCTCTAGGTATTCTCAAATCTCCCACAAGAAACCCTATATATATATATATATTAATAAAATGAATTCATATTATCTCATACGAGAAAATTTCATATTTTCTCATGTTGGGTATCAATAAATATGAACTAAAATATATTCAAGCTCCACAATTCTCAACATAGTTTATGCTTTTCTGTACTGTACATTTTGAAAGCACAAATTGTTGAACGGATTTTCATTTTATTTTTTATTAATTGTTGCTCCAAACTGAGATTTTTGTGTGTGTGTGTGTGTGTTGTCCATGATAGAAAGTCAATGTGATTTGATATTTATGTTTCAAAAATAAGTACATATCCACGGTGAAACATTTAGGCAGAATATTATTGAAGACTAAGTCATGTAAGTTCTTTAAGATTGTTTAAATATTGTATAATAGTCTATGAAGTTAAGATGTAGGGTTTATCTCATATTAAATAAAGATTTAATATGTGGTATCAAAGCGTATGTTTTACTATTTCATGGACTGTTGTGTAAGGTATTAACATCAACAATTCAGTACCAAATAGGAATGATTGGCAATAATAATACAAGAGTATTTTGAGATATTAGCTCTCTGAGGCGATTTCGAGGGGTGTTCTGGACCTTTTTGGTTTTTTTTTTAGCCTTTCAATCTTGGCCGTCCCAACATCTTGGGACGCAATCCCAGCCTTTGATTCGCGTGGCGGCTGGTGCTTCGCCTAGGTCTTCACGCCGTCTCCACTGCTTTTCTTGGCCATCACGCGCCGCCTTGAGGGCTGCTCTGCGCCACGTTGCACCCACAGTCCCTTTCGTTTCAGCCAAAAAAGCACTATACTCTTGTGGCTGACGCAAGAAAAAACAGCATCACGTCACAGATCCGCTACGGGCCGTTACGGGCCGTTACGCGCCGCCGACATTACGCGCCGCCGTTACAGCCAGGCTTTTGTTACAGTTTGCAACCGACTTTTGGGCGATTAATTTTCTGCTGGGTCAGGGACGTCACGTCCTCTAGATGTGATGTCAGCGCCAGCCACCACCACTCCACCCACGGGTCCTGGTCATGGGGATACATCGGGAGTCCCTAAGCCTTCTTTCGCCCAAATTTTGGGCAAGATTTTGGTGGATGACACTACGGAGACTCAGGTCGAAGGTACTCGCTTCCGTAAGGAGGGGGCACCTGCAATCGGAATCACGGCAACGGATGAAATACGTGGTGAGGCATTCATGGAAAAACATGTGATTGTTCTCAAATTTTCTAGTTACCGACCGACTTTGGCAGATATTCGAGATTCGATTCACAGAACATGGGGAATTCTGGGTGATTTTTCGCTGGGATTGCTGAATCAACGCCACGTATTAGTTCGACTTCAATCTGAGATGGAAGCCAAGAAAGTACTATCGAGAGACTCCTTTTTCGTGGAGTTCGGTTCAAAGCCTTCCGTTGGCATGATGGTTTCAGTTTGAAGGAGGACCCGATATCGGTGCCATTGTGGGTAAAGCTTCCTAACTTACCTTTGCATTTATTTCATCCCCCTATTTTAAAAGCAATTGTGAATTCTTTTGGTGGTTTCTTGCGGATGGATGATCATACTCGATGCCTATCGCGCCCGGGTTTTGCCCGTGTTTGCGTGGAGATGACTTTGGCAGAGAAATTACCAACTAGAGTTTGGATTGACAGGGCTAATAATAGGGGCTTCTGGTAGAAGATAGAATATCCAGGCTTCAAATACTGTGATTTTTGCTCTTTGATAGGGCATCAGGAGGATTTTTGTAGAAAAAAGTTGGGCCTAAAGGGCGGTGGAAGAGCTTCTAACCTAGGTCAAGCAGCGAAGGCAGTCAACCCAAAAGTCGAAACCAATACTGTCAAGCAACAATTCATACCAGTTACCAAAAAAGAAAAATTACCCATCCAAGAGGTGGGTACGAGTGGTGTAAAAAATGACACGGGTGCGGAGATTAACGAGGAAATTGGGGATAAGAAGCCAGTGGCCACCGCTCCGGCAACGGTGGTGTTGTCAAACAAATTCGAGTCACTTATAGAGAATATCGATGAAAATGAGGATGCTCAAGAGGATAAGCCGCTAGTGGGCACGACAATGGCTCTTGACAGTGCCGCGGTTGTACCAGAATCTACGGAGGATTGCCTCTTGGAGGCGGGGTATATAGTTTCGGAGATTGAGAATGTTATTGGTCCACAAGCACAGTCGTTGCTACTGGAGGATACTGTCGACTCAGGAGACACTAGCAATCACCTTGCTAAGCATATTCTTGTGGCAGCGTCGCGAGACACGGCCAGCGATACAATGATGCATGCCGATTCAGGGAGGCCGAGGGATGCAAGCACCAAGACAGAGGCCATGGCCTCGCCCCAGCCAGCGCCCCGCACCAAGGCAGAGGACGCGGCTTGCCCCAACCCGGCTCCTGGCACCATGGCAGCGCTCTGCATCACACCAGAGAACAATGATGATCTTCAGGCTGTGATCAGGTTCAAGAGACGTTTTTGACAAATACGGTATCAAAAATTCCCCGGATTATAAACGAGTCAGCGACAACTTGAATAAGGCTATATCTCTCCTCAAAGAAAATGGGCAACTTCGACTGCCGAAAATCGATACACTCGAAATGACTAGCGAGGATAGTGATGAAGTCAACTCAGAATCTGAGCTAGGTCTAGAGGCAGCAAACAGTGATTTGGATTTAGGGGCTATGTCAGACGGAAAGACGAATACGAGGCGTTACACCAAAGATATCAGCAGTTGTCCCCGAAAATCGAATAGAACTAGGAAAGAAAACAATAGGTACAAAGACTGAGTTTTTTTTGTCTAGGTTTGTTTTGGTGAATCCTATCTTTTGTGAGATTTTGTTTCGGCCTTTTAGTTAACCCTATAGGGTCAGTCATGTAGCCTTCGGGCGTTGATTTTTAAATGAATAAAATGGGTCACCATCCCAATTTGATTAAAAAAAAAAAAAAAAAAAACATCAACAATTCTAGTCAGCCATGTTTGCTAGTTTTTTTTTTTTTGCACTTATGCCCCTTCTATAGATATTATTTGTGGTTGTGTTTTAAAGAGAAATGGTAAAAAGTGTAAAACACACAAAAAAAAAAAAAACTAGCAAACATGGCTGGCTAGACTTACTTTTTAAACATATATGATAATGCAAATGACTTAGATAATTTATATCTCATCCTTTGTTTAATTTCGCTTGATTAGCAGGAGAAATCTATATTTTCTATATTATGGCTTATAAATTATTATTATTTTGGTTGAGCATCAAGATTTTGATTTCTTCTGAATTTAACGAAATTTGGTAGGTTACTCAAAAAGGCCAACGAGCAAATCCCACAACATTTGTTGTGATTCAGATGGTTTGAGGTCATTTTGGCCTTGAAAAACGCATTTTTGCCGTTTTAGGAAATAAAATTTATTGCTATAACTATTTACTGAAAATTGATTTTTTAATTCTGCAAATTTCCATGATCTTAGAAAGTTCAATAGATTGTTTTCATGTTTTTTTTTTTCCTGAAATGTTTCAGATTTTAGAAAAAATTAAATATTTCTAGCTATATGACCTATTATGTTTTCTTTATTTGTCATATTATGTGCTATATTGTATGATCACATGATTGTATAGTTTGAAATTTACACCAGTGATCAAGATATTAGTTGCGAATAATCAGTTAGGTAATTGACATCACGGTAATATTCCATGATTATATATGCTAATAAAGTTAAATGACTTACATGAGATTTTACAATTTATTTACTCATAGTCTATTTGGTTCCCCACAGGTGAATTAAGATTGAATGGGTTGAATAAAAATTATGATTTTTTTTGTATAAATTTGGTAGGATGTCTACAGACACATTACTTGATAATATAGAAATACTCAACCATTTAATGATTCTCAAATATAAATGTTACTTAGCATCTAATCTGAATATTTGAGGTTCTACCCATAGCAGAGCCCAATATGATTTAATATTTATATAATTTGTGTGTGTGTGTGTATTTCTTTTATCATTTGAACCCAATTAATGTAGTGAGCATATATTTATTTTATTGCAGTTAGGCTCTCCGTTCCTCATGGTCATTTACCTACTGTTCCTATTTTGAATGAGACTAATTTCTTGGACTGGAAAAAATAGATTGAGATTCAATTTGGGAGTTATAGACCTTGACATGACTCTTCTTAATAATGAACATGCTGCTATTACTGATGAAAACGGTGAGAATGATAAGTATGCCCATGCAACGTGGAGTAGGTCGAACATATTATGTATCATTAAGTCATTCTTTCAAGTCACTGATAACGCTAAGGAATATATAAATCCTATCGGGATAGAACTAAAATACCTTAGATTAAAAACACATGCTATTAATTGATGAACTTCACTATTGTTATTTATTTCAAAAACTCGAGTTTTCTATGACTTGAACATTAGGTACCGCAGGATGCTACATCAAAATTGTTTAACTGCAACACAATGCAAGTCTGTGCTAAGGGAATCGATCAAATAAAAAAGTTACTAAACTTAATTGAGGTAAGTCAGATATAGAAATAGTTTGATTGTTCAATAAATTTGAGTGGAATTCTACCAAAACGTGATACACATTAAACTTTAGCATTCTAATTCCAAGTCTTGAAGGTCAAAAAAAATTAATCTGCGCAGTCCTGAGATTGGCAGTAAATTATTGGTCCATGTTTTTTTTTGGTAAGAGACTTAGCATATATATTAAGTAGAAGTACATAGAGTATATCTTGCATTGGAAGCTAACAAGTGAGTTTCACAATTTAGATCCCTAGGAATAAAATTACAAAACCAGTGCGACAAATTAATCAAAAGAGACTTAATACTATATATAATGGGTCGCCACATCCAACGTAGATCCGGGTGTTCATCCCCCAAGTCAGAATGCAAAAGGGAGTGAAGAGTACCAGAGTCCCCTAAAATCAGCCCTGTGCGCCAATTTTGTGCTTGAATTAGTAGCATAGTATCTTCAGTACCAAAACACTCGGCTATAGCACAATCAAAAACTCGGCCCGGTATCCTATCAGCAAGGGTGGTACGGATCTTACCAAAAGTGTCCACAACAACCACTCCAAAAGCTCCCTGATGTGAGGAGGCAAAGAAACAAGTGTCGTAAGTCACCATAATCATCTTAGAAGAAATATCAGCGTGGAATGTCCTAGCATTCCTCTAAAGTGTGTTAACATGGTGATTTCTAACTGCCATAATTTGTTCATGGATTAACTAGATTTTGGCTACTTGGTCATAGACATCGATGATGCTTGCACAGGAAGGTGCTAATCAGGGTGAACCATGTTGGGGGCTTTGGCCAAGGTAGTCGTTTCAAGCACATGGTGTAGAGAAGAGGGGATGGGAGAGTTACAAGGATCCCTGAGGGGGGAGCTGAACCATTGCTTATACCAAGCCATCCAGGTGTGCTTGACTGTCTGGGTAAACATCGAGATATAGAGTTTTTCTTTTCGAAAAATATTACTGCTCCGGGACTGCCAAATCGAAAGAACTACAACAGTGAATTGGGAGAGCATCTCTTCCCGAGCCTGAGGGCGGGCTGTTGCAAAAGCCCAAATATAATTGAGGGCAATATGAGTGGCATTGTTTTGAAGATTGGCACTGCCCCAGTTGATTGGGAGGGGGAGAGAAGTCATAACCGTTGGACAATGGGGCAAAAAAAGAAGAGATGCGAAGTATCCTCTTTCTGATGGTGACAAAAGACACACCGATCTCCAATGGGCATGTGAATGCGTGTGAGATTGGACATGGTGGGTAGAATGTCCTGAGAAACTTTCCAAAGCAAGAGCACTGCATTTGCTGGGGCTTTGATGCGCTATAAATCCCTAAGGAATTTAGTCTGAAGTTGACCAACAAACTGAGTAGAGGAGGATGATTCCAAATCTTTAGATAAGAAAACTTTAGTCGCACTTTTGACCGAGAATAACCGCCTTGTATCAAAAATCCAGATGAGCTTATCTTGTGCGCTTGATGTTCGTATGGTAGTGTCCAGGATATATTTAACCATTAGGGACAGAAAAAGAAAAGTGATGAGGTGAGCATTCCAAGAAGGTCCCCTTCCTTGTTCATTTTGGTCGAGCCAAAGATCTCGCACTAAATGTAAGGAGGCAATATCAGCCTGCTGAGTGCAACAATCAGCTAGGAGTAAGTTTGGTTTTACCCAGCAGTCACTCCAAAGACGTGTCTCTCTTTCCGAATGGATTTGCCAAACAAGATAATCTTGCATAATTTCAAGAGCTGCAAGGTTGCCTCTCCAAGCCAAAGAGGCAACTACCAGAGTCTTTGAAAGTTGAGAGACACTTTATTGTGAAAGTATATTGCTTTAAATTGCACATTACCCGGTGTGTTGGGTTTAGCGATCAGGTTTCAGATACCTTTAGCTTTCAGCACAAGATTTCTATTCCTAGCTCTGAAAATATTCAACCCACCAAGTTGTCGTGGGAGAGTGATTCTATTCCAAGTACATAGATGTGTAGTCTTACCCACCTTAGTACTTTGCCACCAGAAATTCCTTGCAAGGTTATCTATTTGGGTAGTGATCGTGTGAGGGAGAAGGTACGTTTGCATGGTATACACCGAAATTGAGTGTATAACAGCTTTGATCATCACTGTCCAACCTGCCTATGATAACACACTTTGGCTTTCCAGGAAAAAAGCTTAGCATTGATTTTGTCAACCAGAAAGTGGAAATCATATGCCTTTTTTTGGAAAGTAGCAACGGAGTGCCAAAATATTTCTCTTTCGGATTGTACAGCCTAGACCCCAAAATTCTGTTAATCATCTTTGCATGTCGAGGGTGGACATTTGAGCTATAAAAAACAAAATACTTATCATAATTAACTGCTTGATTTGACGCCGTGCAACAATTAGCTAAGACATCTTTGATGGTATGAGCTTCTGTTAGGGAAGCTCTGCAAAAGGTCATAAGATCATCCGCATAAAGAAGGTGACTGATAGAGGTTGTGTTTCTGCGGATGGTCAGACCTTTAATGTTATTCTAAGATTCGGCCTTAGCGAGCATTCGAGAGAGCCTCGGCAACTCTGATAAAAATGTAAGGCAAAAGCGAGTCCCCTTATCGAATGCCCTTTAAAGGTTGTACCGAATGTAGGGTTGCTCCATTGAGCAAGAATTTGAGAGATGAAGTCGAGATACTGGTCAATCAGAGTTATCCACTCTTGGGCAAAACCCAGTTGTTTAAGAATTTGAAACAAGAAGCTCCATTCAACTCGATCATATGCTTTGGCCATACCTATCTTAATTGCCATCCAGCCATGTTTCGTTCGACGAGAGTGTTTTATCTGAAAAAAGGCCTCATGGGCAAGGTTGACATTATCCGAGATAGACCGGCCTTTGAGAAAGGCGCCTTGATTGGGATAGATGATATTCTCCAGCAAGGGTTTCATGCGGTTAGCCAAAAGTTTGGAAATGGATTTGTAGATGACATTACAAAGGCCTATGGGACGGAATTTGTTAGGAGTGGTCGAATTTGAGACTTTAGGGATAAGAGCCAGGAACGTCTCATTAAGCTTAGGATTCAAAGTTTTAGTGGTAAAGAAGTTTGTGACCACTTCCACAACATCGTGTTTGACAATGTCTCAATAGTGTTGAAAGAAGAAAACATGGAAACCGTCAGGGCCAAGAGCCTTGTGACCACCAAACCAAAAAATAGTTGAACGAATTTCTTCTTCGTCCGGGATTCTCAGAAGATTCTCATTATCAGAGTCGGACACTATCAGAGCGAAAAGAGACACGATCTCCGAATTACGGAGCAAATGAGAAAATTGGAAGATATTTGCAAAGTATTCATTGAGAATCTGGCCCATCGAGCTCTGAGAGGAGTGCCAATTATTATCCACATCTCAAAGCCGTAAAATATTATTACGTTTTTTGCAGAGTAAGGATGAGAAATGAAATTTTTTTTGTATTTCAATTGCCATTCTTAAGCCAAGATTGGAACAGATTTGGTCGATTCACGGCGTGGCTTTTCAAAATATCAAATCGGAGACGATGTAATTCCAAAGTAAATGGGCTACGTGCCTGCCCAACTCAAGTGGGATGCTAATTAAGCTTGCTAACTCCGCCTCATGTTCTTTTTTTCAAACCGGCCAATTCTATCAATCATATGGTCTGAGATGCATTTTTATAATATGTTTAAACTGGACAATGGCACGTAAGGCTCGTCATATAAGAACCACGAACAAATGCATTAATTTATGGTACAAATCCATGAAGAAATATTAGTACTTTGTTAATTATTAAGAGTGAAATTAACAGATACTTTATTACAATCAAAAGATACTTAGTACATAACAATTAAATTTATTCTCTTACTTAAGCTTTTCTTTCACCTTCAATTTTTTCTAAGTTATAATTTATTTTATTTCTCTTGCATGTGTATCCCATCATTTCTCTTCCTTATAATCTTGGCTGTTGTATGGGCTGAATGCTTCTAATAACATGTTCTTCTTCCTCCAGGATGTCCAACCCATCTCTTCACATATTTCATCGCTATGGTTGATGCTAAATGTCGAAATACAATGTCTCTTATAGAACCTGGTGGTTCTTTTCATGACTTCCATCTCTTTATTTGTTTGTTCCAGCATTTTCTCCACAGATGGAAGCTTGAATTTGTTGTCAAGTAGTCGTGCCATCCATATGCATCGTAGCTCTGCTGAGTGAAGATTTGAGACACTTTCGAGATAGCCCACAAATGCCATATTTGGTATCATAGGATGAATTGTACCCCTGTTATAAACATTTCCCAATTAAAGTACTAGCGAATATTTTGTTAAGAAAAAAAAATTAAGTATATTTTGGCATTTACAATGTTTATTTCAAAGAAAAGATAATTAGACACTTTACCTGTAAAATAAATATAAATATAATTAGACACTTTTAAAAAAAAAAAAAAGACAATTTACCTGTATAATGGCATCAAACCGGAAGAGTCCTCTAGCAAACTACGAAAAGGCTCAGGTAATATAGTTTTGAGCTTTTTCTTCCCATCAAAGCCAGTTGCAAGGAACACAATATCAGCCTCCACCTTTGTTTTATCTTCTAGTTCAATCCCCTCATTGCAGAACCACCATTTCGATGATTTCTTGAACAAGATCCTTCCTTGGTCAGCCTCAGAAAAGAAATTTTCAGGCAAGATAGCCATCTGACATGATGCGTAGTCTTCTTCGAATGGGTGATCAGGCTTCAATCCATATCTGACCAAAGGAAGTTTCCACACCAAGTATGACTCTATGAACTTGGACATGGCCCTTCTCTGTTGACATAGACAATTGTTATGGTTACTATGAAGTTTCCTTACCATGACAAACTCGATGGCTCAAAATTATGGCAAAGGATAGTAGACTCTAAAGAGAATTTGATTGAGTTTTTCCATGAAATTGTACAAATGACAACAAGAAATAGTGAGTAGATAATTTACCAATGGAGTTGCAAGGTTGCAAAAGAGATCCCTCCACAAGCTTTGCTGAGGTCTTGCATGAAGAAACTGTGAAGACCTTGTTGAGTAGAACAAGAAGAAAGGTAACCCCCAAATCCAGTAAGAGGGGACAATCCAGTGTAGGGTCCTTATCAACATGGTGCAAGGTTGCCCATCTGGTCCTATAATCACAAGTCCAAACAACATTACCAAATTTATTATTGATTAATTGTCAATATCATAGAGCACATGCTCATTTGAAGAAATATAAGTCAATCACTGACATAATAATCTCATATAACTTGCCAAAAACCAGAGTCGACATCCATGCTTCTTTTCGAGATCATTCAATGACATTTCTTTTTCATTTTACAATTTTTGGTGAATAGAAATCCCAACTATAATTCAAGTAGATCGATATATATACTTACATTAATAAAACCATGCAAAAATTAGAGAAAAATATGTATCTCAATAACTCTTGGATGTATTCGGTGGTACTTGGCTTGGCTTAGTTTATAAGATTTCCATGGCTGTTGTTCTCATGATCTTTAAACAAATATAAAAACTTGTTATCCCTATGTATGAGAGACCAAAACCCTTTAAATATAAAGTTTTAAGTGATTTGGAGACTAAAAATCTACGTTTTTACAGTCTCGTTGACATGCTTGACTACTGGCGTTTCTCAAAAAATTAACCTTAAGGAAATGAGATTTAGGTGACTAGTTTTAGAGAAAGAGATTTGGGTGGCAGGTTTTGGAGGGATATGATTGGAGATTAATTAGCAATAGTTTTATAATTCATTAAGCCAAGATGTTGCTCATACTAACTAAAATGCAGCTATAATTTAATTGGTGAAAAAAATATGTATTAATTGACCTAATTAGTTTCTTTAAAATACAGCTATAATTTAATCGAAGCAAAACACCAATTGAGTTTCTAAAACTAGTCATGATTACGTTATCGTCTAAACATTGTCAAGGAGGGGCTCACACATGCACATTAAGCTTGAACAATATTGATAGATGTCAAGTCCAGTCATTTTCTTTACCTAATTTTTTCCTTTTCAGATGGGAAATATAATAGAGCCTTATGGTCGTCTTGTAAGATACAGCATATCGAAAATTGGTCTTATTAGGTCTTCTTGTTTCCTAAACAGTTAGTTTCCATGTCTCTTTAGTCAGTAAAGTTGAAATTTGAATTTTCTGCTTTTAAATATTTAAAAGTCAAAAAGTCCAATTCCAAATTATTTTTTTTACACCTTGACCTTACCATGATTTTGTTTTTCCTTCATCTAGAAGACATCGAAACCATGCATTTTATCTCCTAAAAACTAGAAAAATCCAAATGAAAAAAAAAAAAAAAAAAACATAATTGTATATATTTGTTAAGGTCTTTTCATCACTAATCGGTACGCATTAATCATTATATATAGAATTATCAGTACACTTTTGTTATCAAATTTTTTCAACCCATTATTTGACAACAAATGTAACCTAAATTATAGTTCTTAACCACAAGCTGATTCATCAATTGGTTTATCAAAATTATCTAGGTAATAGGTCAATCTTTGTCATATATTAAAACCCCATATGCCAAAAAATATAAAACTTTTGTATGTGATATTTTAATTATATATTTATTTAATTTGGAGTTGCTTAATTTGGTTGAGGTTAATTACCTTGATTGGCTTCGGCACATTCAACAGCTAAATCAATGGCTGACTTCTTGTAACCAACAACCACCACCTTCTTTCCTTTCACTAGTTCATTAGTAGCTTCTTTATGAAGCTTGCAGTAGTCAAGTGAGTGCATGACCTTCCCATTAAAAACCTCAGGGCCTTTGTTGTGTGGGAACACAGGCATTCTAGGTGTGTCGCCATATTTCCCAATGCATACCACCAAGAACTCAAATGTGTACCACTGCAAATAATACATCAAACAATATTAATCTTAACATATGCAAAGAGTCGTGGTTGTATGCACCAGGGTGCAAAGATTTAATAAAAAAAAATATAAGAAAAGAATGCACCGCGTCAACTTTTTTTTTTTATAGCTTAAATCCTAAGATACGTGATTGGGGTGTAATAGAGTAATACTGAATTTGTAGTTAGGTTGTGCATGAACACATGCATAGAGAGAGGGGTGAGAGAATGAATAAAAGGATGAAGAACTACCTGAATGGTCTCAGATTGATTGGTCTGCACTGCAACTTCCCAAACAGGTTCACCAGTTAATGGTGTTTGACCAAGGCCGGCAAGTTCTCGGTCACCAACAAACCGGACCTCAACCACCTTTGAATTGAACTTGACATACTTGAGCACATCAAAATGCTTAGCATAAGTATGCAAGTATTCCAATATTTCAACATGAGAAGGAAAGGTTGAATTATCCCTTTCAGGCCAAGGGAAGTCGGAAAACTCGTAGTCACAACGAGGGGTTTGAAGTTTTGTGGATCTATACGAACAATGCCTCCAGACGCCACCGATTGAGTCTGTGGCTTCGAACACAACTGGGTGGTAACTAGCTAGTTGTTTGGCAGCTGCCACACCACTTATGCCAGCACCAATTATGCCTACTTTGGAGGCTTTAGGGGAGTTCTGCTTGGTAGCCATTGTTGCCTGGTTTGGGTTTGTTGATGAGAAAGGTTGTGGGTTTGTTTGTTGAGAGGGTTTGTGTTGGATGATTTCAAAGAGGAAATGGGTGGGTATTTATACACGAAAAATGTGGTGGTAGGGAGGGGGGGGGGGGGGTGGGGGGGAGCACGTAAGTTGTAGACCTCAAGAAATTTCTGTGCAACCATGTAAATACAATACTGCTTGTATTGATAGAAAGGTAATGGTGGTTTGTATGACCATTTCCATATATTATTAGGTAATCTAGACTGTCATGCCATTGAATTTTCTGAAATATTTAGTTCAAACCTTTTTTCATTCAATTTAACCAATTTTTCATTTGGATCATCTATGCCCGGGAGCACTGGCTTTGAATATGGTATGCCTATTGTAAATTTATCAAATTAAAGTTGTTAGTTGTTATATTTCTCTAACTAATACATCATGCAATCTGCACTCCTGATTTCCTAATGTTCATATGTATTTTGATACATATTTTCTGATATTTTTTTAACTCATGTTGACTTACTGTTAGGTAATTTAGCTATTATATATTATTGTAAACCAAGTTTTGTAAGGTTGGTATGTTATAAAAGTAACATAAAAGAAAATAAAAGTTGAACAATATTGGCTAGAAAAATAATGAGTTGATTTTAGTCATCCTGGCAGATAACGTTTGCAAGCTTGTATTTGAAATTTGCTCTTGGTATGTGAGATTGTTTTGCTTCTTCAAACACTACACTCTTGACTTTGTTAATTTCTTTGTTCTTTCTCCTACACCATTCACATCTAATTAATTTTGATCCTACATCTCAAAAATTGTTTAGCTAACAAACTTCATCGTCAATCAAGTGCCGTGTGGCGTTTTGATTTACTAAAAAATAACTTGTATCGTTGGTCTCCAGAGAGATACGAAAGTGGCATATTATCTTCCTTTGTTGAGTAGTTAATAAGAATTATTCAATGTCACACCTCAACAATCCACACTGACTATTTCACTTAATGCGCGGGCTTTGACCTTCCTTAACTTATTATTATACTGATTTTCTTAGTTTGGTCTCTTTAATACTGTCTTCTACTTGTATACAAATAGTAACTACTGTGATTTGGGTCAAGTTTTCCCATGGAAATTTCTTTATTCATCGTTTCATCTTCAGATGCCAGTACTAGCAAGTTCGTTCACATGAAAACAATTATGTCCATTGATGATTTTTCCTCTCAGGCTCATTTTTTTTTTTTTCTGGTAAAGAAAGCAAATTCCAAGTCCAGAGTTTGAACCTCGTCCGCGGCATTTAGGGTAAGAAGGGTGGACAATGTAAATTATTATCCTTAAACCAATAGTAGCTGTTAATTAAAGAAAAGTGAAGATACGGTATAGACAAACTTTGCACATGTGTGGAACATTTGCTAAACGAATGACCTAATAGCAGTACTACAAAAGAATAAGAAAATGTAATCTTGAGTAGTAGCTCACTACACCAAATTGACATATTTGTAACAACTTAAAAAACAATAACACTTTTGAACTATTACAATCCACCAAACAATTTCAAGTCAAAACTAAATTTAGTCAATAAAATGAAAAATAGTTACACACAAAAAGTGATACAATAAATTAGATCACCATGAATAGTATCACTTGTAAGCCCATACCATTTGTGGTGATACAATTATTGAATCACTTTATTTGTGAAAATGTGTAAAATTGATTTGTGGATTGTTATAGCTAAAAAATATTACTATTTTTTGGATTGTTATAAAAATGCCAATTTAGTGTAATGGCTGCCAACCTCGTATATCATATATTTGAAAGTAAAGTTCCAATTAACTGCTAGGCAAGCTAACTTCTATAATCTTGACTATGTAATTAAGCTTTCCAAAAAGATATAGAATTAATGGCACTGAGAAAGATAAATGCCTGGCTTGTATGACACACAAATACAATGAATCTATTGAAGAGACAATGCACCTTCAAGGAAGCAACAGAGAAAATATAAGGAAGCCAAAGAATGAAACCATTGAAATTTTGAATACAATTCAAACCCTAGCTAGAACAATTGGAAAACCATGCAAAGTGTGGAAATCTTTGTTTTTGTCCATCCTGACTAAACATACTGTGACTTTTTCTGATTCAAAATCCTACTTTATCATATATTAAAATCTTACTTCTTGTGTTGTATGTACTTGAAGAGAGTACTTGCATGGAAGTCTCAGTTTCCTCGTGTTATGTAAAGTGAAAACAAGTGCTTCTAGAGCTAGCTAGGCACCACTCAGTGAATTTACCAGTAGAGAGTGAGGAACCCTACCGCCATCTTCTTTGAGTTTTCTTCGTACCTAAATTTGATATTGTATTGACTTTGGTTGTATTGCACACATCACCCACATGTCATTAAATGGGTGGTGTGTCAGTGTGAGCATGCATGTATAATCTCTTTATCAGGTGTTCTTTTCTGGAACCCGTCTAATTGTTGAGGGACGCAGCGAGGGACCCTACAGGGGGGAGGGGGAGCCGTCCATTCCCCCGGGATGCGTGCGTTGAAAATTCAATCGCACATCCCGGGGGAATGGACGGCTCCCCCTTCCCCCTGTGGGGTCCCTCGCTGTTTTCCTCGCTGCTTCCCTCGCCAATTAGATTTTTACTCTTTTCTGATACTCAACCAAAGACTATTGATGGATCACTTCATTTTATGTGCGAGGATGCTATTGTATATAATATTCTGCATCATCATTTTCATTATAAATCAAATTGATATTTACTTCAAAAATCACACATAAAATGAAAAATGGACTCTTTTCAAATGATTTGGTTTGCATGATTTGTTCCATGCTTCTCTTTTTCTCTTTTATTTATTTATTATAGCGATTATCCTGCGGGCTAGTTTCTAACAGATAATTCACAAAGAAGAATACAAAATAATCGCCCCAAACACAGAGAAATATCTCTAATGTCAATTCAAAATTATGGAAATAAAAAAACTGCCTCTAAATTAGCCCACAAGTCGGGCTTTATAGCTAAAACACATTATTAGAATTTTACCAAAAAAATGACAATTTCCAATAATCATACTAAAACAAAAATACGTAATAAAATAAGTAATCTTCCAAAAATCTGACCCAAATTAGGTTCAGAATCTCTTCCTAAACAATAAAAGAAATATTACCTAAAAGAAAAAAGTAAATCCTAAAAAGAAACTGCCTATTTCTAAAAGAAAAAATAAAATAAAATACTAAAATAACAAGCAGTCTATTCCTTAAAAAAAATGCCTAATCCTAAAAGGAAACTAAAAATACTTCTAATTAAATTGAAAGATCTCTCAAATTTATATTTAGTAATTAACTTTGAGAGCAAATTAGGAACCCTAGAAATCCAAATTAGGAACCATAGAAATTCTCCTGCATCAGTCGCCCCGGGTTGGAAAGAACTCGTCCTCGAGTTCACAACAGCGTCGTTGAAATCCTCTGGCGGTAGTCCAGGAGGAAGATCCTCTGGTATCAGGTCAGAAAACTCTGCTAGCTGCTGCACCTCTGCTGTTAAATTTGAATTCACGTCTGCAGGGGCTAGAAAATCATGGTGGACGATGGCACAACACTGGTGTAGGTGGAATCCATCAATTCTTGCACGAACACGCGGCGCGAAGGTTGCAAGTGCACTGTGGTGGTACAAAAAGCAAGTGTTTGGGGTGCAAATATCCAAAATGTTTTATCCCGCCAGAAACTCTCGCTTTCACTGCATCTTCGTCCCCAGCAAGTTACGAGTTTCTCCTTCCCTGTTGTTTCTTCCTCCGTCCGGTATACCTGCAGGAAAATAGAAGGACACAAAGAAATTGAGATGCGAGATGGAAAAGAGAGGGACGAGAGAAGAGGGAAATAGGAAGAGTGCACGGAGAGGAGCAGGGGTTGGACGCTGCTCTATTGTTTCTCTTGTTCTTCAGTTTCAGTGCGGGAGAGATGGTGGTGATCGTTGGTTGGCTCGTGTGTGGACGGTGGTGCGGCTGGTCTGTCTGGCTCTGTCGCGAGGTGGAACAAGGTGGTGGCGGCTGTTGGGTGTGATGCAACAGGGATGGTGGTTGTGCAAAACAGGGTGAGGAGGTGATGAATGGAAGAACAGGGTGCGAGAGAGAGAGGAAGGAGGTTCCGTTGATGGTGGTGGTGTTGGACGGTGTGGTGGCTGGAAAAAAGAGGAGGAAACACACATAGGAAGGCTCCAATTCTTCAATTGGGCGTAACCGAAACGAGGAGTAATCTGCAGTTGCATAGATCATCAGATCCATTGCAGTATGTGATGCATGCTTTTGAGTCTTGAACCCCAGTGAGCTACCGCTGTCGGTGACATTGTTCTGCATCAACGATATCCAATTCTTCATCAGTGTCATACATAGGCTCTCCAAACTCTTTAGTTTCGTCTACCACGTCTTCCTCAAGCTCCTCATCGTCATACACAGGTTCTCCATGCTCCCATAATCAAGCATGATTGGTATACGGGTTTTCGAAACTGGAATTAGAATCGTGATCTTCTTCCATCTCATGATTACCGAAATCATGCGCCGTTAGACGCCGGGTTAACTCTGCAACTTGCCTCTGTAATTCCTCAATCATCATATTCTTAACGTTACGATCACGGTGAGGGGCTTCCTCGTTTGGAACCTACCCGCGATGACCATGACCACGACCACCAGTTATAGAAACTGATGAAATCTCACCCCCAAGAAGATGTTGAAGCTCTGATACCAACTGACGCCGAGCAGAATAGCGATTATCTTGCGGGCTAGTTCTAACAGATAATTCACAAGGAAGAATACAAAATAATCACCCAAAATACAGAGAATATCTTTCTAATGTCAATTCAAATTTATGCAAATAAAAAAACTGCCTCTAAATTAGCCCACAAGTCGGGCTTTATAGCTAAAACTCATTATTATAATTTTACCAAAAAAATGGCAATTTCCAATAATCAAACTAAAATGAAATACATAATAAAATAAGTAATCTGCCAAAAATCTGGCTCAAATTGGGTTCAGAATCTCTTCCTAAACGATAAAAGAAATATTACCTAAAAGAAAAAAGTAAATCCTAAAAAGAAACTGCCTATTTTAAAAAAAAATCATATACTAAAATAACAAACAGTCTATTCCTAAAAAAAATAATGCCTAATCCTAAAAGGAAACTAAAAATACTTCTAATTAAATTGAAAGATCTCTCAAAGTTATTTAGTAAATAACTTTGAGAGTAAATTAGGAACCCTAGAAACCAAATTAGGAACCCTAGAAATCCAAATTAGAAACCCTAGAAATTCTCCTGCATCAAAACTCCTATAAAATAATACTCTTTGGACTAAGAAAAAAATTATTAATTTAGAGGGAATCAATAAATGAATGTTGTTAATTTAAAAAGAGTTTCAATTTTTTGGCATTGCAAGATTTGTTTAGATAAAGATATGGCTTTTGAACCACAAGTTGGTGAAGATAAATGCATCCATGGATTACGTGAAGACATTCCTGGTATCTGTTATAGAAATGTGATAGATGTTGAACACCTTTCGAATTATCGTAATGAAAATGATACAATGACAGAATCATTTACTAAAGAAGAGATTATTCAAGGGATAAAATTATTGTGCCTCTCGATGAAGATGATGATCCAAATGAAACTTGTGTTTTCCCACTTGTTTATTCGAAAGAGGCCGTTCAAGTAATAGTAACCTTAAACAGCTACTTCCTATAACATGAAAAAAATATCAAATGTGTGTATGTATTCCTAAAAAGTTAACATGCGGTTAAGTTCAATTTAGGTAAAAAGAAATGGTAAACGAGTTTAGATACATATTCTGCAAAAGAGCTAAATTAAGAAAATTAAAAATGCCAAGTAAAAAGCTCCTTAATATTATGATTTTGTACATGTTAATTTTTTTTTACATATTAATCAATTATTAATACATATATATATATATATATATATATATATATATATAGGCCCTAAAGGATTTACAAAAATATTAGTATCTTATGCATTTAGCGAGATTATTATTTTAGTACACTGACTTAAGTTGGGACTAGAAAATTTTATTATTTAAGTGTGATTATTAATATAACGATTATTCATTTATCGAGGCTTTACATTATTATTATTATTATTATTATTATTATTATTATTATAACAATTAATTAATACTTAGTTTACCCACTTTTAAATTTTTACTAAATAAGTATATAAATACTTAAATACCCTTTTAGTAAAATTTTCAATTCACCTCACTAGTCTCAGGTCCGAGATTTAGAAAAAAAAATTGCATTTTAGAATAACCAAAGTTTATTCTCTTTCCTCATTCATCAGTCCTCATCAACATATTTTTTTTATTTCTCCACTCTATCTTTTGCTTCCATTTTGATATTTTCCTTCTTTTTCCTTTTTTTTTCTCTCTCTCTCAAAGTCGATGCTTTAATCAAGAATGGTAAATATATGCACCTTTAACCCAACACATCATTGAATGAAATTCATTACTTCAATAGTTTTAGTTTTCACATGAGAAGATAGAATTAGTAAAATGAAAGAGAAGATGACAGAGGTAACACATAAGTCTCTCTAAGCCTATACATTTAATTCACTTTGTTTTGCATACCACATATAAAAATGACAAGTAAAAAAAGAAGGGATTTTTTTTGTTTGGGCCTCATTAGTTTATGTCTGATTGAGTTTAGTACTCATTTGAAAACCAATTCATTATAACACTTAAATTGTGAAAGTCAACGTAGTTGACTTCCATTGGTGGTTTAGGTTTTCTTAAAACTCAAAAATATCCTTCACTTAGAAGGCACATGCAAGACACATGCCTGGTAATATTCATCTATGAAATTCATCTAAGGGTAAGGATGTATTGATAGATCTTCAAGAAATGTAACGGTCATGGTAAAAAAAAAAATCTATCTCCTTAGTAATCAAACTATCATCAGGATTGAAACTAATTGAACATGGAATCGCATGACCGGGCAATGGGGTTTGTACAATATCTTCAACTGGAGCACTGCTAATCAATGAATCTTCAGGGGGGGGGGGGGGTGTTTGGATGGAAATGGTTGAGTCAGTCACAGCATTTTGAAAGCAATAGATATCTCACGCCTCTATTCTTTCTCTGCTCACTTGATTGCATTACAGAGTCAATAAGCTCAAAAA
This sequence comes from Berberis vulgaris, assembly GCA_963556465.1. Lineage (NCBI taxonomy): Eukaryota > Viridiplantae > Streptophyta > Magnoliopsida > Ranunculales > Berberidaceae > Berberis > Berberis vulgaris. The sequence continues at coordinate 79,263,770 of OY747125.1, read as the reverse complement.
ATTTCCTCTTTTGAGCTTACTCCAATCCCCCTCCTAGATCATCAACAAAGGAGACACCTTTATCACTCCCAGCAAAATCAAATAACATTATGAAAATCATTGAACAATAAACACACTTTCGTCAATGGATATCCTTCAAATCGGATTAGAACTCCAAGAAATCGATCGAAATTGAAAACTTGAGAGAGATTTGTGAGGTTCGAAAAATCGGACCTATTGAGAAGATCGATTGTGGATCAGAGAGAAAGGGGTGGGGTGAAATGGAGAGAGATTAATGGATTGTTTGATCGATCATCGAATCGAAAGATAATGATTTGGGGGTTCAAATCGCTTTTGAGATGATTGAGAATGGATTAAAGACTTGGTGTGAAGAGAGTTTCTATGTTCTTTGAGTTTGGCTTCTTTTTAGCTTTAAAAAGAAATATTTGTGAAATTTATTGGTTCGTCAATATATCCAGGCATGTGCCTTCTAAGTGAAAGATATTTTTGGATTTTAAGAAAACTTAAATAGTCAATGGAAGTCAACTACATTGAATGTTACAATTTGAGTGTTAGAATGAAATAGTTTTTAAAATGAATACTAAACTCAATTAGGCATAAAATAATGAGGACCAAACTCATAAAACCCAAAAGAGAATAAGCAAAGGAAAAAGAGGTGACTGGAAACAGAGAGAAAGAGAAGAAAATCATATAATCTTTCCATTAACAACATGTTTTTTTTTCTTTCATTAACTTAAGTTACTAAAAATCAATAACAATTTTGCATTTGAATTTGATTGCATAGTGCAATACTAATAATAATAATAATAATAATAATAATAATAATAATAATAATAATAATAATAATAATAATAATAATAATAATAATAATAATAAATTCAAGAAAAGAAAGTAAAATGAAATTTATAGCCATGACATTTCTATGCGGTTTGTGCAAATCTAGGGTTTGGAGAACGTTGTTATTGCTAAGTGCAATCTAGTTTTTGATAGAGGTCGTGATAGTTTCGTTGAGATGATTTATAGTTACATACTTAAAATGCTAAGAGAACATGTTACTCTTGCACTGCCCAGGGTACTACAAAGTCTTCATTGTTGACGTGCACGACACCACAAAGTAACCGCTTCGACAATGATAAAAAATGAAAAAACACTCTTGGTAGAGGGTATAGGATTGAAATAAAGTGTTAGCATCAGTTCACCAATTAGTAATGTTAACCGTAGAATATTAGATCAGGCTCGATCGAGCAAGTAGTTAGAATTTGCTGCTTCTCGGTATATGAGTTGTCATAATGTATTTACAAATTATGCTAAAACTTCCATGTCATTCTTATAAAATATATGGTGCAATTATAAATCCTATATCGAATGATGAGCTAATAGCTCTTAGGCTTTGCAAAGATAATTTAAATGAAGTCAAAGAAAATCAATGAGAGTTTTGGTCAAAGACGTGGAGAAAGGGTTGAAGTTGGTTCAAGTTTTGAATCCATTTGGTTGCACCATATAAAATGCAGTCATCAATATTCTCATTAAAGAATGCAGTCATGACAATCATTTGCCTAATTTTGTAATTGAAATGAGCTTCAATGGATAAGAGAATCCCAATAGACTTTAGCATGGATACAAACGAAAAGGTTTCATGATAATTAATTCTTTTTTTCAAAGTAAACCCCTTCACAACAAGCATTGGTCCACCAATTGTAGCAAATTTGGTCGGACATCCACTTTCCTTGTGATAGGTCGCAGGTTCGAGACTTACTAGTTAGAATTTTTTGAGTTTTCGCCCAATTATTAGGAGCACATGTGCTCCACCATTGACAAGCCTCTGGGTATTGAATGCAGCTGCTTAGATGGACTAGACCGGAGCGAAAGCGAGTATTCATGCAAGGTGGGGGCAATGGACCGGAGCGAAAGCAAGTCTCTATGCGAGATGGAGGCGACAAGGTTATTAAGTGGCAACAATATTGTAGCCTTCGGGCCTGGTTTGGTTAACCCTCATGTAGCCTTCGGGCATAGATTAATAAATAAATAAAAAGGTTCAACAACCCAGTTTAAAAAAAAAAAAAAAAAAAACATTGCCTTCAAGGTTTCCACCTTTCTGTCTACTCCTTTGTTTTTCTTATAGAACCACTTTGCACCCCATGGGTTTTATCTTTACAAATGGTTTTACAAGACCCCAAACCCGATTGAAATACATGGACTTCATCTCACACATCATAGCCTTTTGCAGAAGTTTTGTATTTTTATTTTATTGTCTTATTTGTATTTGCGGGGATCAATATCCTTTTCATACCAGAATCACGACCACCACCACCATCGCTACCGCAATCACCATTACCGTACCAAACCATATCCATTGCAACAATTTGTCATCATGACAACCACCTTCACCACCACACCACAACCACTGCCATTAGCAACGTCCCGCCACCATCACAATCATTGTTCTTACAACCACTGTAACTATGAACTCAACCACATCACCTCTACCGTTGCCACCACAATCATTCAACCACCTTCAGACAATAGAAATATTTTGTTATTGAATATTATTTTTATTGGAAACAACCAAACAACATTATACTTTTTTAGGAAAATAAAAAATCTTGAAAATATTTTCCAGGATCATTATTTTCCTTGAATATTTAATTTCCATGAAAACAAACAGATTTTTAATGTTTGCATGCTCTTCTAATTTCTTTAAAGAGATTGTATTTTGAAATTTATTTGTTAATTATGACAATTGTTGGTAATATATTTGTGAAGATGTTTTTGAAAATGAAAATATTTAGGAAAATAAAAATTCTTGAAAATATCCTTCTAGAATCTTTGGCCTAGTCGAGGTCATGGATTGTAGTTTCAAAATTGGAGCACTTGTTAGAGCGAGGTTTGGACTCTAGTTTATGGAATACAGTAAGAAAAGCTTGTGGTGCCCGTTTGTTGTAAACCGAAGAAGTAACCAATCATAGTTAATCAAACTTTAATTTAAGTAAACCTCATTATATTGTTGCCTTGTCTTGTCATAAGCTTTCTTTCCTAAATCTTGTGTGCTCAGTTAAGTTGTTTATTGTGTTTATTATGTCACATCCTTGCTCTCAAATCTTGCATGTTTGGAACCTAAAATTTAGGGACTTTCAAATATTTTTGTCACTCAAACAAAATTGATCTAATTGGTACTTGATCTTGTATTTTCATGCTTTCTATAAGTAAATTAGTGCCTTGATTTGATATTTACTATAATATATATATAAATAATTTTTTTTTAATTCCATTCAAGGGTTTCACTTCCCCCCAAGTGAATAAACTAAACAATGTGGTGGATAACTACTTTTAGTCATCTTCTTTAAATTAAGCTGCATTACGTTTTTCAAACGTGTTTTTGAGAAGAACTTTGAAATCAAATAAATTTCACTAGAAATTAAAATCAAAATCGATTTTTGAAAAAGACTATTAAACCATGTTTTACTCTCATTGGCCTAGAACTTTCAATTCTTTCTTAGAGAGTTGCTGAGTCCCGACAATACTTGTTGAAAAACCTTAATATCTATGTTTTATGAGAAGTTACTTACTTGAATAATTTCTAGACCGAATAACTTAGTGAAGTCACATAGAATTTCGTGATGGTCGAATTTAACTTCAAAGAGGTAATGCAACTCCTTAATTATCTTGCAACTACATCTAGATTGTGAGAGATATTTCATACATTGAGATACAAGAATTGATAGTTTTTGGAGGAAGGTTTTATAACTACGTGGCAGTTGAGCCATGCAAGTTGGATAAGAAAATGTATCACGTTGGTGCATAGTTATGAGCTTGAAGTGTCATTGTCGTTTGTAAGACATAAAATGTTCAATTGGGTCTGAGTAACCGTCAAACTTCTCAAAGTGCGGTATGGTGTGCACAATTCATCATGTTATTTAAGAAAGATTTGGCGGTAGCTTTACTGTTGTTGCCTTTCGATCCAGAATAGGATGCTTTAATCTTGTACCTCATGGGATTACTTGTTCCATGAACAATATTTGTGCTTAAATCCTTTCGTCAATATTTAGGTTTGCCACAAATGCCCCTTGAAAAACTGTTGAATTACATGTTTTTTTTCTTTGTTCTTTTGTTTGGGGGTAAAAATGAATATTTAAAATTCATTACCTTTTTATTATATTCATACCAATAAGTAGACAAAAGGGTCTCATCCCTCTTTATTCAACTTTAAGCATGTCCCTTTGTCAGCAACTAATTAGGGAAGCTCATTTTAGTTCAATTTTCTCAACCAAACAAATTAAAATTTATGTTTTGAATTTCGAATATGCCCTCTCAAATTCCAAATATTTGCAAGACAAATCAAAATGTGGGTGAACAGTGATAAGGGGTGTTTGGGTCCCAAACATAATTTATTTGATCCGGTATGGTTTGGGCATATTCGCAAAATCAGTGTGTAAATTTTTTTTAACTAATGTCCCAAAATTAGTATAATATTTTGTTAGCCAACTTAAAATATTTAGCGAAACACCCCTTATCACTGTTCACCCAAAATTGTTTAATTTGAACTTATTCATTTTTTAAATTAAACCAATACTAAATATAAACGCATGTAGAGCATGTCGATCCCTAGTGATTATTAACCAAAAAGGGCAGGGGGTCATCGATTTTCAAAGAAAATGTCTCGTAACAAAACTTCACATCATTTTTAATCTTAAATCTTATGAATTTGTCACAATTTTTGGGATGGATAGGGTTTCAGGCCATGCCAAACCCTTGTGACACTTTGGCCATTTTGGTATAGTGTTTGGAATGATTCGTGCATAGATTAGTTTTGATAATCACGTCTTTGAGTCAACTCTATGCTAATTGATGAGGTTCACTACTTGATTACGGTAGAAGGAGGAAGAAGAGTATGGAATGAAGAAATACTGAAATGATGTGTTCCCTTCCACCATAGCTCAAATTATACTCAAGATACCTATTAAACAGGGTAAATCATGTTGAAATCTTAGTTTGGAAGTTCATCAAGAAGGGCCAGTTTTTTGATTACTCTGCCTATAAGCAATTCTTCAAAGCCAAATTAGCTCCATTACCCTCTGCATCTCACAGTTCCAGGAAGAAACTAATCCATAAGCTTTGGACTGCTATTTTCATAAAGTCCACTTTCTCTTTTGGAAAACGTACTTCAATCATCTCCCTACTCTGCAAAACCTTTATAAACACCATATGAATGTTGACATCACCTACTTTGTGCCATCAAGCCACTAAAACTATAGAGCATATATTCTTTAGATGTCTTATAGCTTTACAAGCTTGGCTCCCATCCCCTGCCTATTAATTGGTTAGTGGCATCTCTTGATAATATTGTTTTTATCTTTGATTTCATATGGCAATTGCACATTACTAATCACCTAGATATATACATGATTATTAATAGTTGGTGATAAGCATATAAATACGACATTATATGCTCCTATATATACAATTGCTAAGTCCAATTATCTAATAAAAATATCTCATTACGTGTATTTTGTAGAAGTTCAAGCACTAATCTCAAATCATACACAAAATGACACAATAATGCTAAGTTCAACAACTAGAAAGCCCATTGAAAGTTTACATATGCATTGTCAAAAACCAAAGATTTTCAAGCCCAAGACCCATGAAATCAAGCCCACCAAGCACCACCATTACAGATTTCAAGGACATCAACATGAAGATTTAGACATCCACATGACTAACTTTATCATAGCAAAAAAAAATCTTTATAAACTCCAAAAGTGTTAAGTCAAATTTCACTATCCATTCTCACATTTTTTTTTCCCTCCACTTTTACACTCCACCTTATTTCATTCTTACACTCTTCCTTATTTTTACTCCACCATTTTTGAACTTCACATTATTTCATTACAACACTTTTCCTTATTTTACTCCAACACTCCACATTCCACCCCATTATCCCTACACATAAATGTCACCCTTCTTCACCTAAAAATACCCCATGCTTGGAGTTCATTGGAGACATGCTTTTGGAAGAGAGAAAGAATGAGAGTTTGAGATTTAGATCTTGTAAGATTTTAGTTTCTCTTAGTTGTTTTAGTAGTTATGTTTAAAACCATGAGTGACTTAGGGTCTGCCATGAGTGTCTAAACTACACCTTAGGGCCTGAGTCAGGCCCATGGGAGGATGATCCCAAAATGGTTCTCTTGAGTGATATCATTCCATTTCCTTGTATTAGAGAAATATTGTTGGTTTGACGTCTTGTGTTTCATGTTTGAATTCAATTCATGCTTTCATCTTCTATATTTCAAGCTCAAAGTAATATAATTTTATATCCACACATTTTTCTAACAAGCCATAAGCTTTTATGTTTGTATATTATTATTAGTCTAAGCTTCACCATGATTTGTTAGATATTAGGTGTTTCATCTACCTAGATGAATTTCTTTTATGCTTTTAAATCTTATTTGATGTTTAGCTTCGTAGTATAACTAAGGCTTGGAACAAGTTGATCACATTGTTATATCTTCCATCTTAAGGTGAGACAAGAGTCTACCTTAAGATGTGCTAGTGAAATAAGAAAGGTTGAATTCAAGAGTGGCCAAGTGGATCTATCAATGCATGGTGGTGATCCCTAAAACCCTAACATCTTCTATTAAATTTTCATCTTAGCTAGATTTACACTGTCGTTCTATCTTACGAGTCTTCATCAAAATTTGTTGTTCTAACTAGGTTAATTATTATAAGTTGATTTATAAAATTGTTTTCAATTATTAGCCCTCCTTGTGAGATTCGATCCATGATGGCCGATTTTTAATTCAATAGACAACCGTGCACTTGCAGTAAGATTGAGATCAATCAAGTTTTTGACGTTGTTGTCGCGGAGGGCAATGGAAAACAAAATTTCAAAATCCACTTTTGATGCTTATCACTAGTGTAATGTAGGTGCATGTACATCATTTTGATATATTTTAATCATTTGTGAACTAAATTGAAGTCTGAAAATTCATAAGCATAAGCATTTATGCATTTTTTTGATAAGCTACCTTGTTGTGATAGAAATGAAAAAGAACAAAAAAGCTTTAGCTAATGTAATAAAGAGACCTATTGTCATTTCAAAGACTCCACGCACTTCATTAATTCCCAAAAGATCTGGCATAAATATGTACGGAATAGAGAGATTCCAACTGCCCAAATAAAGAATTGTTATAGTTTTATAACTTTTTTAGATTTTTCTAATAAATGTACATGGTTTGGGATTTACATAACATCATTCCAATTACTAATTGGAATAGTAATTGGGGAGATATGAATTTTTGAAGTTGGGTTACTTGTTCTGGAATTTGAACTACTGCAGATGACTAATGTTTGTTTGCATTTTTCTACTGATATATATATTTATCTTTTCCAAATGCTAACATGTACCTCTTTGAATCTAGTGTTTGAATCATCTTTTGGTTTATCATTTGAATTACTAATTAATTTAAAATTTCAATTATTGTGACATCTACACATACTAAAATCTGCACTGTTTGTCTGAGTTCACCTCAAGTCTTTATTTGTGGAATTATTTTAGAATATTTTTTTAGAAAACTTGACATTGTTGGAAAGCTAGAAAATTTTTTATATTTGAATTTCATGAAGTATTGAGCTTTATATGTTCATCTAAACTTGTGTGGACTTGAGTTTTTAAATAGTTGCTTTGTTTCAAAGGCCGCTAATTATTCTTTAAAGTGGAATTTTCAAATTCTAAATAAGAGAACACTTGACAAAGAACTTTGGTGAATTTATTGAACAATGGAGAACACTTGGACTGTAACTTATGACATTTTTTTCTTCTTTTGAGGGATTGTGTGGACTAAGTTGTAATAATTAAAACAGAGTCCAAGATACAATTGGAAGACAAGAAAAATAAAAGCTTTCAAGAAAAAAGCAATCAAACCCCTTGGCTTGCCGCACTGGGTACTCCCCGAGACGACTAACGTCTAGGAGGCCCTTTTTCTAGGTCAACTCAACTGATTCATTCCCCACCTCTGAGTGGGAAGTAACTTTCTAAACCCACTTCAAATCACTTGCAAGAAGTGTTTCTGGACTACTTTTGGGTGTTTATATTTCTGCAACATATCGAAGCGTGCTAAAATACATAAAGCGAACCTGGCTATTTGCAGCTGAGTAGGATTTGATCGCCCACCTCATAACTCCAATTCGTTCAAACTTGGCCAAATTTATTAAAATGAACTCAAATAATAGAGCCAATAAAACGGTGCTCCATAGGACCTGACAAAAAGAATATACCATGTCGAACTCTTTCTAAGTAAGGCTACTCTAGTGCCAATTGGTATGCGTCGATAAAGACCAGTGTGACTGCACTGCCATTTCATACATTTTCGCCTAGAGAATGGTGCTTCGACAGAGTTTTATACAAGTCTAATCTTATTGTGATTAGGAACACAAAGGTTCTTGAAAGTTTTTAAGTGGTAACTAATTTCATGAGAATTCTTTAGATCTTAAATATGCCTTTCAAAGGCTTGGCCAGTTCTGAAACACCAAATAGAGTAAAATCTGGCTAGAACACATCTTTGCCTAGTGTGGTGGTTTAGGGAGTTTTTACGTAATAAGCTACCCCTTACTTACTTATAAGACATGGAAAAAATCTAACTAGGGTGAGAATTGACTTTTGAAGCGCTCAAAATCATTCTCCACTTCAATTAGATTGGGGTTTTAAATCAATTGTTCTTATTCACTTGAATGAAGATAATCAATCTATTGTGTGCTAGACACCAAAGACTTGTTTGTGCATCATTTTCTACGTAAAATTTCACTTAGTTTAGGTTCCCATTTGAGAGCTGTGATTGTTGTATGAGCGTTTGGTCACAGGACCATACTCATCGTTTGACTCGCATTGATAGACAACTTTGTCCATTTGAGAGTGTTTCTTCATTGTCTGAAGTCGAAAATCCAATGGCGGATCAAGGGAATGAACAATCTAGAGTTGAAGATAAGGAAAACCCAGTCATAGTTCGTGGTAAACTCTTCAAAAGTATTTTTCCCCAATAAACCAACGTCAACACTCAAGCATTGTTTTGCCACCTACCATCGCAACTCATTTCAAACTGAAGCCACATGTGATCTAATTATTACCTACATTTTATGGCTTTGGGTTAGAGAGAGAAAATATGTATTCTCACATTAATGAATTTTAGACAACTTGTTACACCTTCAAGTTTCAAAACTTCAGTGAAGATTATGTTAGGCTTCGCCTGTTTCCATTTTCTCTTAAAGAAAGGGCTAAGACGTGGTTAGACTCGTTACCTTCTAGATCCATCACCCAATGGAAACAATTTAAGTTAAAGTTCATCAGCAAATACTTCCCAATGTCCAAAACCATTTCCTTTCGGAAGGAATTCAAGATTTTAGGCAAAGAGTTGATAAACAGTTTTATGAGGCATAAGAGAGATTCAAAGATTTGTAGCTTAGATGCCCTCATCACGCTTATGAGACTTGAACATTGGGACAATACTTTTACAATGGTTTAACCCAAAGTAATTGTCACATGATTGAGTCAATGAATGAAGGAAACTTTTTTAGATTGGATGATGAAGAGGCTAATCAATTCTTTGAGAAGTTGTCTGAAAACTCTCAACAATGGGATTTTGCTAGGAGGGATCCCACTACTAAAAAGGGAAGCCTTTACGAGGTGAAAGAAGAGTTAGATGTCCAAATCCAACTAGAAAATATAAAGAAACAATTGCAAGCTTTGTCTATGGCTCAAGCGAAAATAGTTGAGGTTATTCATCCAATCATGAAGGTCTCAAGTAGTGAACCTAACACCTTTCTTTGCACCATTTGCAGAGAACCAACACATAGGACCCATTCATGTCTCAATTTTTATCCAGAAAAGTCAACTGGGGAAGAGCACGCCCAAGCCATCAACACCTTTAAAAGAACAAACCCATTAAGTGAGACATTCAATTCTAGTTCGAGAAACCATCCAAATTTTGCATGGAGGCAAGATCAATCTCAAGTTCATGGAGAACATCTATCCTATAGAGCACCAAACCAATTCCATTCTCAGAGACAACAACCTTCTAGTATCCCCTACCAGAGCAATAATTTTATTGCTCCACAACCAAGTCAATTTTTTTATAAAGGAGATGTTGGAAGAAATTATCCAAGCCCAAAATATGGCTACTCAAGCCAACAATCAAGCCATAGCCAAATTGGGGGAACAGTTGAGTCAGTTAGTGATTATTGTGGGTGATAGAAAGGAAAATTTCCTAGCCAAACAGTACCCAATCCTAGGAGACAATGTGTGTCACAACCACCTCAACAACATATCCCAAAGGTCAATTTGAAATAGGAACTTGTTCAAACCAAGATATCCACCATGAGGAAGTCAAGTCCATTGCCACGTTGAGAAGTGGTAAGAAAGTCGACAACAAGGTCGACTTACTGAGGGGATTGAACCAGATCAATCTCAACAAAAGGAAAAAGGGACCCTAGGGTCCAAGAGTCCACCACTTAGGATCACAGTTCCCAAAAAACCATAAACCACAACTAATAAAACACTTCCTCCCAAAAGCTCCATGCCCTGAGTGACTCGTGCCACCAAAAATGTGCGTTTTGAATGTTGACATTTTAGAAGTGTTTAAGCAAGTAAATGTCAACATGCCCTTCTTAGAGGCCAATAAGCAAATACCTTATAATGCCAGGTTTTTGAAAGATCTTTGCACTATGAAAAGGAAATTCCTAGGCAAGCATTCTTAGTTGAACAATCAATATCTTATATCCAACAAATAATCGTTGTCAAATAAAAAGACCCGGTTGTCCTACAATTGCCATAAGGATAGGAGATAATGAGATCAAACAAGCTCTGTTAGATCTAAGAGCTAGTGTTAACTTGTTTCCCTTTTTCAATATACAAAGTTCTTAGGTTTGGGGGAGTTAAAACCAAGCTCCACAATCTCCAGTTGGCTGATAGGTCGATCAAAATTCCAAGGGAAATTGTTGAAGACGATCTTGTTCAATATGATAAATTACACTTCCCAGTTGACTTTGTTGTGTTGGACACTGAACCGGTAGTGAATGCAAAAAAACCAAATCCATGTCATTTTAGGTTGCCCATTTTTAGCAACATTAAATGAAATCATTCATTGCAGAAATGGTATCATGAAGTGGTCATTTGGAAATATGACACTTGAGCTTAATATATTCCATAGTGTCCAACACTAGTTGAGGAAGAATGTCGGGAGGAAGTGAACATGATAGAAAGCCTCAGTGAAAAGTTTTTTTTTTTTTAGACAATGCTATTGTGTCCTGTTGGAGGAATGTTTGGCCCATTTTGGTTTGGACCTCAATAAGGAAAATACCATTAAAAAAGTTAATTCATTGCTGGAATCTTTACCTTTACTTGACACCAATACTCGGAAACCAAAGGTAGAACCGTTACCCATTGGGAGCAAGCCACAAATTCCTTCATTATTTGAGCCATCAAAACTAGAACTCTAACCATTGCCCAATCATTTGAGATACATTTTCTTAGGAGACACTAATACCTTGTCTGTCATCATTTCTACTCACTTAGATAAAGAACAAGAATGTAAGTTAGTGAAAGTTTTCCAAAAGCACAAAAAGGCAATTGGGTGGTCCATTGCAGACTTCAAGGGAATAAGTCCTTCAATAGTGATACACAAAATTCATCTTGAAGATAATGCAAAAACCTCTAGAGAGCCACAAAGAAGACTGAACTATGTGATGAAGGAAGTTGTGTGAGCAAAGGTCATTAAACTTCTAGATGCAGGTATTATGTACCCCATATCAGATATCAATGGGTTAGCCTTGTTTAGGTTGTTCCTAAGAAATTAGGTATCACTGTTGTGAATAACCATGTTGATGAGTTGGTGCCAACTCGAATCCAAACCGGCTGGTGGTATGAATTGATTACCGGAAGCTAAACTTTTTGACTAGGAAATACCACTTCCCCCTCCCATTCATCGATCAACTGTTAGAGCGGTCTGTTGGTCATGAATATTGTTGTTTCCTCGATAGTTACTCTAGCTATAATCAAATCTCAATTGCCTAAGAAAATCAAGAGAAAACCAAGTTTACTTGTCCGTTTGGCACTTTTGCCTATAGGCGGATGCCCTTTAGCTTGTGCAATGCACCAACAACATTTCAGCAATGTATGTTGAGTATTTTCTAAGACATGGTAGAGTGGTTTCTAGAAGTCTTCATGGATGATTTATCTATTTTTGGTTCTAGCTTTGATCATTGTCTATTTCGTCTAACCCTTGTGCTATGCAAGGAGAAAAACCAAGTTCTCAATTGGAAAATGTCATTTCATGGTAAATGAGGGAATTGTATTAGGACACATTGTTTTTTAGAAAGGTATTGTAGTAGACAAACAAAAAATTATACTATAGCAGTCTCCCACCTCCAAAAAAATGTCAAAGGATTTTCAATCATTCCTAAGACAATATGGCTTTTACCGTCGTTTCATCCAAAACTACAGCAAAATCATGAGACCCTTGTGCACACTTTTAGGCAAGGATGTCTCATTTGAATTCAATGAAGAATGATTGAAGGCTTTTGAGCGGTTAAAGTTCCAACTTACCTCTACACCCATAATTCGACCTCCGGACTGGAGTGCCCCCTTTGAGATAATGAGTAATGCCTTTGATTATGCCATAGCCATTGTCCTAGGGAAAAGGATAGACAAACGTCCCCATGTGATCCATTATGCTGGTAAGACTCTTGATGATGCACAACTCAATTACTCCACTACCGAAAAAGATTGTTGGCAGTCATCTTTGTTTTTTATAAGTTTCTATTATACCTTATAGGATCCAAAATCATTATCTACTCTGATCATGCAACTCTTAAGTATCTTCTATCTAAGAAGGATGCTAAACCATGTTTGATCTGATGGATCTGGTTACTTCAAGAGTTTGATCTCGAAATCCAAGATAAGAAAGGCACAGAGAACATGGTAGCCGATAACCTATCTAGGATGATTGTAGAATCTGAGTCACTACCCATAACTGAAACATTTCATGATGAACAACTAAGGGTGGTGTCCCAGTCACTTTTGAGGCCTTCTTGGTTTGCAGACCTTGTGAACTATCTTGTTACTAGCCAAGTGCTTGACCATTACCTTGTGAACTATCTTGTTACTTCTGGGAAGACCCATACCTTTTCAAGTATTGTTCTGACCAAGTCATTAGGAGATGTGTTCCCAAGAGTGATCACAAATGATTCTCTCATTTTGTCATGACCACGCATGTGGTGGAAATTTTAGTTCAAAGAAAACCTCTGCAAAGATCTTGCAGTGTGGTTTTTATTGGCCTATCTTGTTCAATGATGCCCATTTTTATTGTAAGTCATGTGATCATTCCCAACGCTTAGGAAGTATAGGGCATAGGAATATGATGCCTTTTAACCCAATCCTTATAGTTGAGATATTTGATGTATGGGGTATAATTTCATGAGTCATTTTCCAAACTTCTATGGAAATGAGTATATTCTTGTAGCAGTGGACTATGTACTAAATGGGTGGAAACGAAAGCATGTAGATCGAATGCTTATAAGGCCGTAATCATCTTTTTGAAGAATATTTTTGCTTGTTTTGACTCACCTTGTGCTATTATTAGTAGGGAGTGACACACTTTTGTAATCGTGTCTTTGAGAGAGTAATGAGACACTATTGCAAGACACATAAGGTGGTTATACCTTATCAACCACAAACTAGTAGCGAAGTGGAGGTTTCAAATAGAGAAACAGTCAACCTTTCGAGGAAGAACTGGTCTCTTAGATTGACTAACACTACTACAAATATAGGCTTGCATAGCGCTTAAAAATAGGCTTAGATAGCGCTCAAAAAAGCGCTATGCAAGGCGCGTACTTGAATAGCGCTTCGTTAGATAGCGCTTAATAAAGCGCTATCTAAGCGTTGATTTTTTTTTTTTAATTAACTTCAATAGCGCCTTAGAAAGCGCTATGTAAGCGCTAAATTTTTTTTTTAAATTAGCTTAAATAGCGCTTTGATGAGCGCTATTTAATTTTGTTGATTTTTTTTTAATTAGCTTCAATAGCGCTATTTAATTTCGGTGAATTTTTTTTTTATTAACTACCATAGCGCTTTTCCGGATGAATGTCCCAAGAAGTTCTACAATGTAAACTAAGAAGTTCTACAATGTAAATTAAAAAAATATTACGCTATTTAATTTTGGAAAGATTACACAGAATTGAATGAATGTCCCAAGAAATTCTACAATGTAAACTAAGTGAAGCTTTCCAAATCTGCTTCATAAATCATGGCTAGATCATTCTCTCTCAGAATTACCCACATGTCTAACCTAATTAATTACGCTGGAAGTTTGGCCCTCAATATGGATCCATCAGGAAGTACCAGCTTCTTCAATAAGTTGAAGTCATGGTGCCCAGGCTTGTCACTGCATGAAACAATACCGAAGATAAGAATCAACTCTGCAAACCTCTGTGAAGGCTAGCAGCCAAAGACTCAGTTGGGCTTGGAAACATCATGCTTGATCGCAAAGATGCACGGATGTGGTCACTTCTTTTGGCAGACTGCCTCAGAACTTCCACATTGGACTTGGAGCTCTCCAAGACAGGGCGTGGACTAGCTGAAAGATTTGATAAGGTGGATGCTGCCTTCTTTGATGCATTTTCAATTTTAGGTGATTCAGACAAAGGTGGCTCCTGGAAGGCCAAAGGTTGCCGACATGTTGTGATTGAAATGCTGCTTCTAGACGCATGGTCAGAAGCAATGGACTTGTCATCGCTAGCCACAGAAGTACCAGTGTCCTTGAAATGCAGGTCCTCCTCATGAATACCACACAAACTGGTATCTTCATATACACTGTCTTCTAAACATGTAGCCGTGCTACTACTTTCAAAGGAAGAACATCATTCGTCATCACTGAAAATATCTCCTGATTGCTTTTCGCAAGAGCTTCCTACATTGTCTAGCTGGACACAAAGTTTCTTAACATCTTCCTCATCAACATCCATTTCATCCTCAGAATCATCGTCTATGTGAGGTAAAATGATAGAGCGGTTGATACTTAATCTCAGTTGGTTCAGACTTTCACGTGCACTCCGTCCTTTGAAGTACCCACTGCTACTGTTGACTGAATTGTACTCACTTGATTTTGCTTTTATGAGCTCTTCCTGCAGTAAACAAAAATGTGAATCAACTAGATATTTGCTTGAGCAGATAAAAATAGATGCAAGTTGATTCTGAACAAAGCCTACCTTTAATTGACGAATCTGGTAACTAAGACCATTAACATCATCTTCTGTAATTTCATTTATAACTGGTTTATTTTGTAAGGATTTTGCTTGCAACCCAAACCTCAGGGTGCTGAGAGTTTCACCTTTGCATCTGTATTCAACAAGGCAATTGATGCATTTAGGCAAGTATAATAAGCAGAAGTATAATTCATATTACAGTTTTCAACACATATGCTAGACACATTTACTAGGTTAAAACCATAAGTTTCAGTAGTCCACACAAGAGTGCTGCTGTATTGAATTATTTGCAAAAGTAAACATTAAATAGAACTTAATAAAAAAAACAGAGTTTAAGTATTGGATTACTTGTCATGAGGAGAAATAGCACAAATGACTGTGAGTTTCGCATTGCCACCAAGTGATTCCTGGAGCAGGTGAGTCAAGCAGGAACTTTTGTATGGCACATTTGGAGATATTTCAGTTTGAGCACCCGTTTCAGCAAGAATATATCAGAAGGATACACCAAATTTTCTTGCCTTATTTCCACACACACTCATCCTCTTCCATCCTCAAGTTCAGGCAAGAGATAAGGATATGAAGATTGGTCAAATCCCACTGGACCACCACTTCAAGATCATCTAAATCCGATACAGGGTCGGCTTTGAACAGGTGCAAAGTGTGCAAATTGAAATGAGAAAATTAAGTTGTCAATACCAAAAAAAAAAAAAGGTAATTCCCACAAATGTGAATGGCTTCTGTATATATACACTACCACATACTACAGAATATGCAAAGCTCAAGGAGAGTAGCTTTTCAAAACTGTAAGGCTAAATTTCAATTGCGCGTAGTACACAATCAAGGGACTTGTTGAAAAACAATTAAGGTTGGATTTTCCAAGGAGAAGAGATACTTGTAGAATATGCATACCTGGAGATTGAATCATCATCAACCTTAGCACTTCCAATGGTATCGTAAACCTTCCAGTGTGCCACTGGAACTTTTTTCAATAGCTTCAGTCATCATCTTTTCAACTAAAAAGCAATAGAAGGAAACGTCAATTAGACAACAAAGAACATGTGCTGGTCATATGTATCAGTGTGCCACTGGAACTTTTATGTAACCATCTGAAATAACTAATTTTTTTTTTTTTAAAATTACGGACACAAAAAGGAAGATAATGATGTCAAACACCACTCTTTCCATTACCTGACAAAGACAATTCTTTGGAAGGGTGGTGCATCTGAGAAACTCGAGAGTTGTCATTTTCAGTTTCAGTGTTGCTTTTGTCAACTAGAAGAAAATCAAGAAATCATGTCAATGAGGTCATCCCCAAAAAAGTAAGATTTATGATACATGATATACCAAAAGTGGGGTTGAATGAGTACCTAACAAAGAAGACCCCATAAAGAAGCCAAGTTGAGGATCAGTATTGGCTTCTTTTTCTGATAGGTCAGTCTCAATGTTGTGTATATTGGATAACACATCAGCAGAAATTTTAGAACCATCAGAATTAAGATTTTCAGTTTCAATGCTGCTGCTCCTGTCAACTAGAAGAAAATCAAGTAATCACGTCAATGAAGTGATGCAAAAAAAGGTAAAGGTAAGTGTAGTTACTACACTAGTCATCTCCTTAAGAGATAATGCACAAGAGCTAAGATACATAATAGACAAGATCACGGCTTGAACGACAACCTGACAAAGAAGGCCCCACATAAAACGCCAGATGCGGATCAACATTAGATTCATATTCTGATGGTTCACTCTCAATGTTGGGTATGTTGGATAACAGGTCAGCGGGATCATTCACATAAGAGTTTGTTTTCAGCTCACCATGAAGCAAGGAATTGTCTTTTGATAAAGTGATATGTGAATCTTTCCATGATGATGATGCCAATGATGTTTCGTTCAGATTCACATTTGGCTGAATATCATTCTTCCTGTCTAGAGTCTTTTTGTCCCTGTAATCTACAACCAACGGGACATTCTCTGTAGCTTCTTGAACCCGGTGCTTACCTTCAATCAGTGAAATAACAACAGCTGTCTCTCCCGCATCAGCAATGGATACTGACAACTTTCTAGAAAGAGCATCCACGATAGTACATTCCTGACTAGCAGCTTCTGGATCAATCTGTGTGCTTGGGACTTTTATTGATACTCCATCTGAATTTTGTGATGCTTCCTCAATTACACACCTATTAAGAACAACGTGAAATCATAAGGCTAGAAAAAATTGCCCCAGGGCGTTGTTAAGAAGATAGAATATGCTTCCCTACACCTAAGCCATAGAAATGGGGCACATGCAGGAGGATGGAAAAGCAGCATTGGTCTCCCAGATAGATCTACTTTCCCAAAACCTGGCGTGAAAAGATGATAGTAACAAGGTACTCTCCAGTTAGTAGCTATATTTTTCTCCAAGTGACTAAAAAGAGGGCCTAACCAATTGACAGTAATCATCTCGATGAAATGATCTTTTTCTACAAAATCTCCAGGCAAGGAGAATACTGATCCTCCCAAGCAAACACCAGATATACGACGACATATAAAGGACGAAAACATGAAATTAAATTTTCTAGAAGATTCCATGTTTACTCAATCAACTACTATTTCATTTCACTCTAGCATATACAGCGGGAAACCGCATTTAGTTTAACATACATAAGAAGCTTCTAGCATTGAAGTTCCAATGAGATGGAACTCGTGATTTTACAGAACAAAAGGTCTCCAACTAACGGAAGTCATTTTATTTTCATCTAAGTTACCTCGGGCATAACCATGAATTCTCCAATGTGCTTTCTGGATCAAATCCCACACAAAAAGCATGGTACCTGTATCAATAAAGATACTGAGAACAGTTAGTAAAAATCAAAATTTGATGGATCAAATATGTTCATGGTAAATTACAAACACAGCCAATCAACCAGAGTTCATTACATTGGTGTCATGTGGGATCATGCACCAAATAACTTGCCCTAGCCAAACAAGGCCGACAACAAAGCATATAAGACTTCACATATTCAAATGCCCAATTTACAAGATCTGGAAAAAGACATCTCTTTGAAACTAGACTTTGATGCCCAATTGCATATACAGACTATTTGAAAGCCCCTACATTATGAAAGTTAAATTTGATTCAACCACAGTACCACACTGAAACCACAGAAAGACCTTGTAGGAAAGACATATTTTGCACAACATATTTAAAATGATCTTTTAGACATGAGGATCAAACAATATACACCAATACCAATGTCATATTTACACTATAATCAAAAAAATATAGACCAATTCTTACTTACCTTGATTAGAATTTGTGTTACATCGTCGTAGCTACTAACACATTCTTCACTCAGATTTTCAACATAAAAACCATTCTTGGAATCATCTCTTATCTGGAGAAAGTGAAAAATGCCCTTTAGTTACACTAAACATAGAAAGCCCAGACCAAATGAGTCTGATTTAATGAAGAGTAGACATAGAAAGATCTCTACCTCAAGGTTTCGTTGAGTGGGATCGAGCAAATCACCAATTTTCTCATTATATATCTCTAGGAAAGAACATCTACACTGATAATTCATCTGTTTCTCTTCCGAGTTCTCTTTCTCCTAACAACCAATCATAACAACAAATCAGTACACATTTCAAAATTCAATGTTTTCTCTAGCAAATAAAATGTATAAAACAAACCCCACCTTCTGAAACTCAGAAAATAGCATCTAGAAGTCTAGTAGTTAGTTAATTATAGACAAGAGTGAGTAGTACACATTGGCTAGAAATTTTATGATAGTACCCATGTAGAGTTGTGTTGTAGCTATATGTTCTTATTAAAATTGAAATGTGGATTGATTCTTTAGAAAGCTTATAGAATACTAGTGGAGACTTGACCTTGTGAGCTTTCTAACATTTCTTCTTTTCGAGGGTAAATGCTAAATTCCAAATTTCTTGAGTCCGTCATTTTCTAATTGCATGACCTCTATATTTTTCTTGTTTTTGTCGAATATTGAAAACAAAATCAAAGTTTACTCATTTCACCACAATTAATTTAGGAACAAAATATTAATTAAGTTGAATCAAAGTCGAATATTAATTAAGTTGAATCAAAGTCGAATATTAATTAAGTTGAATCAAAATATTAATTTAGGAACAATTAATTTAAGTTGAATCAAAGTCGAATATTAATTAAGTTGAATCAAAGTTTACCCAAGGCACAAAAGATATTAATTTAGGAAAATGAAGATAGATTTTTCTTGTCTAGTTTGAGCCTTGTAGCCTATCCTATTTATTGTTTATCCTTGGAACCAATTCGAAGCCCGTTGTATTGGCCTTTTGTTGTTTAACCTGCTAACCACCAATTTCAATGGATAAATGTGGATTTTGAGTAGGATTAGAGTAGGTATGGCTATAATGGAGGCTAAACAACCTAGTCAAAATAACGGGCTTCACATTGAAATCCTTCACATTATGGCTTCCACATTTGACTAATCCTTCCTTGTTTACCCTTGTCCTAAGCCCCATTACAACCTAGTCAAAATCCTACTAGGATCCTCAGAAAGGTATGGCAATAATGTGGTGGCTAAATCAAGAAAAGTTGTGGTGAATGAAGTCAACATTCTCAATGGATGATATTCTTTCTTGAGATTAGTCTATCTTTTCTATCTTTTGTTTAGTATGTGAAGTATCTCAAATCCTTATCATCTTATTCACATACATTGAAAAAAATTAGTCAAATCTCCGAGTGATTCATTCTGAGCGATTATATTATCTTGTGAGATTTGAAGTCAGAGCAATTTTTTTGTAAGTAATCTTGAGATAAGTTGATTCTAAAGTGAAATTTGTAACAAATATGCTAGTAAGCACACTCTTAGTGTAAACTTGAAAGAGAATTTTCGGCTTATGTGAAATGCTTACTGATGTTGATTATCGACTTAATGCTAGCCAGATAAGTAAGACGACTATGTCCTTTATTCCTTGAGCATTAATTAGGAACTCTCTAATGCAAAATAAATAAAGGATTGCATAAATCTTAGGTAGAGTCTTGAGTCATAAGTATCACCGATGTTTGTGGGTATCATCTCTGAAAACCCTCACGAGACTATAACTCGTCCACTAAGGGAAACCTAGATGTTTAAAGGCTTGTTGCATATGCTAAATATAATCGCGAGTCCTACGAAAATGAGTTAGGTTTTATTCTTTATTTTCTTTTGCTCGAGAACTAGCATAATGTAGGTATGGGGGATTTAATAAGTATATAAATGAGACATTTTATGCCCCTAAATATACAACTGCTAAGTCTTATTATCTAATAAAATATCTCATTATGTGTACTGTGTTGAAATTCAAGCACTAATCTCAAATCATACAGAAAGTGACACAATAAGGCTAAGTTCAACAACTAGAAAGCCCATTAGAAGTTCACATATGCAATGTTAAAACCAAATGTTTTCAATTCCAATACCCATGAAGTCAAGCCCACCAAACACCACCATTTACGAATCTCGAGAAAATCAACATGAAGGTTTGGATATCCTCATGACTAACTTTATCATAGCCAAAAAATCTCTACAAGCTCCAAAAGTATTAAGTTTTGCCACTATCCATTCTCACATTTTTTACTCCATCACTTTTACACTCCACCTTATTTCATTCTTACACTTTCATTATTTTTACTCCATCACGTTTACATCCCACCTTATTTCACTCCAACACTTTTCTTTATTTCACTCCAGTACTCCACACTCCACCCCATTATTCCTACACATAATAACTATAGATAGGGAAATGACGCCGAAAATAGACCTATTTGATATCACCCTTCTTCACTTATAAATACCCCATGCTTGGAGTTCATTGGAGACACACTTTTTGAAGAGAGAAAGAAGGAGAGTTTGAGATTTAAATCTTGTAAGATTTTAGTTTCTCTTAGTAGTTTTAGTAGTTGTGTTTAACACCATGAGTGACTTTGGATCTACCATGAGTGGCTCAACTACACCTTAGGGTGTGGGTGAGGCTCATGAGAGGATGATCCCAAAATGGCCCTTTTGAGTGATATCTTTCCATTTCCATGTATTGGAGAAATATTATTGGTTAGATTGACTTTTGTAGGTTGGTTATGTCATGAATCAATAAGTTAGATGTCTTGTGTTTCATATTTGAATTCAATTCATTTTTTCATTTTCTATCTTTCAAGCTTAAAGTTATATAATTATGTATCCACACACTTCTATAACAAGCCATAAGCTTTTATGTTTGTATATTATTAGTCTAAGCTTCACCAGGATTTGTTAGACATTAGGTGTTTCATCTAGCTAGATGAATTCCTTTTATGTTTTTAAATCTTATTTTTTGATGCTTAGCTTAGTATTATAACTTAGGCTTGGAACATGTTGATTACTTTGTTATATCTTCCATCCTAAGGTGAGACGATAGTTTACCTTAAGATGTGCTAGTGAAATAGGAAAGGTTGAACTCAAGAGTAGCCAATGGGAGTTATCAATCCATGGTGATGATCCCTAAAGTCCTAAGATCTTCTATTAAATTATCACCTTAGCTAGATTTATATTGTTGTTCTATCATAGGGTTATTCATAAAAAAAAAAAATCTTTGTTCTAACTAGGTTAATTATTATAAGTTTATTTTCAAATTTGGTTTTGAAATATTAGCTCTTTTTGTGGGATTCGACTCGTGCTTGTCAGTTTCTAATTCAATAGACAACCATGCACTTGTTGTAAGATTTGGGATCAATCAGTTGGTGTTGTGATTGATAACATTTTGGCAGGTTATAAATACAAAGTGCTTCCAATAGGCTGAACCAAATCCATAGAGTATTGGGAGACCAACACGGAGAGTTTGGTGCAGGTGGGACAAGATATTTCACAAACAGGAAAAAGATTTCACTTCAGGCAATCAAGAAACATAAGACCAGTTCACCAAGACTAGAGCTAGCAAGAGATTTTATTGTGAACAAGTTAATGTTCTCATTGTTGCTAATGTTGGGTTCTCTTATGATAACCAAACGTGTACCTATGGAATGATTGTTGTGGAAAACCATGGATCCAAAAACTCTAAAGCTAGTGGGAGCTTGGGTGTAAGTGTTTGTAGTAGCGTTGAAGCAAAATTTCTTGCAACATTGGAATCTAATGAATGAGTTTGAACTCATGCTTGGGAGGAGACATACCATACCTAGACTGCCTAGATGTTGTGATTCTCTTTCAGGGAAGCAGAGATCACCTTAGTTGGAAAAAGTCTTTTTTTGTGTCTTAGTTTGAAGATATTTTAGATTTATCGTTTTGAGACTTATTTTTTTGTTCCCACACAACATAATTTTGAAGCTCATGCGCAGGCCTGGATGTATCATACAATGGTTTCTTTAAGTTAGTATCTATGCAATTTGATTTAACAAAAAAAAAAACAGTATTTCAAACACTAATAGTTATTCAAAAGTTGCTTAGTTTTGACTTCCAAACTTTTGAATTCTAAATAACAACGACCACCTCCTAAAATGGAAATTTCTAATCTAAGCACACCACTAACCAACTCAAAGTCGACTTAGACAAAAGATGGACAAAGTTTCTATAACTTAGGTTGGTCAAGGGTTGACTAACCCATCCAACCCGTATATTTAGCTGTTGTAGCGCTAACATGAGTTACCTATTGGATTGTTAAAAATTCTAGATACATTTGATGAATATAACATTTTATGGCCTAAGCAATCTCCAAACCTACCACCCCCAACATCGCCTACTCTCTAACCAACCCTTGCCACCAACGTGTATAAACACAATCTGTAGCATTATATTTGAAAGCTTAACCAATCATTCCTAAATTATGTTCAAATTCATAATTTGTGAATACCCATTTGTTGCCCTTGCCTAATAATGGTGCAAATGTGATCACAAATTTCAATCCAATTGTTTTGGGGGTAGTGAAAGCAACTATGGGAATTTTGAGGAAGAAGTCAATCAACTCATACTTCATCGTGTCTCAAGATATGTGATGATATCTAAAAGTTTAATAAGAATCCTTGATTTAACTTTAAAATTTTGGTTTTATTAAATATGTGAGGGTGGTGGCAACTTTACATTTTAAGTACACATAATTTAGGTGTATTTGATATTTGGTACAATGTTTTTGCATAATTATACATTGGTACATAAATTGGGTATTGATTGTAACCAAGCTCAAACGTCTTACACTTTATAAAGATCCAAATATCCCTTGGTTTTTGCATATTGGATACCTGTGTTTTTACTATAAATGCACGTTGGGTATCTCATGCAAATCACGTGCCATGGAAAGACATGACAAAGGAATGGGGATCTGTCATTAACAGCCACCTTTTTAAATCGGTTATAGTAAGTACAAGTGGGAAATCGGGATTGAGGGGTTAAGTTTTTCTCGCCATTTGTTTTCCTAGTATTCCCGCTCGAACCTTTCTCAGTTCCCACAGGCCAGAACAGAGAGGACCAACTCCCCTGCCCTGCTTTGCCCGATCCCTCTCATTAATCAAACCCCATAAAAAGTCGCTCTAACCCAGCAAGACGGCCAGGTACTTTTTTTTTTTTTTTTTTTTTTTTTTTTTTTTTTTTTTTTTTTTTTTTTTTTTTTTTTTTATATCATTCTCCCTTGATGAAATTGTTATTAGGTTTCATGTCCAAGATGTTTGTGATGAAGGTTTTTTGTTTGAATAAATTTTTGCATGTTTGGTTCTTGGTTATGTAAGTTTTCAGATTTGTTCTAACTTACATGATTTATGAAATTGTGGTCGGGTCTTCCCAACAACAATGACTCAGTAGGGATAATTGACTTTCTGGGGTAATGGTGGGGATGTTCATGTAATTTTTATAAGTTATAGCATGATTATTCAACTACCATCCACTCCCTTTGTCCTTTAGCCCGGGATGACTTCATATATGATAAATCTGTCGGTGCTTTAGAGTAGATGATTATTTGAAAGGTCTTAAGGAGTTAAGGTTGGGAATTCAATTCTCACCTAAAGTCAGACATTTTTCTAAAGTTTTCCTGTGCATGAGGGAGAGCGTCCATGAGACCCGACAACTTGATATAGGATACATTTTGCCCCCTCTTAAGCTGCTATATGTCACAACTATTTTCTTGCCTAGCCAAGTGAGGTTGGCAAGTGTACATAATGTAGAGTTTTCCACATTGTTCTAGAGAGAGTTCTCTAGAACCTCCCATAAAGTTCCATAAGAATCTAGTCCTTAGATATTTCTTAGGAAATGTGTAGAAACTCAATATAGACCGTTAGATTAAAACGATCACCACCGTCCATTGAGGAGGTGGAGTTGTATAAATAGGCTAAGGCCTCATTTGTTGTAATCACCTCAGAGAATTCAAGCAATACAAGTTCTAGTTCTCTTTAGCTCTCTTGTGTGTTCTTAGCTTGCTTAGTTTCCAAAGTCTAAGTAAGTCTTTTGTGGGCAAGGCTGACTAGCTTTCTTTGATAACTTGGGGCAAAGTTTGCTAGTGCCACACGGGAAGTACCTTGTGAAAAGAAAGCCCGTGACAGTTGGTATCAGAGCCAGGTTTGGCAAGGTTGGTAAAATCATTCTACACAAGAGAATGTCGTCAGAGGTCAACAACCCAGCAATTGGCAACACTGACAAAGGTGGGAAAGTCCGCAAGGACAAGTCTAAGGACATGATCGCTGCAATGGATGAAAGGTTGGCCAAGTTGTGTGCCACCATGTCCGACTTAAGGGAAAAAGTTGAAGACATGGACCTACGCATCGAGGGGCAAACGTCCAACGGGGAGGACCAAGAGCTCCGGGAAGAGATGCAAGGAGCCTTAAACACAGTAGTGGACATGGTGTCCAAAAAGATCGAGTCCCTAGAAGCCAAAGTTGTTGCTAAAGAAGAGGAGATGGAAGCTTATAAAGAAAGAGTTGAGAAACTTGAAACTCAACTCAGGGTGTGCATGGCTGCGGTAGCCAATGGTGGGACTACGCCAGGAACAGTCACCCACAGAGTCGAAGCTCCCAAACCTAAGGCCTATGGTGGGGCAAGGAGTGCAAGGGAGATAGACAACTTCTTGTGGAACATGGAGCGCTACTTTGATGCGGTTGGCATAATAGATGAAGCATCAAAGGTACGTAGTGTCTCCTTATATTTAAATGATGTTGCTACAGTTTGGTGGCGCAGAAGGTCCGAAGATGTCAAGAAAGGATTGTGCACCATCGACACTTGGGAAGAGTTCACGAAGGAACTCAAGAGACAATTCTACCCGGAGGATGCCGAAAACGAAGCTAGGGCCAAGCTTCGTCGCCTTCAACATAAGGAAGGCCACATAAGGGAGTATGTGAAGGAGTTCTCGGAGTTGCTCTTGGAGATTCCTGACATGGGAGAAAAGGATGCTTTGTTTAGCTTCCTTGATGGCCTAACGGGTTGGGCCAAATTAGAATTGAAGAGGCGAGGTGTGCAAGACCTTGCAACGGCTATGGCTGCGGCCGAATCCTTGATTGAGTTCAAAAGAAAGGACTCATCCAAGGGACAAGGGAAAAGGTCGAGTAATGATGGCAAAGGTGGGGGAGACAAAGAAAAGTCCTCCAAGGAACACAAGTACTCCAAAGACAAGGGGAAGGAGAAAAGAGATGGATCACCCAAGAAGATGTCTTGCTTCTTATGTAGTGGACCCCATCGGGCATTTGAGTGTCCCAACCGAGGGAAACTTGCCGCGCTTGTCATGGAGGAAGAAGCAAAGGAGGAAAGGAGGATCGCCTCAATGAATCTCCTAAGTGCCATTCAAGCTAAGGTCGAAGAACAACCACGTGGAAGGATGTACGTGGAGACCGAGATCGGGGACAAGACCTTGAAAGCCATGGTGGATACCGGAGCCGACACAGTCTACATGGCCAAAGACCTTGCTGAAGAAATTGGCCTATCATATACGAAGGAGAAAGGTTATATCAAGGGAGTCAATGCTAAAAGTCTCCCAATTGAAGGAGTAGCTCGTGGCACCGATATCCGGCTTGGACAATGGCAAGGTAAAGTCGACATAACTATTGCCCCAATTGATGATCACAAATTCTATTTGGGTATAGATTTCTTGGACATGGTGAAGGCTTTTCTGGTACCATATGCCAACACCATGTGCATCATGGAGAAGGGACAACCTTGTGTTGTGCCCGTAGTAAGGGAGATAAGTAAGGAGAGAATGGTGTCCGCTCTCCAACTTTCTAAAGGAGTAAAGAGGAATGAACCTACTTACTTGGCTACCCTCAAGGAAGATGAAGGTCCCATGGATGGAGAGGTGAATGCACCTAAGGTCGTCCAGGATGTTCTCAAGGAGTATAAGGATGTTATGCCTGCCGAGTTGCCTAAGAAGCTTCCACCAAGGAGAGAGGTGGATCATGCTATTGAGTTAGAAGTTGGAGCAAAGCCACCCGCATTCGCTCCTTATCGTATGGCACCTCCTGAGCTCGAGGAGTTAAGAAGACAACTAAAGGATTTACTAGATGCTGGTTATATCCGACCCTCCAAAGCTCCATATGGTGCGCCGGTCTTATTTCAAAAGAAACATGATGGATCCCTACGGCTTTGCATTGACTATCGGGCACTCAACAAGGTCACTATCAAGAATAAGTACCCGATTCCACTTATTGCGGATCTCTTTGATCAACTTGGTGATGCAAGGTATTTTACCAAGCTTGACTTGCGCTCGGGATATTATCAAGTCCGCATAGCCGAAGGAGATGAACCAAAGACGGCATGTGTTACAAGGTACGGGTCTTACGAGTTCTTAGTCATGCCATTTGGTTTAACTAATGCGCCGGCCACATTTTGCACTCTAATGAATAAGGTACTAGCTCCTTACCTTGATCGGTTCGTAGTTGTGTACCTTGATGACATTGTCATCTATAGTAAGACATTGGAGGAACATGTGGATCACTTGAGACAAGTGTTCCAAACCTTGAAGGAGAACGAGCTCTATGTCAAAAAGGAGAAGTGCTCATTTGCCCAAGAGGAGGTGACATTCTTGGGTCATATCATTGGCAAGGGCAAGCTTCGTATGGACAAGTCCAAGGTACAAGCCATCCAAGATTGGGAACCACCAACCAAAGTCACCGAGTTAAGATCTTTCCTTGGCTTGGTGAACTATTACAGAAGGTTCATCAAAGGCTACTCTTCCATAGCCGCTCCATTGACGGACTTGCTCAAGAAGGGACGAAGTTGGGATTGGAGTTCAAAATGCCAACAAGCTTTCGAAGGATTGAAGAAGGCAATTGTGGAAGAACCGGTGTTGGCACTTCCCAACCATTCTATGTCTTTTGAGGTACACACGGATGCTTCTGACTTTGCTATTGGTGGGGTATTGATGCAAGAAGGGCATCCTATTGCCTTTGAAAGTAGGAAGCTCAATGACACTGAGAGGCGGTACACAGTACAAGAGAAGGAAATGACTGCGGTTGTACATTGCCTACGAACATGGCGACACTACTTGCTTGGGAGCAAATTTGTTGTCAAGACCGACAATGTTGCCACTAGCTACTTCCAGACACAGAAGAAGCTCACACCAAAACAAGCTAGGTGGCAAGATTTCTTGGCAGAGTTCGATTACACTTTGGAGTACAAGCCTGGCAAAGCTAATCTGGTTGCAGATGCTTTGAGTAGAAAAGGAGAACTTGCTGACATAAGTCAACCCCAAAGCAACTTGAAGGAACGCATAAAGGAAGGATTGGCACATGATTCCATGGCTCAAACCATCATAGCTCTTGTCAAAGATGGGAAGACAAGGCGGTTTTGGGTGGAGAATGGCTTGATATACTCTAAGGGAAGGCGAATCTATGTTCCACCTCATGACAACCTAAGGAAGGAAGTCTTGAAAGAATGCCATGATAGCAAGTGGGCGGGACATCCAGGTATACATCGGACTCTTGCTCTTGTTGAAGATTCCTATTACTGGCCACATATGAGGGATGATATCGAAGCATATGTGAAGACTTGTCTTGTATGCCAACAAGACAAAGTGGAGCAACAATCACCTGCCGGCTTACTTGAACCCCTCCCCATCCCAGAGAGACCTTGGGAGAGTGTTTCCTTAGATTTCATAGTTGGGTTGCCTGCATCAGAGGGTTGCAATTGGATCCTTGTGGTCGTGGACAGATTTTCGAAGTATGCCACCTTCATTCCCACACCAAAGGAGTGCACAGCCGAGCAAGCCGCACATTTATTCCTCAAACATGTGGTGAAGTATTGGGGTGTTCCCAAATCTATCATCAGTGATCGGGATACTCGGTTCACGGGGAAATTTTGGACTGAGTTGTTCAAGTTATTGGGTACCGACCTTAATTTCTCTACTAGCTTTCATCCTCAAACGGATGGTCAAACGGAAAGGATGAATGCCTTGCTAGAGTTATATCTTAGGCACTATGTGAGTGCCAACCAGCGAGATTGGGCTAAGTTGCTAGATGTTGCCCAATTCTCTTTCAACTTGCAGAAGAGTGAAGCAACGGGTCGTAGTCCATTTGAGATTGTCATGGGACAACAACCTATGACCCCGAGTTCTATTGCCACTGGCTACACAGGAGTGAGTCCATCAGCCTATAAGTTTGCCAAAGGATGGAATGATCAAGCTGATGAGGCTCGAGCTTACCTGGAAAAGGCCTCCAAGAGGATGAAGAAGTGGGCCGACAAGAAGAGACGGCCTCGAGAGTTCCAGGTTGGAGACCTTGTGCTTGTCAAGATGCATGCTCATGCCAGACTTTCTGGACTGCATCGTGGCCTTATCAGGAGATATGAGGGTCCTTTCCCCATAGTCAAGAAAGTGGGAAAGCAAGCCTACAAGGTCGAGTTGCCGCCGAGGATCAAGTTTCATACAGTCTTCCATGTAAGCCTACTGAAACCGTATAAGGAAGATCAGGATGATCCAAACAGAGGAATTTCACAAAGAGCACCAATGGGCATGAGGATCCAACATGATAAGGAACCAGAGATTATCTTGTCGGATCGTGTGGTGCGTCATTCCAACCAACCTCCCACACATGAGTTACTCGTCAAGTGGAAGGGATTGCCAGAAAGTGAAGCTAGTTGGGAGCCAATCCAACATTTGTGGCAATTCAAGGAACAAATCAAAGCGTACGAGGATTTGAAGGCAACGAGGACGTCGCCTGATTAGGTGGGGGAGAATGTCACAACTATTTTCTTGCCTAGCCAAGTGAGGTTGGCAAGTGTACATAATGTAGAGTTTTCCACATTGTTCTAGAGAGAGTTCTCTAGAACCTCCCATAAAGTTCCATAAGAATCTAGTCCTTAGATATTTCTTAGGAAGTGTGTAGAAACTCAATATAGACCGTTAGATTAAAACGATCACCACCGTCCATTGAGGAGGTGGAGTTGTATAAATAGGCTAAGGCCTCATTTGTTGTAATCACCTCAGAGAATTCAAGCAATACAAGTTCTAGTTCTCTTTAGCTCTCTTGTGTGTTCTTAGCTTGCTTAGTTTCCAAAGTCTAAGTAAGTCTTTTGTGGGCAAGGCTGACTAGCTTTCTTTGATAACTTGGGGCAAAGTTTGCTAGTGCCGCACGGGAAGTACCTTGTGAAAAGAAAGCCCGTGACATATAGCATATGGCAATCTAACATCTTTTTAAGAAATTTGGGCCAAATGTTGCAAAAAACAATAAATGAAGGCATGTTTAATTTCATGAATCTCATGGGAGCCAAAACTTTTGCCTTTAGACATGAGAGAGGAGAGGGAAAGATCATTTTTACATTTGCCTCACTTATCCAAGAAGTTTCAAGTAAATGGGCTAGTAGTATGGAAATCAGTTATTCAGGTCCTTCCATCACACTCCCTTAGCAATTAATAGGTTTATTTGGCCCAAGCAACCATATGCTATGTTTGACTAATTTTGCATTCACCAAGGCAATTACAGGCCTGACCCGTTGCCCCTTTATAAAGAGGATCCTTTGGATAAAACTAAGAACAAATACAATCAACTATTGATGAGCCGAGGCGGCATAGGATATGGAGTCTCAATGAGGAAATAGTTCAACAATTCAATTAATAGATTTCAGCAGAAAAAACAATATAATTACTCTGAAGAGCTTCATCTCATTCTACATTATTTTCCTCTTTCGCTTGTTGATTCTGACATCTAAAATTAGAGAAATTCTAGCTGGCTCGTCCTCACAGCCCGCCCTATGGGACGGACCCTCCCAGGCACGTGGTCTTGCGTCGTCCCTCGCACGTGCTCCTGCGTCGATTCAAAAAAAAAAAAAAAAAATGAAAAAAAAGAGGGAATCGAAATTTTTGGGGAGAAAAGGAGGAACCTCTCCCTCTCCCCATTTCCATCTCCACAGAGACAGAGAAGAGATTGATCCCTCGTTCCCCAACGAAGACCGACGAAGCCTTCTCCCCATAATGACTCGTCACTCACTACGTCTTCTCCTCTCTTCGTCACCTCAACAAAGAGGGAGAACGGTCACACAACACAGAGAGAGGCCATAGAAGATGTTGTTGCGCAGTGAGCTCAAATGAGAAGAAGACCCATTGAGATTTGAGAAGAGAGAGAGATTGTGGGTTGCTTAGCTTTCGAGTTGCAAATCGGTTTGGTGACCTGAACCAGCGTTGAAACTGAAACCCCAAACAACGGTATTTGAAGATTGGGTTCCGATTTTGTTGTTCATATCTGTTTTTCTGGATCTACTTCGCTGATTTGGCCTTTTTTTTTTTTTTTAATCTAACCCCATTTTGTAATTTGGGAGAAAAAGCGGCAGATATTCAGGTATTTTTGTTGTTTTTGTTCTGAAGGATTTTGTTTGTTGGGTGCAAGTCGGGTAAAAAAGAACCCATTTTTATTTCATCAGCAAAATTCTGCAAGGTCATAGCTTTAGACGTGAATGAAAGAAACCCCTTTGTAGTTGGGTTTGTTTAAAACTGTTTCTAGTTGTGTGTTTCTTTTTCATCAATAATTCGGTTGAATTGACACCTTTGGAGAAAACCCCATTTGTTGATTTGCTCTGTTTCACAGTTGGGGTCTGATATGTTGTAATTAGAGCTTGAGAAAGGAAGCATTATACCTCAAAAACTCGATATGTTGTCGTAATTTGGTCACAAAGTTGGACAATTAAGACTTTTGTGTAGCCTTAGTTTTGGGGTCAAGCAATCATCTGTTCTCTGTAGGGCAATAAATTCCATAGTCGTGCCTGTAAATTTTGTGATCTAAGATGGATATCAGTAATGAGGCTAGTGTAGACCTCTTTTCGATTGGTCCTACAACGATCATTGGGCGCACACTTGCGTTCAGGATCTTGTTTTGTCGATCGATGTCGCCATTAAGACAGCAAATCTTTGCCATCGTGTGTAGCTTTATGTGTAAATTCAAGGATTATGTGATGCTAGTGGTCTCATGGTTTCATCCAAGAAACCCTCAGGGGATATTGGCAATGGTGACACTCATTGCTTTCTTATTGAAGAGATGCACAAATGTGAAGTTGAGGGCTGAATTGGCTTCACCCCATGTTGTTATATGGAGTGCAGTGACTGCTTCTTGTGCTTTTCCTGGCCTCTTTGAGGCTCAGGAACTGATGGCTAAGGATAGAAGCGGTGATATTGTACCCTATCATCCACCATTTCATTTGGATCCTGATGAGGTGTCTGGTACACCAGTGCGCAGATGGAGAGATGGTAGTTTGGAGAACGATTTGCCCATGATGCAGTTCAAGGAATTGTTCAACGTCAACCATTTCATTGTCAGTCAGGCGAATCCCCATATTTCACCATTTTTGCGGTTAAAGGAACTTGTAAGAGCTTATGGAGGAAACTTTGCTGCCAAGGTAATACTTACTGTTCTCTAAAGTTTTACCCCCCTCTTTTAAGCATATGCCTCTTGCGTATAAGTTGCATGCAAACACACATTTTTTGCCTTATCGTTTTCATTTTCCATGGGCATTGTTGATAACTTCATCTTTCTAATGGCACAACTTGCACAACTTGCGGAGATGGAGGTTAAACATAGATGCCACCAGGTACTGGAACTTGGTTTTCCATTGGGGGGACTTGCCAAGCTGTTTGCGCATGATTGGGACTTAAACACTATTTTCTAATTGTGTTTTATATATCAGTACTCAAAAATCATTCAAAATCCATCTCATATGGAGCTTCAGAAAGCTGCCAACCAGGGCAGGAGATGCACCTGGGAAAAGCTATCTGCCATGAAAGCCAACTGCGGCATTGAGCTCGTACTAGACAAATGTGTTGCACTTCTCAACCATATGCGTAGGCTCAAAAGGAGTGCTGAGAGGGCTGCCGCTTCTCATGGATTACCCACGACAACCAGGTTCAATGCTTCCAAAAGAATTCCATCATGGAACTGCCTTGCACGTGAGAACTCAACAGGGTCCTTGGAAGACATTGCAGCTTCATTCAATCATACAAGTGGTGGGATCAGTGGGCGGACTTTCCGAGCTCACCGCAATGTACGTGATCGCAATGTACATGATGGAAGCGATAGTGAATCAGAGAGTGTGGATTTCAATAACTGGACGAGATCAGGCGGGCCCTTAATGAGGACAACTTCAGCAAATAAGTTCATTGAAGGAAGACCTAAATCTATCTAATAGGGGTCATGAGTATGAACATTCCCAAAGTCCGGATGCTGAGTGTGTGCAACTCGAGTGTCTGGGCAATGATATGGATGGCAACTCAGATGATGACGATGGATCCGTCTCAAAATACGCAGTGGAAACATCTTATCATTCTGCTAGTGTGCCCAGTGGTTTTGGTGCAGATGATGATAATACCCTGCACGATGCTCTTGACAGCTGATCCATGTGGATCTTTTTCAGTTCTTTGCCTTGTACAGAATAGTAGATGAGATTCAGATGATGATTAGAGTTATTTTCTCCTCGCTTTTGGCGAGATGAAACCCCATGTAACACTAACTTTATACTCATCCGAGGGATTATGAGTTCCCTGATGAGTTTTATACGAAGAAATAGAAAATTTCAGGTTCTCGTTTTGTTCTTGTCTAGGTTCTCCATTATACCTTTTTGTTCTGAATTAATCATACAAACAATGCCAAAAACAAAGCCTTGAAAAGCTCTTCCAGCATTTCTTATCAAACTTGGGGACATCGTCCTTGAACAATTTAACGAGGCTCCAGTATTTGGCGGCTGAGAAAATGGACACATTGGGGACTACTTGTTTACACTATCAAAAGTTGTGGACCTTTCAAACTCTTGTTTCTCCATTCAAAAGGGTTTGAGAAGACCCTTCTTTTTTTCCCTCCATCCATTATCCATGACTTACACATTGGGGACTACTTGTTTACACTATCGGACTGTGATGTATGTGCAGTATTGACATCGCATTTAACTTACACATGATACATCATAGAAATGTCAAATTTCATCATAGATAACATTCTTTTCCTACATCAAAACCAAATACAAGTAACAATTCATCAACTGTCCTTCATTACAATCAGTACAAAGGAATAATCCGCATCCATACTCCTTTCAACATCTAGCACCTCTTTGTTCATAGAATGTTCGACAATCATCTGACAAATAAACTGACTTATACACTTCATAGACCACTTGTTACTAGCATCCTCACTGCCTTACTTAATAAGCAGGCACTATAAGTGATACAATTTCTGATATAAAAAAATTTATGAAATTTACAAAAAATACATTGCCAATCTAGCTGTTCTCGACTAACCCTTAACAAAAAAAAGTGGTGTTCAATAAAACTGCTGTGTTCAAAAACTGCAGCAAAAAACTGCACCGTTCAATAAAAACTCTTGTGTTCAATAACTTCAATAAAAATGTTGTGTTCAATACAACTGTTGTGTTCAAAAAACCTACAGCAACAAATTAGATTGGCGGTGTAACAAAAAAATTGCTGTGTTCAAACAAACTGCACCAACAAATTACATTGGCAGTGTAACAAAAAAACTGCCATTTTCAAAACTGCATAAAAATAACAAACTAGGTGGAGAAGTTGCTGCAAAAGATTGCTGACTCAACGAGTACATGAAGATGCAAATCCAGTTCTTCCTTCATATTGAGACTTTGTGGGAGGAGATGTGGCACCGGAGGTCATTTTCGAAGATCCAAATCCTCATTTTCTTCAGCGTGCTTACGGACATTACCATCCACTGACAGCACCCGCACCCAGACAACATGAAGGCGAAACTGTTCCAGACCACGGACTGCGC
Source organism: Berberis vulgaris (assembly GCA_963556465.1). Taxonomy (NCBI): domain Eukaryota; kingdom Viridiplantae; phylum Streptophyta; class Magnoliopsida; order Ranunculales; family Berberidaceae; genus Berberis; species Berberis vulgaris. The sequence continues at coordinate 79,229,368 of OY747125.1, read as the reverse complement.
CTGCAACGCGCTGCTGTTCCAGACCACGCTGTCTCGACCACGGCCTGCCCCTGCAACGCGCTGCTGTTCCAGACCATGATGTCTCGACCACGGACTGCCCCTGCAAAGCGCGGCTGTTCCAGACCCACTTTGCTCCGCAAAACCAGCCGGGGCTCATAAAAACCTGAGTTGCTTCAAATTGATACAAAGTCAGAATTTTTCCACTGACTGAACTGATTTTCATAGATTTAAAGCAATAAAACCATACTCATTACTCACTGAATGATGAAGAATTCTCTCCAACACTTGGAGGCATTCAAGCTAACAAAATCTCCAAGCTAACAAAAGAAACCACAACAACAACAGAACATGAGTCTGAGCTAGCCTCGTTAACAATGACACCACCTCGTTAAAAACACAATCATTATCGCATGTTCTCTGTAGTAGTTGGAGTTTTGATCTCTTCATTCTCTCCAGACGGAGCCAGAAAACATGTATGTTGGAGACAGATAGAAAATTACTTAGTTTTCCTTTGGCTATGGTTGCTAAAAATTTTTTAATGTGCTGACCCGGCTTATTGTTACCAACATAAACTAGCTGGATTTGTATACCTGTGCTAATGATCTTCTTCATCGTAGTAGTGAATTCTCTGATCCAATTCAAATTGTTGCTTCCATATAGACAAATGGTCCTTCCTTCTTCCACCTGACATCGTTAATATGTTATGAACATCAATGCAAAAATGGTGTGGATATGTGCATAAGTATGTGTTTTCAGAGTAAAAACCTTACCTGCATTGATAATAGGGGATCAATTTCATCCGTTATAAGTCCCAAATTCCATTCTACTTGCCAAAGTTGTCTTTCCCTAGAAGTTGAGAAAGGATATGCCATTGCACCCCAACTAAATACCATATGTAATGCATTGAAAGAGGTCACTGTCCCTTGGGAATTCAAGGCCACCATCAGCGGCTCATCTACAAAGTGCCACGTATGCTTCATGAAGTTCACTACTGTTGAGCTCAGTAACCATGGTTGACGTATAAAATACCAAGGCAATTTGTTGGATAAATGATTGAAAATCTCCACTTCAGTGCCATTCCATGTATCAGAAGATGAAAATCTCCTTCATTGTTGAGCACGGGCCATCTTCATTGTTCAGACAAACCTTTGCTCGTAATGAACTCAGATGCTTATGACATGTTTTGATAAAGAGCAAGCCATTAATAATCCAGTTGGGTTGTTGGTGGCTTCTTCAAGTTCATTTTGGTATTGTCAGTTCCTCTTCAACATCACTAAAATGCTGCTTGTTGCCCTCCTCATCCAATTCACTTCAACTGTCTTCTATGAGTTCATTTGAATGCTTGTTAGCTTCTTCATCACCAACTTTCTCCAATTCATTCATGCTCTTGGTAACTTCATCAAGTTCATTTACAAAGCTCTTGGTAATCTGTGTTACATAAATAATAGATCTGAGGATTACACAACAACAGACAAACAACAATCAACTAAAACAAAAACTTAACAAGCACTTCAAAATAAAACAAAAAACTGCACAAACTTTCCAAAATTGAAAAGGATTGCAAGAATTAATCAATGGCCATGAACATTCAATAAAAAAATTTCCCCTTCTCAGAAAAAAAAATAAAAAAATAAAAAAAATTTCATTCCAAGTCTCTCAATCCTCTTCAAAACCCAATCATTCAAACCCCTCTCTCTGTTACTTAGGACACAAAAATTCAATCTTTATTTGCAGAAAGCTTGAAAATTTTGCCATTTTAGATCAATTTTATAGACATGTTTCTCAAGATATATAAAAATCCAATCTTTACTTACAGAAAGCTTGAACTTTGTGTACTTTCGGCATACAACAAATGAAAATCGTCCAAGCTCAAGATACCCATTACGGGAAATGATTCAAAGAACAAAAAGCAACAACAGATCTACAAAACCCAGACTCCAAAAACTCAAACAAGTAAGATTCAACCCTGAAAAGTACTAATTCATCAAGTACCCCATGAACTGAAAACCCTAGAAATGCTTAATCATGGTGTATAGCACACAACACAAAGAGAAAGTAGAATCAACAAAAGGGGTGGAAGAATTACCCCATTGGAGAAACCCCTTTGAAGTTCAAAGAAATTTGAATTGCAGAGGCGCCATGAATGGACGTGGTTTTGCCCTTCTTCCCATGCCAAATCAGAAAATTCCCAAAACAGGACCTTTTTGTCAAAACCTAAAACAAATTTCTCAAATCTGAGTTGCTGCCTGGGTTGTTCTTTGGTTGAAGGACGAGATCTGAGTTGAAAGACGAGATCTGAGATGTTCTTTGGTTGAAGGCGAGATCTGAGATGTTCTTGTGCTCAACAATGAAGGACGAGATCTGAACAATGAAGAGCATCTGAGTTGTTTTGGAGCATATGAGTTTACTACCCAGGCTGTGAACGAGATCTGAGTTTTGGAGCCAAATTTTGGAGCCAAATAAGGGGCACGTGCGAGACGCCCTCCCAAAGGCACGTGCCTGAGAGGGTCCGTCCCATGGGACGGGCTATGACCACGGGCCATCTAGAATTTCTCCTAAAATTAGCAAGCTTTATTAATCGAAAAAAAAAAAAAAAAAAACATGAAAAAGCCAAAGATTTGATAACAAAAACAATCAATATCTCTGATCCATTCCTTCAATTTCTCCAATATCCATGCTGCAAAAACAAAATGCATTTATTGTTAGTTTTTGTACAGAGGCACAAAATGCAATTACACAAATGTTTTTTTATGATTTTCTAGTCTTGGGCTTATTTGGCCTCTCATTTATTATCTAAAAATACTTCATAAAACAATCTACATCGAATCACCAATGATTTTTATAAATTTTCTCAAAATCACATTTAGAGTTTTGGGAGTTTTATGTGATTTGCTGCATAAAAGTAAAATTTCATTTCTCAAAGTCCTAAGTTTTTTTTACTGCCAAGTTTTGTGTAGGATTTCATAGAGGAAAAGTAAGAAGACCCAGGGGATTGAGGCTTGTATTGATCTAGGCTTGTCATCGTGCCCAAAAGTGGTAGGCCATGTCGACCCCTTGATGCCGTTTAAGTTCCTAAAAGCTTAATTAGGATAATTAGGGTGGTTAGTAACCTTAATCATCCTAGTTGATTTGGAAAAGGAAGGCAAGAAACTTATTCTAGTGAGAGAGATAAAATTTGAAATTCTAGTAAATTAAAAATCATGCGACATTCTCCATTGTTTGAATTCTTACCATGGCAAAAGTAGGTTCTTGCAAGTAGTCCTTTGAGTAATAGTCATCCAAATGTTGTTGCAAATTTTCATTAGCATTCATCCAAGCTGGAAATTCCATGACTTCATCAAACACTTGAAACCCATCATTCTCTTCTGTCCTCTCATCAGGACTAATCTCCATTGTCTTCAAAAACTTGAACCACCACGCCGACTGAACCAAGTTCATTCTATCGTTCCATACCATCTGGTGTTGTTCCCCAATTGATCGAATTTCGGCCATCTCCTCATCATCCATAGCTAGATGTAATCCACCTTTCGGGACACCGAAGTCGGTGACATTGGGTATCATATGTGGCTCCTCTAGTGGCATCATGACTGAATGGGTTTCTCCAGTGTTTGGGGTGGAAGAGGATGATGATGGAGATGGGTATAAATAGATTGATGGGTCATTGTTATTGTTGACACTATGGTGGTATAGAGAGGTATCTATATTGTTAAAATCTTGGAAGTTCAGATTTAGGCCTAGAGGTTGGTTCGGGAGAGAAAGGTTTTCATTAATGGGTAGCGGTGAAATTGGAGAAGCCCAAGGAAATGGATTTGGAAGAGGGGAACAAAAGGGAGAATATGAGAGGTAATTATTGGATGGATAAGTCATCGGGTTTCTCCTTGAATTCAGACTATCTTCTTGTTCTAAAGAGGGAAGATATGGTGGTGGTGAAGATTGTGATTGTTGTTGTTGTTCATTTGCTTGCTTCATTGATGCTCTATGGAACTTGAGTGCAGTTACAATCTCTCTCCTAGCTTCAGCCATATTGAGTAATCTTTCTTGGTATGGCTTACTAGTGTGGAGTCTCCTCCTAACTTGTTTTTTGGGTTGTTGTGGATGTTGGGTTTGTTGAGTTTCACTTAAACCATCACCACCATGTTTAGTGAGGCTTTGAGGTGGTGATAACTCGTCTCCATCAAGACCATCTAAGGATTTTGGGTTCATAGGGTCCTTGGTTCTTGAAGTGGTTAATTGTTTGACAAGACTTCTGATGTAAGCACCAGAGAGATGGGGTTCTTGTTTGAGCTTGTTGTTATGTCTCTCTACATCTACTCCTTTGTTACCATTTTTTGAAGATCTACTCCTCATCTCTCTAATGCATAGAAAAAGTCTACTAAAAATTATCTATCACTCACAACTTTAGAAGAACACATAGGATGATGGAAGGTCGGTTGGGAGAATCATAGGTTTCTTTCTATCCTTTCTGGAAGTAAAGTACACAATCCAGCAGAGCTGCTCGAGGGAAGGGTCTCTAAGGGGTGTTATAAATAGCCAAATACATTCTAGGGTTTTTAAATTATTTTGGATTTGTTTGCCTGTTTTAGCAAAGCACTTAGGTTGTTAGGGTTTTATTGCTTTGTTTAATAGGTTAGTTGAAATACAGAGATAAGTTCATACCAGTCATTCTTAAAATATTATGAATGGGGTCTATGCTATACGTATATTATGTCCGATATACCCTTGACGATGCTGCCATCAACTTATAATGAAGCCAGGGTGACAAATAGGGTTTCAGAATTAGCCTTAACATTTCTAGTCAAAATTTAACAACATGAAGATTAGGCTGAAATGTTGAATCAGCTAAAACCCATCCCTAGTGGCAGAAATGATTTCGTCCGCTGAAATCCTATTTTGTACACAAGTGACACACTGGTTTTTTGGCAGTATTGTTGATGTCTGTATGCCCACAAAATTTGATGCTTCACAATGGAGGTATTTCTGAATTGCAATTATATATATAGTCTAACTGTTGATGTCATGGAATAGATCATAGCTTATTGCTTATGTGTAGTCTATTTGGTGGAGCTTAGGAGTCTTCTTCACCAACCTAATATATTGGCCTTAGTAGCTTGAATTACCAGGAGCACATGTTAGGAGTGTTTCAACTGCTGCCTTCCATCGATATTGTCCTCAACTTAATTGCAGCTTCTAGTCGTTTTAACTCAAAACACCTCAGTGCTCTATTGAGGGATCTGCGCACCCTGCAAGGGATCCCTCTCCATCAATCTTGCTAGAACGATATAGATATAGGGCAAAAAGGTCAAAAAAGTTGTGATGGGGTTCTCCAATATCATGGTCTGAACGGTTGTACTATGGGACCAGACTCCCCAAAAAAGTCATCAAAGGGCAATGGACTGACATAAGAATCTTCAATTAGTATTGCAACCTGTCTGTTTTCCTTTCTTTTATTTCTTGTTTAATCTTTATCTATGCATTTAAATTTTAAAAAAAAAAAAACAAAAACAAAAAAAAAATTGCTCAACATGATTTGGTTCTGTTAGAGAAGCAGAGAACTTAGACCTTTTGTAAAGGCATTCCACAACATGTGAAAGATAGAAGTGCTCCATACCTTTCTCTCCTTCTCTCTTCTGAGTCTTCTTTTCTTTTTGTTGCTTTTTTTACCATTGTAAACTGCTACTCTTTTTACTGTTATTGGAGGTGGCAATCAGAGTTTTCAGGCAGCAACAACAGTGAAAACAAAGCCTAGATATGGCCAAGTTATTACTGCTATTGGTAAATAAATGTCCTCCTTGTCACAGTTGGGTAGAAATGCTTAAATAATAGTATTTTATCCATTAACCTCTCTTTCCAATTTATATTCATAGATGCCCCTCAGACATTGTTAACTTCACTCCTATTTAAATGTTGTGTGGAAGGGGAGCAAATTTTGCAAGTCCCCTAGAAAATTTTCGACAGATACGTTCAACTGGAAATAAAAAATTGGTGATAGAATTAGTTTTGGAAATAGCATACATATTGAGTGTCTTTTTATTTTTTTATTTTTTTTCATTAGCTACAAATGTATGTATATGAGATACTGCAAACATGTAGAGTAGAATACACTCGAGTAAATGGTTTAGGGTAAAATGTGTTCACACACATGGTTGGCATATATACATTATCTGGTAGAATTGTGGTATATTGACTGAATGTGAGAGGGAATATATCAAAGGGCATGATGATACACATTTTTAAACGAAATCATTAGAGGATTAAGAGAGCGCATTTACAACTACAAAAGAACATTACGGATGACTAAATCCAAAAATTGACACCCAATAAGGTCCATTAGTCAAAAACCTGGGATTGAGACTAAACTCTGCAAGATAGCATGCATCATTTCCCCTATAAACCCAAAGAGCTGATTTAGTATGGATTGTAAATTATAGTATAGGAAGTTCTTGTTGTGGTTTTCTTCATACAATAAAATACACTTCGTGATTGAGTTCATCTACACAAATTTGTCGACGAATGATTGTAGGTTAATATGTCAGCATCAAAGCTGCCTATGTCGGACTAGTAAATTTACATTCGGAGGATTTCGGGGCCACTCATAATTCAGTGAGCCTGTTTGGTTAGTCCGCTACAGGTCAAATCACTGATATATATATATATATTTCACTGGCGATCTGTTGTTATATTTGCTTTGCTACGACGGGAGGATTGATGTGCTTAATAGGATAATTATTTGAAAGAAAAAATTGAGAGAAATATGATTGAATGGAAATGAGAAAATATGTAAATTATAATGAACAGTTGAGATAGAAGATGATCATACTATTTTTAGTTTGCAATGATAACATCCCTTGTTCTACCCTTGCGAATATGGTTTCCAAGATCTTGAAAAAATGTAGGTGTTATGTCATCTTCAGCTTCAAATTCTCTTTTGTTACGACAGAATGAATTTATTTAGGGTTTTTTTTAGTAGTTTGGCCCTCATTAGTTTATGTCTAATTGAGTCTAACCCCTAACTCACGTTGACTGTCTCAGTCAATGCTAGTCAAATAAGTTGACTTTCCTTGACTGTTTAAATTTCTTTAAAATCCACAAATAGCCTTTACGTATATGTGACTCACAAGGCACATGCCAAGTCTAAAACAACAACAAAATGCATCAAAGGGTTGGAAATGGTTTCACAGATTAAAAAGAGATCCAATTGTTTTCTATCATCTCCTTCACCCTCACCAAACCAACCCACAACCTGCAAGGCTGCAACACCATCATTGTTAAAAACTACCTAGCAACATCTTTAGCAAGAAACCTGATATAATCATTTGAACTATCATGATTTGATCAATAATATAATTAATTCAGCCCTTCTAGGCGTCGAGGAAAGGGGCGAGAGGTGGGGTTTTACCACTCACCCCCCTCGAGATTCATGAAGTTGTGCATCTCGAGGACATAAGCGTGCATCTCGAGGGGGATGAACGGTCACACCCACCCCCTCGCCCATTTTCTCACCATTTAGAATTTTCCTAATTAATTAGAATAAGAGAAAGCATGAAAAACATTCAAATGATTATGTTACCTTACACAGATGGTATGATCCTTCTTCTTCCTTCTCCCATACTGGTTACTGAGTGTCGTAGATCAAACATATAATGAAATGGAAGAGCATTGAGAAAAACTTGTTTTATTTATCCAATGTGCGGCACTTTGCTTTATATCATGGGAAAATTCCAGGTTTATGAATACATTGTGAAAGTTATTGCAGCCAAATATTGAAAGGTCAGCTGGGGTAGATTGTTTTAGGTCACATGAGATTGTTTTAGATCACATCTCTTTCTTATTACTCACTCTTGTCTTGTCCTCTTAATCAGTTATATGATGATGACGTTTTTGGTTTTGGTTTTAATGAATTGGCAATGCTCAACGGTGTTCTGTTTCTCTTCCTGTTCACTTCGTTTATTTCTTTCTTATTTACTTTTTCTCTATCTATGCGTTTGCTTTTACTACTATGTTTCTTGATTTCTCTCTCTGTTTTCAAGCATTTGTTCAAACTTCAAATAGAGAAACAATGACAAACTAGAATAATTTCTCTTGTTGTTCCGAGTTCGAATTTCTAGAAATTGTTTTTGTACGGATTTCCATTCTACATCACCTGCATTTGTGATTTCTTCTCCGAAGTCTAATCTGGTTGAATTTGATAGTTCAAATGATTATGTTAGGTTTCTTCTTAAGGGTGTTGCCAGGTAGTTTTTAATAATGATGGTGTTACAGGTTGTGGGTTGGTTTGGTGAGGGGTGAAGGGGATGGTGGAAAACAATTGGATTTCATTTTCATCCATAACCTTTGGGTGTATTTTGTTGCTATTTTAGACTTGGCATGTGCAACGCACATGATGTTTAAATGAAGGGTATTTGTGGATTCTACGGGAATTCAAACAGTCAAAGCAAGTCAACTTATTTTACTAGCATTGACTTGGACAGTCAACGTGAGTTCGGGTGTTATACTCAATTAGATTTCAAAATGAATATTAGACTCAACTAGACATAAACTAATGAGGGTCAAACTAAAAACAATATGATTTCAAACATGATTTTTCTTTCTTTTATTCAAACAGTCAAAAGAAGTCAACTTATTTGTTCGATTTTGTTGAATGGCCCATTGGAGTATACCTACCCTTAATCTCAAATTGATCCACTTTTTTAGCTTGAGGTTGAACTCTCCAATGAAGATGCTCATTTGACTTTGGACTCATGCGGCTCGCTGAAATTTGCAGACTTTTAATCCAATAGCCCAAATTTTCAATTTTTTAGTTGGCACATTATAATAAAGGTTTTTTAGTTTGATACCTATTAGTTTATATCGGTTAGAGTTTAACCCTTGTTTTGAAAACTATTTTAGTCTAATCCTCGTTTTCTGAAGAAACCGTTAACTCCACGTCATTGACTGGTCAAAATTATTTTTGAACCTTTTGCCCTTGTCTAAAATCACAAAACAATTTTTCGTTGAACCTCCTCCCTGCGATGCACCTCCTACCCGCTCCCTTGCGGCGCTCTGCCTCCACCCTGCGACGAAGATACACACGGCTGCTCCCTGCAATTAGTCATTGCACCCTACGACTGCTCCAACGAAGATTGCTCCCTGCTCCTTGATCCATAAAGAACTATAAGCATATGAGGATCACTGAGATAATCAGTCACAAATTGTGCACTTCCCATACTAGTTCTTGTGAATTCACTAATGACTTATAGCTGGAATGTTGAAAAGAAAGAAAGTGATTCAATTGGGAAATAGTCAAAAGAAATAAATAACCAGTGGACATCTCTCGTTGTTGGAAGATGTCAAACAACACCATCGTGTACACAGGACACAAATTGAGGCAAGTGCAATTTCAGATAAACAACAAAGTATTGTCATTGAAGTCTTAAAATGGCAAGGGAAATCTGTAGTAGTTGTCAGATAAACTTACCCTTGATGGAGGAACACATCAAGGTGTCTAGAAGAGGAAAATATTAGATAAGTTGCAAGTCCTAATTAAACCATATTTAATCTATTCTCGTATCACTTCATTGTATATAGATGTGTAAAACTGTCGAACATGAACTTGGATTGCTTCTCCGTAGACACATGGAAGAAGAAAGTGTTTAACCAAAAGACCAACCAGTAAGTTATGCTAAGTCAGTTGCTCAACACAAATAGATCATCAATATGTACTACTAGCTTGCTATTTCATGTGCCGATAAGCTTTACAATTAAGATGGTGTCCTCTGTACTAATTGTGTACCGCCCAGATGATATGACCACATCTAAATGTAAGTCTTCTTGGTAAAAAAAAAATGCATTCAGACACTATGTAGAAAAAGGTCAGTTTGTCACCACAGATGGCTTCACTTGCTATTCTCCTGATATAATGCACGATGATGTCTGTTCTGATACAGTCCTCGTTGGAGCAGTCGCCGGGGGCAGGAAGCAAGGAGCAAATCGCAGGGAGTAGGTAGCAGTCGTGCGTCTTCATGCGTTTCATCACATGGAAGTGTATCTTTGTTGCAAGGAGGAGGGATATCACCACGAGGGTGCAGGAAGGAGGTGCGTCGCAGGGAGGAGGAGGTTCAACAAAAAATCGTTTTGTGATTTTAGGCAAAATCTCATTCCTTAGTATAATCTAAGGCAATAGCAAAAGGGTTCGAAAATTAATTTTGACCGATCAATGATGTGGACTTAACGGTTCCGTCAGAAAACGATGGTTGGACTCAAATAGTTTTCAAAATGAATGCCAAACTTTAATAGGTATAAACTAATGAGTGTTAAACTCAAAAAAAAAAAAAAAAAAAAAAACCCTTTAATAATTGTTCAAAAGAGACCCAAGCTTTTTAAGTGGATGGGCCGTTTAGTGAGAATTACTAAAAGATGTCAATAAGGATCATAAATCCTAGATCCAATCAAATCAGATGGGATCATAAATCCTAGATCAAGGAGGAGATACAAGCTTCATAGGAAAAACTAGATGAAATCAAATTTAAGTTAAATATTCCTATCATCTACCATGGTGCGGAAATCGGACCTCTTTAAAATCACTGCCTTTTGAGTGTGAAAGACCTGTAAACCAAATTACTCTCGATTATGATTGTGGATCGGTATCTCATGTCCATCAAGGTACTTTGGACTTGAGAGCCTCGTCACTTTTCCACCAGGGTGGGTGGCTAGTTTGGTTAGAAAGAAGAATTTTCTTGGAAAAACTATAAGAAGAAAGAGCAACAGTTTCTATACTTGAGGTTGAAGACGAGTTATATATTTTGAGAGAAAAAAAAAATACCATTGTTGGTACATAACCAATATATTTTTGTTGTAAGACAATTAAAAATATATACTTAATATCATGGTGAATAATGTAAACATATATAATAGCAATCATTCCTAAAATGTGATACAAAAAGAAGCTTCTGTTCTTCAAGAGTTGGTGCATGTGACCCTAAATTTCTAATGACTGGAGGGAGGGGGACATTTATCTATATACAATCGCATCAAAATAAAAGCAAATTATTAAAACTTGATGATAGAAAGAAAAACATACCTGAACTAAGCTGAGGATAAAATCAAAGGAGCATGGCAAGGCATGGAATGGCCTCTCTATCTGAAATTTAACACTAATGTTTGCTCAGCCAGTCTCTCTTGAACTTGCAGAGAGAGAAGCCAGAGACAAAGAAGGTGTTGAACGAATAAGAATCATACACGAAACAACTCCGTATAATTCAAGGGAGCCTGGGTTTGCTGCCTGGGGGGCGAAATTATCCTTTGCCCCTCCTTTATTGTGGTTATATTTAAAAAGTGTTTAAAGAAATAGGGACAAAAGTGTAAAAATGCCACTCATACAGCAAACCCAGGCAGCAGACCAACAACTCCACATGCTTTCACACTCTTTCTTGCTTTCACTCTCTGATCTGATCTGTCTAATACCCCTTTGGATTCCATTCACAGAGTAATGTATTGTAGTAGTGGTCTCAATAGTGAGTATAGAAATGTCTGTCTCCATCCTTTTTTATCTTTTAACAGTGAGAGAGTAATAATGAGTTGGCTTCAATGAATGAATTTGATAAAAGCAAAGCAATTGTGCATATGTGAGAAAGAAAAGATTTTAGATTCCACTCTCTTCTCTCTGTGAAGCTTGCAGGGTGTGTGGATGGGTGGTGTCAAGTGTGGTGTGGGTTGGGCTGAGTCTGTGTCTGTGTCTGTAGCCTGACTCTTTCTTTCTTTCTTTCTTCCTTCCATCCCAGTGTCCCAACTTTTCAATGAGACTCCTAAATTCTTAAACTCTTAATTGAAGTTTATTATATAAAAGTGGAGTCGTGCTTTCATGGTAGAATTTCTTAGCTGCAGAAGGACCAAAATGGCTCATGTTCATGGTCAAGAAAGATAACTTCGATTGAAAATTGCATTCCAACAAGTCCTCAATCGCATTTATTTACAATTTGACTCTTTTCCTCGTTTGGAGTTTGGACAGGCAAGTCAATCATAGTAGGAAACCATATGGTTTCACATTTAGATATATTTCATTTTGGTAGATGGAAATACAAACAGAGATGTCTTCGTGCATGAAATAGCTAGATGGTCTAGATTGCTTGGAACATGGTAATATGAGATGATCATTGTACTCATGCATATGTTTTGTAATCTTTTGATTCGTCAATGATCATGCATTTCGATTCATCATCGTCATCATCATCATCATCAAAGCCCATTCCCGAGATTTTCGGGGTCGGCTACATGGATTTTGGTTCTCCAAGCAATGCGATCTTCTCACAGAAAAGTCATTTCAGAAAATGGCTATGGCCTATTTGCATAAAATCAAATTTACAGAAATAAGGAAAAACGAAAGAGGTGGAAAAGATGATAGATAAAATTAAGAGAGAAGTGTTGTTTTTTTGTGTTAAAGCATATAACATTATATATTAATACTAAGAGCAAAACATGCGTCCAACAAGAGTAGCTAACTCGTAAGCTTCATAATTGAGCTCGCGAGGAATAAAGTTACAGTACCTGTTACTATTAACAGCAAGTAAGTTCTTAATACTATAAGAGGGCGCCACATCCAACACGTTTATCTGGTCGTCCCGGTTCTTTGTGTTTAGGTTGGTGACAAGAGATCCCGAATCCCCAAAAAAAAATTTTGTTCACCATTGACGTGATTGAACGAGCAAAAGTGTTTCCTCTGCTGCTAAGCACTTGGTCATAGTGCTATCCAAAACTTTCCATGAGATTGCTGAAGCAACCTTAGTCAGAACTCTGTCAGTGTTGTCCACAGCTAAAATACCAATTACTCCTTACTGAGAAGAGGCAAAAAAACTAGCATCATAAGTGACCCCAATCATACCAGCTGGGTTAAAAATATTGGGAAGAGGTCGAGAATTAAGTCTATGATTTCTGGCTGCCTGGAGCTGAGAATGAATTAGAGTGAGTCTTGGGGGATTGGTTATTAGTATCAGAGAGAAGTGTTGTTGAAGATGGCATATTGAGAGATGAGATCAGGAGAAAAATGTCGTTGCAGATGGCCTTGGATAAAATGCCCATTTAACCAAACTATTTGCTCTTTCAAAATAATTTACTTCTTAGATTTTTGTGAGAAACTTGAGATTTGATTAGTATATTTTTGTCCCAGTTGCCTACCATTCTAAGACATTTACTAGTTCAATTGAGCAATATTTGACTTATGATAGAGTTTTATGCATTATGTGACTGCTTTATCTTAGTGAATATGCAAGTTCAGTTTATCAAGAAACAAAAAACAAAGAGTTTTAAGCATTTGAGGTGCGCTTGTTGAGCAAGGAAGTTTTGATGATCATATGGATCACAAATGACACCGGGCATAATAGCGATTATCCTGCAGGCTAGTTCTAACAGATAATCCACAGGGAAGAACACAAGAGAATTGCCCAAAAACACAGAGAAATACTCTAATGTTCAATTAAAATTATCAAAATCAAAAGTCTCTTACAATATTGAGGAAGAGCTCTATTTATAGTGCTCAAATAACTTGAATAATAAGCAGCCTATTCCTAAAAGAAAAATTAGAATCAAATATTAAAATAACAAGCAGCCTATTCCTAAAAGAAAAGGTAAAGCCTAATCATAAAAGGAAACTAAAAAGACTCCTAATTAAATTGAAAAAGCAAATTAGGAACCCTAGAAACCCATATTAGGAACCCTAAAAACCCTCCTGCATCAGTCGCCTCGGGTTGAAAAAAACTTGTCTTCGAGTTCACAACAGCTTCATCGGAATCCTCTAGCGGCAATCTAGGAGGAAGATCCTCTGGCACCAGGTCAGAAAAAATTCTGCTAGCTCTTGCTGGTGTACTGGATTGTCTTTCATTTCCCTTTTCTTGAGCTCCATCTGCAAACCTAGCACATACTCTTTTACTATAATAATCAATTCCTTGACTTCATCAACCTGACGCAAAATTTCCAATGCATTTTCTTGGGTGACATCGCCTAAGACTCGAACGGCGAGTCCAGGTCTGGGGAATGGGTGTCGTTTGAGAAATGCTTCCGAAACGTTCAAAATTTTACCCAATTCTCTTACCTCGTCTTTAAATAGAAGCTTAAGTGATTCAATCAGTTTCAACTTCATGTCCTTGGGGAGTCCACCAACATTATGATGGCTCTTGATTGTATGGGAACGGGTTCTCCCACTTCCAGGTGGAGGGCATGATTCAATAACATCAGGATACAGTGTTCCTTGAACTAGGAAAACATGTTTTCTTCCAAGTTTGTGCTCTAGATCTTGGGCAAAAGCATCAAAGGTGCTAATGAATTCACGCCCAATTATTTTCCTCTTGGCCTCTAGATCTGTTACACCTTTCAACTCACCAAGAAATTGATTTGTCGCATCAATACATGTAATTGGTAGATGTAGGTCCCTTTCAAAGGTGTCCATGACACGCTCCTGCTCTTTGTACCTTAATAAACCATTGTCAACAAAAATGCAGTGAAACCTATCCCCAGTTGCCTTGTGAACAAGGGTAGCTGTAACAGTGGAATCTACACCCCCAGATAAGGCACGGATCACGTGCTCTTCTATACCAACCATTTTGTTGATCACTTTTATGCCGGGCAGAATAACGATTATCCTGCAGGCTAGTTCTAACAGATAATCCACAGGAAAGAACACAAGAGAATTGCCCAAAAACACAGATAAATACTCTAATGTTCAATTAAAATTATTGAGGAAGAATTTTATTTATAGTGCTCAAATAACTTGAATAATAAGCAGCCTATTCCTAAAAGAAAAGGTATAGTCTAATCCTAAGAGGAAACTAAAAAGACTCCTAATTAAATTAAAATAGCAAATTAGGAACCCTAGAAACCTAAATTAGGAACCCTAGAAACTTAGATTAGGAACCCTAAAAACCCTCCTACATCAACAAACCATTGCCATTTCTAAAGATTCATACTAAGTTGCAGCAATCTCGACATATGAAGTGGATGTCCTACTATTAATGATTTAATATTGTGATCAAATACAGTAAAAAAAAAAAAAAAACTATTAATGATTTAATATTGTGATCAAATATAGTAAAAGGTCTACAAATAAACTAGCAAAGATTGCAACCACTAGTTTGGCCTTCCTTGTCCGTTTCCTATTTGCCCTTGGGATAATATTTCGACATTAATTGAAAGCCTCGTTGAAACATGTTTGAGGTTTTTGCCTTCTAGCCCATTTGATATGACTATCATATTTGAAGATACTCAAAATGAAAGGAGATGTTGGAGAAAGTTGTTAATTTAGACCTAATAAGATAAAACTCTAGTTGATTCAATGGAAACAAAGGAAGAACAGAAACATACCTTGATCCATAGGGATTTCCCTTTGATTGTGATGAGTTGGATCTTCCGATTGATTCAAGCGTATAACTTAGAGTCTCTGTTGAGAGGATACAGAAAACAATACAGAAAGCAATACTTTTCACGCGTCGCTCAATCGGGGACCAACCACAATTTATAACGCTCGTAAGTTATAACTGTATAACTTACGGGCTGTGAATTTCCAATTATGCCCCTCATTGAATTAGAAATTACATCCTTATTTACACGATGTTATTTAATAATACCTTATAGTCCAACACCCTTATTAGATCACATATTAGATGGATTACACTTTAAGATAGCAATACACATTGTATTACATATGTGTGCCTACATTAATAGATTTTTCCAACAATCTCCCGCTTGGGCCACATATGTTACATTTAAATGTGTATAACCTTATGAGCTCAAAAACTTGCTATCACAAGTAAATGTATTCCTAAACAATCTCGTCCATTGACTATACTGATATAGGATTAAAGCGATTTTCATCACATTTAGCGTAACTAAATCCATCAATAGTCACATATGCTAATATAATCAAATAACATAGATCAAACATGGATGTAAAACACGAAAATTACATGTAATGTGATCCAAATATGCCTATTTCCAACTAGTCCAACCTTAATCTTTAATGAGATCAAACTTACAATAAACAGACAATTGACTGAATACTTTATTTCTGCAGAAAATACTAAATTACACCAATGTGTCCAAAAATCCATCATAGAACAACAAAACTCCCACTAAACTATGATATCTTCATATGAACGGTGTGCTCATGAAAGACCTTGGGTGGTAATCCCTTAGTAAGCGGATCCGCAATCATGGAGTTTGTCCCAATATGCTCTATGAAAATCTGTTTATTCTCTACTATCTCCTTCACAACCATGAACTTTATGTCAATATGATTTGACCTAGACGAGCTCCTGTTGTTGTTGGCATATAGAACTGCTAACTTATTGTCAGAATATAACTTTAGTGGTCTTTCAATGTCATTCAAAATGCTCAGCCCAGTAACAAAATAACGCAGCCATAATCCATGGTTGGATGCCTCAAAACACGCCACATATTCTGCTTCCATGGTGGAAGAAGCTATGAGTGTCTGCTTAGCACTTCTCCAGGAAATAACTACTCCAGCTAACAGATAAATGTAGCCCGATGTAGATTTCCTACTATCTTGGCATCCAGCAAAATCAGAATCAGAATACCCTATGATCTCCAACTAATCTGATTTTTTGTATGTGAGCATGTAATCCTTAGTTCTTTGTAAATATCTCATAACCCGTTGAGCTACTTTCCAGTTATTCATCCCAAGGTTATCCATATATCTGCCAAGCATTCCAACAATGAATGCTATGTCTGGACGTGTACATACCTGAGCATACATAAGACTCCCGACCATTAGCTGATGCAAGGGGATCTTTTGCATCTCTACAACTTCAAGTTTATTCCTAGGGCATTGTTTAGGACTGAATTTGTCTCCTTTAGATATAGGGGTGTCTCCTGGTTTACAATCTTGCATGCCAAACCTTTTAAGCACTTTTTCTATATAGCCCTTTTGTGATAACCCAAGAATACCCCGAAAACGATCCCGGTATATCTGAATCCCTAAGACAAAAGAAGTTTCACCAAGATCTTTCATTTCAAATTTCTTTGATAGAAATCTCTTGGTTTCGTGCAACATGTCTATATTATTAGTGGCAAGCAATATGTCATCAACATACAAAACCAAGAAGATATGCTTACTCCCACTGAACTTATGATACACACAATTATCCACAATATTTGTCTCAAAACCAAACGAGACAATTACTTGATAAAATTTGTAGTACCATTGACGGGAAGCTTGCTTGAGCCCATAGATGGATTTCTTTAGACAGCAAACCATATTCTTTGGGTCTCCAGACACAAAGTTTTCTGGTTGCACCATATAAATTGTTTCATCAATGTCGCCATTGAGAAACGTTGTTTTAACATCCATCTGATGTAATTCAAGGTCAAAGTGCGTAACAAGTGCCATGATTGTCCTAAATGAGTCTTTATTTGACACCAGAGAGAAAGTCTCTTTATAGTTAATGTCTTACTTTTGAGTGAAGCCTTTAGCTACAAGACAAGCCTTATATCTTTCCACGTTACCTTTTGAATCTGTCACGCCCCGATTTTCGAGGAAAACGAAAATCCCAAAAGCCACTTAGGATCATCCGTTTCCCCCAAAACTCGGAACGTGAGAATTCAATAATAACAGAAACAAATAGCAGCATCAGCTAAACAACTAAAACGAATAAAAAGTCTAACCCGGAGAAGACTGGCATGGTTAGCTCACTAGCGGAACTTCAGTAATGCAGCTCAAAATCTCTAAACCTGAAAGACTACTCGGCTACATTCCAAAAGGAATGTACCCAAGAAGCAAAAGCTCACTCGGGTCAGCAATAAAGCTGGTGTGAGAAATCTTCATCCCAAAAATCAATAAATCCGCACATGATAACATTAAAATAAACCAAACAATAAATAACCACACCATCCGGTAGTTCCTCAATGAGGCAATGGTGTTATCATCCTAATAAATAAATATGCATTCTTTATTACTAATAAATAAAATTTATGACTTATCAATCCTCATAAATGCAACAACAATACAATTCATAATCATATTAGACTATTATTGAAATATTAAACAAACACATTTTTCTACCTTTAGGAAGACGTGTAGTTCTCATTCAATGGTTGAATGAGCATTTAGTTTCTTCCTTTAAGGTAATCACGCACATACACAAAAAGAAATCTCGCTACTTTTCCACAATCGCACTCTCCTCCTGTGCCGAACACACCTCACCCAAGTGTGCCTCCCTTGCCTTCGAAACCACTCGGAGCGTACATGTTCCAAGTGGGGTGCCACCTCGAGGAACATGTCATCACACCCGAAGTCCGATCCATGGCAAGTATTCTTCCTAAATCTACACGTACAACCGAACACACATGGAACGGTGCACTGATATGCAAGCAAGTCTGCATACCCATAATATCACACGTATACAAGCAAGTCTGTATACAAAAATTTCACATTCTTTTTTTTTCTCGGAGTTGTGGAAAAGAGCATAAAAATAATTAAATCCTCAAAACTCTTTTATGGTGACGCTTTGTCAACCATAAATAAATCAATCACAGTATCCACCATTCTTTTGGGGAAAAGTAATATTTGACACATTGTCAATTCACACATCTCATCTCTTTGTATCATACGAAAAACAATATGCACACTAATTCGCATAACAATACAAATACTCAAACTAAAACAAGTGCTTAGTTAAATTCCAATGATGAATTTGTTTTAGGCCTAAGTTGTTATTACCTCAAATAAATTGAACATGCGCTATATAAACATAGTAGGGACATATAACTTATAATACACATTAAAACCAAAAAAATCACAGACACAGGCTTGCAAGGACACTCTCACATAAGAAGACTAGATGCAAAATAACCTGTAGGATAAAGATGTAGTCTTAATCACAGTTTGAAGCACATATAAAATTAATGTTATGACTAAATCATCAAAGAGGAATGATCCAGGTATCTGAAAATAGTACAACAAACAGATACTAGCACAAAGATGAACTTCTTATAATTGGGTTGCCTAACATCATACTTTGCGTACATTCTTTGAGAGGAACATCTCTTATTAGGTTGGAAATGGGAACACAATAAGTTTTTTGGGATGATATTTGGTGACCACTAAAAGAACAGTACAACCCCTCAGAATCTCCCTCAACAAGTCAGCAGTGGTGGGGTCAACAAACAACTCTCCCCATTGGAATTTGACTTTGAGGAGTCAATGACTCTGAGCTCCCATACCTCCTCATGCTTCTATACAATCTGCAACAGGTGTTATATCTCATAGTAGGAGGACCAATCGGTATGGAATGATAAAACAAGCAACTTCTCAATGACAGACTCTCATTTGAAATTGCGGACAGTGGCCTTGGCCTCCAGCTGTCATAGTGTTGCACAACATTTTCATTTTCAGGATGAAAGAAATTTGTCCAAGGGTTAACTTCATCTGATGGACAATTGGGCATGGTAAAAAATAAATAAAAAGATCCTCCCAGTTGATAATCTTGCAAGAAGGGGCTTCATCATCATCTACTTGTTGAATAAGCTTCTTCACAAGCTTAAAGGGTTTAAGCAATGACTTCTCCAACTAAAGAAATCATCTCACTTTCTGAATCTTGCTAAAGATGATATATAGACTGAAACTCAAGGTAGGCACCACACAACAGCCCACTGGCACACCACAGTTGCACTAGCTATATAACATAAACATAGCTAGATGGCACCTAATCTAAAGTGTAGATAAAATGGAGTTAGCCCTGTTATAGAAAACAGCCGAGTGCATGGATAAAGCAGAACCCAACATACAAAAATTCAACAAAAATGGGATTATCGAATTCAACAAACTCACAAGGATCCAATTAAACCTCCATCCAAACATGAACCCAACATACAAAAATTCAACAAAAATTTCTTTTCTTTTCTTTTTCTATTAAGCATTTAATCAAACAATTGGTATGCACTGTTTGATAAAAAAAAATCATAATCCTATGCTCCGAATCATAATGCATAGGAGATTGTACATCCCAACTTAGAGTAAGAGCAAAGTATGAACATACAAAAATATGGGGAAGGGAACGAAAGAACTCACTGTAAAGATGAAGGGGATGGAGAAACTCATCAGCAGAATCTACGCCAATCGCAACACCATTCGTCCTTTTCCTCGCTTCCGCTCAGATCTAACCGCCTCTCCTCGTATCCAAATCACTCCCCTCCATATCCCTCTGAATAAACTCCACATAATTTATCTCAAACAACTCCTCATCCTCTGCCCTCAACCTTACATTCGGGATCACAATACTCTCACAAATCTGCTGCAACACATCCGCACGACCAAACAGTGTATGATGAACACTTGTACTAATCGTGGTCAAAAACTTAATCGCAGTAACCATCAACCTATCCCTACTCGAAGAACCCGAAATTCGTAACAAGCAAACTCCAAACCGCAAGCGCAAAATCCTCCAAATACACTTTAAACTCCTCCTCATTCTTCTCCATATACAAATTAATATTCTCACACACTGCCGCCCTCGAGAAGAAATCATGAAGAAGGGAAGGAAAAAGAAGAAAAGGGGAAGAAATCGTTTGTTGCACAAGAAAAGAAAGGAGGAATGGTTTTGGTTTCTCTTTTTATATATAGTGGGTGGCTATTCGCCCCCACTAAAACTCTAAGAACACCCACCCTATTTCACAAAATAAAAACCCTACTCATTAGTTAAATAAAAGCCCAAAATCGAGCCCAAATAAAATTTAGTAGCAACCCATCAACATTAGGGTTTACAAAAGAAATTTTTTTTTTATTTAATTAGGCGGGTATTACAATATATACAACTCAAAAGAATCTCGTCCCGAGATTCGGTAGAAGAAGGTAAGTAGGAAATTAATTCTTAAATAAACAAACTACACATCACATGGACAAACAAATAGATCATACGTATGCCCATAACTTAATGAAAACAATCACACAAAAATATAAATATTTTCAGTAAGTAGAAAAATTACGGGGTGCTACAATATATACAACTCAAAAGAATCTCGTCCCGAGATTCGGTAGAGGAAAGAAAGTTAAGCGAATTTCAAAAATACAACTTGTCAAACGAAAGAAGATTTTAAAATAAAAATTTTCAATTGAATTTTGGTTGCATAAATTTTTATTGTCATTGAAAAAGTAGTGGTGTTATAATATATACAACTCAAAAGAATCTCGTCCCGAGATTCGCGAAAAGGGTTAACTAAAGATTTAAGATAACAAACTACTACAAGGAAACGACACGAAATAATGTCATCCACGATTGACATTAAACTAAGTTAGTCACAGAAATCTCATCTCGAGATTCACGAAGAAAAAGAAACAATAATAAAAGTTCAAGGTTCACCCTTGTCACTTTATCTCTAGACAGTTACACTATTACTCTCCCATATCCACATTCCGAGGATCACCTAGACTCTACCCCAGCCTAGGCTAACCAAATGCTCTGATACCAAACTGTCACGCCCCGATTTTCGAGGAAAACAAAAATCCCAAAAGCCACTTAGGATCATCCGTTTCCCCCAAAACTCGGAACGTGAGAATTCAATAATAACAGAAACAAATAGCAGCATCAGCTAAACAACTAAAACGAATAAAAAGTCTAACCCGGAGAAGACTGGCATGGCTAGCTCACTAGCGGAACTTCAGTAATGCAGCTCAAAATCTCTAAACCTGAAAGACTACTCGGCTACATTCCAAAAGGAATGTACCCAAGAAGCAAAAGCTCACTCGGGTCAGCAATAAAGCTGGTGTGAGAAATCTTCATCCCAAAAATCAATAAATCCGCACATGATAACATTAAAATAAACCAAACAATAAATAACCACACCATCCGGTAGTTCCTCAATGAGGCAATGGTGTTATCATCCTAATAAATAAATATGCATTCTTTATTACTAATAAATAAAATTTATGACTTATCAATCCTCATAAATGCAACAACAATACAATTCATAATCATATTAGACTATTATTGAAATATTAAACAAACACATTTTTCTACCTTTAGGAAGACGTGTAGTTCTCATTCAATGGTTGAATGAGCATTTAGTTTCTTCCTTTAAGGTAATCACGCACATACACAAAAAGAAATCTCGCTACTTTTCCACAATCGCACTCTCCTCCTGTGCCGAACACACCTCACCCAAGTGTGCCTCCCTTGCCTTCGAAACCACTCGGAGCGTACATGTTCCAAGTGGGGTGCCACCTCGAGGAACATGTCATCACACCCGAAGTCCGATCCATGGCAAGTATTCTTCCTAAATCTACACGTACAACCGAACACACATGGAACGGTGCACTGATATGCAAGCAAGTCTGCATACCCATAATATCACACGTATACAAGCAAGTCTGTATACAAAAATTTCACATTCTTTTTTTTTCTCGGAGTTGTGGAAAAGAGCATAAAAATAATTAAATCCTCAAAACTCTTTTATGGTGACGCTTTGTCAACCATAAATAAATCAATCACAGTATCCACCATTCTTTTGGGGAAAAGTAATATTTGACACATTGTCAATTCACACATCTCATCTCTTTGTATCATACGAAAAACAATATGCACACTAATTCGCATAACAATACAAATACTCAAACTAAAACAAGTGCTTAGTTAAATTCCAATGATGAATTTGTTTTAGGCCTAAGTTGTTATTACCTCAAATAAATTGAACATGCGCTATATAAACATAGTAGGGACATATAACTTATAATACACATTAAAACCAAAAAAATCACAGACACAGGCTTGCAAGGACACTCTCACATAAGAAGACTAGATGCAAAATAACCTGTAGGATAAAGATGTAGTCTTAATCACAGTTTGAAGCACATATAAAATTAATGTTATGACTAAATCATCAAAGAGGAATGATCCAGGTATCTGAAAATAGTACAACAAACAGATACTAGCACAAAGATGAACTTCTTATAATTGGGTTGCCTAACATCATACTTTGCGTACATTCTTTGAGAGGAACATCTCTTATTAGGTTGGAAATGGGAACACAATAAGTTTTTTGGGATGATATTTGGTGACCACTAAAAGAACAGTACAACCCCTCAGAATCTCCCTCAACAAGTCAGCAGTGGTGGGGTCAACAAACAACTCTCCCCATTGGAATTTGACTTTGAGGAGTCAATGACTCTGAGCTCCCATACCTCCTCATGCTTCTATACAATCTGCAACAGGTGTTATATCTCATAGTAGGAGGACCAATCGGTATGGAATGATAAAACAAGCAACTTCTCAATGACAGACTCTCATTTGAAATTGCGGACAGTGGCCTTGGCCTCCAGCTGTCATAGTGTTGCACAACATTTTCATTTTCAGGATGAAAGAAATTTGTCCAAGGGTTAACTTCATCTGATGGACAATTGGGCATGGTAAAAAATAAATAAAAAGATCCTCCCAGTTGATAATCTTGCAAGAAGGGGCTTCATCATCATCTACTTGTTGAATAAGCTTCTTCACAAGCTTAAAGGGTTTAAGCAATGACTTCTCCAACTAAAGAAATCATCTCACTTTCTGAATCTTGCTAAAGATGATATATAGACTGAAACTCAAGGTAGGCACCACATAACAGCCCACTGGCACACCACAGTTGCACTAGCTATATAACATAAACATAGCTAGATGGCACCTAATCTAAAGTGTAGATAAAATGGAGTTAGCCCTGTTATAGAAAACAGCCGAGTGCATGGATAAAGCAGAACCCAACATACAAAAATTCAATAAAAATGGGATTATCGAATTCAACAAACTCACAAGGATCCAATTAAACCTCCATCCAAACATGAACCCAACATACAAAAATTCAACAAAAATTTCTTTTCTTTTCTTTTTCTATTAAGCATTTAATCAAACAATTGGTATGCACTGTTTGATAAAAAAAAATCATAATCCTATGCTCCGAATCATAATGCATAGGAGATTGTACATCCCAACTTAGAGTAAGAGCAAAGTATGAACATACAAAAATATGGGGAAGGGAACGAAAGAACTCACTGTAAAGATGAAGGGGATGGAGAAACTCATCAGCAGAATCTACGCCAATCGCAACACCATTCGTCCTTTTCCTCGCTTCCGCTCAGATCTAACCGCCTCTCCTCGTATCCAAATCACTCCCCTCCATATCCCTCTGAATAAACTCCACATAATTTATCTCAAACAACTCCTCATCCTCTGCCCTCAACCTTACATTCGGGATCACAATACTCTCACAAATCTGCTGCAACACATCCGCACGACCAAACAGTGTATGATGAACACTTGTACTAATCGTGGTCAAAAACTTAATCGCAGTAACCATCAACCTATCCCTACTCGAAGAACCCGAAATTCGTAACAAGCAAACTCCAAACCGCAAGCGCAAAATCCTCCAAATACACTTTAAACTCCTCCTCATTCTTCTCCATATACAAATTAATATTCTCACACACTGCCGCCCTCGAGAAGAAATCATGAAGAAGGGAAGGAGAAAGAAGAAAAGGGGAAGAAATCGTTTGTTGCACAAGAAAAGAAAGGAGGAATGGTTTTGGTTTCTCTTTTTATATATAGTGGGTGGCTATTCGCCCCCACTAAAACTCTAAGAACACCCACCCTATTTCACAAAATAAAAACCCTACTCATTAGTTAAATAAAAGCCCAAAATCGAGCCCAAATAAAATTTAGTAGCAACCCATCAACATTAGGGTTTACAAAAGAAATTTTTTTTTTATTTAATTAGGCGGGTATTACAATATATACAACTCAAAAGAATCTCGTCCCGAGATTCGGTAGAAGAAGGTAAGTAGGAAATTAATTCTTAAATAAACAAACTACACATCACATGGACAAACAAATAGATCATACGTATGCCCATAACTTAATGAAAACAATCACACAAAAATATAAATATTTTCAGTAAGTAGAAAAATTACGGGGTGCTACAATATATACAACTCAAAAGAATCTCGTCCCGAGATTCGGTAGAGGAAAGAAAGTTAAGCGAATTTCAAAAATACAACTTGTCAAACGAAAGAAGATTTTAAAATAAAAATTTTCAATTGAATTTTGGTTGCATAAATTTTTATTGTCATTGAAAAAGTAGTGGTGTTATAATATATACAACTCAAAAGAATCTCGTCCCGAGATTCGCGAAAAGGGTTAACTAAAGATTTAAGATAACAAACTACTACAAGGAAACGACACGAAATAATGTCATCCACGATTGACATTAAACTAAGTTAGTCACAGAAATCTCATCTCGAGATTCACGAAGAAAAAGAAACAATAATAAAAGTTCAAGGTTCACACTTGTCACTTTATCTCTAGACAGTTACACTATTACTCTCCCATATCCACATTCCGAGGATCACCTAGACTCTACCCCAGCCTAGGCTAACCAAATGCTCTGATACCAAACTGTCACGCCCCGATTTTCGAGGAAAACGAAAATCCCAAAAGCCACTTAGGATCATCCGTTTCCCCCAAAACTCGGAACGTGAGAATTCAATAATAACAGAAACAAATAGCAGCATCAGCTAAACAACTAAAACGAATAAAAAGTCTAACCCGGATAAGACTGGCATGGCTAGCTCACTAGCGGAACTTCAGTAATGCAGCTCAAAATCTCTAAACCTGAAAGACTACTCGGCTACATTCCAAAAGGAATGTACCCAAGAAGCAAAAGCTCACTCGGGTCAGCAATAAAGCTGGTGTGAGAAATCTTCATCCCAAAAATCAATAAATCCGCACATGATAACATTAAAATAAACCAAACAATAAATAACCACACCATCCGGTAGTTCCTCAATGAGGCAATGGTGTTATCATCCTAATAAATAAATATGCATTCTTTATTACTAATAAATAAAATTTATGACTTATCAATCCTCATAAATGCAACAACAATACAATTCATAATCATATTAGACTATTATTGAAATATTAAACAAACACATTTTTCTACCTTTAGGAAGACGTGTAGTTCTCATTCAATGGTTGAATGAGCATTTAGTTTCTTCCTTTAAGGTAATCACGCACATACACAAAAAGAAATCTCGCTACTTTTCCACAATCGCACTCTCCTCCTGTGCCGAACACACCTCACCCAAGTGTGCCTCCCTTGCCTTCGAAACCACTCGGAGCGTACATGTTCCAAGTGGGGTGCCACCTCGAGGAACATGTCATCACACCCGAAGTCCGATCCATGGCAAGTATTCTTCCTAAATCTACACGTACAACCGAACACACATGGAACGGTGCACTGATATGCAAGCAAGTCTGCATACCCATAATATCACACGTATACAAGCAAGTCTGTATACAAAAATTTCACATTCTTTTTTTTTCTCGGAGTTGTGGAAAAGAGCATAAAAATAATTAAATCCTCAAAACTCTTTTATGGTGACGCTTTGTCAACCATAAATAAATCAATCACAGTATCCACCATTCTTTTGGGGAAAAGTAATATTTGACACATTGTCAATTCACACATCTCATCTCTTTGTATCATACGAAAAACAATATGCACACTAATTCGCATAACAATACAAATACTCAAACTAAAACAAGTGCTTAGTTAAATTCCAATGATGAATTTGTTTTAGGCCTAAGTTGTTATTACCTCAAATAAATTGAACATGCGCTATATAAACATAGTAGGGACATATAACTTATAATACACATTAAAACCAAAAAAATCACAGACACAGGCTTGCAAGGACACTCTCACATAAGAAGACTAGATGCAAAATAACCTGTAGGATAAAGATGTAGTCTTAATCACAGTTTGAAGCACATATAAAATTAATGTTATGACTAAATCATCAAAGAGGAATGATCCAGGTATCTGAAAATAGTACAACAAACAGATACTAGCACAAAGATGAACTTCTTATAATTGGGTTGCCTAACATCATACTTTGCGTACATTCTTTGAGAGGAACATCTCTTATTAGGTTGGAAATGGGAACACAATAAGTTTTTTGGGATGATATTTGGTGACCACTAAAAGAACAGTACAACCCCTCAGAATCTCCCTCAACAAGTCAGCAGTGGTGGGGTCAACAAACAACTCTCCCCATTGGAATTTGACTTTGAGGAGTCAATGACTCTGAGCTCCCATACCTCCTCATGCTTCTATACAATCTGCAACAGGTGTTATATCTCATAGTAGGAGGACCAATCGGTATGGAATGATAAAACAAGCAACTTCTCAATGACAGACTCTCATTTGAAATTGCGGACAGTGGCCTTGGCCTCCAGCTGTCATAGTGTTGCACAACATTTTCATTTTCAGGATGAAAGAAATTTGTCCAAGGGTTAACTTCATCTGATGGACAATTGGGCATGGTAAAAAATAAATAAAAAGATCCTCCCAGTTGATAATCTTGCAAGAAGGGGCTTCATCATCATCTACTTGTTGAATAAGCTTCTTCACAAGCTTAAAGGGTTTAAGCAATGACTTCTCCAACTAAAGAAATCATCTCACTTTCTGAATCTTGCTAAAGATGATATATAGACTGAAACTCAAGGTAGGCACCACATAACAGCCCACTGGCACACCACAATTGCACTAGCTATATAACATAAACATAGCTAGATGGCACCTAATCTAAAGTGTAGATAAAATGGAGTTAGCCCTGTTATAGAAAACAGCCGAGTGCATGGATAAAGCAGAACCCAACATACAAAAATTCAACAAAAATGGGATTATCGAATTCAACAAACTCACAAGGATCCAATTAAACCTCCATCCAAACATGAACCCAACATACAAAAATTCAACAAAAATTTCTTTTCTTTTCTTTTTCTATTAAGCATTTAATCAAACAATTGGTATGCACTGTTTGATAA
Organism: Berberis vulgaris; assembly: GCA_963556465.1. NCBI lineage: Eukaryota > Viridiplantae > Streptophyta > Magnoliopsida > Ranunculales > Berberidaceae > Berberis > Berberis vulgaris. The sequence goes on along the minus strand of OY747125.1, from coordinate 79,201,535 downwards.
AAAAAATCATCATCCTATGCTCCGAATCATAATGCATAGGAGATTGTACATCCCAACTTAGAGTAAGAGCAAAGTATGAACATACAAAAATATGGGGAAGGGAACGAAAGAACTCACTGTAAAGATGAAGGGGATGGAGAAACTCATCAGCAGAATCTACGCCAATCGCAACACCATTCGTCCTTTTCCTCGCTTCCGCTCAGATCTAACCGCCTCTCCTCGTATCCAAATCACTCCCCTCCATATCCCTCTGAATAAACTCCACATAATTTATCTCAAACAACTCCTCATCCTCTGCCCTCAACCTTACATTCGGGATCACAATAATCTCACAAATCTGCTGCAACACATCCGCACGACCAAACAGTGTATGATGAACACTTGTACTAATCGTGGTCAAAAACTTAATCGCAGTAACCATCAACCTATCCCTACTCGAAGAACCCGAAATTCGTAACAAGCAAACTCCAAACCGCAAGCGCAAAATCCTCCAAATACACTTTAAACTCCTCCTCATTCTTCTCCATATACAAATTAATATTCTCACACACTGCCGCCCTCGAGAAGAAATCATGAAGAAGGGAAAGAGAAAGAAGAAAAGGGGAAGAAATCGTTTGTTGCACAAGAAAAGAAAGGATGAATGGTTTTGGTTTCTCTTTTTATATATAGTGGGTGGCTATTCGCCCCCACTAAAACTCTAAGAACACCCACCCTATTTCACAAAATAAAAACCCTACTCATTAGTTAAATAAAAGCCCAAAATCGAGCCCAAATAAAATTTAGTAGCAACCCATCAACATTAGGGTTTACAAAAGAAATTTTTTTTTTTATTTAATTAGGCGGGTATTACAATATATACAACTCAAAAGAATCTCGTCCCGAGATTCGGTAGAAGAAGGTAAGTAGGAAATTAATTCTTAAATAAACAAACTACACATCACATGGACAAACAAATAGATCATACGTATGCCCATAACTTAATGAAAACAATCACACAAAAATATAAATATTTTCAGTAAGTAGAAAAATTACGGGGTGCTACAATATATACAACTCAAAAGAATCTCGTCCCGAGATTCGGTAGAGGAAAGAAAGTTAAGCGAATTTCAAAAATACAACTTGTCAAACGAAAGAAGATTTTAAAATAAAAATTTTCAATTGAATTTTGGTTGCATAAATTTTTATTGTCATTGAAAAGGTAGTGGTGTTATAATATATACAACTCAAAAGAATCTCGTCCCGAGATTCGCGAAAAGGGTTAACTAAAGATTTAAGATAACAAACTACTACAAGGAAACGACACGAAATAATGTCATCCACGATTGACATTAAACTAAGTTAGTCACAGAAATCTCATCTCGAGATTCACGAAGAAAAAGAAACAATAATAAAAGTTCAAGGTTCACCCTTGTCACTTTATCTCTAGACAGTTACACTATTACTCTCCCATATCCACATTCCGAGGATCACCTAGACTCTACCCCAGCCTAGGCTAACCAAATGCTCTGATACCAAACTGTCACGCCCCGATTTTCGAGGAAAACGAAAATCCCAAAAGCCACTTAGGATCATCCGTTTCCCCCAAAACTCGGAACGTGAGAATTCAATAATAACAGAAACAAATAGCAGCATCAGCTAAACAACTAAAACGAATAAAAAGTCTAACCCGGAGAAGACTGGCATGGCTAGCTCACTAGCGGAACTTCAGTAATGCAGCTCAAAATCTCTAAACCTGAAAGACTACTCGGCTACATTCCAAAAGGAATGTACCCAAGAAGCAAAAGCTCACTCGGGTCAGCAATAAAGCTGGTGTGAGAAATCTTCATCCCAAAAATCAATAAATCCGCACATGATAACATTAAAATAAACCAAACAATAAATAACCACACCATCCGGTAGTTCCTCAATGAGGCAATGGTGTTATCATCCTAATAAATAAATATGCATTCTTTATTACTAATAAATAAAATTTATGACTTATCAATCCTCATAAATGCAACAACAATACAATTCATAATCATATTAGACTATTATTGAAATATTAAACAAACACATTTTTCTACCTTTAGGAAGACGTGTAGTTCTCATTCAATGGTTGAATGAGCATTTAGTTTCTTCCTTTAAGGTAATCACGCACATACACAAAAAGAAATCTCGCTACTTTTCCACAATCGCACTCTCCTCCTGTGCCGAACACACCTCACCCAAGTGTGCCTCCCTTGCCTTCGAAACCACTCGGAGCGTACATGTTCCAAGTGGGGTGCCACCTCGAGGAACATGTCATCACACCCGAAGTCCGATCCATGGCAAGTATTCTTCCTAAATCTACACGTACAACCGAACACACATGGAACGGTGCACTGATATGCAAGCAAGTCTGCATACCCATAATATCACACGTATACAAGCAAGTCTGTATACAAAAATTTCACATTCTTTTTTTTTCTCGGAGTTGTGGAAAAGAGCATAAAAATAATTAAATCCTCAAAACTCTTTTATGGTGACGCTTTGTCAACCATAAATAAATCAATCACAGTATCCACCATTCTTTTGGGGAAAAGTAATATTTGACACATTGTCAATTCACACATCTCATCTCTTTGTATCATACGAAAAACAATATGCACACTAATTCGCATAACAATACAAATACTCAAACTAAAACAAGTGCTTAGTTAAATTCCAATGATGAATTTGTTTTAGGCCTAAGTTGTTATTACCTCAAATAAATTGAACATGCGCTATATAAACATAGTAGGGACATATAACTTATAATACACATTAAAACCAAAAAAATCACAGACACAGGCTTGCAAGGACACTCTCACATAAGAAGACTAGATGCAAAATAACCTGTAGGATAAAGATGTAGTCTTAATCACAGTTTGAAGCACATATAAAATTAATGTTATGACTAAATCATCAAAGAGGAATGATCCAGGTATCTGAAAATAGTACAACAAACAGATACTAGCACAAAGATGAACTTCTTATAATTGGGTTGCCTAACATCATACTTTGCGTACATTCTTTGAGAGGAACATCTCTTATTAGGTTGGAAATGGGAACACAATAAGTTTTTTGGGATGATATTTGGTGACCACTAAAAGAACAGTACAACCCCTCAGAATCTCCCTCAACAAGTCAGCAGTGGTGGGGTCAACAAACAACTCTCCCCATTGGAATTTGACTTTGAGGAGTCAATGACTCTGAGCTCCCATACCTCCTCATGCTTCTATACAATCTGCAACAGGTGTTATATCTCATAGTAGGAGGACCAATCGGTATGGAATGATAAAACAAGCAACTTCTCAATGACAGACTCTCATTTGAAATTGCGGACAGTGGCCTTGGCCTCCAGCTGTCATAGTGTTGCACAACATTTTCATTTTCAGGATGAAAGAAATTTGTCCAAGGGTTAACTTCATCTGATGGACAATTGGGCATGGTAAAAAATAAATAAAAAGATCCTCCCAGTTGATAATCTTGCAAGAAGGGGCTTCATCATCATCTACTTGTTGAATAAGCTTCTTCACAAGCTTAAAGGGTTTAAGCAATGACTTCTCCAACTAAAGAAATCATCTCACTTTCTGAATCTTGCTAAAGATGATATATAGACTGAAACTCAAGGTAGGCACCACACAACAGCCCACTGGCACACCACAGTTGCACTAGCTATATAACATAAACATAGCTAGATGGCACCTAATCTAAAGTGTAGATAAAATGGAGTTAGCCCTGTTATAGAAAACAGCCGAGTGCATGGATAAAGCAGAACCCAACATACAAAAATTCAACAAAAATGGGATTATCGAATTCAACAAACTCACAAGGATCCAATTAAACCTCCATCCAAACATGAACCCAACATACAAAAATTCAACAAAAATTTCTTTTCTTTTCTTTTTCTATTAAGCATTTAATCAAACAATTGGTATGCACTGTTTGATAAAAAAAAATCATCATCCTATGCTCCGAATCATAATGCATAGGAGATTGTACATCCCAACTTAGAGTAAGAGCAAAGTATGAACATACAAAAATATGGGGAAGGGAACGAAAGAACTCACTGTAAAGATGAAGGGGATGGAGAAACTCATCAGCAGAATCTACGCCAATCGCAACACCATTCGTCCTTTTCCTCGCTTCCGCTCAGATCTAACCGCCTCTCCTCGTATCCAAATCACTCCCCTCCATATCCCTCTGAATAAACTCCACATAATTTATCTCAAACAACTCCTCATCCTCTGCCCTCAACCTTACATTCGGGATCACAATACTCTCACAAATCTGCTGCAACACATCCGCACGACCAAACAGTGTATGATGAACACTTGTACTAATCGTGGTCAAAAACTTAATCGCAGTAACCATCAACCTATCCCTACTCGAAGAACCCAAAATTCGTAACAAGCAAACTCCAAACCGCAAGCGCAAAATCCTCCAAATACACTTTAAACTCCTCCTCATTCTTCTCCATATACAAATTAATATTCTCACACACTGCCGCCCTCGAGAAGAAATCATGAAGAAGGGAAGGAGAAAGAAGAAAAGGGGAAGAAATCGTTTGTTGCACAAGAAAAGAAAGGAGGAATGGTTTTGGTTTCTCTTTTTATATATAGTGGGTGGCTATTCGCCCCCACTAAAACTCTAAGAACACCCACCCTATTTCACAAAATAAAAACCCTACTCATTAGTTAAATAAAAGCCCAAAATCGAGCCCAAATACAATTTAGTAGCAACCCATCAACATTAGGGTTTACAAAAGAAATTTTTTTTTTATTTAATTAGGCGGGTATTACAATATATACAACTCAAAAGAATCTCGTCCCGAGATTCGGTAGAAGAAGGTAAGTAGGAAATTAATTCTTAAATAAACAAACTACACATCACATGGACAAACAAATAGATCATACGTATGCCCATAACTTAATGAAAACAATCACACAAAAATATAAATATTTTCAGTAAGTAGAAAAATTACGGGGTGCTACAGAATCCCTCTTGGTTTTGAATATCCATTTACAACCAATAGGCTTTGTATTTTCAGGTAATGGGACAAGATCCCAAACTTGATTGTCTTGCATAGACTTGTACTCCTCATTCATAGCATCTATCCACTTTTGAGGGTTAGAATCATGCATGGCTTGATGGAAGTTGATTGGATCATTTTCCATCAATCGATCATTTTCCTCCTGTTCTTGGAGAAATACCATATAATCATCTGGAATAGCACTTCTCCTTTCTCTCGTGGATCTCCTTAATAACATTTGATCATGAGGTCGTTGAGTTTGTTCTTCTGGAACATTTACCTCAAATTGAGCAGGTGATGCAAGTTTAATCGACCTAAATTAATGGGCTAATTTAACCCACTTGTAATAACCGCAAGTGCACGATGCCTAACTGGTAGACAACGACAAGTACGGATCGATCCCACGAGGAAAGTGGATGCAATTGAATTTAATAATTTAATTAAACTAATTTAAAGAAAAATGGGGTTACAGTGTTTTTAAAACTAAACTAAAAATTAAATTAAAAATAAGAAAAATAAAATAAAATAAAATAAAAAGATAGATGAGATGGATTTTGTGGGCTTGGACTCACCAATGAGTTAGCAAAAACATTTAAATCTAAATTACTGAAAATTTAAACGAGAAGCTTTAAGGATGAGAATCCATTGCTTACACTGAATATGTGATCGTTAAAATCAAATTCAAATTATATCATGTTTCTATCAAACATTAACAAATTATTTCAAACAAATACGCTTTTACCAAGTATTAGGTGTCTTTTTAGGGCACATTTAATCAAAGTTTAAGCTTAACATTTCTAGCACATGCTTTGAATATTGATAAAGGGTAATTCTAACTACCAAACATATCAAGTTTAATTTCTCGAACATGAAAGGTGAAAGCAATTTATAAAAAATTCAGAAATAAATTGTAATTAACAATTAAGCACACAAATCAGAAAAATAAATCAAAATAACTTATACAACCCATTTAGTTTGTCACAAACTCGATGTGGTGATACTCAGCAGGTGGTCCGAACACGAATCCCGAGAAATTGTTTCCAAAACGCTCTGTGGTTTTACAGAGCAGAACCGGGGGTGTGAATAGCCAAATAACAGAATTTTACCAGTTCTCCCGCCTCTGCTACAGTACCGCCTTGCGCTACAGTGCCTGGTCGTCGTCTCCAGCGAGCAGCAGCGCTCTCGCAGCCTCGTTCTCGCTCCTCGCGAGCGTCTCGTCCTCCAATTAGGTCCGGAACCTGCAAAAGAGAAAGATTTCACTGAGAATACTCAAAAACAGAGAAAGCGAGCACGGAGGAATACTCCCCTGTTTTGATTCCTGTCGCGATGGTGGTGCGCCGCGGACGGGCCTTTCTGTGGTGGTTGTCCGGTGGCGGAGAGATGGTAAGGAGGCCTGGACGAAGAGAGGACAGAGAGGAGAGGAGGACGGCCTGCCTGGCTCTGTCGCGAGGCGGAAAAGAGCCGCGGTGAGGCTCTGTTTCGCGGTGGTTGTGGTGATGGTTCTCGGTCTGTTGTGGTGGTGCTCGTGCGGAGGTGATGGATGATGTTGGCTGATGGATGATGGACAGGGAGAGGGACAGGGACGGTGATGGTGAAGATTTGACGTGAAAGATGGATGAATGGTGAGGGTGATGAGAATCAATTTGAGAGAAAGTGATTTTGATTTTTGTCTAATTTTTCTTTTCCCTTCTCTTCCTCCCCCTTTTCTCACCCTATTCTATTGTATTTATAGAAAATGATCAAGATGAATAGGGATGAGATGAGGGTAGGATTGGACTTGGCATTGGGTTTGGGTTTAGGTTATGGATTAGGTTTTTCGGTTTAGGTTATGAATTAGGTTTTGGGTTTAGGTTTGTGACCATCCGCTTTATACCACCGTTAGAATCGACTAATTGTCGTTTCTTAACTTGTCGCCTTGATATGATTTCATTGTTTACGCTCAAATTCCTACAAAGACATTAAAACGAAATAATTACTATAAAATATAATAATTGAAACACTAACATATATAAATTGAGGGATATATTATGTAATAATTATGTGAATATCAAATACCCCCAAACCTATATTTTGCTAGTCCTCGAGCAAAACAATAAAAAGAAAATCCTAACTCAATTTCGCAGATATCATCGGTTGCACTTACCTTAAACGTGCAACAAGGCTTTAAACCCCTAGATTACCTCTAGTTGACGAGTTATAGTCTCGTGAGGGTTTCCAGAATTGTTACCCACAAACATTACTGACTCAATCAAAACTTGGTCAAACAGTGTTCATTTTAAAACTTTAAGAAATGCAAGAAACCAATAGTGTCATTTTAGTGAATCAACAAATTTCCAAATAATTTAATATTCTCCAAAGATTAGAAAAAATTCACAATCATCTTCAACTCAATGTGTGTGTGTGGATGGCACTATCAACATAACTTTTCATTTCAGAGTAAAACAATGACTAAATCTCCTGTAGAAAGTTTGTTTTGACTTCAAACCTCTCATGTCACTCACAATAAAGCACTCAGAGATTTAGTATTTCACTCAGTTTATATGTGAGGAAAATAGTAAATAATGGAAAACAATCATCTCACATATAGTAATATGAAGAACGGACTTTTCAAGAATGGAATAAACATGATCTCATGGACAGGAATATCAATTACTTTTGGAAATGTTGAATCAAACACCATAGGTCTTGGTTATTAAATCTCCACATCTACAGAACCAACCTTTACCTAAGATCAACTAGGACTTTGTTGGGTTGTAATGGGGCTTGGGTAATGGTTAATAAGGAATGTCAAAGGATTCTAACAAAAATTTCTAGGAATGTATACACCCATTATACGAACAATTAGGGCTGACAAGAATAAATCAATGTTGCGCACCATCAATTTTTTTCTTCATTTTCACATCTTTATCCTCATTGACGAATCAATTTTCTTTTTTTCTTTTTTTCTTATTTTCTTTTTTTTTTTTTTATAGAGGATTTATGAAATATCTCATATTTTGTTCTTTAATGTCCTTTGGACACCAAGTATATCCATCCATACACATTCCCAGAAAAATTGGGTAAAGGTTAATGGGTTAACAAATGAAAGTTATTCTAAGGCTCAAAAGGCTACAAAAATGTTAATGTTATAGGTAAGTTAAAAGGCTAGTTAATGGTCTAAAGAAAAAAAAATGCCTAGATCATTTCTTAAATTCGGGTCAGTATTATGACATCTCAATTGAATAAGCCAAGAAGTTCTAGTGTAATAATTCAATTTTGATGTCATTCCCAAAGCAATTGATCAGAAAAATGAGAATAATGAGATCATCAACGAGATAATACGGACTCAAGAAAAATCAGAGTTTATGTATAACCCTCAGAAAAATAGAAAGGTTCAAAACTTTCAGGGTTAAGTCTCCACTATTATTCTAAGGTTTTCTAGCATATATTTCACTCATCAACTTCAAGTTATGCTAACATGGCTAATGGTGCAAAGATAATTGAGTTGAAAAATCTCATGAACTAGATCTAACTTAAGGATCATACTAAACTTTTAGTCTTTATCAACATACCAATATGTCAAGTTGGTTTGCATTTTCTTGAGCATAAAACATTTAAAATCCATTTTCATAATAGACCAAGTTGTCTTGACGGAAAAGCTTTTTTTTTTTTTTTTTTAAGAATAAGAAAAGAAAACACTACGAAAAAATGAAAATTTCACCAACTCATGAACCTACCCCCAAACCTAATCCAAACATTGTCCTCAATGTTTAACAAAATAATTCTGACAAATGAATGAAGTAAGTACATGGGAGGAGGTTAGAACAGTATTACCGCGATGAAGATTTTACGAATTTCCAAGAAGTCATCCATCAATGAGGCTCACAAACAAAAGAATCATGGAGTTTTCATTAGAAATCGATAAAATGCAGGCTCGATACTAACAAAGAAAACAAAAAAAAAAGGCAAGTTGTAAATCAAAACTATTACGGAGCTAACGAGTATGAGTGAAACACAACTAAATAGGGTACTCGAAAATCAATCCAGACTAACAGCAAAGACACACAACTAAAGCTAGGCTGCCTCCTAGGAGCATTTGGTTTATCGTCATTAGCCCGACAAATATTCTTCCTAAAAAATGGTGTATCGAAAAGTGGAGAGGAAGAACATGACAAACACTTAGTCCATGGTCGTATATCAACAACCTGAACAGTTGAGGATCAGTCCACCAAAATATAGCAATCACATGGGGCACCAAATACACTAGGACATCCCAAAAGTGACCAGTAGTCATACTCAACAGAGGATTTTTGCGTGCTCCAAAAAGGGAACATCCTAGGTCTGGTTCCAAATCAGATGATTGAATAATTTTCACAACAGGATGGTGAAAACTGAAATCCTCACTACAGCATAAGAGATCGGTGAAAGTAGCCTTAGTAAATGGGAATGTGATGCAAGTAGATGAGACGATGGATATATCAGGTGGTACAGGCTCATCACATGAATTACATAGAGATATTGGTCTAGACAACTCATCACCTGAAAATGCATACCTGAGGGTGTCAGGTAATTGTTTAAAGTCAAGCTCAAGTGGCTCAACTGATAGGACTAGTTTTAACTCACTGAGTGGAAGAGGCTTCACTTTAGACTTCCATTTATAACTAGGATCGACAATGGGGACTGAGTCAAGCAAATCATTGACTTTCCTAATGGAATCATCAACATCAAAGTCTAAACTAAAATGAGTCAATCAAGCCTCTAAATGGTCATGTGTATCATGAAAAAAGTCAAGGGGAGACTCTAAAGAATGTTCACAGTTTGATTCTATGCATGAGTCACTAGGAAGGCATATGTCTAATGAGTCAGCATGGGAATGAGATGTATGTAGTGTCTCAGAATCTACAGGTTCATCAATAAATGAGGCTTTATCATCTTTCTTATGAGATGAGGATGCAACCTGTCTAGACAACTCAATGACACCCATATCAGGCATTTCTACCTAATTGTCAACCAGTTTTCCACTCCTAAAGGTAGTAATGAATTGGACATCTTCACTGTCCGACTCAGATGTGCCACTAATTTCAAATTGACCATTTGGGTTGGAAATAGGTTGGCTAGAGAATTTTTCTGACTCTATCTCAGGAAGTGACTCAGCTATCTGACTCACGGTCATCTCAAGCTTTCGGATAGTTTGGGAGTTTTGTTGATAAATAGCTGTCAATTCTGTGATATCCTGATAATTTTGCACAAGTATTTCTCCTGTTCGCTCTATAAAAATGTTCATGATATCCTCTAACTCATTATCAGGAATTAAAGTTGGAGGAGTTTGAGGAGTGTCTAGAGGGCCTTCATGGTACTGACCATGAGCCCATGAGAAGTCAGGATGATAGGCTAAACCTGAGTTGTAATAATCTAAATATGGATCATAATCAGGTCGTCGCATGTCATAAAATGAATTGACTTGCTCGAAAAAATAGGCTGGATAATCCCTTGTGTTCATTTTTTTTTTTTTGAAAGCACTAACTCTAAAAATATACACAGGCTCACACGCAATCAGCAACCAATAAATGCACAAGAAACATGCCTCCCTAAGCAATCAACGTTTTTTAGATCAATTATCTTTTTATCTTTGGGGGACAGTTATTTCTTATGTAATCTTTATTACAGAGCAATGGGTGCTACAAGATGATCCTAAGAGTGTATACTTTACACCACAAAGTTCAAAATTAGTAGGCTAGAGTTTTGTTTCAAAGAAACCGGATTATTGCACAAGCGAAGGAGGTCACAATGGTCCAATTAAGTACTTCCTTGTGCTACCGCTGTGTAAGCCAATAGATGTGAGAACGATGTGATGTTAAATGTACACTTGAGGCTTGTGTTCCTAACCCAAAACTGTTAGTTACACCAATTCTTCTTGTGGATCGTAACTTACTTATGACTCGGCGTACCGGGTGAATTACCCTTGTGGCAGTGGCCTCTCGGAGTTCATTGAATGATTAAACTCATCGTCACTTTTAGCTTTGGTCAACACAAAATTATTGGATTCACCTTGGCCTTGGCTGTCCTATGAACACCGAACCTAAGAAATGGCTCTATCTAACTTGCTAATTGATTTTAATTATGTTTGGCTATTGGTTGCACACAGCTGGAGTGATGAGGTGGGGATATCAAGTCCCACCAGTTTCTATTTAGAAGCTGGGTCTGCTTATTATGAATTACTAAAGTTTAGCATCCACAATTACAGAAATTAAACAACCAATCACACAATTACAATCAATTACACAAAGCACCCGGTCGCTAATACATTGCGTGTGATAGAAATACTTACAGTGTGCGTATTCCGTTCTGCACAAAAAGTTAGCACAATTCAAAAAAAATGTCCGACTTCTTTTTATCCGTTTCAATCAACACACAAGCATATGCAAATAAATTTATTGGTCTTGGTCGTAGAAGTCGGATTTCTAAATCATAAAAAAATTATTGGGTAACAATTAAAATTGTTTCCCTATAATTTTTTTTTTACTTAGAAAATTTTGGGTTTTTTTTTTTAGTGATTAAACATAATGAAAAATAGTAAAGTTTAAAAATTATTACACCACACACTCGTAAAACGAGGTGAAAATAAAATTAAAACTCTCCTCACAAAATAAAAAAATAAAAAAAACTTTGCTTGATGTTTTGAAGGATCATCCAATTTCCTTGAGAAGCGTGTAATCTGCAAAATCAAACACAAAATGAGTGTAAAAAGAACTTAATAAGATTTTTTTTTTTAAATTAGTGAAATAAATCTTAAATTCAATTACACCGCTACCTTCCCCGGCAACGACGCCAAAAACATGATGCGAATTCAACTAACCTAAATTAATGGGCTAATTTAACCCACTTGTAATAACCGCAAGTGCACGGTGCCTAACTGGTAGACAACGACAAGTACGGATCGATCCCACGAGGAAAGTGGATGCAATTGAATTTAATAATTTAATAAACTAATTTAAAGAAAAATGGGGTTACAGTGTTTTTAAAACTAAACTAAAAATTAAATTAAAAATAAGAAAAAGAAAAGAAAAGAAAAAGATAGATGAGATGGATTTTGTGGGCTTGGACTCACCAATGAGTTAGCAAAAACATTTAAATCTAAATTACTGAAAATTTAAACGAGAAGCTTTAGGGATGAGAATCCCTTGCTTGCACCGAATATGTGATCGTTAAAATTCAATTCAAATTATATCATGTTTCTATCAAACATTAACAAATTATTTCAAGCAAATACGCTCTTACCAAGTATTAAGTGTCTTTTTAGGGCACACTTAATCAAAGTTTAAGCTTAACACTTCTAGCACATGCTTTGAATATTGATAAAGGGTAATTCTAACTACCAAACATATCAAGTTTAATTTCTCGAACATGAAAGGTGAAAGCAATTTATCAAAAATTCAGAAATAAATTGTAATTAACAATTAAGCACACAAATCAGTAAAATAAATCAAAATAACATATACAACCCATTTAGTTTGTCACAAACTCGATGTGGTGGTACTCAACAGATCAGCAGGTGGTCAGAACATGAATCCCGAGAAAAATGTTCCCAAAATGCTCTGTGGTGGTACAGAGCAAAACTGGGGGTGTGAATAGCCAAATAACAGAATTTGACCAATTCTTCCGCCTCTGCTACAGTACCGCCTTGCGCTATAGTGTCTGGTCATCGTCTCCAGCGAGCAGCACCGCTGCTCCGCCTTCCTCCGTGCTCCTCGGGAGGGTCCTCGTCCTCCAATTAGGTCTTGAACCTGCAAAAGAGAAAGATTTCACTGAGAATACTCAAAAACAGAGAAAGCAAGCACGGAGGAATACTCCCCTGTTTCGATTCCTGTCACGATGGTGGTGCGCCGCGGACGAGCCTTTCTGTGGTGGTTGTCCGGTGGCGGAGAGATGGTAAGGAGGCCTGGACGAAGAGAGGACAAAGAGGAGAGGAGGACGGCCTGCCTAGCTCTGTCGCGAGGCGGAACAGAGCCGCGGTGAGGCTCTGTTTCGCGGTGGTTGTGGTGGTGGTTCTCGTTCTGTTGTGGTGGTTCTCGTGCGGAGGTGGTGGCGGAGTGATGGATGATGTTGGTTGATGAAAGATGGACAGGGAGAGGGACAGGGACGGTGATGGAGGTGACGCTGACGCGAAACAGGGTTGTCACACCCCTGTTTCGTGGTGGTGGCGGTTGTGCTGTCCGGAGGTGGTGGTGGTGCTCGGGTGATGGTGGTTGATGGATGATGGAGGTGTTTGCTGAGTGATCTGGACAGAGAATGAGTGAGTGATGGATAGGTGGTGATGGTCACCTTGTGAGAAAGAGGTTTTGATTTTTGTCTAATTCTCTTCTTTTCCCTTCTCTTCCTCTCCTTTTTCTCACCCTATTCTCTTGTATTTATAGAAAATGATCAAGATGAATAGGGATGAGATGAGGGGATGATTCATCAATGAGGGTAGGATTGGGCTTGGCATTGGGTTTGGGTTTAGGTTATGGATTAGGTTTTTGGGTTTAGGTTATGAATTAGGTTTTGGGTTTAGGTTTGTGACCATTTGCTTTATTCCACCGTTAGAATCGACTAATTGTCGTTCCTTAACTTGTCACCTTGATATGATTTCATCGTTTACGCTCAAATTCCTACAAAGACATTAAAACGAAATAATTACTATAAAATATAATAATTGAAACACTAACATATATAAATTGAGGGATATATTATGTAATAATTATGTGAATATCAGCAGGGAGTACTTCAACATTGTCCTGTTGAGGTTCCAGATCTGCTTTTTGATCAATGACGGGTATTGGAACATGTACATTGTCAAAAATAGTAGTAGGAGTCGAAGTCGATTCCTCCTAAAAGACTATGTCTCTTACCTTATTTCTCCCCCCAAACTCGACATCCTCAAAAAATGTTGTTGTCCCCGTTTAAAAAATGGACTTAATAGTGGGATTATAGAACTTGTAGCCTCTTGATTGCTCAGAGTAGCCAATGAAGTAGTTGCTCACTGTCTTGAAGTCCAATTTCTTTCCATTTGGCCGATAAGGCCTTGCCTCAGCTGGACATCCCCAAATGTGAAAATGCTTTAGACTAGGTTTTCTGCCTGTCCAAAGTTCATAAGGTGCTTTGGCAGCTGCTTTAGTTGGTACTCTATTAAGAATATAAGTTGTTGTCTTTAGTGCTTCTCCCCATAGTGATTCAGGTAAGGTAGAATGACTGATCATACTCCTTACCATGTCCTTAAGAGTTCGATTTCTTCTTTCAACTACACCATTCTTGCTAGATGATCCCGACATGGTGTACTGTAGAATGATTCCACATTCCTCTAAGAATTTAGCAAATGGTCGTGGACGTTGTGCACCTGAACCGTCATATCTGCCGTAATACTCACCACCACGGTCATACCTGACACTCTTAATTCGTTTGTTGAGTTGGTTCTCAACCTCAGCTTTGAAAGCTTTGAACATGTCCAGTGACTCAGATTTCTCATGAATGAGATATAGGTACCCATAGCGTGAGTAATCGTCGATGAATGATATAAAATATTGTTGACCATTCCAAGAAGCCGAAGGGAATGTGTAATACCCGCCTAATTAAATAAATATAAAGATTTCTTATTTATTAATTGTGGCATATATTATAATCTCAATTTTTTGGAAAAAAAAAGATTTTTTTTTTTAGTTTGCCATTGCTAAATAGAATAAGGTGTGTGTGCGTTTAGCCAAAATTTTATAAACCGTAATGTTGATGGGTTGTTACTCAATTGTATTTGGGCTTGGTTTTGGGCTTTTATTAAACCGATGATTAGGGTTTTATTTTGTGAAGTTAAAAGATGGATTGCCCTTTGAATTTAAATGGGGGCGAATAGCCACCCACCATATATAAAAAAAACCCCATTTTTCCTTCTTCCTTTTCTTTTCTCCTTCTTCCTTCTTCTTTTCTCCTTCCTGTTCCACGTTCTTTCGATGGCGGCTGACGAGGAAAGGGGTTTGTGCGAGGGAAGAAATGGAGGGCGAGAGGTAGACAGTGGCGTGAGTGTGCTTGTTTGGATTGACTAGTGGTGATGTCTTGATGTGGCGATTAGAATGGTGAGTTTTCTCCATTCCTTTCTTGTATGTGAGTTTCTTCATCTTCTTCACTTTTACTGTGATTTCAGAGTGGGTTGGTTTGGTTTGAGGATTTAATTCGAAATTTAAGGTTTTAAACATTGGGGTTTTGTTGATTTTGAACTTTGTATGTTAGATTCTCTTATTCTCGAAAATTTGGTGATACATTGAAATGAAAGTTGTATGTTTTAAATGTGAATGAATGAACTACAATTTTATGACAAATTAACATTGATGGTTATGATTTGGAGTATAGATAGAGTTGAGCAAGGAGCATACTATGAACTTTTGGATTGTGGAAGAAAGGTTTTAAAATATTAGTTGATATGAAAATACATACACCCAATATTGGTTGGAACTTTGTAGGCTATATCTCAAACATTTTCACTTAGCATTGGGCTTGACGCGGAGGTTGACCTTGGAAGTTTTGTCAAATTCTGTATTGTAGGTGAAGTAACAGCTTTCAGCTACTATTATTTTCCTTTCATTGATATATGAAGGGTTATAATGAACTTCAAGATGGTGATCTGGTCAAACCCAACTCTTCACCGGGTTTAAGTAGGGGAGAATTTTGTTACTTTGAGTAAGCCAGATCCATCCGACTGTACGCACCCTAACAATAATATATATATAGAGCCAATGGTCTGTTAGGGGCCCTGACCAAGCGAGTCATTAGTGTGTAGTGTAAATCCCAGACATTGAATGAAAGACTCTAGATAGAGTGGTGTTGGATGGCAAGACCCTTTCTGATTGCCTGGTGCTACAACACGTGAATCTTGAGGATGAGATTGTGCTTGAATATTGCCAAGGCGGAGATTGGTGGCACAAGTTGGCTTATTGTGCCTAGGAATAATAGTCTCACATGGAATAGGAGGTGTGGATAAGCTTCATTAGTTCACTAGAAATAGTAGTTTCCGAAAAACTATTGTTTTAGTTAAACCGTTATAGTAAATTGAATTAAGCATGACAAGTAATTTTAAACTCATTTACTGTAAGTTTGATATAACAGTGGATGGTACTAACATTTGATATTTAGGAGGTATAAAGTGTTATTGGTAGTAGCTAGTAGCGAACCAGAGATAAAAATAGAGAAATCCGTGACAATGATTGAGGAGGTTCAAATAGCTATCACCTCTGGTTTTCTTTGTCCCACTCTTGGATAGAAAAAAAAATATGAGTTGAGTTGATTTGATTTGATAAGATACTGAAAAACTTTGTATTTGATGTTTGATTGTGTTAAATAAAATGGATGAATCCAAAAGACAAGAGGGTGTAGGTGGCTCCTGCTTCAACCAAGCTACACATGAATTCAATTCTTCAATTAATTTACATTGTCATCTATATGCCCACTATCTCTGTCTTTGCTGGCTTAAATTGGATTCTTCTTAAATATTTATGGATAAAAATTTATTTGTTAGGATTTATATTTTGATGGATAAATTTGGATGATTGTTTTATATGCCAGTTGACTTGTTAGCGAATCTAAATTCCTTATATTGAATGGGCTTTGATTCCCCGTTTATTACAGAAAGTTTATATAAGAAAAAAATGTAGGTTGCCCCAAAACAATGGGAGGATATCCTGATGAGATTGTTTATGATTTGACAATGTGTCAACTACTATGCTTCCTTAAGAGATTGTGGTGAATCAATTTATGGTTGACAAAGTGTCACCATAAAAGAATTTTGAGTTTTAGTTGATTTTTTTTATGCTCTTTTCCACAACTCCAAAAAAAAATAGTGAAAAGAAAAGAAATTGTTTTGTATACAGACTTGCTTGTATACGTGTGATAGAATTATGGGTATGCAGACTTGCTTGCATATCGGTGCATCGTTCCATGTGAGTTCGGTTGTACCTGTAGATTTAGGAAGAATACTTGTCAGTTATCGAACTTTGAGTGTGATGACATGACATTCGAGGTGGCCTCCCACTTGGGTCATGTACGCTCCGAGTGGCTTCGATGGCAAGGGAGGCACACTTGGGTGAGGTGTGTTCGGCACAAGGAGGATGGTGCAATTGTGGAAAAGAAGCGAGATTTATTTTTTTTTATTTTTTTTCGTATGTGCATGATTACCTTAAAGGAAGAAACTAAATGCTCATTCGACTATTGAATGAGAACTATATGTCTTCCTAAAGGTAGAAAATGTGTTTTGTTGATGTTTTAATAGTAGTATGATATGACTATGATTTGTATCGTAGTTTGAAAATAAATTACATTTATGAGGATTTATAACTTATAAATATTATCCGGTTGTTTCTAACCTTTTCATGCAGGATGGCAAGTCCACTCATATTTCTGCAGGTCAGACTTGCCATAGTCAACTTCTATAGTGTAAGTACTAGTAAAGACATATTTATTTATTAGGATGATGACATGATTGCCTCGTTGAGGAACTAAATTCTTTAAATTGTGTTTTCTTTGCATGACACCGTTGCCTCATTGAGGAACTACCAGATGGTGTGGTAATTTATTGTTTTTGTTTAGTTTGATGTTGTCATGTGCGGATTTATTGATTTTGGGATGAAGATTTCTCACACCAGCTTTATTGTTGACCCAAGTGAGCTTTTGCTTCTGGGGTACATTCCTTTGGGACTGTAGCCGATTAGCCTTTCAGATTTAGAGACTTTTGAGCAGCGTTACCGGAGTTTCGTTAGTGGAGCTAGCAACGTCAGAGTCTTTCCGGGTTAGAGTTTATGTTTCAGTAATTAAATCATGTCTTAGTTGTTGCTGCTATTTGTTTTTGTTGTTATTGAATTTTCACGTCCCGAGTTTTGGGGGAAACGGATAATCCTACGTGGATTTTAGGATTTTCATTTTCTTCGAAAATCGGGGCGTGACAGAATGGTCCACAAATATCTGTGTGGATTAATTCTAAGACGTCTGAAGTTTTGCTTGCACCGAATCTCCTTTGTTTGATATGTTTTCCCTTGATGTACTCAATACAGACATCAAAGTCTGAAAAATCAAGAGAATTTAACATGCCATCTGACACAAGTCTCTCCATTCTCGTTTTCGAGATACGTCCCAAGTGTTTGTGCCATAGTTTTGATGAATTTCCTTTATCTAGTTTACGTTTAGTACCACGTGATTCCACATGCAAGGTTTCATTATATGATGCATTAGTGTCAAGAAGATATAGGTTATCAAATGTGCTTAATGAACCAGTACCAATAATATTGGAATTTAATGAAAGATTAAACTGATTATTTTCAAATGAACAACAATATCCAAATTTGTCCAATAAGGAAATAGAAACCAAATTTCGTCTAAATGACGGTACTACAAAAGTGTCTTTCAGTTTCAAATAACAACTAATTCCTAATAGTAACCTAAAGTTTCTTAAAGGTTCCATTCTCCTCATTGAATTAGAAATTACATCATTATTTACACCATATTATTTAATAATACCTTATAGTCAAACACCCCTATTAGATCACATATTAGATGGACTACACTTTAAGATAGCAATACACGTTGTATTACATATGTGTGCCCACATTAATGGATTTTTCCAACAAAAGTTCGCAAGATTCATAAAGTTGTTGGAATTCAGTTAAAGCAATTATCGAAAAAGCATATGGTGAAGCATGACAAGCATTGAGGTTCTTATACTATGGAGATGGTGACTTAGAGTGGTTACACCCGAGTATGGAGCATTCTTCATGGGAAAGGTAAGAAGAAGTCTATCCAATATGACCATTAGTGAAGTAGATCAAGGACAAATCCAACTAGTTAGATGTGGGCTTTTTTTTTATGTATGTTTCGTATTTAGCCATCTTTTCTTTTTCCCCGGGGAATGGTAGTGAGTCCTAGGTGTCGTTGGTAAACCGTTGATAGCGTTGGTAAGCCGTTACGAGTGTTGGTCAGCCATAGAGCCTCTAATAAGTTGTAAGTCGCCATGGTGTGCGCTGTAATAGATCAGGGTTAGGTGGTCCCACTTAGGTGTTCCAGGCACAGTGTTCCTCCATCATCCCAAAAGAATTTGAAAAATGTCTTTGTTTTCAAGACTTTCCAGAGCTTCAAGCTCTAGGTCAAATAACCCGAATTTACAAAATAGAATGGAAGGAAGAATTCCAGAAGTCGAACAAGATTTACAAAACTGGTCAATACCGGTCATACCCCAAAAAGAAATTTACAAAATTTCCCAATCAATCTTTTCTCCCAAAACTGAAGATTTAATCAGTATTGTTGAACAAACAATACCAATCAATAAATCTTTAGATTCAAAACAATTATTTTCATTCCAAACAATTAATTCATTAATCAAAGAAAAATACAAATATATCCATTTGGGATTAATTCAAATAGCCCTTAAACCTTTAACCAGGTTAGGACTAGATACTTGTGCCTTAGTTGCTCCCCGCGACTGTAGACATAACAAGTTTGGTGATTCTCTGCTTGGAATTGCAGAATCCTCATTATCAACAGGTCCAGTTTATTTTAACTGTTACCCCAATTACTCAGTGTCCCTTTGGGATCCACATATCCTAGATACACTGACCCTCAATATTCAGACCAACGGCTTTGATATGGCTGAAGGTTCTGAACCCCTTGCACTCATCTATAAGATCACTTATAGAGCAATGAAGACTCAGCTTTGCCCAAAAGCCCTTCATACAGATGAAAAAGGACAAACAATCCTTTTTGAAATCAATGACCAAAAAACTAATGTTATTGTTCCAAGAACAATTCATTGGAATCAGGTCACCCTTCCAGAATCTTGGATCATTGAAGGAGCATCTGTTCCTAAGAGTCTTCCACCCAGTCAAATAGACAATATTTATACTCGCCCAGATGGGACAGTTGAGTTAAGATTTAGTGATCTACGAATTACTAATCTTGATCCATCTAAATTTCAATCAGGACGTAGATCTGAATCATCATTCAGAACTGCTCCTACTCAACTCCCAAGAGCTGCTACTCCAGAAGCTCTTCCTCACCTCAATCTTGCAAATATTAGGACCAATCCTAATTATCCACAAATTCCCCAACCAATTTACAATCTTCCAGATCAAACTTCTGAAATTGCAGAAGAAAACCAATCGCCAACCCAATCAGAAATGGATTTTCTACCACGAGTCCATTGTCTAACCAAATCTTTCAAATTAGACAAAGAAAACATAAAGAAAGATTTTATGTCTTCACAGAACATTAAAAGAAGAACAAAATTTCAAGCTCAGACAACTGCCTCTGAACGACTTGAACTTAGTAAAAAGTTCTATGAATGTTGTGAAGCATTGAAAGAGAACTTACCATTCTTAGATTGGTATTTTAATGTTCATCTTCCCAATATTCATGTTTTGAATGTATCACCCAAAACATGGAAATCACCTGATGACAAAAAATTCAATGCAATCTTACCCCCTTTAACTGATTTAAAGTTCTCCGTCACAGATCAGAGTTACCAAGCTTCACCATTCCAAACCCATGGGAATGAAAGCCATGGAGTTAGTAAAATTATTCAACAAAATAATTACACTAACATTCTGCTCTCAGAATTAGGAGAAAAATTAGTTCAAGATCAGCTTGTTACTGATGAATTAAAAAGGAAACAACTAGCTGATAAACAAATTAAAGAAACTAATGAAGTAAAACAGGCACGGGAAGTTAAAGCGAAGAATGTTTTCTTCCAACCTCCTGCACCCATTGCTCAGCATACTTTTACTTCCTCTAATCAATTACCCAAAGAAATTGATGCTAAACTTGAAGCATTAAAAATGGATTCAAGGTTCAAAATTAATACTTTATCAAATCCTAACTTATCAGCTATGGATTCTGATATTAGTGAAGATTTTGATCCAATGACAGAATTGGATAAATTAAATTTTATCCCTTATCAAGCGAATCCAATTCGATATGCAAAACAATCCCAAAAACCACCAAAATGGCATAATCCATTGCCTACAACACGAAATTTTTATCCAAGACCTTCACTGCCAGACATGCAGTATGAAGAACGCCAACTTCAAGCCTTTGGTTCTTTTTCCTCTAAAGACCTATATATTTGGAATATTGATGGTCTTTCTGAAGAAGGAATTTTAGAACTAACCCAAGAAATGGTTATGATGGCTTCCACCCATCGCGCTGAAAATAAGGATGATCTTACCATTGCTACTGTCATTATAGCAGGGTTTTCAGGCCTTATTAAAGGATGGTGGGATAACTATCTATCCATGGCAGAAAAAAGAGAAATTCAGCAAGCTGTAAAAATAGGCCCAGATGGTTTAGCAATGAAAACATAAAACGGTCAGTTTATTCCTGATTGTGTTCCAACCTTAATATGTGCAATTCTCAAACATTTCCTTGGGAATCCCAGTGAATTCCAAGGCAAAGCCAAAGATCTCCTTATGATCCATAAATGTCCAACCCTTAGTCATTTTAGATGGTATAAGGATATTTTTATGAAAAAAGTTATGCATCAACCTGATGCATCTAATCCATTTTGGAAAAGAAAGTTCATATCTGGACTTCCTGAGATTTTCGCAGAAACTGTTCGTGGAAAACTCCAAGACCATCCCAAGGAGATATACCTTAACCTTTGGAGATTTAATCTCCTTTATCAACAAATGTGCCCTTCAAATTTGCAATGATCTTAAATTAAAAAGACAGCTTAAAAAACAGCATGTTAATGGACCTAAAGAATTAGGTGATTTCTGCCAACAATATGGCTTTGAAGATTATCGAGCTCCTGCCTTAGCCCATAAATCTTCCAAACAAAAGTACAGGTCTCATCCTGCTAGACAATTCAAGTCCAAAAGGCCTTATGGTCCAAAGCCACCCAAAGATTTGGATAAATACTATAGTAAGCCCAAAAGACATGGGACTCATAAGCCCAAACCCGAATACAAGAAGCCTTTTAAGCCCACATCAAAACCTGTTTGTTTTAAATGTGGAAAACCAGGCCATTATGCAAAAAATTGCAGAACAGCCCAAAGGGTCCAGGCCCTTGAAGCTCCTGAGAACATTAAACAAATGTTTCTCAATGCCCTCTTAGGTTCTGAAGATGAATCTTCTGAAGAAGATCTTCAGCTATGGAATCTAAATCAATCTTCTGATTCAGACATATCAGATCACTCTGAGACATGTGCACCAGGAGCTTTCCATTGTCATCAATCCAAAACCATCAACATGTTATCCAATTCTAAACAATCCCAAATATTGTTAGACTTTGTGGATAAAATCGATGATCCAAGTCTTAAAACTGAATATCTTCAGCATATTAAGACTTCATTAACACAGCCTCGAGCATTACCTGAAGTTATTGCTCCCTTTTACAATCACAAGGATATTATAGATCGGTTTAAACGATCTATTTATTCCTCTTCCCCTGTCAGTCTTTCTGACCTACAATTTGAAGTCAATACAATAAAAAAGGAACTTACCCTCCTTAAACAAAATCAATCTTTGATCAATCTTCAAATTCAAACTCTCCAACATAATCAAACAGTACCATCCTCTAATAAAGAAGAATTCCTTGGCGAACCTTCTTCTAAAGATTTGGATGACTCTCAATTTTTAAATAATATTAATCGAAAACAAATCCTACCCCATCAAGTGACCATCCAAAAATGGTATGTTGCTATAGATTTGTTTATTCAAAATGAAACACTCATATCAGTTATTGCCCTGATAGACTCAGGAGTTGATATGAATTGTATCAAAGAAGGAATTGTTCCTTTTAAGTATTTCAAAAAGACAACCCAGAAGTTGTACACAACTGACAACTCCCGTCTTGAAATATTTCACAAACTCCCAAATGCCCATATTTGCAAAGATAAAATTTGCATTAAGCAACATTTTCTTCTTGTAAAAAATATGGAACAAACAATGATATTAGGTACACCTTTTATCAATTCAATCTCACCCTTCACAGTTTCTAAAGATGGAATTAAAACCTCATATTTAGGAACAAACCTTGAGTTTCAATTTCTATTCAAACCAGAAATTTATGAACTTAATCAAGTTACCAAAAAGGTTTATTTAAACTTTATTTCACACAAACAACAACAATTACATTTCTTAAAACAAGAAATTGAATACAAAAGAGTTGCCAGACAACTTAATGATTCCAAATTACAAACCCAAATTATTCAATATCAACAACATCTCCAAAAGGAACTTTGTTCCAATCTTCCTAATGCCTTCTGTCATAGATCATCTCATGTTGTCCGTTTTCCTTACGAACCAGGGTTCGATGAACGCAAAATTCCAACAAAGGCTCGCCCTATTCAAATGAATAGTGAGCTTATGGAATATTGTAAGCAAGAAATCCAACAACTGTTGGACAAAAACCTTATCCGACATTCCAAGTCCCCTTGGAGTTGTGCGGCCTTCTATGTTAGAAAAGCTGTTGAATTAGAACGAGGTAGCCCCCGGTTAGTTATCAACTATAAACCCCTTAATCAGGTTTTTAAGTGGATAAGATACCCAATTCCTCATCAAAGAGATCTTCTTAAAAGACTCCACAATGCTTGTGTCTTTTCTAAGTTCGATCTCAAATCTGGATTCTGGCAAATCCAAATCCATCCCAAAGACAGATATAAAACTGCCTTTAATGTACCCTTTGGACATTACGAATGGAATGTAATGCCCTTTGGTCTCAAAAATGCTCCCAGTGAGTTTCAGAATATCATGAATGATATTCTCTCTCATTTTTCTCAATTTACAATCGTGTATATCGATGATATACTTGTCTTCTCAGAATCAATTCCAGCCCACTGGAAACACCTTTATCAATTTGAACATTGCATTAAGAAAAATGGATTGGTTCTATCCCCCACTAAAATCAATTTATTCCAAACAAATGTCCGATTTTTAGGTCATAAGATCTTCAATGGCATGGTCACTCCAATTTCTAGATGAATTGAATTTGCAGCCAAATTTCCTGATGAAATCCGGGATAAAACCCAATTACAAAGATTCCTTGGATCCTTAAATTATGTTGCAGACTTTTACAAAGGCCTCCGAGTTTTACTTAAGCCCCTTTATAGTCGTCTTAAGAAAAACCCAAGCCCATGGACTGAAGCCCATTCGCAAATAGTCCGCCAAGTCAAAGCCCAAGTTATAAATCTTCCTTGTTTAGGAATCTCAGATCCCAAGGCTTTTAAGATTGTAGAGACAGATGCGTCTAACCTTGGGTATGGTGGTATTCTGAAACAGCGTCTTCCAAACTCTTTGACAATCCAATTGGTCCGATACCATTCAGGTATCTGGAACGCAGCACAGAGCAATTATTCAACTGTGAAAAAAGAAGTTTTAGCCATTGTTTTATGCATCATGAAATTTCAAGATGATTTAACAAATCAAAAATTTCTTTTACAAGTTGATTGCCAATCAGCAAAAGATATCTTAACCAAAGATGTTTTAAATCTTGTTTCCAAACAGATCTTCGCCAGATGGCAAGGTCTGATTTCAGCCTTCGATTTCGAAATCAAATATATAAAAGGAGCAGATAACTCTCTTGCAGATTTCCTCTCACGAGAGTTCCTTCAAAAATGAGTTCTTCTCAAAACTCATCCCCCAAGCAGGCCCTTCCTGCAAAACCTCAAACCAAAGCCAGCTATGCAAAGAAGCCTTCTGTTTCTCCATCTTCAGCCCCTCTTTCATATGCCCTTCAATTATCTCAAAAGTTTTCCCCTTTGGGACAAGCAGCCGAATCTGGCTCATCCATGATCAGTTTTTCAAAGCCTAATCAGTCACCCCTGCCATATATCAATAAGACATATTTTGACTACATCTGTTTAGTTGAACCTTGTCTATATGCTTTGATCTCAGAACCTCAAAGCATTGCTAGCAATTTGTTTTCTCCTGACCAACAATTTGAGGAAGCAGATCCTTCCAAAACCAGAGAATTCTATGAATTCATCTTGGTCGACTCTAACTCAGTATTCATAACCCATCATTATGATGATGATCAGAAGTCACGTATTACCTTCTCCAAGTGTCAGATCCTCAAAATTTTGACAGAAGCAGATTGGGGTCAATTACCCCGATATCACAAGAAGTTCTCCCAGAACTTTACCCCTTAAACTTACAATTATCTTGACTACAAAGATGCGTTGTTAAGAGCTTTCTTAGTCAATTCCCAGAATAGTGGCCACTCTTGGTTCTTTCTGTTCTGCAAAAAATTCAATCAGAAATCTCTCCCATTTTGGTTTCAACATATCTGGTGGAGTTTCTTTGGTCCGGTCCCTGACATTCTCCCCCTACAGTTAAGGAAGGATGGAGTGTCTTCAAAAAAAAGTATCAGCCTCCCATTCCTGTATCTGAACAGGTTTTATCTGTCTGGTTCTTTATCAGATTCAACTTAGCTTGGATCATGTGTTGGGATTACATCTGTTCCCATCTTGATTCCTCACTAAGTCTTTCAAAGAATAAACCTCAATGGTTTTGTCGTCGCACCAAAGTCAAATGGTGGCAAAGGTTTGACCACTCCAAAGTTACCAAAGAAGGTGTTCTTGCCTTCTTCTCCAACAAAGAGGTGTCTCATACACCATTGCAGCCAACTATTTCTATTCCAGAAACATCAAGTGCAAAGCTTCTTAAACAGCAAATTAGGAAGCATATTCTTGCCAAGCCTACCAAAGCTCAGCTTATGGAAACTCTGTCCCAGATCTGTTCAGATGAAGAAGACGATCCAGCAGTTGATCTCAATGAAGATGATTGTTTCAACATCTTCGATCCTCGAGATTTGTAATGGACCCACGTCCATTCTCAAAGGCAGCATCTGCCAGCTCCATATCAAACAAAATGCTTTCGGTCACAGTCCTCCGACATCCCGACAGCATTTTTCTTTTGTCAAAAGCATCCACGTGAAGCTACAGTCAAAGTATCTCCAACAGTACCTGCCGACAGTCCTCCAAACAGTAATTGCCGACAGTCAAAAGGTGAACAGTCAAAGCACTAACAACAGCTCTCCTCCACTCAATCAAAGAGATAAGCATCCAGCTCATCAAGGCAGCCTTATCTCTTCTCTTTTCTTATCTCCTCTATCCTCTATAAATAAGAGTCAAGTCTTTGAGGAAGATTCAAACGCAATTAGAACCCCATCTCCTGTTTGTATCCCCTAAACATAAGTATTGTAATCATCTACCTTCTTCCTCCTCCTCTTGTACATCCTTCTAGTAAGTCTCCTCTGTCTTTTATCTTTATTTTCAATACATAAGCATCTTTCTATATCTGTGCACTACACCAAAAATGGCCATTAGCAACGGTTTTAAACCGTGGGGGTAACCCATTGGCACGGTTTAGAACCGTGGGCTGTAGAGGCGTCGCTAAATCCCTAGTAACGGCTAAAAACCATGGCTAAAATATTAGCAACGGTTTTATCTCAAGAACGGTTGATGATTTAGCCACGGTTATAAACCGTTGCCAAAATCTTAGCCACGATTCTAAGCCGTGGGCAGGAGTAGCCACGGCTTAAAACCGTTGCAAGTTTAGCCATGATTTTAAGCCGTTGCAATAGCTTTAGCAACGGTTTTAAGCCGTGGCCAGTACTAGCCACGATTTTTAGCCGTTGCAATAGTTAGCCACGGTTTAAAACCGTGGCAAATTTTTTTTTTTTTTTTTTTAAATAATATTTTTTTTTGCTATCAAATGACTTTGAGTCATTAAGTCAAAATCTATCAAATAATGGAGGCAAAGTAATGTAATTAATGGAGGCAAAGTAATGTAATTAATAAGAAAATGTATTACATTGAGTCAAAATCTATCAAATAATATCTCAAATACAATGACACACACACAAACTTAAATATCTCAAATACAAAGAAAGTGGAACAATGCTGCTGCTGCTACGAGAGACGCAATGCTGCTGCTGCAAGGGACGATCTGCTGATGATGCGAGGTACGCACTGCTGCTGCTGCGAGGGAATCACTGCTGCTGCTGCGAGGGACGACCAACCTCTAAGGTTTTACCAACTGTCAATACAGCGGACAATTCGGATAGTAAACCTGGCCTGTCAGTGCCAGTTAACTCAATCGATGTGTGCTCTTTAGATGGCATTACCCCAACAGATGTGTTCTCTCATGAGTCCAATTCTCCTCATCTCACTAGTAACATTTCTTCGTGTTCATCACGAAAATCAGTGCAAGCACAGAAGAATGATACAACACCTTGAACAAATGAACCACAACTAACTATATCAAAATAATTGTGAATAGAAATACAGACCTGAAGCCCCATTGCATTAGCAGTTACAGCAGGGTTGTCCAAATTATTATGTGCCTCAAAGAGCTCTAGAACTATGGAATTCCAATAGTCCAAGCAAACCTGTTAAGATTATATATTCATAACCATGAGTACATGCCAATTTCCAAAGTAGAACAAGAAGCAGCAAGGAAAGAATATGAATAATCACCTTGAAAACCTCGGTATCGTCAACATATGAGATACCAATCAAATATTCAAGTCCCAAGAGAAGTAAAGACTTATTTTCTGGAGTTGATTCAAGTACGCGAATATGGGACTGCATAAGAAATAAAATATACAAATCAAGATAGGGAAAATTAGAAAAGAAGAAAATGACAAAAAGACAAATAATAAGAACTGTACCTTAAAAAAGGCAGTGAAGAAAAGGGCCAGATTCTGAATAAATGCCTGAAAAAAAAAGGAATCGAATTAGACACATGCTCAGAGGACACACAACTTGATCATAATCCCAATGAAAGAAAAATTTCACCTGTTCTTCACTAGAACCCTGGGCATAAGCTTCGGGGATGTTTGTTCCAGGTGGAAGAATCGTCTAAAAGCATCACATACGAAGGCAAAATGTCAGCAATTGGTTTATGCCAAACATCAATAATCAAATCTATCAATATTGCTACAAAAGTAATCAGATTTAAACCAAAAGTTTGCACACCAAAGTTATAATAATAAATGTTTTCAAAACTCAGAAGTATGATACCTGTAACTGCACCATAAAGATAGTATACATCTTGACATATTGCACATCATAGAAGTCCCCAAACTGAAGGGTGGCAACCTGCAAGCACCACGACAAGACGTAATGTGACATTAACCTCCATTGTTCCAATATTCCTGAATGGGACAGTTTACTGTTTTACGTTAAAGTGTTGTTTATATTGAAGGAAAGCATGTTTACCTCTGTCAAACACTGGAGAGTCAGATTCCTATATGATCCCACCGGGAAGAAATTCAGTAATCTTTCCAGCTGTTCAATACATAGAAGTGAGGAAAATGTATTACAATACTGAGGATGAAGTGAGATCTGAAAAACTAGGATCTATTACTAACACATATGTTTATGTAAATGTGTTCCTCTCTTTTCCATTAGTTTTAGTCACAGAGATACAGGGATTAATGTACACACCAGGGGGGGTTCGAAGATATAGCCCAGGGGGATCCACGAGAGAAAAGCATGCAAAGTTCCAAGTGTTGCTCGTACAAGCTCAGTTCTTTGAGATGCTGATAGTACATATAAGCACAACTCATGAATGAGTTGAAACTCACTGTTAACAAGCAAAACAAACTTCCTTGTAAGATATTACTTTTATGATGCAGAGACCTAACAAGTTATTCTTTTACAAATACTCTAATTTCTTTTCTTGTCTATTTCATCATGTTTCTCACCGGCTCCTCTGTTTGCATACAATCCTTGGGAATTTTTTATTATATACCTCTTTGGATCTTCTCTCTCTTAGCAACTTCTGTTTGATTGGCGAATTCATGGATATGTAAGAGAGTTCAGAGAAAGTTCTGAGTTCTGTTCTCCACTTCGCCATGAAGTTGAATCAATATTTTCTCAAATTATAAAAAATATACAACATTTTTCTAATAATTGTATTAATATAAGCAACTCAGAATTGCTTTTTTCTTGGGTTTTGACAATCCTAAATTGGAGAGGAAGGGTTGGAACTGCAACAATTGTGAGAGGTCAGGTAAGAATACCTCTATTCAATCCAGCTGTTAAAAAGATTATCACTGCCTTGGAATCTCAATATATTTTAAATCTATAGGATCACAGATTCACAGTTAAACTACAACTTGTCAAGCTTGGAATCTCAATATATTTTCAATCTATAGGATCACAGTTAAACTACAATTTGTCAAGCTTACCATGTACCAACTTTCAAACAATTATAAATAAAATATGCATAGAAAATGCATCCGTATGCAAAATGGATTAGTTTATGATGCACCCAACAGATATAAGGTGCATAAGAATATCATACCAAATTGTCACTAGAGCAAAATGGCCTTCCCTCAAATGGTCCTGTTCATATAAAGGATGCAGTCAATGTCAAAACGTTTATCAAATGAAAATATTAAAACAATCAGGCGACTTCTTAATACGAGAACAGCTATGTAACTGATAATGTCACCTGAACCCTAAGACTTTGACTAGAGATACAATATAAGATATTATAAAATCTTCAATGTTCAAAAATTCAGGGAAAACCAAAAAAACTTTCATCTTTGGAAGGAAATAAGATATTTCTGAATTTCTATAAAACGGTAGGGGAATTTGAACTTTGTAATTCCTGAACAAGCATATTTTCTGAGATCAGGTTGAATTAGAACAAGCATATGCAGACTACAGTTTCAATGCCTTGCATATTATTTCCGGATAGAAACCTCAGAACGAAATTTTTTTACAGTTTCAGTAGTAAAGAATTTGCAGAAGCAAAGTTCCTCATTCTGAGAAAAAACATATGAGGTTGGACATATCGGGAGATAAATGCATTAGTACAAGACAAGGTGCAGAAAATTCCTACCTAAGAGATAGTTTTGATCAGAAGTTGGAGTCCACCATGGTCGTAATTGTGTATCTTCATTGAAGGTCAACGTTTTGCAATTTATGTCCTTTGACAATTCTAGCAACTGAATACCAAAGTCCCAGTTCTCAAGAATGCACTGCATGAAGCACAACAGTTTTATTTTTGTGTATCAGTGATTAAATGGTTTTATCAAACCCAAAAAGGAAAAGCCAGAAATAAAAGAAACATTAAATGGGTGACCTCTTCTTCCTCAATGTTGTCTGCATTTTGCTTTAGTTGGAGAATAGCAGCCTCAAGCCTAGCCATCACTTATTGATGAGAATGTTGTAATCGTTCTTTAAATTGGACAAACTCAATCACCTGACGATTCAAATTACAAATAATAATTAGGATGATACGAGCTAAATTCAAAAAGGAAATCAGGAAAAGAGAGACTTAGGAAGCATTAATATTCAAAGAACGGCAAAAAGAAGAAAGCTAGGGGAAAAAATCCGATAATAAGAAAAGAAAACCAATACCAAAAAAGCACCTCCATGTAAAAACACGGCCTTATATTCATGTACTTAGTTAAGCCATAAAGCAGTCAAACCAAGACATGGCAATTCATAGATATAATACAATCTTCCTGTTACACTTATTTAATATTTCAGCTTGAAGTCCCATGAGTAAATTAGTAATATTTTACAGGTTTAGTTACCTATATTCAGGTTGAGATGCTGATAGTACATATAAGCACAACTCATGAATGAGTTGAAACTCACTGTTAACAAGCAAAACAAACTTCCTTGTAAGGCCAGATCACAGGAACAGAATAGACAAACAAAGAAGGTAAATACCTTTTTGGAAGAGTGCGGGGTATAAGAAAACTCAAATACCTTTTTGGAAGAGTGCGGGGTATAAGAAAACCATCAAATACCTTGGTTGGCATCTGAACTTGCATGGCTTGCATTTGATTCAGAGACTGATGCATCAGCTGAACCACCACGCTGAAGTTGAACACCATTTTGAAAGTTTTGCATGATACTCTGAGTAGGAGCAGTATTCTCTGTTGTAAGTACGATTCCAGAAGTACCTGCATATGCAAGATCAAGCTGCACGTATGCCTCCATGGCTGCAAGCTCATCCATCCAAAGCCCATCGCCGCATTTTTTATTGCACAGTTCCTTGAAGTTTATGCATGCTTCCCTACATGAGATAGGGTAGTAAATGTTTAAATGACTTTCTAGCTAATATTATGTGCTTCTGTTTAGAAAAATGGCGCAGCAAATATTTCTAGAAATTATTACTTGAAATGGAACAAAAATAAAAACAAGGAAAAAAATAAAATAAAAATTTGGAGAGAGAATTTCTTCTTGTGAAAATTGCAATGAATTATTAGAAAACAGGAAAAGGGGGTGAGGTGAAGATGGGAACAAAAAAATGTCATTTGTCACCAAAACATACAAGTACATCTAGGTTGAAGAATATAAAAACAAATCCGTTTTGAAATATAAGTTGAATCACTTCAACCATCAAATTTCTACTATTGCAGGTGAACTCACGAAAGCCGAATCACCTTCCAAAGCCACAATTTCTTACAATAGGATGAGATTGACCCAAAGAAGCTGCAGAAAGAAACAGTTCAGATGAAAATCAAACAAAGAGAAATTATGGTACATAAGTACAATGACAAACTAATTCAATCTCATTATAGCATAACATGTAAACATAGCATGAAAATGTCATTTCTTCAAAGTACATAGATTTTTTTTCCAGTCATTTTTCCAATCACTTTCTTCTTCATCCTTTTTCATCTTACAAAATAAACATAAATATATATCAAAACTCTTGCAAGTATAATATCTTAATGAGTGTGGTTGAAATTAATCCTTTATAATAACCTCAAATAAGGTCATACATACTACCTACACAACAACCAATGATCTAATTCTCACACAATCTAGTGTATAGTACCTTTCATGAAATAAAGCAACAATTCAGATGTTACCCTGTAAACACATAAGTTTACGATCAATGTGTTAGTATTCTCTTTCAGGGATAAGTAAGATCTTAACAATCAAGGTGTTAGTATTCTCTTTCACTTCCCTAGCTTCTACCTTGTAAACACAAGTTTCAAAGAATGTTATTTTTCTCTCAACTTAGCAGCGCACAATTTGTACATTGCAAAACTCGAACAATTTATTGTTCGAATTCAAAATGAGTTGGGTTTAAACCATAAGAAATAATCCTTCCAGATCAAAATATGGTTTATAAATTGACAAACATAAACTAAAAAGTAAAGACTACATCACCCCACCCCCCAAAAAAATGCACACAGACCACCTCCACCATCAAAATCTAAGAATCAAGTAAACTCAACAACATTACAAGCAATCTTACAAGTACTTGTTAAATATGATAACAGGGTCACAAGTAATGTGAAAGTAACATTGACACGCTGAGTAGTAATTGAAAACTTGTGGAAAAGAAACAAGTACACAGATACGCACTCACGTCTCGATACACTTTCACTTGAGTGTCTAACATAATGAACCAAAAGACCAATTGAAATTGTTAGGCATCTTTTTGCCTTAGTACAATTGTTTCTAATTATTACGGATATCTCCAAAAGTGTGATATGCAGCTAGTTTTTTTTAGCATGTTTAACCTTGTTTCGAATATAAAATGCTTCTTCTAACCAACGCTTAGCCAATGATTTGTTAAGTCATAGTGAACAAATCCCTGTACACACATAACAAACCTGGATAATATAGCTTAACCATGCCCAAATCTCTTCATGCAGGTTCAAATCCACATCATCATTACATCATCGACATCTAAAATTCCCTAAATGCATGCACAAATACACACCCAAATCAACAACAAACCTCCACATTTGCGAACTTATCACAAAATAAAGAACAATCATGACCATAACAAAAAGCCTAGAAATCGCACAGTACAGAACACAACATATGAAGTGTTAGGGGTTTTCACCTTGGTCGGAGAAATCGTACTCGTTGTCATCATCGGCTTCTTGCGTAGCGACGTCTTTTGATATCTTCTTTTCTATTCTCAGCTCGCCCAAGCCTACACACAGGGAAATACTCATCTAAAATTCAGCAGAGAGAGAGCGAAAGATAAAGGCAAGCAGATAGAGGGAGTAGAGAAGCGAGCAGATAGATTCACCTCTTTCAAATGTTGCAATTGACTCCTCAAATCTTCTTGATCGAATTAGGGTTTGAAGAAACTTGGATTGGTCCCAAGAGATCAAAGAATGGACAACGAACTCAACTCTCATCCTCACACTCACATCCCCAAATGGTTTTTCAAGAAGACAACTTGAACTTACAGGGAGGAGGAGAATTGCAGAAGGAGAAATGACAAGGATGTCGGTGCAGAAAATTGCAGCAGAGGGAGAGATGAGAAGAATGTTGGTGCAGAGAAAGGTGAGTTGTGTTTTTTAGGTTTGTATGTTTGAGGGAAAAGAGAATCGCGCAATGTCAATATTTGGGTGAGCGCCTTCAACGTTTTAAAATCCCGCCCAATTTTTATAGCGTGTTATGATTTCAATAGTAACTAAAAGTTGGCTTTTATAGCAAAGATGTAAAAAATGCTATTATCAAATGCTATAAAAAAGGAGTTTTGTTGTAGTGGAAGTTCTGATTTTTTTTTAAACTACAAGTTGAAATTGAAGTAAACTCAGATGTCATCACATATGAAATATTTTGCTGATTCAAAGAAGAACCATCAGTTAAGTTGACCACAGAAGAAAATTTACTCTTGGAAAATTTTAGTCTTATTCTAATTATTTAACTGGACTTTTCATGCATCTAGACAGTCACATAAAAACCCTATAAAGAATGCCAACTCCACAAAATTATAGGAGAACTACACATAAAAGACTTCAATAAAAAAATTTTGATAGCAGCCTACATGGAATAAGAAGCGCAATTGATACAAGGGAGGGAGGAACATACTCTGCTGAAAGGAATTGCTGGAATAAAGCTCTAATGAGATCAATAAAGGCAGAATCAGTGGGAAGATGAGATGAAGGAAGAGAAGGAGAAAACAAAGCCATGGATGTTGTTTGGTGTGTGAAAAATCACAGCATAGCTTCAGCTTGGGTTGGTTTGAGTGGAATGAAATCAACAAAAAATAAGAAGAAGAGATCAAAAAAATTAAAATAAAAAATCAATGACTAAACTTAACAAATGAGGAAGAGCTTACACTGACCTTGAACAGGAACAGTAGGAGACCCAATGACTGAAGAGCCTGCAACAATAAGTTCTTTTCAAAACCAAATCACTTCTAAGAATTCCACATTTTGTTTCTTCAAAAATGAAACAGAGCAAAAAAATTTGAAATAGATCTGAAGAAGAAGAGATCGAAAGAAGAAAAAGGATCTTACCTGGAAGGAGATATGAACCAATTTAAAGAAGAGTTTTCCCTCCGGGGTAAATAGAGTTTTCCACTGATGAGGTGAAAGGGCATTCTTTCTTCTCCTACGAGACCATGGTGACTTCAGGCCACCCCTGCAAAATCAGCCCCAGATAAATAAATTTAGCTACTGCTTATGTTGAAGTCCACTCTTTTTTTCTTCCCTTTTTTTTTCTTCTTAAGATTGTATATAATAATACACTCAAGATGACCACTTGTATAATAGATAGACAATATATCGCAAGGAAGCAAAATTTTACCATCTGAATTTTTATTTGCTATTATAGTTAGTCAAAATGATAGGAACCTAAGCTAAGAGTGAAGTTTGCAGGAAATCAAAATGGTGGGTTTTGTTCCTATTAAACTGGAACAGAAAAAAGACCTCTCATTTGCACCAAGATTTGAAGCCTCTCATGTGATCCACATTATGTCCAATTTAGTGTTCAGCCTCTCAAACTCAATTCGGAGTAGTAAATGTTTCCTGATTTCAACCTAAAACTCAATTAGGATTCACTTCATTCTTGTTTGGCTGAAAAACGAATAGGTTTTTATTTTCTTTTTCTGAAAACCCAAATAGCAATCAAATATGGAGTGACAGTGAATTTGAGTGAGAGAATTGGAGATGGGATCTGAATGGAAAAACAAAAACCCTAAAGAAGAATTTGAATAAAAAGTAGTAATTTTTACCTCCGACTCGAGTAGACGAGGGTGGCAGCCAAGGCGAAGCCAGCCATGACAGTCACTGCAACTGCTATTCCCACATTCAAAGGTGCGTAAGTTCCCCACAAACCACCACTACTACGTACAATTCCTCTTTGACCGTTACCACCGGAGTTCCACAAGAACATCGATAGGACCACCGCAAACGACGACTTTGTTTGCCCCTTCACAGCCACCACCATCACCAACTCAAACCCCCAACTGCTTCGCTTTCTCTCTCTCTCTCTCTCTCCTCTCCAGAAAAATCATCAATCGACTGTGACACATGAAGCGAACAACTCACACCCTTCTCAAACTTTCTTCTTTTTCTTCTTCTTCTTCTTTTTCTTCTTCTTCTTCTATCGTCCTCTCCTTCTTTCGTCCTTCTTCTTCTCTGCTTCTCGTCCTCTCCTTCTTCCGTCCTTCTTCTTCCTTCAGTAGTGCTTGTGAAGAGGAGGCGTGGAGAGAGTGAGAATATGTTTTCCCCAAATTTTTTCGCCAAAGCGCGAAACTGAAACCTCCAAAGCGCGAAAGTGATTGGTCTTTAGCTACGGTTTTAAATCGCTGGCAGTTTTAGCCACGGTTTTGAGCCGTTGCTAGATCTAGCCACGGTTTAAAACTGTTGCTAAAATGTTTTTTGCAACGGTTTTAAGCCGTTGCTGGATCTAACCACGATTTAGAACCGTTGCTAAATTTTTTTTTGCAACGGTTTTGAGCCGTTGCGAATAATACCCACGGTTTTTAACCGTGCCAAATATACCAACGGTTTTAAGCCGTGGCCATGTTTTTTTTTACCCACGGTTTTAAGCCGTTGGTACTTATAGCTACGGTTTTTTGCCGTGGCAAATAAAGCAACGGTTTAGAACCGTGGCCAGCTCGGCGTAGCTAAACTGGCCTTTTGGTGTAGTGGTATTTTACAAAATCTATTCTTAAAAGAATGTATTGGACTTGGTTGAACTAATCAAACCAATTAGCTATCGATTCGTCCGGCGAAGTGGTTGAGGCTGTTCTCTTAGACAATATAAAGAATAGTTCTTCAAAAGTTATGCATGTTTTAAATTGAATTCTTATCTCTGTATATCTTCTTCTGCTTCTATCTTTCTATCTTCTTCCCCTATTTATGGTCTGTTTAGGTTATTTATCTAGTCACCTGTAGTCCTGTTTTAATGGTTCAAGTGAAGGGGGTTCGTGAGTTTTCTAATTTCTAATTCTAACCAAACACAAAGTTTTAGTTCCTAAAATGGGAAGTCGTGATAAAAGAGTTACTTCGTCTCTGGAACTTAGTGATATTTGGTTTGTATGAATCAAGCATGGGATGCGATAGCTTAACTAGTTCTGGGTAGTTTACTCTCTGTGTACTTGATGGTTACTCGATGACGACCACAAGAACACTTTGTAAAATAGGATTTGTTCCCATTACTTGGCGAGTAAATGAAAACTCAACCGAGTAATGAAACTCAGACTCGAGTGAGTAACCTACTTCAACTAGCCCTTATGCACCCAAATCCTAGAAGAACCAATTGAAAGAGGGAGTGAGAAACGCAAGAGTTTAGAGTGATTGAGACACACATGGTCGCCCTAGCCTCGACTTGCCTCCATGTGCTAGATAACATTGTTGTTGTTGTTGCCTTGGTTGTTGCTCTGCTAGCCTGCCACAGTTGGTTGTAGGCTTTAGTTGGTTGTTGTTGTTGGATGTAATTTTGGAATATTGATTTTCATTTATGTTAACGATAGGTATAGATATTGAAATGTTAAACTTTATTATATTGCATTTGTTAATTAAGTGTTCCTAGGAGTAAATATATAAAAATTCTTGTTAGAATGAATCATCTAAGTTTTGCCAATTACTCCGTAGTATTTGGTAAACTTGTTGCTCGCTCTTCAATCGAGTCGTTATCTAATAGCATAAAAACCAGCCAAGCAGCTTTTGCCTATGCAAGTCTACGATATTTTATGAACTTTCTTAAGCGGAGCTCCTTATGAAAATATGAATAACTTTCTATTTGGATGGGGTTTTCTTGATTGACTTCAATAGAACAATTGCTATAAATATAATTATGTTTGTACTATAAAAATAGAGATTGTTAAGTAAATTACCCTCGAGGAATTGTTACCAAGTGATTACAATCATTGTTATATTCAAGGATTGTATTTATTTTTTGAGTTAATTTCGGTTTCCTGATTTTAAGAAATATTTCGGTATGTAAAGAAAAAACGTAAAAAATTTCGAGGACAAATGAAATATATAATGAATTTTTCGGGTATATTAAATATGTAAAAAAAATAATATGCAAGTAATTAATTGTATTAAACACATTAAATGAAACTAAATGCTTATATTTAGAAAATCAAGGGGTAGTTTAAAAAATCAATATATAAATAGAAGACGTAATAATAAGGAAATCAATGGCTAGTTTCAAAAATCAATAAATAATTAGAATGAATGATAATTAGAAAAAAAAATCGAAATTTACAAAAAAATCCTCCAAAAAATGTAAATTTTAGTAGCTGATTTTGTATTTTTACAAAAAAAAGCCTCGAAATTTACAAAAAAAACATTGAAAATTTTCAAAAAAACTCTTGAAAAATGTAATTTTTTCTTTTTCCCTTTCGTAATTTAAAAAAAAAATGAAAATTTCAATGAAATTTCGCATAATTTTACGAAATCACAATCTTTGGTTATATTATTGTAGCGTAGAAAGAAATGTTTAGTAGGGAGGGGTTAAGTGGACTTCCACCGGTTTGTTATTTTTGCAGAAACAAAAACATAAAAATGGAGAGGACACAATGATGTTTGTGCATTATATTATCCACCCTTCCTCGAAAATCTAAGCCAATCCTTGAATAGCAAGTATCCAAAATTTTGGAGATGGAGTTTCGTTTACATTAACATTGTTATACTCTTTTTTTATTTTATTTTTTTATCCTTTCACCCCTCTCACCTAGATGTGGTTGGTTGAGTTTGATCTCGTGACTTATTGATATCATCTGCCCCTGCTCAACTACTGAATCATCATACCTTTAGTGTAACATGGACATTTGGAAAACTTATGTGACAAGTCTAAAATCTCAAGGTCGTGACACAGGGTTGTGGGTATAAATGTACAACTATACGGTGCAAATAACAACAGCCAAACCGGGGGGGGGGGGGGGGGTATTTGCCTTTCCTCCTAAAGGATAGTTGGGACCGACTCATTTTTTTGTTTTTTTTTAGAGTGACATTTCAATTTCCACCGTGTAGTGCTGACTATAGTGCCACCTGGACATTAATAAAGGTCCAATTAGAAAAAAGTTGCGACGTGGGAAGCTAGACACAAAGTAGGCTGGACGTCCCTAACTTGACTGACTGGGGTCAGACCCCAAAAGGAGCCTGCAAGGGTCATTTAAAGGAAAATTATTATTATTAGGGGGACCAGAAAAATCAAATTTTTCTTCAATAAATTATATTTTCAGAACTTGTTTTTTTTTTTTTTTTTACTCCTTATCAATAAATGCATAAGGTTGGTTACCCTACCTTATTTAAGGGGGTTTAGGGTCTGAGACGTGCAGGACTCTCCCTTCATTTTAGCCCCAAATTGTAGTGTAAGGTCACTGTCCTTTAATAAGGTGTGGGTGGTGGTGGTGGCCATGAGGGAGGGAGGGGGTGGACCGTCTCATTTTCTCTTCAAAATTTTGCCCTACTACTAACTTTATAAAGTTGCTTTCCATATACGTCTCTCTCATACACATCATCTAATTTTCAACAATCTCCTCCTGTGGGGATTGAGGTTCTCCTCTATGACCTATTAATTAAATTGCCATTCAACCCTAACAAATTAGGGTAGATTTCTTAGCAATGACCTTTGCATTTATATCAAGAATAAGTCCTTATAGGGTTGAGAAATTTAGGGGTGGGCACGGTCTGCGTCAGTTCGGGATTGGGCTTGTCCCGATCCCAATTCGGGATATTTATTTTTCTTGGGCACATCCGGTTGGTCCTGAACCGGTTTGAACCGGGACATGACCATTCCATCTAGGGGTGGGCAAACGGGTTGAGGAACTGCGGATCCAAACCGAATCGGACCGTTTTACTCCAAACGGTTCGATTTTTATTTTATAAATTATGAAACGATTCGATTCGGTTTCGGAACCATTCTAAAATGGTTCAGTTCCGGTTCCTAAATTATAGTTTAAAACGGTTTGGTTCCGATCCGTTATATAATCATCTTTACACGTGCCTTAATGTGATTGGGTAGAAAAAAATTGGTTTCTAACCCTAACACCCCCAAATGATCAAATCCCATCATCTATTCATCTCATTTTCTACTTTTTCAGTTTCCACCACGCACAAGCAGACAGAGCTGCATATTGCACGACGCACAACCCAGCCACCACGATCTGATTTCTAACCCTAACACCCCCAAATCTCATCCTCTCTCACTCTCGTCTCAGATATTCTTACCACAGCCATAATCCCCAACCCTCCTCACTCGATTGATTGTGTTCTTTGAAGATTTGCCTCCTCAGATTCAGCCCAAGAACTCAGTGTCATCATCACATAACGAAAGGTTAGTTTGGATTCATGTGTTGATGGAGTATTTATAACAGAGATATGTGCTAGCATGCATGAAGAATCAGTGATTTTGTTTTGTGTTGATTTTGATTGTGCAAGTCAGAAACAAATAATTTCAGTTCTATTTCATATACTTGTATTGAAGAAACTAAGTAAAGGAAGAATGTAACAAGTAAACTTGTATTGTTCAACTTAACTATTCTGTGAAAGATCTCAAAAAATAAATTGGTGAACTACACATTGAGGTCTTGGGCTTTGATCTATTTTTATGGAAAACTTGTGTTGAGTTTCTTAATAGAACCAACCTGTTTCTTTAACTTGTATATGTACATTTGTATCTCATGGATCCATTAGAGAAAGCTAACAAGATTGAGATGTTTGACATTTTGAGATGGTGGAAGCTGAATGGGAACAAGTACCCCACACTTGCACTGCTAGCAAAAGATGAATTGTCTATTCAAGTGTCAACATATGCTAGTGAGAGTGTTTTTAGCACCGGAGGCCGAATGATTGATCCCTTTAGATCACCTCTCACTCCGAATTCTGTGGAGGCATTGATATGCCTCCAGAATTGGATAAAAAGTGACTACATCAACAACATAGACTATGAAGCAAAAGCAGAAGAAATTAAGTTCTATACATAATGTGAAAAAGGTAATACTTGTGCTTTGTGTTGTTTGAATTTGAGTTATGGTTATTATTTATTAACATATTTATGTTTCTATTCATTGTCTTATTTGTTTGTGATTATGCCCAAACAGTACACACGGTCAATTGCAGTAAAGATTGGGGTGTCGATCCCACGAGGAAAAGTGATCTACAAAACAAGGTCAAAGAAGAAAAACTACGCGAAACTAAATGTAAGAAATTCTAGCAATTTTAAAATATGAAATTGAATTTAGTTTAATAAAAATTAAGTTTAGAAAAATCACAAGGTTCCAAGAATCCCTCCTAGATTTCACGCGTCAACTAGTATTGATTCGCTATGATGATTCAATTACGTGTTTCACATCCCAAGCAATATAATCGGAAAAATAGTCTTTAATGCACCGATATATTCTAATGTAAATGGATTTTAGATTTCACTTTTTTTCTAGAAAGCACAAAGGTTGGTCATATGTGATATCCTAAATTTACGATATATCCGGAGACAATAACGTAATAAAAGATGATCATATATAACTAACCTACCAGAATTAATTAATCCTTAAAAATTCCACACATAAGAAAAGCGTAACTAAGCTTATATGGAGAAGAAAAAGACAACCACCGGAATAATAATTTACGAAGAAGTTGATGAAATCTTTGTCACTAAAATAACATAAACTCCTATATTAAATAAAAGTGAAAATCATAAACACCATTATTCATCGTGAAAGCATAAAACGGATCAAATACCAATTAAGTGCGTTACATCTAGGAGTTCACATCTTTGCCTTGCGTGGAGTTTAGTGACACATGGTGAAGGTGATGACAGCAACAACAATGTGGAGCTTCATCGGCATGGTAGCGCGTGGTGGGTCAGCGGTGCGTGCTGTTCTGGATAGCGTCTCCTGCTGGACAGACAGCGTCTCCACTGCTGGACAACGTTTCTGTTGTTGTGTTTCCTCCATGCTGTTCTGTTTTTGCTGTTGCTGCGTTTTTGCTCCTCCTCTCTCTTACTGTTGCTAGTATGGTTAAAATAAACCCTTATTGGCCCCAATTGGAAACCCAATACCCAATACAAATAGAAACCAACTACAAATTGGAAACCCAATACCCAATACAAATGGAAACAACCTAGAAATTGGAAACCCAATATAAAATGAAACAAAAAGGGTCCATATACAATTGGAAACCACCCTTTTTGTTTAAATTCTTTTCTAGGAAGGGTGAGTTTGGCTATGTTCATCCATATCACTTCTTTGTTCCACAAAAATTCAAAACTAATTTTTCTTTATTTTTTTCTTTGGTTCTCTTTATTAATCTTTGGCTTGAGTGTCTCCCGCTCCACTTCATCAATTTGTCTATGAATTTCCAAATTCGCCACGTTAATGCACTTTTGTTATTTAAACTCCAAATCCTACAAAATATAAAAATAAAATAATTAAACTAAAATATGCTATTCGAAACACTAACAAATATAAATTAGGAGGTATATTATGTAATAATTATGTTAACATCAAATACCCCTAAACCTATATTTTGCTAGTCCTCGAGCAAAACAAAATTAAGAATAAAATCTTAAATCACTTTCATAGGAATCACGATTGCACTTACCTTAACGTGCAACAAGGCTTTAAACCCCTAGATTACCTCTAGTGGACGAGTTATAGTCTCGTGAGGGTTTCCAGAAATGTTACCCCAAACATTACTGACTCAATAAAACAAAATCTATTTTCTAAAAAATAAATAATGCAAAAACATGGACATTCCCCTTTATTTTCCTTAGAGTAATTTTCTACTTGCTTAAAATTCAAGAAAAACAACAAACTAAAAATGTCACAATAGTATATCAATAGAGTACAATAATTTAATAGTATCTAAAAGTTAAATAAGTTTCATAATCATTCTCAACTCGAAGTGTGTGTGTGAGGAGCCTTATCAACATAACTCTTCATCTAATAGTAAAGATGTGACGAGATAACCTTTAGAAAGTACTCTTCGACTACAATTCTCTCATGTCACTCAGAGATTGGGCACTCAGTTTATATGTGAGGAAAAAAATATAAACTATGGAAAATGCAAACGTCTCACATATAATTATCATGAAAAATGAAATTTTTCAAAGAGTGAAATGAATATGATCTCATGGACAGGAATATTGATTACTTTTGAGAATGTTGAATCAAACACCATAGTTCTTGCCTATTCAATCTCCACATCTAAGAAACCAACTTCCACTTAAGATCAATTAGGTCTTTACTAGGTTGTAATGGGGCTTGGATTATGGAAAACAATAATGGACAAAAAAGATCCAAAATTTTTCTGAGATTGGCTACACCCTTGAATAAGCACATAGGGCATTGAAGAACAAATCAATATTGTACACCATTAACTTTTTCTTCATTATTTTTTTCTTCAACTTTTTTTTTTTGCATGTTTTTCCCCATTTATACAATCAAACATTTTTACTTCGAGGGCTCATGAAATATCTATTTTCAACTCTTTCTATTTGCCAATTCCATAAATATATCTCACTATATACATTCTCAGAAAATTCGGTAAGGATAAAATAATAGAGGTATTACTCCTTGATTGGAGTAGGTATTGGGAATGTGGATTACAAAGAGAAGGTTATTTAAAGGCTCAAAGGGCTGCAAATGGATATTTATTATTGGGTAGGCTAAAAAGCTAAAAAAAATGGTTTAAAGAAATAAATGCCTATATCACTTCATAAGTTCTAGTTAGTACTAGGACATCTCAACTAAATAAAGCAAGAAATTCTAGTGTAAAAATTCAATTTTTATGTCATTCTTAAAGCAATCAATAAGAAAGTCAAGAATAATGAGATCATAAACGAAATAATGCGGACTCAAGAAAAATCAGAGTGTAATTAATAACCCTCAAGAAATAAAGAATGACTCAAAACTCACAAGGGTTAAGTTTCCACTATTATTCTAAGGATTTCTAGTTCAATATCTCACTAATCAATTTCAAATCATGTTGACTTGGCTTATAGTGCACGAATAATCGAGTTGAAAAGTCTCACGAAATACATCTAACATAAGGATAATATCAAATATCATGTTTTCTACCAATATAACTATGTGACACGTGTTAGTACGTGTTTTCTCGAAATTAAAGGCAACAAAAATATTCTCTAAAATTAAAAGGACTCAAAACCCTTTTTTTTTATTTATTTAATTTTAT
This sequence comes from Berberis vulgaris, assembly GCA_963556465.1. Lineage (NCBI taxonomy): Eukaryota > Viridiplantae > Streptophyta > Magnoliopsida > Ranunculales > Berberidaceae > Berberis > Berberis vulgaris. Next base: position 79,158,144 of record OY747125.1, on the reverse strand, counting down.
TTCTTAAATTCACCAAGAGTTCAGATTTCGAGTGCATTTTCATAAAGATTTTGCACAATTATCGTAATCATCTAAGTATTCAATAGAGATTGAGTAGAACACAAAAAAATGACTCAGTTTAATTGTAAAATACGTTTTAAGCTCAAAGATTTTTGAAAATTGCACAAAAATTCTAATAAACCACCATCACCCCCAAACCTAGACCAAACATTGTCCTCAATGTATAAAATAATAATCATGACAAATGAAGGAAAAAGTAAAGAGGAGGGTTAGAGTGATATCACCATGGTGAAACTTTACCAATTTCAAATAGACAATGTCCTCACAGTCACCAAAATATAAAAAAATCATACCGACGGGAGAAAGGAACACATGGGATGAGGGTCTCCGAGTGACTCCAGTAGCAACACCTAAAATAACCTGAAACAGTAAAAGAAAAACATAAAAGTAAAAACCTAAACTAAAAAAAATAAATATAAATATAAAAAATAAAAACTTAAACTAAAGATAGGGTGGAGAACATCAAATCAAGTAGACAGGAGCAACCAGAGAGATCTCCTCTGGCAACTCTACTCACTCCACATAGTGCTTCAAACGTTGCCCATTTACTCTAAATACTCTCCCATCTTTTGGATATTCAATTTCTATGGAACCATTGAGAAAAAACTTGTTTTACCATGAATGGACCCGTCCATCTCGATCTTAGCTTGCCAGGATGAAGATGAAGTCCTGAGTCATAGAGATAGACTCGTTGATTGGGCTCAAAATGTTTCCTCAGAATTTTCTTATCATGAGCTGCTTTCATCTTCACCTTGTATATTCAGGAATTGTCATAGGCATCATTTTGCAACTCCTCAATTTCAGCTAACTGAAATTTCCGTTGAATACCTGCATCATTGAGATCAAAGTTAGTGCTTTTGACAGCCCAAAAAGCGCGATGTTCTAACTCAACAAGTAAATGACAAGCTTTTTCATATATAAGCCGATACGGAGACATCCCGAGAATTGTCTTATACGCGGTACGGTAAGCCCAAAGTGCATTAGGAAGGCGCAAGGACCAATCCTTCCTATCAGGATTCACCATCTTCTCCAAGATTTGTTTCACTTCTCGGTTTGCCAGCTCGACTTGGCCATTTTTCTGCGGATGATAGGCATTGGCGACCTTGTGATGAACTCCATACCTGCGCATCAAAGCCTCAAAAGAGCGATTACAGAAATGAGTCCCCTGATCACTAACAATGGCTCGTGGTGTACCGAAACGGGATAAAATGTGTTATTTGATAAACCTGACAACAATGTTGTTGTCATTGTTCCGGCATGCCACAGCCTCTACCCATTTTGACACATAGTACACTGCAAGCAAATATCCAAAAGAAGGTGGAAAATGTCCCATAAAATCAATCCCCCAACAATCAAATATCTCAATGACTAAGATGGGGTTAAAGGGCATCATGTGTCTCCGGGACAATGCACCTAATTTCTGGCATCTATCACAAGAACGACAATAATTGTTAGTATCCTTAAACAATGTAGGCCAATATAATCCAGACTGTAAATTTTTTGCATCAGTCTTTTTCATAGAAAAATGGCCTCCACAAGCTGCACTGTGACAAAAATGTAAGACACTTTCAATCTCACCTTCAGGGATACAACGCCTCATGATTTGGTCGGGGCAGTACTTATATAGATAAGGATCATCCCAATAAAAATTTCTTACCTCGACCGAAAATTTGCGCTTATCTTGAGCACTCCATGATGATGGAACTTCGCCGGAAACCAAGTAATTAACAATGTGTGCATCAGTGTTCTAAAAATCGCTAGGCGCTGGGCGGGCGGCGAGCAGGTGCCTAGCGCCCAGGGGCCTAGGCGGGTGCCTAGGCGGGCGCCTAGGCGGTCTTAGGTTTTGTATTATTACTTTAATAATTTACAAAAGTTAAGCATAATACATTATCAATTACATCCAATTTAATGCCAGTATACATATGCAAAATTTAAAAACATGAAAAATTACCAATAGTGAACAAAATTTATTAAAACTCAAATGACTGAAGTTGGTCATGATGGGTACTTTATATAAATTTGAATGTGTACTCTTTTATTTTTCTTCAAATTGCATAAATAACCTCAGTTATATTTGATAAAATCTACATTAGTAAAATTGGTACCGACAGATCATTCGAGAATTCCATTAAGTAATCATCATTTGCTATATTTAGACATATACTGAATAAAAAATAATTAAATAGTTTATTATTAAAAGTAGGAAATAAAATAAAATAAGAACACAATTAGCCATATTAAAAAATTTTAAAAAATTAAAAAAAATAAAAAAAATTAAAATCGCCCAGACCGCCTAGAGTCCGCCTAGGCCGCCTAGAGTCCGCCTAGACCCCGCCTAGGCCGCCCAGACCCGCCTAGACCCGCCCAGCCCGCCCAGCCGCCCAGACAGCCCGCCCAGCCATTAATCTGGGCGGTTTTCCACCTTCTAGCGCCTAGGCGGCCGCCTAGACCGATTTTTAGAACACTGGTGTGCATATCATGGTACTTGAGTGACGACGAATAGGTGTTCATCAGGGAAGTCATCACAGATGGGTGGCCATTGGCAAAGTCACTGAACTCCAGACGAGACAAGTGATCCGCCACAACATTCTCGACCCCCTTCTTATCCTTTCTAGTTAAATCAAATTCCTGCAGAAGTAAAATCTACCTAATCAATCTTGCCTTAGCATCCTTTTTAGAAATAAGAAACTTAATAGCCACATGGTCAGTAAAAACAGTGATAAGTGTACTAATCAAATAAACACGAAATTTATCTAAAGCAAAAACTACAGCTAGCAACTCTTTTTCAATAATCGAATAATTCTTTTGAGCATCATTAAGTGTTCGACTAGCATAGTAAACAACAAAGGGCTTCCCTTCCCTTCGTTGTCCCCAGACTGCCCCCACAGCATAGTTGTTTGCATCACACATTATCTCAAATGGTAAATTCCAATCCGGTGGCTGCATGATGGGGGCAGAGGTGAGCCTATTAATGAGTGTTCGGAAGGCATCCTCACACTCTTGTGTCCATTGAAACACGACGTTTTTTACCAGGAGGTTACTTAATGGTCTAGAGATGAAAGAAAATTTTTGTATGAACCTCTTATAAAAACCCGCATTCCCTAGAAATTATCTCACATCCTTGACACTTTTAGGTGTAGGTAATTTAGAAATCAATTCAATTTTTGTTTTATCAACCTCGATTCCTTTTATGATGACTCAATTACGTGTTTCAATTCCCAAACAACATAATCGGAAAAATAGTCTTTAATGCACCGATATATTTTAATGTAAATGGATTTTAGATTTCACTTTTTTTTTTCTAGAAAGCACAGAGGTTGGTCATATGTGATATCCTAAATTTACGATATATCCGGAGACAATAACATAATAAAAAACGATCATATATAACTAACCTACCAGAATTAATTAATCCTTAAAAATTACACACATAAAAGAAAAGCACCGAAATCATAATCTACGAAGAAGTTGATGAAATCTTTGTCACTAAAATAACATTAACTCCTATATTAAATAAAAGTGAAAATCATAAACACCATTATTCATCGTGAAAGCATAAAACAAATTAAATACCAATTAAGTGTGTTACATCTAGGAGTTCACCTCTTCGCCTTGCGTGGCGTTTAGTGACACATGGTGAAGGTGATGACATCAACAACAGTGTGGAGCTTCATCGGCATGGCAGCGTACGGTGGATTAGCTGTGCGTGCTGTTCTGGACAACGTTTCCTGCTGGACAGACATCGTCTTCACTGCTGGACAATGTTTCTGCTATTGCGCTTCCTCCTTGCTGTCCTGTTTTTGCTCCCCCTCTCTCTTACTGTTGCTATTATGGTTAAAAGAAACCCTTATTGGACCCAATTAAAAACCCAATACCCAATACAAATGGAAACCAACTACAAATTGGAAACCCAATACAAAAGGAAACAAAAGGGGTCCAAATATAATTGGAAACCACCCTTTTATTTAAATTCTTTTTTAGGAAGAGTGGGTTTGGCTATGTTCATTCATATCACTTCTTTGTTCCACCAAAATTCAAAACTAATTTTTCATTATTTTTTTCTTTGGTTTTCTTTATTAATCGTTGGCTAGAGTGTCTCCCGCTCCACTTCATCAATTTGTCTATGAATTTCCAAATTCGCCACGCTAATGCACTTTTGTCATTTAAACTCCAAATCCTACAAAATACAAAAATAAAATAATTAAACTAAAATACGCTATTCGAAACACTAACAAATATAAATTAGGAGGTATATTATGTAATAATTATGTTAACATCAGTTTGTCAAAGACTTTGCAAAGTTGATAATTACAACATCCAAAGGCAAAGAAAAAGATGCAAGCTCAAGTGATCAAAGTTTTCAATCAACATTAAAGGGAAAAGGAAAGGCAAATGGATTGGTGATAATTTGATTTCAGATTTTTCAGTGGCTAGGGCTTTTATGTTTTCAATGTAATAGATATTGGATTTTATAAGTTTGTGAGTTGTGACAAGTAGATTTGAATTTGTAGCTTGAATTTGGATTTAGATACAACCGTCTCGTTTGTTTTCTGTTATGCTTGGATTGCCATTGTCATTGATATGATATACTTTGCAGGTTGCAATAGTCTGTATGTTAGAATATTGTCATTGATATTTCAAAAACAGGTTTGCAGGTTGCAGAATGCAGATTGTAGATTGATATGCTTTGCAGGTTTTTAGCATTCCAATTTTAGAATATAGTCTATATGTTTTTAGAATGATGATTGCATATAGTGTGTATCATTATCATTTAGTCCGTATGTTTTTAGAATGATGATTGCATTGCATGTTAATTTTAGCATTCCATTATACTTCAACTGATGCTTTAGTTTAATCCTATAGTCAGTTGCAATGTTATCAACCCCAACACAACATTATACACTAACACAAACTCACCCCTCAGATACCTCCTCTATTGTACAATAATTCATTATACATGCATTTATCAAGTTATTGCAAATTTGTGATTGTAGATATATTACTTTGCTTTTGAAGATTGGGATTGAACAAATTCATATGTGGTTGATGTTGCAAACTTGCAAAGGTTCCAATTTGTGTTGGATTTGAACCAAAGCGAATGAACATCATTAATTTCCAATAATTATGGAAAACCAAAAAATTACCGTATGCAATTTGAGACAAAGTGATGGATGGTGACACCTATAAGATAAGGCCCTCTTACCAACAACATTCAACCAATGTTCACTAGTTCTCCCTTTTTTGGAATTTATGTTATTTCACATTGGGAAATTCTAAATGATGAGGAAATGGGTGAGGGAGGTGGATGAACAGCTTCATCCACTTTGAGATGCGTGAAAGTGCATATCTTAAGACCCTTTTACATATCCCGAGAGGAGTGAACAGCTGCACCCCTCCTTCGCCCGTTTCCTCGCTGTGTGGACAAGCCCATTTCACATTTCTTCAGTTTGAAAACATCTAATTTCTTTATTTTTTTATGGAAAATTCTACAATGCCCGGCTATAGTTCCCGGTGCACTGTAGATATGCATCGAGATAAGCGACAACTCCAATTTCGATGCATATCTACAGTGCACTTTAGCCGAGCATACAGCCAAGCACTGTAGCATTACTCTTGTTTTATTAATATTTTATAACATATAATACACAAACCGTTTAAAATCGAATCGCTGACAACGAGTCGAATTATTTTCGATTACAACGTTCAAAATAGAGGAACATCCATCCATCCATCTATCCATCCATTGTTTGCTCGATCTAAAAGAACAAACATCTCATATGTAATCAAGGCGATTTCTAGGGTTTGGGCGATTTCAAGATTGAAGTTGGTAATCAAGGCACTATGAATTGATGATTCATTCTTCGATTCTTCCAACTCCCCCTACGTCCTCGGGGGGAGAAGGATCAGTAGACAGAGGAACAAACCCAGCCGCACAGAAAACAATCACAGAAATTTCAAAACAACATAGCCAAGAACTTGAACAGAAACTCGATGAAAGCAATGATTCTCAGGAGGATGAACTGGATCAATTGAAAGCACCCTGCGTAGGCACAGGTAAGAACCCTGGAACTGGACCTAAGGTTTTGAGTTGGGCGTCCCTCTTTGCAAACAAAAATGCAAGAGGATCCTTAAGGTTAAAATTTGTTCCAACTCCTATTATAGAAGGAAAGAAAGTTGTTCATATCAAAAGATCAGATCATGAAGCTCGTCTTAAGGAGTGTGAAGGGTATCTCATAGGACACTTTGTGGGGAAACGCTTAGCTTAAGGCTATGTTAAAGATCGACTGAAAAAACTTTGGGGACTCAAATCAGACTTTGAGATGTCGATTTATGGTGAGAGGGCTTTTGTCTTCCAATTCAGTAATGAAGAAGATAAAATTAAAGCAATGGAGATAGGAGCTGTCCATATTGCTAGCAGAATCTTCATTATCAGGCCATGGAGACCCTACTTGGAAGACAATGTAGAAGCCATTAATTCAGTTCCAATATGGGTGAATTTGAGAGGTGTTCCTCTGTTCTTATGGAGTACAGAAGGTCTCCAAACTATTGCGAGCGCGATTGGAAATCCACTGATGCTGGACAAAGCAACTGAAACTAGATCAAGGCTTGCTTATGCCCGGGTATGTATAGAGGTAGATGCTCACAGCTCATTTCCGGATTCGATTCCGATTGTTATTGATGATGGTAAGGCTCTTAATGTGAGCATTGAATATTCATGGAAACCGGTAAAATGCAATCAATGCACAGGTTTTGGTCATTCATCCATGAGTTGTCCTAAACAAAAGAAAAATAAAGATCAAGGGACTAAATTCTGGCGTGCAGCTACAATAGACAGCAAGGAAATAAATCAGCAGTTGGATTCTACAGAGAATGAGGCAGGTTGGCAATTAGCAACCGGGAAACATACCTTTAAACAAACTCTGGATCAGGGACAACAGTACAGAACTTCCTCTAGGACTGAGCCTACAAGAATAGAGGATGATATAATGGCAGGAAACAGCTCAGAAGGAGACTTAAGCATGGAGTTTCAGCAGGGAGAATTAGATAAGGGCAGGGAGCAATGTGCCTTAGAGATGGGCAGGCAGCAATGTGACTTAGAGAAAGGCAGGAAGCAATGTGACCCAAGCAAGGAGGTTCTTCAATGTGACTTAGAGACAGAATCCGGGACAGATATAGCATTGAATATTGGCAGTGGGAACAAGAGTGGGGGACAAAACAGCAGTGGGCACATAAGAGGGAACCAAAACAGCAGTGGGAATAAGAGAGGGGGACATAACAGCAGTGGGCACAAAAGAGGGTATCCTAACAGCAGTGGGTCAGACAGTGGTCTTAAAACAGGACAAATGAGTGTGGTTCCAATCAGTGGGGCTCAATGTGGCATTGAAACAAAGTCATTCAATGGGTCTCACACTTCTAGTGGAGAACAAGGAGATGAAATAATTCAGCTCAAGGAGTATGCTCACAATGAAAGTCCAATTTTAAGGGACCACATTCAGACAGAGGATGATAGTCAGATTCATACAGATGCAATTCAACAGATGGAGGAGAAAGATATTGGATCTGAACCAATAACCATACCAAAAAAAAATCAGGAAAAGGCCCGTCCTCAGACTAGAGCAAACAGAAAGAGCAGTAAGAAAAAAAAAACCCCAATCCAGGGGGATGGTAACAAAGCTTCAATTCTTTTATGATTAAAGTAGCTTGCTGGAATATAAGGGGTCTCAATGACCCATTTAAACAAAGCGAAGTTAGAAAGCTGATTCAGAAACAAAACCTGAGTATGATAGGCCTAGTAGAGACTAAGGTGGGGAATGAAAAAAAAACCAAAATTCAGAATGATCTTTTTAGAGACTGGATTGTTGTAGATAATAATGACTTGACTCATGGAGGCCGGATTTGGCTAGCTTGGGATGCTCATGAAGTAAATGTCAACATTATAGACCGGACTGATCAAGCTATTACAGCTGAAACTATATGGCCAAATGGAGTTACTTGCTTATTGAGTTTCATATATGGGCATAGCAATTACATGGAGAGAAAGAAATTATGGAGGCAGCTGGAGAGTATAGGTCTTAATAACAAAGTTCCTTGGGCTGTTCTAGGAGATTATAATTCAATCCTAAGTTCCCAAGAAAGAGTAGGAGGTGATGAGATCAGACCTTTCCAATTTATTGATCTTCTAAATTGTGCTCAAAAGCTTCAGATATTTGATTGCAAATACAAGGGATGCTATCTAACCTGGTCAAATAAACAAACTGGAACTCACAGAATTATGTCTAAATTGGATAGAGTTATGGTGAATCAGGAATGGCTCACAAATAACCCAGATTCAGAAGCAGACTTCCTCCCTGCTGGAGTGTCAGATCATTCTCCAATGATTCTTACAATATATGAGCAGCAGAAAGCAGGCCCAATCCCTTTCAAATTCTACAACTACTGGGCTTATGAACCTGGGTACATGACAGTGGTAGAACAAGCTTGGAATGATCCGGTCCCAGGCAATGCGATGTACAGTTTGACCCAGAAGCTTAAAAGAGTTAAGCACAAGCTGATTGAATGGAGAAGAGCAAGGTTCCTTAATGCAAGTAGCACTGTTTTGACAGCCAGACAGAACATGGATAGAACCCAGCAGGCTCTCCAACATCAAACCTTCGACCCTACCCTTATGACTCAGGAAAGGGAAGCAATTAAAGCGTATGTAATAGCTGCGAAAGGGGAGGAGTCCGAAGCGAAACAAAAGGCAAAAGCTAAACATATGCAGGTCGGAGATGAAAATGTGGCCTATTTTCATGACTACACCAGAGAAAGAAGAAAGAAAAACAAAATTTTAGCCCTTTACAATGCAAACCAGGAGAAAATTGAGAACATTGAGGAGATTGGGGCAGAATATGTTAGTTATTTCGAAGAAGTTTTTGGAGGTAGTATGGATGATTATGATGACAGCATTATTGAAAACCTGTCTTTTGAAAGAGTTCTCAATGCGGAAGAAAAGGATGAGCTTATTAGCCCTATTAGTCGGAATGAAATCACAGAAGCCTTATCCATGATAGACTCCAACAAATCTCCAGGCCCGGATGGATTCTCCTCATTCTTTTATAAATCTGCTTGGCGGTTCCTGGGAGATGACTTCTGTAAGGCTATCAGGAATTTCTTTACAAGTGGTCAACTTCTTCGAGAGGTAAATACGACATATGTAGTTTTAATTCCTAAAATTACTAATGCCTCCGTTCTTAGTGATTTCAGGCCTATTTCTTGTTGTAATGTTATCTATAAAAGTCTTACAAAAATCATGAAGAATAGGATGAGTTCAGTGGTTCAGAGACTGGTCAGTCCAACTCAATCAGCTTTCATCAAGGGTAGACTTATCCAGGATAATATCATGTTAGCTCACGAACTTGTTCGGAACTACCATAAAGATCAGGGCCCTCCTCGTTGTGCAGCAAAAATAGATCTTCGAAAGGCTTATGACACTATAAGATGGGAAGCTATTACCCATATGCTTAGAAAGCTCCACTTCCCTCAGCAGTTTATCCAGTGGGTGTACACTTGTATTTCAACTCCTAAGCACTCTATTCTTGTCAATGGCTATCCTAAAGGATTTATTAAAGCCTCTAGGGGTATTCGTCAAGGGTGTTCAATGTCGCCTTACATATTTGTTTTGATGATGGAAATGCTTCACTTGCTTCTAAAGGATCAAGCCATTCAAGGTAATTACAAGCTGCATCATAAATGTAAAGATCCTCTTATAACTCATTTGAGCTTTGCAGATGATATCATTGCTTTCTTCCATGGGGATCATCATTCAGCCAATGCCCTGGCTCAGGTTATGGATAAGTTCAAAAGGAGTACGGGTCTTACAGTTAATTGCAACAAGAGCAGTTTATTTGCAGCAGGAATCCTGAATGGAGAATTGGAAGCCATCACTGATACTCTGCAATTTAAAGCAGCGGATCTTCCCGTAAGATACCTAGGTCTTCCCCTGATCTCTACTAGATTATCTTATATTCATTGCCTCCCTCTTATAGAGAGAGTCAGAAAGAGGGTTAATTCATGGAAGAATAGGACTTTGTCCTATGCTGGTAGACTTACTCTCATCAAGGCAGTTCTGGGAAGTATGCAGGTTTATTGGACCTCATGTTATGTCCTCCCAAGAGCAGCTATAAATGAAATAAACTCTGTTCTTAGAAATTTCTTATGGTCAGCCTCGGATCAATTCATTAAAGTCCCCCTTGTCAGCTGGAAAAAAATCATTAATCCTTACAAAGAAGGAGGTCTAGGGGTTAGATGTATCAAAACAGCAAACCTGGCAGCTATGACAAGATTTATATGGAACATTGTCTCTAACAAAGACACTCTATGGGTTCGTTGGATTCAGAAAAATCTTATCAGGAGAAAGGACTTCTGGTTGATGGGAATCCCTCAAGGAGCATCTTGGTGCTGGAGAAACATCCTAAGCTGCAGGAAATTGACTAACAATCTGATAACTTATGCGATAGGAAATGGCAGAGATACTTCTTTCTGGAAGGACCCATGGCACCCTAAAGGTATCCTCATGGAGAGATTCCCTCATAATCTGACCTACAATTCCTTGTTAAATAAGAAGGCCAAGGTCAGTGATATTATCAGAGAAGGGCAGTGGTTTGCAACAGACAATGTTCGGGCTTCAATTACAGAGATTTATGCAGACCTCGACTCAGTGGAGATGGACTGCAACGTTTCAGATGAAATTGTTTGGAAGGGGGGATCAAATGGGGATTTCTCGAGCAAAAGTGCTTATAATGCGATCAGGAAGTCTAATGATAGCATTCCCTGGACTGATCTGGTATGGTTTAAAGGCCGCATTCCTAGGCACAGTTTCATTGGCTGGCTTGCTTTGAATCGAAGCTTAAAGACTCAAGATAAGCTATGCAAATGGGGTGCTATCCCTACCTCGATGTGTTGTCTCTGCCATCTGCAAAGGGAGAATGAAGAACACTTGTTCTTCAACTGCTGTTATTCAAATCAAGTTTGGGTTTACATGCTGAATTGTATGGGTATTCATCACTGTCCTCTAGAAATGACAACAGAATTTCAGTGGTGTATGCAGAGTTTTTCAGGAAACAGTCCCACTGCTGTTGCAAAAAAACTGGTTCTAAACGCAACTATGTATCATCTTTGGATGGAAAGAAATAGGCGGATATTTCATAACAGGGAGACAGCAGCGCTGCTGCTCTGTTCTAAAATCAGGGACGATGTTAGGCTTCGGCTGACAGTCCTGGATATGGTAGTCGAAGACACCCCGCATGCTAGAAACTACTTCCACAGATGGAACATTGATATCAGATACAAGCTGAAAATCAGCTCGTGGCATGCTTGGCATAAGCCGGATCCAGGTTGGGTAACCATAAATTCTGATGGTTCTCTTAAGGACCGCAGGGGGGGTTATGGTGCTCTTATTAGGGATCACCATGGGCAGGTATTAGCAGCAGGAGCAGGGTCTCATTCAGGCCGGTCTGTTATTATGCATGAGATTCAGGGTATTGAGATTGGTCTCAAGATGGCTCTTCAGGGGAATCACTCTAAAGTTATTATGTGTATAGATTCTGCTCTTGCTATCAATTATATCAATTCGAAAAAGGCTCCTCCTTGGGAAGCAAAGCAGGTCACTAGAAGAGTCAAAGATCTGCTCAAGATGTTTGAAGATTGCAAAGTGATGCATGTGTATCGGGAAACTAATAGGGCAGCAGATAAATTGGCCTCTCTTATGCCAAATTGTTCTTTCATAGATGTTACTCCAAGCTCTTTTGCTGAGGACATGAAAAAAATTATTTTTGAGGATGCTAGTGGTAAAAAGTATTTGAGATTGTAACCTTGTATTCTTGCTTTTTCCTTTATCTTTTTCTGTGGTCTGGGGAGCCCATTTACACCCCGCGCTTGCGTTTCAAAAAAAAAAAAAAAAAAAAAAAAAAACATCCATCCACTTTCCCAAGCCCCGATAAAAAAAATAAAAACAGCCCAAGCCCAAGCCCAAGCCCAAGCCCTCCCTTTCCCCTTGTTTTCTGACATCCATCCACTTTCGCTTTCATGTCCTCTAGTCCTCTTTCACTTGCAAATTCCTCCAAAGTCCAAACACACACACTCTTCCATCGATCGACGGACAGACGAAACAACCAAGGAGAGACGGAGACAAGCGGGGAGTCCAGTCTACGCATGGCAGATGAGCGGCGTCTCAAGCAGCACCGGCTCGTCGTCTCCGGCGGCAATGTCACTGTCGCACCACCACTCTCGCTCGTCCTCCTCTACCAGCTTTTCCAGCGTCAAGAGGACTCACAACGTTGCTTCCAAAGCAGCTGCTCAACGTCTTGCTAAAGTCATGGCGTCTCGAGCACCAGAAGATGAAGACAAAGAGGAGTTCGAAGACATTTATCTTGACTTTCGGTTAAGAGCTCCTCCACCGCCTTCTTCTTTTCATCTCTCGACGGTCCCAAACAACAATCGCCATAAATTCGCTAGAGAGGACGACTAGAGGTGGATTTTGGAGTTCCATGGATGGGCTTTAGGTGGTTTTAGGGTTTTTATACTGCCATGAAGACAAAAAAGAGAGCTTGTGAGGTGTTTGTCATTGTGTCCGAGAGAGAGGCAATGGCTCAGAGGTCGAGGTGGTCGTGGAGAATGTAGACCCTCTTTTTCTGATTACTTTTGTTGAGAAATTCTAGGTGTCGAGGAAACCAGCGAGGAAATGAGCGAGGGGAGGGAGGTGGCGGAGTGGGAACCGTTCACCTCCCTCGGGATGTGTGCACAAAAAAGATGGCATGCATCTCGAGGGAGGTGAACGGTTCTCACCCCGCCACCTCCCTCCCCTCGCTCATTTCCTCGCTGGTTTCCTCGACACCTAGAATTACTTTTGTTGGAAAATGAAGAGTTACAGAGAGGGTAGCAGCAGTGATTCTACACAGCGAGGAAACGGGCGAGGGAAGCGACGTGGCGGGGTGGGGATCGTCCAGCCCACTCGGGATGTGTGCCATCATTTTTGGTGCGCGCATCCTGAGCGGAGTGGACGGTCTCCACCCCGCCACGTCGCTTCCCTCGCCCATTTCCTCGCCCGTTTCCTCGACATTTAGAATTCATCTTTCTTTAATAAATGTTGGGCTTAGACTTCATAATTGGAATTGGACTTATAAGTGGGATATAGTAACGGAACGGACCAGACTGAATTTAATGGAATTGGTATCGTCCCAATTTCAACCGGTCTAGTACTGGGATGAAAATGATATGAACCGGTTGGTATCGGGTCGAGACCATATCAGACCGGGTTGGGATCGGGATTTTTGCCCACATCTATTGAGAATTGTGTTTCTCTTGGATGAGAAACCTAAGGTATACTTAGTGTATTATCGTTAGCTTCCACCATTTATTGTGGTTTGTTTGGTTACTCATTTATCTTGGGAAATGAAATTCATTTTCTTGTTATGCAAATTTTCGCTGTTTGGTTATTTATTTATTGATAGGAAATTGATTATTCGTAAGATTATTTTCTCACTACTAATGAAAATTCAAGTCCGAGGGGAAACCTCATAATCGATTTCATGAGCATGTCTATTTTCCGTGGAATCAAACAGACCCTAAAAAAGACAAAAACCACCAACCAACAATAAGAGATGCATGGTTGGGGATGCTAGCTTCTTGAAAGATCTAGATTAATTGAGATATATGTGAATAAGAAATGAACATAAAAAACTCCTTTTAAATTCAATTACCGGTGGTGATTGCATGGTAACAACTTGCAACCAATGAAAAGCATTAAAGCCCAATCCTTATGGGGAGACCACACTTAATATCAGTGTTCTAAAAAGCATTAGGCGATGGGTGGGCGGCGAGCAGGTGCCTAGCGCCTAGGAACCTAGGCGGTTTTAGGTTTTGTATTATAGATTTAATAATTTACAAAAGTTAAACATAATACCTTATCAATTACATCCAATTTAATGCCAAGATACATATGCGAAATTTAAAAACATGAAAAATTAACATTCATAATTTTTTTTTATTAAAACTCAAATGACTGAAGTTGGTAATGATGAGTATTTTTACAAAGTTGAATTTGTGGATAAATATTCAAACCTACTATTTATTTTTCTTCAAATTGTTCAGTCATGTTTGATAAAATCTACATTACTAAAATTGGTACTGGTAGATCATTTAAGAATTCCATTAAGTAATCATCATTTGCTACATTAAGACATATATTGAATAAAAAAATTGTTTATTTCCAAAAAGGGGAAAGAAAAATAAAATAATAACACAATCAGCTTTATTAAAAAAAAAAAAAAAAACTCGCCCAAACTGCTTAGACTGCTCATACCCTGCCTAGACTGCCCAGACCCAGCCCAACAATTAATCTGGGCATTTCTCTAACGCCTAGCGCCTAAGCAGCTGCCTAGGCCGTTATTTAGAACACTGCTTAATATATAGGGTTATGGTTGTATATGCATATTATATATGGTCAATGTTTTATTGACTTTTTTTTTCAATGAATTTAGATATACAAACAAAGAAATAGATATGTTTTGGTGGAGAATATAAACAGATATTTGGGTTGTTTTCAAGATGGCAGCGATTACTCCACACCACCATAAGTGATTTCTCACACCATTCTATTCTCTCACACCACCTATTTTATTTCTCACTCCACCATACTTTCCCACATCACCTGTATAAACAAAAAACAAAACTTTTTCCCCTCCCCATTCAAATCAAAAGAAGATTCCTCCCTCTCCTATTCGAAATTCTTCCCTTTTCCATCTTCAAATTTCTTCCAAATCTCTCACCACATTCAAATCTTTGCAAATCTCCTCCCTCTCCCTCGAAAATATATCAAAATCCCCTAAAAATCGAAACCTTTACAAATTAAAACCCTCAAAATCTCCAAAGCGCAACAGCTAAAAAATGCCACCTCTCAAACGCAAAACGCCAACTCTCTTGCGACTGCAACTCTTCTGTAAGTGAGCCATATATTCTATCTTTCAGTTTAGGATATTTGTTTGGATTGTAAGTGTGCCATCCATTGTTTGCTTTTGTGCATTTGTTTAGGATGTGTATTTGTGTTGATATTTAAAGTGGAATTGTATATTTGTTATGTTTTTTGTGCATTAATCATTAAGTTCGTCTCTTGGTAATGAAAGTAATTGTGAAGTCGAATTTGGTGGTCACTAGGAATCTAAATTGGTATTTTTCTTATTAGAATGTAGGGAAATGAAATATATAATGTTGTTTTTCATCCAAATTGGCTAAAGTATTGCTTAAAATTAATAGAATTTATTGTACAAAAAATTTGACTTGAAGTATTTGTTTCATTTTATTTGAAGGATTATTATGTCTTCTGTTGGTGGGGATGATCGAGGTGATAGAGGTCAAAGACGATCCATGATATTGTCTGCCTGAAAACAGGGAGCAAAAAATGGCAAATGGGGATTCAAATAGATGCTCAAAAAACATATAGACAAGTAATTGTATCGCAAAGACAACCCAAATCAGAAGGGCAAGCAGGTTGGATTGGTGTGGTTATTGGACATGAAGATGAGGAGTTAGAGGAGGATGAGAATTTGTCTGTGGATGAGGAGGAAGTAGGGGATGATGAAGAAACAACTGTAAAGGAGGGTAAAGAAAAAAAAGATGCTAGACGATTACCATGGACATATTTCTCGTGCCATTTGGGATGGTGATCAAATAAGTTAATAATTTTAGTTGGTTAAATTATATAAGCGTGTTATTTATATATATTTGGACATTGAATTACTTAATGCATATATTTCTTATATTTAGGAACGAGGCGCATTGCAATGTCGGCATCAATATAGGAACTTATTAGATTGAAATTTGAAACATGAGCCGAAAGAAGTAAAGAGAATGATCTACAATAGTGGTTTGTATCACTTGATTCAATATTGTAAGGATCATCTTGATAAGGTGACCATTTGTGCTTTTGTGGAGCGTTGACAACCTAGACCAACACTTTTCACCTACCTTTTGGAGAGATGGGCATCACCCTGGACGACGTCTACTGTATAATTCATTTGCCTATTGTTGGTAAGTCGGTTATAACGTCGATGAAGATGACGGTAGATGAATGTGTTACATTATTGGTAAATGGTTTGGGGATTGAAAATAAAGAAACAAATGTCCATGTCAAGAAGAATGGTAGATCTGTGGATATGAAGTTTATTCAGGATTACTGTTGTACACAAGCTACGGAAACTGATTCTTTTCAAAGGAAAGAACAAGTGTGTTGGGGTTACTTTTTGTTTCTTCTGGGTATGACTATATTTGCTGATAAAAGTGGAACAAATGTTCATATTGAATATTTGAAGATGTTGATGAAGGTGGATGATGTTAACAAGTATGCATGGGGCGTAGAAGCTTTGGCATTCTTATTTCGTCAGTTGGGCGGCGCTAGCAGATAGGGAACGAAGCAAATTTATTGATATTTGCCTCTTTTGGAGGTATGTTTCAAATTTTTTTATTTTGTTAATTACCCTCATAATATATAAGAATTTCATAATATTTATTTATGTTGTTTTTGTTTATAGGCTTGGATATATGATCATTTCAGACTTTGGGGTAATGCAAAACTGAAGTGGGATGCTAGACTCCTCACCATGGCTAGTGGGAACCCCCACAAGTTGTAGGGGTTTTGGACGAACAAATCATCACTCTTAGAAAGCATCTCAATGACATGTCTCCTGAAATAGGTAAAAATGCATATTTAAGTTCAATAAAAAAATTTGTATGTGTCATATATTAATAAATTTTAATTCTTATAATTCGCATGTACTTTGGGATCCTTACGTGGAGTCCTAGGGAAACACTCCCCTTCTTGGCATCACATGGTTCATACGATGTTTGTTATGTCTGGACATAGAAGAACCCTATCACCTTGATACAGTTATGAGACAAATGGGAAAAGTACAAGTCATCCCAACTCTTTCAATCCAAACCAAAATGAAGAATGGAACTCGATCTGGCAAGCACTATTCCGTGAAGTATATGGTTTTGTCTTTGTTCGCTGAAAGGTGGCATTATCATGTCGTGCCAACTAACAAACAAGGTGCTCCCGTGAAGCTTCCATGGGACTGTAGGGATGATTACTTGAACTGGTTTCACCGCATTAGTCATCCTTTCGTACAATCACCGAACAAGAAAAGAAGTCATCCCCTAAGAAGACATTTTTTTTTTCAAACAAGAGGGTAATTACAAACATTTTACACTTATGTAATATCAAAATTTTACATGGTTTGCACTAACATCTAATGTTTACTTGCAAGAGATTGTCATTGCTCAGGCTCGTAAGTTGATCAATGCCTATATTGAAGAAGGGGGGGGGGGGGGGGGGAATGTTGACAGGGTTACGTTGCTCGTCCGACAAAATAGAATACAGGATTTGCTAGAAGAAATGTCTACGGCCGTTACCTTGGAACAAAAGGAAAAAGAGCCTAACGTACACCCTAGTATTGACAGTGGTGAAATTGGTGGTGAAGGAAGTGAGCGTAGAAGCAAATCGAGGCATGAACAAAAACACTATGTTTGGAGGCAAAAATAGTGTCTTCATTTTGTAAACTTCAGAAAAAAAAAAAAAAAAACCTTGGGGAAATATTTGTTAAGAAATACTGATTGTTACATTTTGTAAACTTCAGAAATATTTTTTAACAAACTATAAGGTTTTACTTATCTTTGATATTGATTGTTCCATTTATTAAGAAGGTTCATATTTTAAGATTGTTACAATGAATTTAATGTGAGGCTATTGTTGTAACAAAGTAAGAAACAATGCGACAATGACAAACTTGCAAGAAAAATTGCAAAGGATTAGTTTAGGTTCGAAAATAATGCGACATCATGTTAGAAAACAAAGCTACAATGCCACTTATATAGAATTCACATAAAGGATTAGTTTAGGTTTGATGCGACAATGAGACTAAACAAAGTTTAGGTTCGAGTTTAGATTCGATGCGACAATGTGAAAGTTTAGGTTTGATGCGACAATGTGAATAAGGTCAGTAAACAAAAAAAAATTCTTCAAAAAACTCAATTTCAGAAAGAAGAAAAAATTGCTGATTTTTTCCTGTTCGCAGTGAGCAATTGCAAAAAAAATTCATGTTCGCCTGGACCAATGCAGACTTTTGCACAAAGTCTGCATTACTCATTGCAAACAGGAAAAAAAATCTACCATTTTTTTTTAAATTTTTTTCTGAAGGTTCTGAAATTTTTTTTTGTGAAACTTAGTTTTCTGAAGTTTATTCACATTGTCGCATTAAACTATATTTTGTGAAACATTTTTTATGTGAATTTCATACAAGTCACATTGTCGCATCAAACTATATTTTTCTTAATTTTTTTCTTCTTCTGATTTTGCATTCTCACATCAAACTAATTGTTTTTCTGATTTCACATTGTCGCATCAAACATAAAAAAAAAATTGAACTAAATAGAGTAAAGTTTCATATAACATATTAACAAAAACTCGAACTATACAAGTCTTCCGTAAAAAAAAATGGTGACTTTTCTAACAAAACAATGGTTCCTATGTCACAAAAAATTTGCATTTGCCATTACATTTTTTCATTACAATAGTGGTTAGCAAAATACAATATGTGCATCAGTCTAGTATGGTCACGACCTCATTCGACTTCTTAACATTCTTCTGATCCTTCTCGTTGAACTTCTTCACCATTGTCGCACCAATACTGAGCTGGACATCGAAACTATTCTTTAATGAGATTGCCAAAGGAAACATGCGACATGACCAAGTTGGTACTATAGAAGAAAATGGTGGTTTCAGTTGCATATGAAGGAAGATATAATGATTGCTTTGCGCCAAGTGTGCCATGAATTAAACATGTCCTTCGTCAAACTGTGGTACCGGGTAAACATATGGAAAACAGGTCGTGTTTTGGTTCCCATAACAAACAAAGACACATTGGTAATGGTTTGCGGCAAGTTCTAACATATCGAGGTCCATAAACCAATTGTCATTGTCTATCTGCACCTGGCCTTCTAGAATTAGCAAAACATCATTTACAACTTTGACCCCTGACTCGTGCCACATTACAACCCACAACTTTTCATTACTTTCAAGCTCCATCAGTAGGTCTTTCCGTACTTGTTTTCAACCGCTTTTGTCGTCGTAATGTATGAATTTAGCTATGCATCGAAAGCCACAATTTTCATCGCCTGAAACGTTGTCAATATAATCCCGTATCCAAGATGGGATCTGCCACATCAATCTATTGCTACGAATTTTCAGCTTCTCCTTTTTGTTTGAGAACTTCTTACTTTTGCCTTTCATTTCTTCTAGTGTCATGGCATATTCGTGTTCTAATGGATCCCTTTTTGTGGACCTCACGTGCTTAGTCAATTTTTTGTTTTTAGGTCTCCTCTTTCCAATCACAAGTGTTAATGGTTCAATCATTACATTGTCACCTGAGGAACTCAACTCTATAAGCTTCCTCTTCATCACCAACTTCTGATCATGAATTGAATCATTAAACTTATTCATAAATGCGTCGACCACTGAGTCTATAATCACATCCCCACATTCATGAATAGGTGTCGTGCCAAGTTGAAGCCAATACTTGTCTATGGTGCGTACAAGAATTTATCCCGTGTGAGTAAGATAACCTGTAGGTTCATGAACGCAGGGTAATCTATGAGTGGTTCGAAGCACACAACCACACTTGATAGGGTCAATGACCACATTTTCACATCTCCGAATTTCTGAATTGATCAAATCAATAGCCTTGTACACTATCGACCCATGAAGTAAGCCAAATAAACTGAACGTATGGTCAATGTTCACCTTCGTCAAACTCTGCTAAAATGACGATTCTATCTCTTCCAGTTTGATTTCAATCATATCATGAATCTTTGTCCAAATATTTAGGAATGTACCTTGTGAATTTTCCAACGAATGCTTCAACTTCTAGTGTGACCGGTTGTCTGTTGGCCAAAATACATAAATGTATCGATCCATGCATTGACAAAAATACTCCTTCTGGGGATACCAAACGGTCCTGACATATTCCAAACACTTTGGGTATGATGTCCATATTCTATCAAACTCAATTTTGGTCTTGTTCCATTTCTCTTCTTTACTTGATCTATACAAATCTGAAAAGGAATCTAAAAACTCGGCCCATCGGTCATTGTCCTCAAAGTGTTTTTTTGCAGTTTTTTTCTCAACATTTGTGTTGGTGTGCCATGTGCACAATAATCTCATTGCCTTTGGAAAAACTCACTCAATAACCTTGATCAAACTCAATTCTCTATCAGTCACAAACGCGCTTGGCAAGTTGTCTGGCTCGAAAATTTCTGCAAGTTTTTGCAATGCCCAAGCGTATGACTCTTCCTTCTCTGAATACGTAAAACAAAGTGAAACATTGAAGGTCTTTCCGGTCGACGTCACACCACATTCTCAAACAATGACATCCTATAACGATTCGTTTTATATGTGCAATCCATAAGCATTACTTGTGAAAAATAGTTTGCCAACTGAATAGATTTAAGATGCGCCCAAAAAAGGTGGTGACTTTATTCCTCTGATAAACAGTATGCCATTCTATGTACTTGTGCTACCTCAACAGTTCCAGAGTATGTTGCAAAGTCGTTCTGCCTATTTGTTGGAGTGCCGTTATCCGACAAATTACATTGTAAATGTGCTTCAAATTCGAGATTTTAGTCGAATACATCTTTTTCAGCCGAGACAAGATGTGACGAGGGTTCACACTTGACTTCGCCATATTTTGCACATAAATCATATTCTCTTCATTCAATTTTTCAGCAAACGAGTGACCAACAAGTGACTCTGATCGAAGATGATTGTGGGTTTACATGTCACTTGCAACATTCAATGGTCATTCTCCAATGGGATCCCTCTAAACTGAAATTTGCAGCCACACTTCTTTGTATATATTATTTGATCGAACATAATTCTTTAACATTTTATCGGGCTTTCCCCCCCATTTCACAACCAAAATGGACCATTCCCTTCCATTTTTTATTAGTAAGTTCCAATTTAGTGATAATAACAACTATGTTATTATCCCTACCGATGCCTTGGACCCAAGATATCAACGCAGACTTTGATGAGAATACCTAAAAAAAATTAAATACTTGTTAATAACAACAACATATTTATAACAATGGAAAACAGTGAAAACAAAAACACACAAACTCTCTTACATCGTCCGTACAAATAAGTGACTATCATCGACTACCAGTGCCAATGATCTTTCTTCATTGTTATTGTCACCACTTCCATCAACATTATCATCAACATTCTGCATATTGATTCATTTTATAATTAGTTTCATATATTAATTAAAGTTTTAATTTACTTATCAACAAAATGGCGGTTACCTTTAAATAGTTCGTCTCTGGGTTCTCAATATCGTTAAAAGACATCTTCATACTTATTACATCTATTAGAAATGCCTATGCACCAATGCATCATACAATAATCAATCAATTACTTTGGAAAAAATATTACCTCCATTGAAATGGATTGTCCTTGCTCTTTAAATTGATCATCTTTTTCACCCTCATGTTATCTTCATTTCTAACATCATCAACTTCACTAAACCCTTTTATTTCCATCTAATGAAATCAAATAAATTCTTCCAAGTGAAATATAGTGGAATGCAACCAAGGAGGGAGAGACAGGGGAGCGGAGGACGAGGAGACTAAGAATTTTTGCTATTTCCCTTTGCGATTTTGGGGTTTTTGCGAAGTGGAAGAGACAGGGAAGAGGACGAGGATGACGAAGCTTGTGAGGAAGTGGAGTTTGGTTGCTGAGTTTTGGACAACACGCAACAAGGAGTGCGAGAGATCGAGGGAGGGAGAGGATTTGCATTTTTTGGGGTTTTTTTCGATTTGATTTTTGGTTTCTTTTAGGTTTTCTATATTTATTGGTGGTGTGAGTAAGTAAGAAAAAAATATGCAATGGTGGTGTGAGAAAGTGGTTATGGTGGTGTGGAGTAGTCGCTGCCTTTCAAGATATGTATGTATGTTGATTCTTTTTCTTGTATTAAACTGTAGATGGTACCTGCATGAACATGATTGCTTGTTTACGTTAGGAGGATGTTATCGCACAGTTTTAAATGTTAGCACATGATATGTACTTGACAAACTGTGGATTCATGCATCTGATCATATGTTCGACTGTTGATAAATAACTCTCAAGGATTGGGATGATATGGTATTTACCATTACTTGGAGCATTTCTAATGGGCAAGTGGGCTTGGAGTGAGGGAGTTGTTTTCTTGCTCGGATGCATAGTTAGGGATGGAAGTGGAGCGGTTTTTCGCGGATATCCGCTCCGCCCGGCACCGTTTGGGGCGGATTGGTTTTTTCTTAACGGATTTTGGGGCGGTTTTGGGGGTCAAAAGTGTATCCGTCACTGTTTTGGGGCGGATACAGATTTGGCCATATCTTCCCCATAGATATCCATTTATCTACATGTTATTACTAAAATGCCCCGTTCCCTTATACAAAATGGCTTTGAAAAAAAAACCCTAGCCAAATCTCAATCACATCTCCCTCGCGGCCAAACACCATCCACGACCACAGTTTTTCATTGCTGAATCTTTTTTTTCTTCTTCACTGATTTCTTCTTCTTTACTGATTTCTTCTTCTTCTTCTTCTACGTTGAATCTTGTTTTGTTCTTTTACTGATTCTTCTAGCAAAAATGCAAATTTTCGTGAAAACCCTAACGGGGAAGATGATCGCCTTGGAGGTCGAATCGTCTGACATGATCAATAACGCGAAGGCAAAGATCCAGGATAAGGAAGGCATTCCACCGAACTAGTAGAAGCTGATCTTTGCAGGGAAGCAACTCGAGGACGGAAGAACCCTCGCGGACTACAATATCCAGAAGGAATCGACCCTTCGTTGTATCTACTTTGCTGAATCTTCTTCTTCTTCACTGATTTTTCTTCTTCTTCACTAATTCTTCTTCTTGCTCAATGTATCTTCTTTTCTTTTCTTTTTCCACCTCTTTCTCCCATTCGCACTCTTTGATTTCAGAGAAAACTTAAGGGTTTTGATCTTGAAAGTCATAAAGGTTCATTTTTGTTGTCCACTAAAGCGAGGAAGCGGTTGATGAGGGATTTCAATAGGTTGCAACAAGATCCACTCCACAATATCATGCTGTGATTTTTGGGAAGTTTTTCAATTTTGATATTTTTGGGTTTTTATGAAATTGGGGAATTAGAATTTTTATCTGCTTTGTTTGTTTTTTTATTTGTAGGTCTGATGATACATTTTGGGATGGATTTGCAGGCATGATGATACTCCAGTTTCTCTAATGGTGCCTCCATCAAAAGTTATTGCAAAAAAGGTTGATCCAAAGGCCCAGGCCCTGAAGGCTGCCAAGGGAGTCAAGTCAGGTACATCCACCTTGAAGAAGAAACACGAGAAGATCATGAACTTTGATCAGACATGATGGTACCAAGATTTTAATGCATTGGATGTCCCAAACAAGATTGGGATCATATGAATCAGATGATTTTATTTGTAAGATCTTTTGTGGGCAAACTGTTTGTTTGATTGTTTAAGAGACTGGAACACGTGTTCATGTTTTGGAAAGTTCTAGCATTTTAGATTATGGCATGCTTATAAAATTTGAATTGTTGATTATTTTTAGGAAAATAATAATAAAAATAAACGGATATTGGGGCGGGGCGGATATCTGCCAATCCGACCGGGGCGGGGATGGTTTAAAAAAAATTATATAAACGGATATTCGGGGCAGATTCGGGGATCCGTTATCCCCGGCGGGGCGGGGATGGATTTTCCCAAATCACTACACCAAAAACCCCCATTAGCAACGGTTCTATACCGTGGGCGTAACCCATTGCCACGGCTAAGAGCCGTGGGCTACAGAGGCGTCGCGAAATTCCTTGTAACGGCTATAAACCGTTGCTAAACATTGTAGCAACGGTTTTATGCTTGAGTAGGGGTGATGATTTTCAGCATTTAGCCACGGTTTTAAACCGTTGCAATAACAATAGCAACGGTTTTGAGCCGTGGAAAAAATAGCCACGGTTTTAAGCCGTGAGAAAGTATGGATAATAGCAACGGTTTTAAACCGTGGCTAACAAGGTAGCAACGGTTTTAAGCCGTGGCTAACCCTGGCCACGGTTCTAAGCCGTGGCTAAACAGTGAGAAATAAACCGTGGCAAACGAGTTAGCAACGGTTTTTAGCCGTGGCTAACCTGGCCACGGTTCTAAGCCGTGGCTAAACAGTGAGAAATAAACCGTGGCAAACGAGTTAGCAACAGTTTTTAGCCGTGTCAATTCATGGCCACGGTTTTAAGCCGTAGCAACTGATGAAGAACGCCTACGGTTCCTAGCCGTGGCAAGCTGCAACCACGGTTGTAAGCCATTGGCAGTTAAAACAAAATTTAAAAAAAAAAAGAAATCTGTTTTGTTGCAACGGTTTCAAACCATTGCAAATTAATATAATCGAAAAAAAAATTTATATTTTTTTTTGCTGCTGCAGCAAAATCACAGCCGTGGCACCTGCAAAATCAGTCCTTACTATGGTTTGTGTCATGCCTCCGACACGAATAAGATTCCACCAAACTATATGCTAGATAAATACAAAATCAACCGTAAAAAGGAACTTGTCAAGTTTTGACGCCAAACAAAAACATGTAAACAAATAGCACTAATGTACAATAACAGGATTAACCTGAACAAATGGAACCTTGTTATATCATGTTTCGCTCGCATCTAAAACAAAAGAATTTCTCTATGTTTTTTCCAACAATACAAATCCACATAGTTATAATGTAAGAAAATACATTGATGCCCTTAGGAACAGGCCCCATTAATTTCTTTCGGTAGTTGCTTGTTCAATATACTGAAAATGATGAGAATGCAGCACCTGGTAGTTGCTTGTATATGGCACCGGTGATGGTTGATACAACGACACACTTTGCACCTCAGAAACAAGCAATGTATGCGCATTCTCCTGTCCAACATACTGCTGCCCGTGCTGGCTCAGACCTTCAGAGCCCTGCAGTATAAAAATTAGTCAGTACTCAATGACAGACAAACATGACCTATAAAGATTGCTAATAAACCAAAGGTGATGATGAAAATGATGAAAACACTGGCAGCTCTTTGGAAAATTTACCATTCTCTGAATCTTGGTAATCAAACAACCTTCCCAGCTTCCAATCAATGAGAACACCATCTCCCTAGTATGAAACAACCACTTGAGCTGAAAAAGAAACAAGGATCACCTGTTTAATTCATCACAAGTGCCAAATCCCACAGAGTGTAAAAATCATGAAAATAGAATATAAAAAGGTAAACCAAAAACCCATCTCAATATATCAACTCTATCAAGTTCAAAGACCTACATGAACTGAATAACGAAACCGCATTGAAGCTAAAGCAGATGAACAATCGCAAACAACGGAAAAAAAAAGGTGCTGAAGATGCAAAAAACAGTAAAATTTCAATGAAGTAATATGTATGACCAATATGGGAACATGTTGGAGTTGTCAATGTGTACAAATAGAACTAAAGTGAATTCAATCTGGAGGTATATAATTAAGAACATGTTGGGAACATGTTGGAGTTGTACTTGGTAAATTGGGTTTGGGAATATAATTAAGAACTTGAGACAAACCCAAGAGAAACAGTCCTCGTAAGGAATGAATGAACGCATGTGCACAATAAAAACAGTAAAAAAAAAGGTGTAAGCAGTGGAAAACTGGTTGAGGAAAATAGCCAATTGAGACTGACAGAGAAAAAGAAACATGTCAAACACAAACACACATGCACTAGACCATATAACCCAACAAAATGGAAAGAAAATCACATATCAATAGCCAAGCAACTGACTAATCGTTGAGATATTGATCCTCAAAATTATGTCAGGACTCCAAAAACAATCAAGTATGACATGGCAGAATGGTGCAATGCATGCCACAAAGGTTTTTTGAGTTGAGAAACATGAGAATTGTAACTATTCAATGAGCATCATGAAAGAAATCCAAACTATGAAGTGTTTTGAGCTCTAAACCAAAAGCACAGAATGGAAAGATATGAAAAAAGTAGCCAAAATGTTTGGAAAGATGTGGTTCCAGTTAAAAAAATCCACAAATCACATCCATCAAAAGCTAAGCTCATATACTGAGGATATCCTTGCTTTATCTACAAGTTTATTCCCTCTTAACTGGCCATACATTGAGAAGTAAAATTGTAACTGATCTTATTCAGTAGACATTGTGTTTACACAGATCTATATATGGGACCATGTGAGTTTTACGAAAGCAATTAAACTCTCCATGGCTAGCAGAGAACCAACACACATATAGACACAAGAACTGGTCCTCATAAAATAAAGCACAAGCCAAACAACTGTTATTTGGACTCAATAAACTGGAGTATCCAGACATTGACCTTAGCTCTTGTCCATTTTGATACTATGAAAATCTAAGAAGCGGGTACTGTGATACAAGATGAAATTTCCCAACTGAGAATAGCCGAGAATCATACCTGCCAATACATGAATGTTTGAATTATGTTGCGTTGCCATCTGAACCAGGAGAGTTAGATTATTAGTGGATCTTTAAGTTAGCAGGCAGTAGACAAATAAACAATAGAGAAAACTTACGAGAGCAACGAGATGATTAGAATAAAACCCATTCCTATTTCAGCATGAGAAGTCAGTATACTGAGTGTAGTTGTGTTTGATTCCACCCACAGGCAAGGCTCCTCCAAGTACTTCCTGCTCATAAACAATACACCATTCAGATTTATCTACATTAATATAGCAAAACTGAAATCACCACAAATTTATGAACTTGAGGTTTCATAAAGAAGATAGTATGGCTTATCAGATGTCACATCAGATGCAAATAAATACGTGTATTCAAGTTTCCTGGGTACGAATATTCAAGTTCGAAATGACAAATTTATTATTGTTATCACACTAAACAAACCCGTGAATCATAGGTGAGCCCATGTACCCCTCTCAAGTTTCCTGGGTATGAATATTCAAGTTCGAGGTATCAAATTCAGAAGTTCGAAATGACGGAATCAAATTCACAAGTATTTTTTGGTCATCTCCAATACAGAGAGGATCGGCTGAAATTGCGTCTTAGGAACTTAGCCTGCATAAATTGATTGCAACCATAGTTGAACAGCCTGCATGTTCCACGCCCTCGGTTTCTGAAACAAAGAATCAGTGATTCATGCAAGAATACCAAATTAAGGAAAACTCACAAGGCATTCAAAAGATGACAAGTTGGAGTTGTTAGTATTATTACCCCGTACAGCGAATATAAAGAAACCAATGATGTACCAAGGGTGCCCATAAATGATAGCCTATATGCCCTATTTGAAAGGTTTCTAGGTATAAGCGGCAAAGTCGCAAGTACAGCCACAATAAATATCTGCACGAGATCAAAGCACACTGAGTATTAGGAATGGCAAAGCAAAACACAAAAAAAGGAAACTATAGAACATGTTCCCATGCATGCCTTGCTTGACATAATGTCTAGCCTCAAGCAAATCTTTTATTTCGAGATGATGATGTTTAAAATATTAGCTACAGATATCATAGCTTACATTCTATTCCAGTTATCCAGTAAGTCTTACAGATGACAGAATATCCAGATGCCTTACACAATTGAGTTTATTTCCTTGATAGAATAATATAAGCTAGAGCTATTACAAATTTCACCTTATATCAACCCATTTGTATGACCTTTCTTTCATCCTCCATCACAATGATTTTTTCAAATTTATAGCATTGACTCAGTTGTTATCTCCTAAAACATAACAATTTGGATACTATTTTCATGGAAAACAAGCAAAGTGTTATACAAATCTAATTGATCGGGCCAGGTGGAAAAGGAGCCCAGATAAGTTTAGAACTTTAGCGTTGCCCCCAATGAGTAACAGAAATTATTTCACTTTATTTCCTCAAAGATGAATTTCAACAATTTAAAATTGAAATGAACTATTTACAATACTATGCAGTAGTAATACCTTGACCAAGGGAAAAAGAAGAAAGCATTTGAGCAACTTAATGAAGGACAAGAAGAAGATCATTACAACGGGAACATGATGCTTAGACCAATATCATTAGTATGTTCAATGTCATTAGTATGTTCTGCATCCTTTTGCCTTTGAACAGCAGCTCCCAGACAAACAAGAAGATCATTAGTTTTGCCTTTGAACAGCAGCTCCCAGACTTAAATTTAAATTTATAGTATTTTCAGAAAAAAAATAATAACAATAACATATAAAACAAATAAAACAACATTATTAGTTTGTTATTTGATCTCAACTTCTACATGGCTATAAGTTGCATCAGCCATTAAGTCATCTTAAAAACAACATGAATTGATCACTGTAAGGGTTTAGGTGGGGATCAAAAATTGGACTTGGACCACATGTTTTCGCATAGGACCACATTGCCATGCATGTCATTAATTTTCACCAAACAAATCTCGATGATGCGTATAGAGATATTGATGGTACCTTATCTAGAAGCATTGCTCGTTTTCGTTGAACATTGCTCTCATCCGTCATGTTGAACATCTTCGACGGGTATATCTAGAGATGACCTGCAGTTTAGAGGAACATGATGCTTAGACCAATATTTTCAGCAAACCTGTGCAGAGAAAATAGATGACGAGGCTTCAATAAATGGAATACACACTTTTATTGAACAGAATAAGTAAGACTTTACAGAACACAATTTACACAACTTTAGTGGAACAAAATTGCTTGAAGCTGAAATCATGAGGTCAACAGCTAATATTGCTAGAGATCACTCACTTGTTTCCCTTGAATTCACGGCGGACTCTCCTAAGGTCAGCAGTCTGAGGGAAAGACCCAATGGTCGTGGTTGGGAGGATTGGAAGGTTTAACTTCTTCTGCTGAGCATCCAATCTGGCACTCACATTTGTAGTTCTGCGGTGATCAGAGCCCTTCAAAGCAGCAGCCTGAGCAAATATAGACAGTAAAGATTAGTAAGCATGAAAAGTTGTGAAACAGTAAAATACAAAATATCCTCAGATCACTTACGGCTTTCTGAACGCCCTCAAAATCACAAAATGGGTACTTTCTCAAAAATCCAATGTAATCTTTTGAACCTACATGAATATGGATAAACCTATTCCTGAAAAATCACATCATGTGCCATAATTAAACCTATTCCTGAAAAAAAATACCACCAACACATTCTACTAGAAGTTTGAATCTAAACATAAGCTTGATCCCAATCCCAACCCCACACTCCTACCGTGTACCCTAAGTTTTTTTTTTCTCATGTAAATCATGATAGCACAGCTTAAGTAGGGAGAGTTGTTCTCCCCCTATAACTTGCATCCTCAAGCAAATCAATAATATGAGACAAGAAGAAAATTAAGAAAACATTCATCATAAAAATGTTATAAATAAAGGAGAAAATGTTGTTAAGGTGCTTACGGAACAAATACAACATCATAATCCTGCTCTAGACATATAACACAGATAGCTGGCAAGAGAGCGTCATTTTTTGCATTACAAACAACTAAAGTCACGGGAATGATGCATTGGGTTCAAAGATCAGCACATGTATAACAAAGAGCAAAGCCACATTTATGCTGTAACTATGCACATCACAACCATATTGTCTCTGCCAGTGTTTTGAGTTTATTTAAACTTAAGTATGATTGTTTCTGAAAGGACAGTGAATCATATCAGATTAACCAGAAAGTTTTGCATGATTTAAAAAAAAAATTGCGCTTGAGGCAGAAAATTACGTTATAAATCGAATAGACTACAATGCAAGATCCATTTCTGGATTAACATTGAAAAAATGCCAGCTTGAATCATGGAGAAGACAGAGATGATCTACATGGAAGAGATGATCTACATGGAAGTTATGACTGGTGAGCAATATATAAATGGATTTGAAAAGAAGTATCAAACTCAAATCTATTTTTTTCTTTTCTTATAACAGGGAATGCAAAAATTTTAAATGAACAAAGAAATCAAAATTTTCCTGGCACTGAACTAGTGAACTATAGAGGCAATCAAAAGGAGGAAGGAGCAATCAAAAGACTTGAATCAAACAAAGAACGACTAGTCATACCTATCCCATCTGCAGCTGCATAATCAGACCCCTGGAACATGTACTCATCATTCAATG
Source organism: Berberis vulgaris (assembly GCA_963556465.1). Classification (NCBI taxonomy): domain Eukaryota; kingdom Viridiplantae; phylum Streptophyta; class Magnoliopsida; order Ranunculales; family Berberidaceae; genus Berberis; species Berberis vulgaris. The sequence continues at coordinate 79,127,893 of OY747125.1, read as the reverse complement.
AAGCCTTCCCAGCCTAAGTGACCTCTTCTTTAGATGCTTCATGACCAGAATATACAATTGCATTGCAAGAAAGAGAAGGACGGGCACTGTTACTTCATGCAATTCAACTAGTTGCCACAAGGAGTAATATGTGATCAGCCATGAAAGGGATATTGCAATGATTCCAGGAATCCTACATGAAATATGTTACAAGCAAAAACTTAGCGAAAATTGGGCACACATAAATCAACCAAAGCATTCTCTTTTACAAACACCCCAAGTTACGTTCTTGTATGGGTTTGACATCAAGTGCTTCTAATGCAACTCGCAGAAATATTGAGTGTTATAGTTTATGAAATTATTTTAATATTTCATTTACAATTGACAAAAGAAAAAAAAAAAAATAAATAAAAAAAACAGGGCATGAAAGATGAAACAAGAGAAGAAGGGCAAATGCAAACTTATTAAATATCAGACTTATTATATAGCAGTGACAGTTGATAATATTATTATTATCAGAGGTCTTTGTTAACATTTTGAAGAGTCCATAGACCATTTGCTTACTATGTGTCCTATTGCTTTTGAGTTTTGGTCTATGGACCTAGCAGAGTTCAATAATATGCAGGCACCAGCCCGTTTCATCTTTCTTGTCTTGGACAAAAGTTCATCCTCTGCTATTCAACAATTGCCGCATCTCACCCTCTTTGGCAAATGGACTTCAGACAGACTGATTCATGCAATTATTTTAACTAGATTTATGTTTGCTTCCACCACAATCTGCATTAGAGCTACACATTGCATAGTTTTCCACATAGGTCTTCTAATAAGCCCAAACACTAAAATGGTATGAATATTTCATTTTGGATTACCCTAACAAAGAAGTTCTTCTCCAGCAAGAATATTTGTTAAAAAAGAAATGTTCTTTATGCTTGAGTTTAGTAGATGTTAAGGATAGTTATAATAGAAATGTAAGAAGAACAAAACTATAGAAGAATAAAAAATAAAAATACACCTGCGATAGTAAACGAGCCATTCCCAAAAGTCGCTCTTGATAATTGTGCCTTGCACCATCAAATTTTCTCTTGTTGGTGCTGAAAAATGAAAATTAAACACAAAGTTAAACTTAGATTTACTTTTCCCTCCAGTGAAAAAGAATATTCTTATATATAAATATCAACATCACAACTCAAAGCTCAAAAGAACCCAAACAACAAGAAAGCACGTAACTAGTGAACTTCCTAAATTTAAGTACATGACGATTTTCTTAGATCCTGTCAAAATGAAAAACCATACTGCCATGTAACATAAGCAACTAATGTATCAAATGCATGTTAACGCGAATCGAGTCACGAGACCGAATATGTTAACATGAGCCAGAGGAGCATCAATGTTGAAGCCATACCAACATGCCTAAAAAAATTTCAGCAAATATGTAACTAGTGTGGAATGTTGTACACCAGTATACATACTGGTCTCGTATAACAATGGGAATAAGCGAGGGCAAAAATGATGACTCATATATGCTAGTAGGACTCAGGAATGATGACATGAACACTGTTGAGCCGATAATCAATTGCATTCTTCTACAAATTACTTTTTGTTGAAACCCACTGATTAGAAATTGAAAATAAATTAAAAAACACGGATTGTAGGCACCATGTTAGTTATAGAAGTCAATTAGACCACAGATTTTCATGATCGAACCTCGTTTTTTGTAGTGTCATGCTTGGTCTCAAGTAGAGACGGCACCTATCATCACCTTTTCTCAGCCAATAAACCTATGACTCCCTTACAGCCAGCATATCTGATTTGATAGGCACAAGGTGGGTGTGTAGTTACTGAAAATCTTTGCAAAACATTAGAAACAATTTAAAAACCTTTATTACAGTGAAAAAACTAAATATAACTGCAAAAAAAAAGTAAACAATAGCAGATTTTGGGACTTACTGCAAGGGACGATCTGCTGATGATGCGAGGTACGCACTGCTGCTGCTGCTGCTGCGAGGGAATCACTGCTGCTGCTGTGAGGGATGAATTGCTGCTCTGCGAGGGACGCACTGATGCGAGCTTGCTGCTGGTCGCAAACCAGAGTGCACTCTGTTTCACTGCAGAGTACCCACTGGCCAAATCATCGAACCACTTGTGCTGATGCCATTTCAGCTGCCATTGTCCTTTGCCATACTTCAACAAATGTAATTTTTCTCATAGCCCTGAGCCATACACATGTCATGATGATCTCGAGAAATTAAGGGCCCGAGCGTCAAGCCAACACTGATCCGGCCCAAGCGGTTCTAAGCCCGCCAAATGCAGTATGTCAAACAAACCCGAATTCTTTTAGCTTGCTAAGCCCACGCGTCTTACAACTATCCTCAATACCCGTAAGCCCTGCTAAGGCAAGTATCTCGAAGATCAGCTTCGGACATGCAATTACAGCAGTTCTCCACTTCCAACTAATAAGCAAATACCAGGGTACATATCAGACAAGGAAACTTCCTCTTACGGATTACCCTGAGATTGGGAACTATCTCCCGCGTATCTAGCAGTATAGGGCTAACAGGGAAATTCCCTTCTACAGCACAAGTCCTAATTAGATAAGGATCTCCACGAAAATCTCCTTCTTAAACTACGCCATCGATGGCCTAGTCGAACCAAGACTCCTGCACTATAAATAAGACATGATGTTGGTAAGCTAAGGTATGCTACAAATTCCCTATTTATAGCATTACACCTTCCTCATATCCGTGTCTAAATTAAGCATCGGAGTGCCATCGGCCACAACAATGGTGGTCCATGGCTCACGTGCGTTTCTTGTGCAGGTCAGCAAGACTAGGTCAAAGCAGGGAGCGGAAAACGACTGAATCAGTTTGGCACTGTCCTTGGGGACAAAAAATTTCCTAACATTTCACTATCATATTATGAATCAGTTGGCACTGTCCTCTGCGGAGGAGCACATGACCCAGACATGTTGTACCGTCTCTCTGTTCCTCCATTCGTGGATCGTATTATGAATGAGGCCCTTTCGAAGAAGTTCACGCCTCCAAAGCTTGACTTCTACGATAGGACCACCGACCCATTCGACCACCTGCGCCATTACCAACATGTTATGGCTCTCAAAGAAGGATCTGAGTCGGTGATGTGCAAAACTTTTCCCATTAGCTTGAAAATGTCAGCACTAACGTGGTTCCACAGCCTCCTGCTGAGGTCAATCGACTCCTTCAAGACGCTGGTGAAGGAGTTCCTGACACTACATACTATCTCTGGAACAGAGATCCAATGAGATGCTCAGAGAGTATGTCACATGCTTCAACGACGAGCTGACGCTCATTGACGGTTGTTGCAGCGACACAGCCGTAACGGCTTTCACAGCGGGCCTAAAAGAGGAAAACTCTACGAAGAACTCACCTTAAAACCTCCTTTAGACAAGACAAAGCTCCTCAAGAGTGCCCAAAAGTACATTACCTTAAAGGAATTGAGAACCGTTAGAAGGGAAATTGAAGGTGAAAAGAAGTCATCCGCTCCCAATGACAGGAAGGAGGAAAGGAGACGCGAGAATGAAGAAATGAACAAGAGAAAGCGTAATGACAACAGGTCAGACCTTGGCCGAGCCAGGCTAGAGAAAACATCCAACATAGTTGGATCTAGAGCTGTGACACCCTTCAAGTTCAGCCTCTCGAACATACTGAACTCCATAAAAAACTGGAAAGATCTGAAGTGGCCCCCAAAGCAGCGCAGAGATCCCTCTAAGCATGACAGTAGCGAGTACTGCTCGTACCACAAGGAGGGCAGCCATGATACCACCGACTGCAAGAGTCTGAGGTATGAGATTGAGTATTGGATCCACAGGGGCAAGCTAAAGGAATTTCTGAACTTTGAGAATTGACTAGAACGATCCAGGGACCGGAGGGAGTCAGTCAAGAAAGTAGAAAAGGAGACTCCAGGCATAATTTATGTTCTTCATGGGGTCGGACCAGACGAAGACCAGTCACACAGGTCCCGCAAGCGGGCTCTACTAGAGATGTGGACACAACCCGTGGACGAGAATAAACGCATTTGTTACTCGAGGGGTTCAAAGCCACATTCCCACCTTGATCTTTAAGAACAAGGACCTCGAAAGAGTCCGAATGTTGCACAATGACGCCCTAGTCATCTCGGTTTCTATTGCAAGGTGGCATGTAAAAAGAGCTCTGGTGGACATGGGGAGCTCACTCAATGTTCTGTTCTACAATGCATTTCACAGTATGGACCTCAATGAGGAGAACCCGACGTCTTTAGACTACCCGCTGATTGGATTCAGCGGAGAGAAATCTTTTTCGATCGGGAAGATAAGGCTAGCAGTAGTGGCGAGAAAGCCGCAATTGATAAAGGTCATGTTTTTGGACTTCATGGTAGTAGACGCATCGTCTACCTACAATATTATCTTGGGAAGACCATGGCTCGACTAGATGGAAGTAGTAGTCTCCACCCTTCACCAGTGCGTTAAGTATACCGCTAACCACTCTAAAGGAACAATATGTGGAGACCAACCTACGGCACGAGGCTGCCATTATGTTGCACTGAAGTAAATAGAATGTTTTCAGATCCAACCGGATCTCAAAGTGCAATCTGAACCAGAGCCAGGCCTTGTGACTGCAGATGAATCACTCCACTTGCACGAGATCCCAATACTAGTGGCTCGCTTCAGAGAAACAAAACAGTCAAGCGGTACAAGAGCAATCTGCTCTTCAACCCAACAAAACGGGGAGATCAAGGCAAACGGGAGTACAACCCCCGACATTCCGTCGACTCAGATATCAACTCCCTCACAAGGTTTACTCTTTAGTATCCTTTATGACATCAGCAAAACTCAACAATCCGCTGAAAGCACCAACGATCTACAAGAGCCATACGAATTCACTTCAAGGCCAGGATCAATTTCTCTTCGTCAACAGTTAGCCTATTTTAGTTGTTTATTTCCCTTTCCATAGTTAATGTAGAGTTTTAGTTCTTAAAAACTTATGTGATTTGCAAACATTCAAGAAATAAAGAAAAATTGCACAAACACACTCTATTGATTATTGGAAAGATGTAATAACGGACGCCTAGAGGCGGATACAAAAGACTACATACTACAAGCATCTGAATCTGATGCGACATGTAGTAAGGATTCGCTTAAACAGTCCGACTACATAAGGAAAGGCAAAGAAATCTCCAAGTAAACTTCGCTCGACCCCTTTTCAAGATCAAGGACAATGGTGCGAAAAGGGGCTGAGAGTACAGAGCAATTGTCCGCTCTTCCAAACCGCCCTCGGAAGGTGACCCGACAAAGACAACACAAACCCAGCAACGTGTTGCAGACTTCCTCAAATAGCATTCGACCTCCCAAAGGAGGTAGAAGGAGTAAGATGAAGATGACCGCGAGTGGTGGAGCGGCAAAGGATTCACTATGATGTCAAGCGAGGAGACTTTTCCCATGCGTGGTACTCAGAGTGACTGAGAGATTCCACCCCCGGAAGCATCACGCACTCGCTAGCACTTCGATCAACCATAAGCTAGCAGCAGGAACTGCATACATGCGGGCATAGCGGCACAAGGTACGACTGAAGCACAGGCGGATAAACGACAGACTCCTCCCTTTGGAGGAGATCCGTACTTCTTCTCTACAATATGAAAAGAAATAACGAGATCTCAGTGAATCAATTACGTGCCCACCCAGAACAGGTGACCATTAATAACAACAATTATCATTGTGCCAGATCAGTGCAAATGTCAGAACATTCGAAGACTCCAATGATGGGAATCTCCCTTCAGCCTTTGGAAAACCCAAAGCATTCTCTTCAAGCAAGATTATTACAGGAGATACGCTCTGCAAAAGATAGTGCCAACAACGATTGAAAAACAACATTATATGGACATAATGATCCACCAAACGGGCACTTCAGCATTAACTGTTAGCATTGAATACTGTATGAGAAACGAGGAAACGATGGTTCCCAAGGAAACTGCACAGACCATGTTCATCCAATTAATGGTGTTGCGCGCAACCCCATCAATTGACGGGGAGTGACCGATATTCAACTGTCTCGTAGTCTACGTTGTACACACACTACCATGTGATCTACGCCGTACACGTAGTGTAATTCGTGCAAGAAACCCTAACTCTCCCTTTGCAGGCCCATGGGCTCACCCTATTATTCAAACAATAATCTACTACATTCCTGACACGAGCACTAGAAATCCTAGTCAATTTTGACACACGAATCATACCTACTGATCACCAACTGATTTAAGGTAATTTTGTTTGCATAATGCACAACTCCCGCGGACATAGGTTCACACGCTCTCAAGCAAGCGAAACCTTTCTCCAACCAGGGAAGCTTAGTCAATCAAGGCTGACGACGACGACTTCTGGTTCATCCTGATACCTAGTCCGCCTAATGCGGATCCCAATGGTTTAGGAAGTGGGAGTCTAATCAGTGTTGTCACGTCTGGTAACGATGACTCACCACGGATCATTGCCCCCTTCGCGGTCAATGATCATCAAACCCGATCAGGTAAGCCTAACTGGTGACGAATGCTTCTGATCAAAGCCTAGATCTGTAGCCCCCATTACGCGGATGTAGATGGTTTGGAAGGCAGGAGCCTAGTCAGTCCCAAACTGATTCCGACGGCTCGCCGCGGGACCACTACTTTTCAGTTTGGTTGCTGAATTACCAACCCTGAACTTGTAGCCCCCACTACGCGTGTGTAGATGGTTTAGAAGGTGGGAGCCTAGTCAGTTTTGAACTGATTCCGTCGGCTTGCCACGGGACCATTGTTCTTCAGCATGGCAGTTGAAAACCCTCAAATTTGTAGCTTGATGCGCACAGGTGTAAATGATTTGAAAGGTGGGAACCTAATAAGTTTCGAACTGATTCCGACGACTTACCATGGGGCCACTGCTTTTCAGCTTGGTCGTCGAACCCCGTCATTCTGAACTTGTAGCTCCCACTGCGCAGGTGTAGATGGTTTAGAAGATGGGAGCCTAGTCAACCCCAAACTGATTTCGACGGCTTGCCACGAAACCACTGCTCTTCAGCATGGTCGCTAAACCTTTTTGTCTTAAACTTGTAGCCTGCACTGCGTGAGTATAGATGGTTCGAGAGGTGGGAGACTAGTCAGCCCTTGACTAATGTCGACGGCTCGCCATGGGACCACTGTTCTTCAGCATGGTCGCCAAATCCTTACTCCCCGAACTTGTAGTCCACTATGTTAGGAAATAGATGGTTCGGAAGGTGGGAGCCCTAAGCAGGTCGCCACGTGACCACCACTCTCTTTTGAAACAGCGACCGCAAAGATAAATCACAATTCAGTTAGTGTCTTCATGCTCAAACGAGTTGGCATTCCATTACCAGAAAAGGCCACTTACACCGACACCTAAATCGTCCAACCAATGCATGAACAGGTGCTGCATAGAATGCCAACCCAAGCTTACAATGCCTGACTCGGTACAAACACTCTAACGTATATGCTCGGCTATCACAACTCCATGGCTAAACTGTTCGCGACATGCCCACTGATAAACATGACTATGCAATAGTGACTCTGAGTCACTCGCAATGCGAACGGTCAAGTTCTCGATTGCAGATAGACCACTCGACTTCCTATTGATCCAACCAGCCTATACCAAAGTAAAACAACAAAGCGAAATAGAAAACACACAATAGTGACAACGAGCACAAAACGAATATAGAACGTACTTAAGATAAAAATGTTTTCATTAACAATCGAAGCAAAATGGGTACAAGTATACAAAGTTTACTCCTTATCGAGAGAGGGTACAGAAACAAAAGAGCTAAGCTTAACAGAGGAGGGAGAAAAAGTTGCATCCATAAGCGCCACGGCCTGAGCATTAGGGTTTGAACCCTCTTCGTCCGATGACGCAAAGGCAATGGACAAGTCTACATACGACATCTTCTTATAGCGGCCAAGCATCCAGAATAGCGGCCAAGATCCCATTCTTGATGCTACTCCTTCATCAGTGCAGCAGCTCTAGTCTGTCGTGTACAACCAAACGAAACTCCAACTTGCCTTGTTCCTGCAGAAGCTCTTCCGTGCACGCTTTTACGTCAGCAAGTTCATGCTCTAACAGCTCCATCTTTCCAGTCACCGCATCAACCTGAGAATGGTTTGCATCCTAATTGCTTTTTACAACACTGAGCTCATGCTTCTCTAATTCGAGTTGGTCCTCGGCCTTCCTCTCCTTTTGAGCATTGAACTCCACATTAGACTCTAATTGTTGTTTCTGAGTAGCCCAGTCAACCTCCTTCAAGGCATTCTCTTTAGAGAGAGATCGCAGTTTATAATGTGCCTCAGTTGCAGCTTCCTGCGCAACCTCCATGTCTCGGCGGGTTTGATCCAACTTTTGCTTGAATCTGTCCCTAGCAGACACTACCTCCGCTAAATCTCACACAAGGGTTTCCAGATGAACCCTCTGAGTCTCAGCAACCATGGTTAACTATTCCAGCCTCGTCTCCTCAGCCTATTTCTTCAGCCGCTCAATTTCATAAAGCACGTCAGAATATAACACTTGCATGTGTGAGAAGACACGTTCCATGGTGTACACCCTCTCGCGATCTGTCTCGACTTCCGACCCAACAACGGCTACCTGGCTCAAATGAGACATCCCTAGCATAAGGTACTTTAAACCCTTATCCATACACCCTTCTAGCGTATCCTCATCGAGTTTTGGAGCGAAATCCATCAGCCAGCTATGACTCTTGCTTATATGCTTCCTCAAAGCATACTCCACGTCAAATTCCTGGTGCCAAACCTGAGTGCTCATCCTCACTAAGTCCGGTGCAATTAGGCATATCCACACATCCGGATGGAGCTCTCCCAGATTAGGAATTACACCGGCACCATCCTTTGCAGTCGCCATTGTTCTCAGGCTCTCCTCTGCAGCCTTTCCTTTGTCACGAACAACCGACTCTTTAGTGCGACTTAACAGAATCTGGAAGAAGGGAAGGAAGCAAGTTATCCAACGAACCCTCCAACACCTTGAGATGTTGGAATGAGACGGTGAACAATGCGAACTATGAGAAACTTTGCATGTGTCACCACGACCGCTATCGTACAACCCACCAATGGGACGATCAAACTCAAGAACCTTAGGTGGATCCTCACAAGAACATTCTATCGGAAAGGTCTCGTACGAATTGGCACCAGCAGAAGCCGCCATTACAACCCGCACCAACTACTCACTTAGAGTTTTTGCCTACGCGGCACTGAGATTCGACATGTCTTCAACCCCAGCTAATCGCGGGTGGTTCTTCTCCCAGCCAAATACATTGGCCTCTGCCTTGATGGGCCGATCAGACTCACGCTCTTCACTTATAGGAGCTGATTATTTTGAAGACGACCTAGTTCTAATACGGGACTTCTTCGAACTCATAAAGAAGGCAAGTGCCTTAGACGACTCCTCCGTATCAGACAAAACATGAGCTTGGGCCCCCACAACCTTCCTCTTCCTAGAAGGGGCCCCATTTTCAGACTTAACTCGCGACCTCCAGTAAAGAGTGGGGGCCACATGCCAATTGTCACATAACCTACTAAGAATAAAGTTGGGGACACAGATGATGTCTACCACATTCTACGTTTACAAGCCGCTGAATGTCTAGTGTTTTGCTCCTCTGGGGTAAGAGAAGTAGTAGGAAACTGTCTTGCGAAGAAACACAAGCAACGATTACCATGCAATCGAGGGCAACAGAATCAGAAGAAAAAGTTGTACTTACGAAATGGCTTGAAGTCCCGCTTGAGCGGGCGACCCTTGAACTGGAAAATACTTTGAATCCGCAGGGGCCAATAAGCAATACTTTTGCCAGAACTTGAAGTCATCATGCAGATTCGCAAAGCAAGTCAGCAACGTCATTTTACAGACAACGTTATTCTTCAACCGAAGAGAAGTCAATAATTGGATCACTCGTGGAGTCACGTGGATGCCAACTTCCTTCACCTTAATCAGAATGAGAAGAATGATCATGTATCCATTAGGCCCCAACTGGGCTGGAGGACTTCCAAGGAAGTCCCAAATCACATCCAGAATGGTAAAATGTATTGTGGTTTGTAGCATCCCGCGGTGCAAGTAGATGAAACCTGCCGGTGGCGACTTTGGCGTCAGGTCACCCTTCAGAACAAACTCTGGCAGGTCCACGGAGACCCCAAACTTCATACGGATTTTAGCAAGGCCAGATTCAAAATGCAACCTCTCTTCGAAAAACTTAAGGCTCCTGACCAAGGTTGCGTAATCAAGAAAGTTTTGTTGAGCCATGAAGAAGATAAACAATCTTTTCAATCAGAAGATGAACATAACAATATCTTTAAAAGCAAAGACAATAGAAAAGTTAGTATCTGCACAACAGATGACCTAAATAGGGATTAGGTTCCAGCCTCTTTTCCACTGAACCGACGCACGTTCAATAAATCCTGTGCACGACTTAAGCAATGATTCAGACTCAATCATCATGAGCAGAGTATCTTTTCAAGGAATGACTTATCGAATCGATGTGATGGCCCACTAACTCGGGGGAGTAGCTGATGATACACCAAAACGGTCATAGCCCCAAGCCATACACGTGCCATGATGATCTCGAGGAATTATGAGCCCGAGCGTCAGCCCAACACTGATTCGGCCCAAGCGGTTCTAAGCTCGCCCAATGCAGTCCGCTAAATGGATCTGGACTCTTACAACTTGCTAAGCCATGCATCTCACAACTATCATCAATACTTGTAAGCCCTACCAAGGCAAGTATCTCTAGGATCAGCTTCGGACATGCAATTACAATAGCTTTTCGCTTCCAACTAAGAAGCAAATGCTAGAGTACATATCACAGGGTTTAACTTCCTCTTACGGATTACCCTGAGATTGGGAAATATTTCCCGCGTATCTAGGAGCACAGGGTTAACATGGAAATTACCTTCTACAACACAACTCTTAATTAAAGAAGGATCTTCACGAAGATCTCTTTCTGAAACTACGCCATAAATGACCTGGTCGAACCAGGACTCATGTACTATAAATAAGACATGAGGTTGGTAATCTAAGGTACGCTACAAATTCCTTGTTTACAGAATTACACCTTTCTCAGATCACTGTCTAACTTTAGCATCGAAGTGCCATCGGCCACCACAACGGTGGTCCGTGGCTCACATGCGTTCCTTGTGAAGGTCAGCAGGACTTGGTCAAAGCAGGGAGCGAAAAATGACTGCATCAATACCTATAAAAGGTTCACACTTTATGGGTCCACCTTTTTATAAAACCATGATTAAAACCTACCCGAATCAACTAAATAGCTTCCTCCGACATCCCTTTCCTTACCTCAAAAGGCAAATGTTGATTACTTTAAAATTTTGTCCTCTAGAAGACCATGGTTGACTTTCATAATCGCTTCTTCAAAGCCATGATTAACTCTCTTTCTCCAAGGTCACAACTACCCCTAGGGATTGCTACACCGAAACACTCCAAAAAGGTACATCTAGATGACTTCCACAAATAGACATGATTTCCTTCAAGAAAGAAGGGTGTTTCAACCAAACTAGGCGGTACTATCCTTTGGTGAACTTCACCTTAATCACCACACATGAAAGGTTGAAGAAACGAGATTGTAATAAGCAACATTAACATTGCACCGAACGATATTGTATGCTAAAACGGCCATTGAGACTACCTTAGCACATTTTCGTAATGAAGAATGACACATTGACTCATCAAAATCTTGTAGGACATCTTTACTACTATAAATGTCAAGCCTAAAACCTATAGTGCTGAAGTTCTCATCACCACTTTTTGGATTTTCCAAAATGCCCCTAAACATGTAAGATTATTATTATTATTATTATTATTATTATTATTATTATTATTAAAGATAATAATAATTAAATTTTAAATCATATATTTTTAATTTTGTAAAAAGTTGATGATTTTTTCAAAATTAACATTTTTGTTAAATGTTCTCTATTTCTATCACATCAGTGATCACATTCACATAAAACAAGTGATATTCATACGCCTCGAGTTCTAATTCAAATATACATGCACACATTTTAATAGGTCACATCAATTAACCATATGCTATCAATACATACTGATGATACACCAAAATGGTCCCAACTGTGCGCAATACACGTGTCATGATGATCTCGCGGAAATATAAGACCTAGCGTCAGCCCAACACTGATCCGACCCATGCGGTTCTAAGCCCGCCCGATTCAGTAAGCCAGGTGGACCCAGATTCTTACAACCTGCTAGGCCCACATGTCTCACAACTATCCTCAATACCCGTAAGTCCTGTTAGGGAAAGTATCTCGAGGATCAGCTTCGGACGGGCAATTACAACTGCTATTTGCTTCCAACTAGAATGCATATTCCAGAGTACAAATCACATATGGAGACTCCTACCTATAGACTACTCTCGGAACGGGAACCATCTCTCGCGTATCCAAGAGCACAAAGCTGATGGGGAAACTTCCCTCCACATCACAACTTGTAAGTAGATAAGGATCCCCACGAAGATCTTCTTTCCTAAACTACGCCATCGATGGCCTAGTCAAACTAGGACTCCTGCACAATAAATAAGACATGAGGTTGGTAAGCTAAGGTATGCTACAAATTTCCTGTTTACAACATTACACCTTCCTCAGATCCCTGTCAGACTTTAGTATTGGAGTGTCATCGACCACCACAACGGTGGTCTGTGGCTCACGTGCATTCCTTGTGCTTGTGTAGGTCAGCGGGTTTGCAGGGCAAGGTCAATGCAGGGAGCGGAAAATGACTGCATTAGTTTGGCGTCGTCTGTGGGGGCGACAGAGTTCCTAACCTTTCACTAGCATCATCTCTCCTCAGAATACTAGGAGATGGTGACTACCCGATCATGCAACAATGGAGAACAAGGGGACACGTCAAACGCCAAGACTGGCGCTATACCACGACTCTCAGCGATGTTAGTGGCACATGACAACAAACTCATGCCCCCGCGCCAACCACGACAACGACGGACCCTAGGATGGATTTGATGTCGTCTCAGATAAAAAAATTGCCAAAGTAGTTGAGGCTTTCATACATCAAAACCCTCCACCCGCTAATGGAAATAAGAAGCAACACATGCCTCCGTCTCCGAAAGACAACAAAGAGCAAACACAGAAGAGTCAAGCCTCTGCTAGTTCCTATTGGACCAGATGAGGCGACGCAGCCAACATGAAACCGGCTATCCGGGTAGAGAGGTTTGGTCCTTAGAACCCCCTCCGCAGAGGGGCGCACTACCCAGACGTGTTGTATCGTCTCTTTCTTCCACCATTCGTGCACTGTATCATGAACAAAACTCTTCCAAAGAAGTTCACGCCTCCAAAGCTCGATTTCTATGACGGGACCACTGATCCGTTCGACCACTTATGCCATTACCAGAACGTAATGGCACAAAAAGAAGGATCCGAGTTGGTCATGTGCAGAACTTTCCTTACCAGTCTAAAAAAGTCAGCACTGACATGGTTCCACAACCTCTCGCCAAAGTTAATCAACTCACTCAAGACGTTGGCGAAAAAGTTCCTGACGCGATTTGTCGGAAGCCAGCGCCTCTGGAAGACCCACACTACATACTTTCTTTGAAGTAGAAATCTAATGAGATGCTCAGAGAGTATGTCACGCGCTTCAATGATGAGTTAACACTCATTGACGGTTAGAGCGATGACACGACTGTTACAGCTTTTACCGCAGGCCTTAAAAAGGGAAAGCTTTATGAATGTCTTACCTCGGAACCCCTTTTGGATATGATAGAGCTCCTCAAAAGCACCCAGGGGTGCATCACCTTAGAGGAATTGAGAACTGTGAAGAGGGAAACGGAAAGTGAGAAAAAACCCTCCGCTCCTAAAGGCAGAAAATAGGGAAATAGGCGTGAGGATGAAGAAATGAACTAGCGAAAGCGCAATGACAACAGGTCAGACCCTGGTCGAGCTTGACCAGGAAAAAACGTCCCACTACGTTAAATCCAGAGCTGTGACCCCCCTCAATTCCGACTTATCAAACATTTTCAATTTCATGAAAAACTAGAAAGATGTAACAATTGGTGTTCTGAGGCAGATACAAAAACTACATAATACAAGCATCTGAATCTGATACGACATAAAAACCCACTTAAACAGTCTAACGTCAGAGAAAACAAAAGTACCCAAAGTAAGCAATGTGGACTTTCTAATGCACGCTATTTGCGAACAACAAAACAGCTCCTACGGACACAGCCCTCAAATACTGAATTCCAATGCAAGGCAAGACAACGGAGTTAATCGAGAAATGGTGGAAGCAACCACTTTAGAGTTGGGCGCTGGTTTTATCTCTGAGATTAAACGTTTTAGAGCAATGGCAAAGAACCAGCACATAAACGACAGAGTCTTCCCTTGGGAAGGACTCCATACTTCTTCTCCGCTATATGAGAAGAAACTACGAGATCTTAATGAAACAACTATGTGCTCATCCAGAACAAGTGACCACCCATAACAACAACTCTCATCACGACTCATCAGTGCAAATGTTAAAACATTCGAAAACTCCCACCATGGAGATCTCCCTTCTGCCTTTGGAAAATCCAAAACATTTTCTTCAAATAAGAGCATTACTAGAGATACACTCTGCGGAAGATAGTACCTACAACGATGAAAAAATACAATTATATAGACATAATGGTTCACCAAATGAGCGCTTCAGAATTAATTGTTAGTATTGAATACCGTATGGGAAACGAGGAGACAGTAGTTCCCAAGGATACTGCGCAAGTCCATGTTCATCCAATCAACGGGGCTGCATCCAACCCCATTAATTGAAAGGGAGTAACCGATAATCAACCGTCTCGCAATCCACGCCGTACACGTGCTACCATGCGATCTATGTCGAACATGTAGTATATTGCGTATAGAGAACCATAGCCCTCGCTCTACGGGCCCATGGGCTCAACCCACTATTCAAAAAGTATTCTACCACTTGCCTGACACGAACATGAGAAACCCTAGTCATTCCTGACACACGGATCACACCTGCATATTTCCAGATGATCCAAGTTACTCCTGTCTCTTCATAACTCTTCCAAACAACGCACTCCGCTCGAGGAATACTGGCTCGCACGCTCGCAGTTGGCGGAGCCCTACCTAGCCAGGTAAGCTCAGTCAGCCTTGGTTGTCGACAATGGCTTCTGGTCCACCCCGATACCTAGTCCGCCCAGTGCAGATGTTGATGGTTTAGGAAACAGGTGTCCAATCAGCGCTATCACGCCTAATGACAACGACTCACCAAGGACTGTTGCCCCCTCGCGGACAACGGTCGCCGAACCCGATCAGGTAAGCCCAACTGATGACGGCTGGCAACAACACTTCTTATCAAAGCCCAGACTTGTAGCCCTCACTGCACGAGTGTAGATGGTTTAGAAGGTGGGAGCCTAGTCAATCCCGAAACTGATTCCGACGACTCGCCACGAGACAACTTCTCCTTTACAGACCATGGTCGCCAAATTACTAACCCTAAACTTGTAGCCCCCACTGCGTGGGCGTAGATGGTTTAGAAGTGCTTTAGAATGTGGGAGCCTAGTAAGCCCCAAACTGATTTCGATGGCTCGCCACAGGACCATTGTTCTTCTATAGACCATGGTCGCCAAATTACCAACCCTGAGCTTGTAGCCTCCACTGGATGGGCGTAAATGGCTTAGAAAGTAGGACCTAGTCAGTCTTGAACTGATTCTGACAGCTTGCCACGGGACCACTGCTCTTCTACAGACCATGGTCGCTGAAAGCTCCCAAATTTGTAGCCTGATGCGCACGGGTGTAGATGATTTGGAAGGTGGGAGCCTAGTCAGTCCCGAACTAATTTTGACGGCTTGCCACGGGACCACTGCTCTTCAGCTTGGTCGTTGAACCCCTTCGTTTCAAACTTGTAGCCCGCTATGTATCGACAGTCAGATAGACAAAACGAGCCCCCAACGACTTACCTTGAGAATGGGCCATAACTGGGCAGCGCAATCTGCTCCTCAACTATTCGCGAAACTCCCACTATTGGACGTGACTTGCAACAGTGACTCTGAGTCACTCGCAACACAAACGGCCAAACTCTCAATAGCAGACAGACTACTCAACTCCCTATTGATCCAACCAACCTATGCCAAAGTAAAACGACAAGGCAAAATGAAAAACACACAATAGGGATAACAAGCACAAAATGGATACAGAGTGTATTCAAGATAAACCTGTTTTCATTAAACAGTTGAAACGAAAAAGGTACAAGTGTACAAAGTTCACTCCTTATCAAGAGAAGGTACAGAAACAGAAGAACTAAGCTTAACGGATAAGGGAGTAGGAGTTATGTCCGTACACGCCACAGCTTGAGCATCAGGATCTGAATTGCTCTATTCGTCTAACGTTGCAAAGGCCACTTATAAGTCTACATACGACATCTTCTTATAGCGATCAAGGTCCCATTCTGGATGCTCCTTCTTCATCAGCGCCATCGGCTCCAATCTACCATGTATGACCCAGCGGAATTCACACTTGCCTTGCGTTTGGAGAAGCTCTTCCTCACAAGCTTTCTCGTCAGCAAGTTCACTCTCCAACAACTCCAACTTTCCTGTCAGCGCATCAACCTGAGATTGCTCCGTGGTAAAAATGCTCTTTACAACATTGAGCTCACATTTCTTCAATTCAAGCTGGTCCTCGGCCTTCCTCGCCTCCTGAGCATTGAACTCCACATCAGACTTCAGCTGTTGTCTCTGAACAGCCCAATCAGCCTCCTTCAAGGCATTCTCCTCAGCAAGGGACCGCAGTTCAGATCGGGCCTCAGCCGAGCTTCCTACACAACCTCCAGATCATGGAGGGTCAAATTTAACTCCTGCTGGAATCTGTCTTTCACGACCCTTGACTCTGCTAAATCACGCTCAAGGGCGTCCAGACGAACCCTTTGAGCCTCAGCAGCAACGATCGACCATTCCAGCCTCCTCTCCTCAGCCTACTTCCTCAGCAGTTCAATCTCACAAAGCGCATCAGAATACATCATCTGCATTGTGCGAGAGACACACTCCATGGTGTACACCCTCTCACGAGCAGCCTTGACTTCCATCCCAGCAATGACCACCAGACACAAGTGAGACATCCCCAACATAAGGTACTTTAAACTCTTATCTATACGCCCTTTCAGCGTATCTTCCTCGGGGTTTGGAGCGTGATCCATTAGCCAGCTATGATGCCTGCTTATATATTTTTTCGAAGCATAGTCCACATCAACTTCTTGATGCCAAACTTGAAGGCTCATGTTTACTAAATCCGAGGCAAACAGACTTATTCGCGCATCCAGATGGAGCTCTCCCGGATGAGGGAATACGCTAGCACCACCCCTTGTAGTCATCACTACTCCCAGGACTTCCTCCGCAGCCTTTTCTTTGGCTCCAGCAGCCGACCCCTTAGTGCGAGACTGCTTAGTAGGATCCGGAGGAAAAGAAGGAAGTGAGTTGTCCAGTTGACCCTCCAACACCTTGAGATACGGCCTGGAGCGAGATGGGGAACAATGTGGACTATGATAAACTTGGATGATGTCACCACGACCACTATTGGACAGCCCACCAGTAGGACAATCGAATTTCAAAACCTCAGGCGGATTTTCACAGGAACCTTCTAGTGGAACGGTCCTGTGCGGATTGGCACCAGCAGAAGCCGCCATTGCTGCTATCATCAACTGCTCGCTCATAGCTTCTGCCTACGTGGTACTAAGATTCGATATCTTCCACCCCTACTAATCGCAGGTGATCCTTCTCCTAGTCGGATACATTGGCCTCCGCCTTGACGGGGGAGACTTCTTCGAACTCACAAATAAGGCAAGCATCTTAGATGGCTCCTCTGTGTCATTCAAGACAAGAGCCTTGGCTCCGGCGACTTTCCTTTTCCTAGAATGGACCCCACTTTCAGACTTAACTCGCGACGATCGATAAAGAGTAGGGGCCACATGCCAGTTGTCCCACAGCCTACTGCGAATAAAGTTGGTGACACAAATGACGTCCACCACATTATTCATTGGCAAGTCGCGGAATGTCTCTATAGTGTTTCCTCCTCTAGGGTAAGAGGAGTAGTGGGAAACCGTCCTACAAGGGAATATGAGCAACGATTAGCATGCAATCAGGAGCAACGAAATCAAAAGATAAAGATACACTTACGAAGTGGCTTAAACTCTCGTTCAAAAGGACGACCCTTGAACTAGAAGTACTTTGAATTCGCAGGAGCCAAGAAGCAATACTTTTGCCAGGACTTGAAGTCATCAAGCAAATTCTCAAAGTAAGTCGGTGACGTCATTTTATAAGCAGCGTGGTTGTTCAACAGAGGAGAAGTCAGCAACTGGATCACCCGCGGATGCCAACTTCCTTCGCTCTTCAAAATAAAAAGAACGATCCTATACCCATTAGGCACCAACTGGGCTGAAGGAATTCCAAGAAAGTCCAAGAAGTCCCAAATCACATCCAAAATAGGTAAGCGGGCTCCGATTTAGAGCATCCCGCGGTGCAGGCAGATGAACCAAGCCGATGGCAACATTGGTGTCTGGTCATCCATCAGAGCATGTAATGGCAAGTCCTCAGGACCTCTACCTTCATACGAATTTCAGCAAGGCCTGATTCAGAAAGCAATTTGTCTTCTAAAAACTCAAGGCCCTTAGCAAAAGTTACGTCATCAAGAAAGTTTTGTTGAGCCATGGAGAAGATGAACAATCTTTTCAATCAGAAGATAAACAGAGCAAAATCTCTAAAAGCAAGAAAATAGAAGAGTTACTTTCCGCACAAAGGATGACCTAAATAGGGATGAGATTTTTCGCACAAAGAAAATAGAAGAGTTACTTTTCAATTAACAAAGCGCGCAACTCAAGCAATGCTTCAGACTGAATCATCATGAGTGGCGTATCTTTTCAAGAAATGACTTAACGAACCGATGTGATGGCCTACTAACTCAGAGGGAGTAGTTGATTATACACCAAAACTACCCCAACTTTGCGTCCTACATGTGTCATGATGATCTCGAGGAAAAATAGGCCCTAGCATCAGCCCAACACTAATCCGCCCCATGTGGTTCTAAGCTCGCCCAATTCAGTCCGCCAAGCGAACCCGAATTCTTATAGCCTGCTAGGCCCATGTGTCTCACAACTATCCTCAATACTCGTATGCCCTGTTAAGGCAAGTATCTCGAGGATCAACTTCGGACGGAGACTCCTACCTATAGACTATTCTTGAAACGGGAACTATCTCCCGCGTATCTAGGAACACAAGGCTAATGGGGAAACTTCCCTCCTTAGCACTACTCCTAATTAGATAAGGATCTTCATAAAGATCTTTTTCCCTAAACTACGCCATTGATGGCCTGGTCGAACCAGGACTCCTGCACTATAAATAAGACATGAGGTTGGTAAGCTAAGGTACACTATAAATTCTCTGTTTACAACATTACACATTCTTCAGATCCCTATCTGACTTTAGCATCAGAATGTCATCGGCCACCACAATGGTGGTTCGTGACTCACGTGTGTTCCTTGTGCAGGTCAGCATGTTTGCAGGTCAAGGTCAAAGCAGTGAGGGGAAAACAATTGCATCACATACTATAAATAAAAGGGAAATTTTGACTTTGGGGTCCATTTGGTTTATCGTAATTGAGGTTAGGTGTCACACTCAATTTTTGAGAAAATGAAATCTTTATATCCACGTAGGATTATCCGTTTCCCCCAAATTTGAGACATGAAAATTTATAATAAAAAAAATTGAAATAGACAAAAATTCTAACTAGGAACTCTTTATAGATATTCGCCCCACAAGTAAATCTCCAATAACTCCGCCTAAAAAATTCTCTAACCTGAAAAAATGCTAATTGGCTACATTTGATATTCACATAATTATTACATAAAATATCTCCTAATTTATATTTTTTATTAATTTAAATATTTTATTTTAATGTAATTATTTTATTTTCATGATTTTACAGGTATTGGAGCTTAAAGGATGAAATCGCATTAACTTGACAAGTTTGAAAGAGCAATTACCGAACACCTACAAAGAGGCATGGACGGTCAAACAACCAAAGTGACCTAAAAGCCCATCTTCGTCTATTTCTTCCTCTCTTCCCCATGGTAGCAACCACAACACACAAGAAATCAGACTCTTCCCCCATTACGCCAATCTTCTTTTTCCTTATCATCCCCCTCGTTGGCGATTCTCACTCGCTCGAAAGACCGGCAACATCCTCCATCTTGCCACCCTTTTTTTTCCTTCTTCTTCCTCACATCACAGATAAACCACCAATAGATTTATTGCCTCCCTGTACTTCTTCTTCTCCACACATCCTCACACGCAGGGGCGGACCTACTAAGGGGCGAGGGCCCCACCAACTTTTAAAATAATTTTATTATATACTTAACCATAAAAAATTTAATTTTATAATGTATAATACAATATGTAAAGTGTTCATTCACATAGGTTTACCTCTTTCTATTGGTGTAGTGTTTCGAAGTTTGTAAGTTTTTGTAAACAACCCGAGTTTGATACTCATCGAGCGTATATTTTTTATGGCTATTCACTATACATTTTGATGGTTATTGATAATTACTATTTTTATCATTGTTACTCGCCTAATTTTTTATTTTCAATACAATTTTATAGTAATTGCAAACATTAAAAAAATTATTTAGTTTAATAAAAGTATTTTTTTGGTCCTCTCGGAGCATATGATTTCTTTATGTGTATACAATTTTGTCATTGTGACATTTCCCTACTTTTTTTGTTTTCAACTCAATTTTATATGTAATTGCAAATATTAAAGCAATGAATTGTTTGTTCACAAGTGGCGTAAAACCTTCAACCAAAAAAATATTTGAAATTAATATCTAAAATAATAACTAAAGAATTCAATGAAAATATATGCCACTAGCCAACTCGTACAAAATTTGAGCCTCATATAAACATTTTTCAATTAAATGTATTAGGATCTTATTATGTTCGTAAATTTGCGATTTTTTTTAGCTTCAATTAGATATTTATCCTAATTATTTTGTGATTTTAGTTATATATTCTAGTTATTACCCTCGTTTGCCCCTTGCTAAGGTTATTGATATTGTAACTTTATTTTGCTTAAAATTGAATTTCACTTAATTCAATTTGGTATATACAATGTATTTTTCTTATTTTACTAACTCGGATAATTTTTTTTTTTTTTTTTGCTTTCCATTTCGCCTTCGCTTGACTAAAATCCTAGGTCCGTCACTGCTCACACGGCCTACATCAAGAATCATCACCACCCTCTCTTCTCGACAACCATGATCAACCCTCAACCCTCCAGAGTCCTTCCTCCTCTCATCCTTGGAGACACAGGGAGAGCTCCATCTCGCCTTCCTGTTCTTCTTCTTCTCCACACATCCTCAATAGAGAGCACACCACAGATCGAACCAGCCACCATCTTGCCACCCTCATCCCTCTCTTTGCCTTAAATCTTTCCCCCACGACTTAAATCTTCATCATCTCGAGACGACAACCTCTCCTCCGTCCTCCCCTTCTCGCAGCAGAGCACACAGCAGTGAAACAACTCGAACCAGCCACCATCTCACCACCCTCTTCCCTCATCTCGCATCTCTTTCTGTCTTCCCCATCATCTGCTTCTCTCTCTCGCAGGCACAGGTGCCATCGCACTGCAAAACAGAGCTTGTCTTCCCCTGCTCTCTTCTTTCTCTCCATTCCTTCTTCTCTATCACTCTCGTGACCTTCGTTCTCTCTCTCTCTCCTCCCTTTCCCTCTTTTCCCTCACTTCGCTTGGTCTTGTTCTCCCTTCCATCTTGATCACATAGTCAGACGCAGGAACAGGGGGAAAAGCAGCGCACAGAGACGTCCCGAAGACGACTTTTGGGAGGGAAAATGACTGAATTTTAAATTCTGGTATTTGCACCCCGACATCTATTTTGTACCACCACAGAACACCTACACTAGCGCTTTTGTTGAGGAGATGAAGTTTGCCCACGCCACTGCTGTGACCACCATAATGATCTTCTAAACTCTCTGCTAAGGCGTAGAAAATTCCATAGGTTTAGTAAAATTTTCTCATGTCTTTTATTGTTATTCGATGCATTGTATGGTTTAACTTGGGTTGATTTGTGAACAAACACATATTACTTTCACCGTGTATGTCATGTATGCATGGTAGTTAAAATTATTCTATGTTTTTGTTTAAGCATGTTTCATTCGTATTAGTTAAACAAGTGATTATTTGTGCCTTAAAAAGACAATTAATGCTAGGGTTTTGCATTTTTATTCAAATCAATTCACTACATTGCTAGGAGACAATAACTAACATTAGTATAATTTTATGAACTTGACGAATGATTCGTAAGTCTTAGCATAATTTTATGTTTTTGTTTAAGCATGTTTCATTCGTATTAGTAAAACATGTGATTAGTTGTGCCTTAAACAGACAATTAATGTTAGAGTTTTGCATCTTTGTTAAAATCAATCCACTACATTGCTAGGAGACAATAAGTAACATTAATATAATTTTATGAACTTGACCAATGATTCGAAAACCTTAGCATCTCTCTCTTTGATTCTCAAACTTCAATTGTTTTTTCTACTTTCCATTAGTTTAGAAATTTTCAATTATTGTAACCCCCTTTCATATTGGTTTAAAAAGAATGTAGTTTTCTATTGTTTCTTCAATCCTCATGGGATCGACTCGTATTTTTCATTATCTACTAGTTAGACAACAATGCACTTGCGGTATAACAATCAGGTTACATTAGCCTATTAATTTAAGTTAGTAAAATCCACATCAATAAGAATTTTCTAACTGAAAAAAGACTCATCGGCTACATTCCAATCAGAACGTGTCCAAAAAACATAAACTTATTTGGGTCAGCAATGTAGCTTGTATGAGTAATTTCTATCTTTATTAAATAAAATAAGTGATATAAAATTTACACACAAGTAAACAATTAATCAAAGACATGTAGTTCCACAATGAGACAAACATATCCCTCTAATAAGTTATGTCATATTTAAATTAAATTTATATTTTACCAATACTTACGTTATGAGGGTTGACCACAACAAGTATAACTTGCATAACGTTGTAGACTTGCCAATCTGCAGAAAATGGCTAGAAACAAACAGGTGTAGTTTCAAAATCAATTTACTTTCAACATAACACAAACCATAGTCATAATGCACTCTTATTAAAATATCAACAAATACACATTTTACCTAAGGGAAGACATGTAATTCGAATTAGCATTTAATTTCTCGGCTTAAGGTAATTTTGCATATATACAAAAAATTTCCTTTTTTATCACAACTGCGCTACTCTCATGTGCCATACACACTTCACCCAGTGTGCCTCTTTTTCATTGGAATCCACTCAGAGCGTATATGTCCTAAGTGGGTTCCACATCGAGGGACTTATCACACTACACCAAATGAACAATTTTGTAACAACCCCCAAACAATATCACTTTTGTGATGTAACAGTCCACCAAACAATTTGAAGTCAAAACTAAATTCAAGCAAAATTTTGAAAAACAGTTTCACAAATAAAGTGATACAATCAATTCGATCATCAAGAATAGTATCACTTGCAGCACCATACTATTCATGGTGATCCAAATATTGTATCACTTCATTTGTGAAACTGTTTGGTGAACTGTTACAGCAAAACATTTTTTTTATTGCTACAAATATGTCAATTTAGTATAATGTCATCTCACCCGAAGTTCGATCCATGAACAGTATATCACTATACGTACATCTGAACTCACATGGAACGGTGCACCCAGTATGCAAGCAAGCATGCATACTAAATCATATACAAAGTATACAAGCAAATCTATACACTAAAATCATTTTTTTTTCAATTCAATTTGTTTTTGGAGAATTGGAAAAGAGCATAAATATCAACCAAATCTCAAATGAAGCTTAGCAAGTCCAGTTGCATCACAATTAAATACTCATATGCACTATAACACATTAACGTACATTCTCTAACCCTTAACATCTCAAGGATCACTATAAAATCCACCAACCAACTTACCAAACAATCAAATTTAATTCATGATATGCAAATATCAAATTGCATAACAATACAAATACTCAAATTCATCTCATAAATAGATGAATCCTCACAAATTAATTTCAAAGTACTAATAGCAAATTCATCTCTAAGGTGAACACGTAACAAAATCTACAATTTGCAAAGTTATCACAATTTATCATGTAAACATCTAATTTCATAATCATATATATTTAATACTACATAATGTTCCCACCTAATTTTCACATAATAAATATTTCAATGATTTAGTTCCAAACATATTGTTCAATCCATATGTATATAATTCTAACTTTCATTCTTACAATAAATAATATTTCTATAATCCACAATTTATACATTTTAATACTATACTATAATATTTATTCTTAAATAAATTAAAAGTGAACTATTTAGCATATACTAAACATAAAACTATAAGTCCTCAAACAAAATTAAATCAGATTATTTTATTCGCAAATAAATACTTAGAATAAAAGTAGTATATAGAGTGAGAAAATCTGTTAATTCTTCGAAATACTCAGAATTAAGCAACCCCAAAGTTCGCCCATAGCCATTTATCACACCTTCAAACCAAGTTGGCATTCTCTGCTAGCGGGGCTTGCCTTACCTAACTGTGAAATATTAACCCACCCAACCTAAGCAAAACTCCCCCAAACCCTAAACCCCGAATTCTCAAATCCCCTTACTCAAAATTCAAAATCTTTTTTTTTCTCAATCTACTGTACCATTGAAACTTATTCTGAAAACCAATATACAAATAGAGCTATTAAGCAGAACCCACAAAGGAAATCACCAAAAACATACAAAACAAACAACAAAACCCTAACTTACTAAGAAGTGAATCAAACATACCATGTGTGGGTACTTCTCTTGATCAACCACCCTTGTGTTCTCAAGCTTTATGTTCAAGTACTGATCCACAGAATGCAAGTCCCCCTAATTGCCAAATCGTTCTTCAGCTCCACCGCCACTTCTCTGCCCACCAAATCCTTGAAATAGGAGAAAAACAACTACAAGAAGAAAAAACCCAACATATCAAAAACACCCCATGAAAGGAACTACAAAACCCATCATCAAAACTGTAAAAAAAAAAAGCAAAAAAATTGACTTTAAAATAGATAAACTCAAAACAACAGATGGGCAAATCATGTTAAAGATTCAATTTTTCAAGACACGAGAAGAGTGAGAGATCTTACCATCTTTTCACCTTTTTCGCTAGAAAGAAAGAAGGGTGGATGGAGAGATCGACGAGACCTTTCGCTTTGGTTTCTTCTTTGGAGCCAAAAACAACTTCTTCTTTGGGGAAGCTCTCTGGTTTCTTCTTCTTTGGAGCCAAAAATGAGAATGAAAACCAAAAAATGAGATTTTAGAATCTTTGCCTCCAACTGGGTTTCACGTGCCAAAGACCCTTCCAGGCACGTGCCCAGGAGGGTCCAGGCGTGAAACCCAAGCTCTCTAGAATCTTTGTTATAACAAGCACCAAGGAGCATACCCAAGTAGGTAATGGGGTAGGCGTGTAATGTGAGTCCGTGTAGAGAAAAGAAATATATATATATATCTATATATATATATATATATTTTTTTTTCCTCATTGTTTTTTTTTCTCTCCCTCCTAGAGATGCTGGAAATGGTCCAATCTCTAGGATGGTGGATGGTATTGGGCTGGCCTAGAGCAGGCATGGCTTTCTAGAAAAATTATTTTTTTTATCTTTCTCTTCTTGTTCTTTTTTTTTCTTTTCTCTCTTTTCTTACGGAGTGATTCTACCTGGCGAGGAAACCAGCGAGGGAGGGAGGACCCTCCATCCCCCTCGTGATGCATTCAAGAGAGGGAAGACACACATCGCGAGGGGGATGGAGGGTCCTCCCTCCCTCGCTGGTTTCCTCGCTGTTTTCCTCGACAATTAGATTTTCCCTTTCTTACGACTTGTTCTTCTATTCTTACTCCTTTTATTTTATTTCCATATGCTTGAATGATCAGAGAAGAGAATCTCTCTTTTCTCTTATTTTCCTCTTTCTTCATCCTATTCCTATTCACTCATCTCTCTCTACCACAAACTCAAACACACACATCACTCTATAAGTTCTCTAATCAATCTAACTCACCCATTTATGTAAAACAATCCCTTTATTTTATTCTTCTTGTTTTGATTACTCTTGGAACCTTAACAAGACCCTCCACACAATTAACCACAAGTACAACAAAATCAGCAACAATAAGTACAACCTACCAAAACCCGACCAACAGATCCGCCATCATTGTGGAGGATCTCGATAAATTTTTTACGGAGAAATAGATGTTTGTGAGCTTATCAGGTATATTGAACTTCATGGATGGAATCTTCTCTTCTTAAGGGGAGGAAGAAAGAAACATGGCTTTTCACAAAGAACAATCATGATTAAATCGATCAGTCGATTTTGCTATAGGGACGAATAAACGCTCAAATTAGCTTCCCTTTTTGCGACTTTTTCCCTTCGAGGTCTCAAAGACTTTAAAGAACCAGATAGCTCCTTCTATCTTCTCTCCTTCCTTCCCTATTCCTTTTTTCCTCCATTTGATTCCTTTTTCTCTGTTTATTTCAAACTCCCAGCTGCTGGGCAAAAAACGGGTGAAAACACATTAAAAATAGGGTTTTAAGTAAAACGGAGGTAGTGGGATAAGGTATTAGACTCTCATTTCCAATGGTCCAAGTTTAAAATAAAAATAGCCTAAAAGCCATATTTTAACCAAACAAAGTAAAAAATCACAATCTAATCAAATAATGTCCAAAACCATGTTATAATCAAACAGAGCCCACATTGGGTTTCACTAATAATTTACTAGATACATTCACACTTTCTACTCTCTTTACCCTCTACAAATAAAACATTCACCTCAAAGGAATCTCGTCTTGATATTAGCAAGGCAAGAGAGTCTGTGTAAATTTGAAAAAAAAAAATTCAACTTTGCAGTTGAAATGAGATTTAAAATATATATTTTCGGTAAGAAGTTATTCAGATCTTATACTCATAGAAAAATTACACATCATACAAGGCAACACATGAAACATGCACTGAATGAAGTTACTACATGCGTATATCTATATTATTTTAATAAGAAACTAAAAATAATAAATTAAAACTTTATGTATATATATTTCGTTAAAGTCATTGAAAAAGAACGGGTGTTACATTAGGGTTCATTTTGAAAATTATTCCAGTTTGGGGTCCAAAATGGCACATTTATCTCATTTGACTCGCCTTGACCAACTTACAGATGTTAACAACTGAGGGTCATTATAATTTTGAGATCCCTTTGATTTATTATAATTGGACTGAGGTTCATTTTGTGAGGGTATTTTTCGATTGGCTAGTCAAAGCGAGTCAATAGGGTTGTTATGTCATTTTGGACTTAGACTGATATAGCTTTTAAAATGAACTCTTAATTCAATTATGATAAATCAAACGGACCCCAAAGAAAAAATAACCGATAAATTAATTAATGAAATAAACTGACTATGCCCACAAATAACGCTTTTCCAATACTAGTATGCTCATTAATTGAGAGAAACACATCTAGCAAGCTCTATGAAAAATACTAAGAAAGATCGCATGAAGTCGATATAGGATTAAACCATAGCTTGGGAGCAAAGTAGAGCCAACGCATCCCTAAAAGGAGGTGATTGATTTTACTACCTTTTATGGAGGGCAAAACCTTAATCCTCACAGCCATTTTGGATCATGTGTGTTTTTCCCATGTTTTTAGAAACTCTTAAATTTACATTTCTAGTTAATTTTTGTGTGTGTTTTCAGTAAATGGGGTTTATAAATCCTGCAAAAATGAAGTTACGGATCATTTTTTAACTAGATAGGCATCATTTTGACTGATAGTTTTTTGTGTGGTTATTTTTTTCTTTTTCATTTTTATTTTTTCTTTGATCTAAAGCTTTAGCCCATCTCATGTTTTGATTTGCTTTAAATTTTTGATGATCAACTAAAATGGTCACATCCCTGAGCCATACACGTGTCATGATGATCCCAAGGAATTATAGGCCTCAGCGTCAGCCCAACACTGATCCGGCCCAAGCGGTTCCATGCCCGCCCAATGCAGTCTGCCAGACGGACTCGAACTCTTACAACCTGCTAGGCCCATATGTCTCACAACTATCCTTAATACCCGTAAGCCCTACTAAGGCAAGTATCTCGAGGATTAGCTTCGGACATGCAACTACAACAGTTCTATGTTTTCAACTAGGAAGCAAATACTAGAGTACCTATCATACAGGGAAACTTCCTCTTATGGAATACCCTCAGATAGGGAACTATCTCTTGCGTATTTAGGAGCACAGGGCTAACATGAAACTTTCATCCTACAACACGACTCCTAATTAAAAAAAGATCTCCACGAATATCTCTTTCCTAAACTTCGCAATCGATGGCCTGGTCGAACAAGGACTCATGTACTATAAATAAGACATGAGGTCTGTAAGCTAAGGAATGCTATAAATTCCCTGTTTACAACATTACACTTTTCTCAGATCCTTGTCTGACTTTAGAATCGGAGTGTCAGCGGCCACAACAACGGTGGTCTGTGGCTCACGTGCGTTACTTGTGTAGGTCAGTAGAACTAAGTCAAAGCATGGAGCGGAAAATGACTGCATCAGTTTGGTGCCGTGTGGGAACGACAAAGTTTTAAAACTTTAACTGGCAAAAACTTGATCATATTTCAAATCATACCGCAAGCACACGGTTATCTATTGAGTTAGATAACCGAAAATATGGGTCGAATCCCACAAGGAGAGCTATAAATTGGAAAACTAATCTTTAAATCTATCTTAAAACTTAACCTAGTTAGAAAATACATGGTTGATGAAGTGATTGAACTAACAGCTAAATAAAAACTATGTAAACAAATTACAATCAAATATGGAGATACTTACGGCTTTAGAGATCACCACCATGGGTTGATGGTTTTGTTAGGCTTATCTCAAGATTTTATTCTTCCAATCATAACTCATCTTTAGATAGGTTCTCACCTCACCTAAAGATGGAAAATTATACAATGAAGCTTATGTAATCAAACCTTGGATAATCATTTCTAAGATTATAAGCATGATCTAAAAGCATATAAGGATTCCATACTTAAATGAAATACCTAATATCTAACAAATCATGTATAACCTTATACTACAATCATATATAAAAAATTAAAGGGGTGGGTTTGTTAGACTCATACTAGTGAAGACATCTTGAATCTATTACTTTAAGAAAGATGAAAACAAGAATAAGAAATGTATCCATGATTATGAAAAACAAAACTTCAATCGATTTCATTAAACATTGACATTCAAGTACAAAGAGTATGCTAATCACAAAGTTGGTCTAATTTACATGAAAGAAATTACCTTGAGAATACCTAATTGAGGTCATCCTCCCATGGGGCTCACTCACACCCTAAGAGGGTGTTTAGCCACTCATGGTAAACCTAAGATTTCTCATGGTGATAAACATAAATAAAATAGGAAAACTTACAGGTAAAACTCTTCAAGACTCTAAATCTCTAACTTTCAATTTTCAAGTTCTCTCAGTATACTCCAAACATGAGATATTTATAGGTGAAGAAGAATGGGAGGTGGAGTAAAATAAGATAAAGATATTGGCATAAAATAAGGAATGTATTGAAAAATAGATAGTGGAGTAGGAGGTGGAGTAAAATAAGGAAAATATGTTGGCATAAAATAAGGAATTGTATTGGAGAATGGATAGTGGAGTAGGAGGTGGAATGTGACACCCCTAAATTTCATAAAACTAATTTATTTTATTTTGAATTAAATAAAATAGGGTTACATTTAATTGAATGTGAATTTTGAAATTTAGGAATTTATTTGGTGAGTTTAGAAGGTGGGTGCTTTCAGAAGTCCAGTGGGGGCGAATAGCCACCCACACTATATAAACAAAAACCCTTCCTTCTTTTCTTCTCTTGTGCAACAGGAAGAATTGTTTTTCTCTTTTTCTTTTTTTTTTCTTCTTCGATGGCGGCAATGGGCAATGGGGAATGGCGGATGAAGCGTGGACGTTGGGGTCCAAGGCGTGGCAAGAATTGGAGGAGGATTTTGACGTGGAAAGGGCTAACTAGGCAACGGTGTTCTCGCTGTTGATTTGGTGGACGTGCTGACTGCTGCGTGACTGATTGTTGCGATGAGATAACGAGCAGAGAAGGGTTGTTGGAGGTGTTGTTTGCAGTGGGTTTTGAAGGGTTGTTGCAGTGGTTTTGAGGGCGTGGAAGGGCTGCGTTACAGGCTGTTCCAGGGTTGATTACATGGTGTTCAAGGACTGTTCCAGGGAGTGAAAGAAGAGTTGTTCCAGGCTGTTTAAAGGGCTGAGTTAAGGACTGTGAAAGCTAAGCGTGATTATTTGAAGCACCACAGTAATTATAACTGGTTGTATGTGTCGCGACTTGCTGCACTTAAAGAATTTGTGTTTATGAAGGCTTTGGAAGAACATGGATTTCCTGTACCTAGTGCCACTGAATGCAATAGGCACTGTGTAGTTATGTCACTTGTCCAAGGTTATCCACTTGTGTAGAACATGGCCTTATTCATTGCGATTTCAACGAATTTAACATCATGATTGATGACAAAGAAAAGGTTACTAGAGAGGCAGAGAAGATAGTGGAGTGGGCTAAACAGGCTTCTGCTAGGATGGATGAATTTGTGATTCATGATGTTGTGTCCAGTGATGATGAAAAGTTCAGATAAGTTTGATTCGATCGGGTTTGGTGCTGGTGGTACTCTATTAGAAATGGAGGATTGCGTGGTGGTCCGATGGCGATGGAGAGGTGTTGGCGGCTTTGTTGAATGGTGTGGACGCCATAAGATTTAAAATCAGTGAGTTTCTTCATTTCTTTTACTGTGAGTTTTCTTCTTTTCTCTTCTGATTTTTGTATGAAGTTGAGAATACTGTGTTGAATGATTTGATCTGAGGTTTGTGAGTTTTAGTTGTTTTGTTTGCTAATCACTGTCGATTACTTATTTGGATTCATCATTGCTTTTGGAAGTTTTGTCGATTCAATGTTATTGAAGTTAATGATCGTAGTAGTGAATTCAAGTCGAATTTGAGGGATTTGTTTGCATTAGGAGAATATACATGTTGTTTGTGTGTAAAATCATGAGTTCGTCTTGAAAGTTAGAATCAGATTTGCTTGTGAAGATCGAAATTAGCAGTTGTCACATTATGCGGGTATGAGTGTGGAATATTTAGTTAACTGGCCCTTCTACATCAGATACAAAGAGTTGCTATTTCAATTTTGATATCCATGTTTCTTGTCATGTATTTTTGTTTTCTGCAATTTGATGAAACATTGATCATACAGTTTGCTGTGAGTGTGTTCTCCCATTCTCCATTTTTGTTTTTCTCTTTCTAGTCTTGTTGGGTGTTTGGGTTTCTTTTGGTTTGATTGGATTTGCAGATTTGATTGATATTTCAATTGGTTTTCTTTGTTGTCAACTATTTCTGTGTTGACAAAAAATCTAGTAGAGAATGACCATCATTTTTCTTGCTGCTCACCTTGATTGCTATGGTTACTGCTTCATTGAAGTTGTTGTCTGGTTAGATGTTTCGAGTTGCTTGGGAATCCTTTATTCCATTTCAGCAATCCCATTTTGGTCATTCCTTGTTTTGCACACAGTCTGCATTTTCTTTTCTATACCTCCTGAAGCAGACCCACTCATTGCTGGAAGCAGGAAATGCAGGATGTTTGTAATTTAGATTAAGGTTGCCTTAAATGTGTGGTTAAGTGAGGGTAGTGAAGAAGATGTTGGCTGTATTTAGTCAGCCTGTTTACAATAACCAAAATCACTGTCTTGTTGATTGGAAGGTGAGAATCCCTCTATAAAATCCATGGCTATATGTTGCCATGCGTGATCCGGAATGGGGAGAGGTTGGAGAAGTCCTTTGTAGTCTGAATTATCATTTTTATTCCTTTGACATATGTTACAGTCAGTGATATATTTGGTCACATGAGTCTTCATGCCCGTCCAATGAAAATACTGTCTGAGCCTTTGATAAGTGGCTTGAATGCCTGAATGACCACCTAGAGCCAAATTATGCATGTTGTTCAATAGTTGTGCTCTTAGATTTCTTGTAGAGCCAATGTATAGCCTGCCCTTGCATAAGAGGAGTCCATTCTTGACATAATAGTGAGGTAGTGAGTCAGGATGTATGTTAAACTGCTGAATGATGCTAGGTGTTTGATGATCTTGATTGCTTAGAACTTCCTGTATCCACTAAGGAGTAAGAGAAGTAAGAGTTAAGCAAGTACTTGTATCTGCCACTTCCATTGATTCTGAACTTGTGCTGTGAATGCATCTAGACAAGGCATCTGCTGCCTGATTTTTAGCCCCTCTCTTGTAGAATATTTCATAATCATAGCCAAGAAGTTTTGATAGCCATTTTTGGTGTGTCATAGTAGTAACCTGTCACGCTCCGTCATTGAGCAGGCGTCTTATAGTTGGACTGATTTTGTGTAGGTTTTGACAAGGGTTTTGAGTAAGTACAGTATCATGCTATATCCAAAAAGTTTTCTGTTTGAGTCTAGTTTTTAAAGGATCTTACGGTATCATAATCTGAGTTTTGTACAGGAAGATATACTCATTTTAGTGACAATAGGTAAATCAGCCGAAGGCTGACAGATGGTATGCTTTGTTTGTAAAATCTGTATTGTTATAGACATAATGATGGGGTATGCCTTATGTGGTTACAAACCTCTTGGTGTCTACTTTCCTTTGTCCCAAACTATATGCAATTTGGGGTTCTAACGTGAGAGTTATGTACATTTGAGTGATGATTGGTCAAGTTATCCGGTTAGGACAGCTTGTTCATTTCGGTTTTGTTGGCAAAGTTATTTGTTTGACTGTTTTGGGATGGGAACATAGTTGTTTAGGCTCTACCTTGGGTTGTCTTGAGTTGCATTTGATGTAAAGAAAAATATTGTTTGGAGTCGAATGAGGTTGGTTGCTCTTCTTCTATTTTGTTTCTATTATGTGCATTTGTACACAAACAAGGGTGAAGTTATATTTATTAAGGGAAACTTAGGTTCAAGGCTTTTGTTAAAGACAGGAAAGAATACTATGGAAATTACTTGTAATACATTTGAACAGTTTGTATTTTTGGTTTCTTAGGAAGTATAATTAGATAATATAATTCAAGTTTGGGGTTCTCATTAGTGACCTTTCATGGAGTTTATCAGAAACAGAACTCAATTGTATTATGTTTTGCTTAATTGAATGTCATATTTCTTATTAAGGCATTGTAAGCTAAGTTAGCTCACACAGAAATCAGTGTTTAAGAAAGGCTATTAGATATGGCTGTGTTTGGCTTGTTTAAACTACAGTTATTATAAGTTAATAGTGATGCTTGAGATGTGAATGGTTGATGAATATTAATGCATTGTGATAAATTTGGAGATTTGTATTATTATGCCTATTGACTTGTTTATGCATTATGAAGAATTTGAATATTTGAATCAAGGAGTGCCTTGATTGCCATGTTGTTATAGAGCATGATTAATGAATATGCTATGTTTTCCCCAAAAATGTGGGTGGATATGATTGTGAATCGATTTATGTATGACAAAATGTCATTGTGGAGAAATTCTGAATTATCAAAAATAAATGATATTGGTAAACCTTGATTTCTGAAAATATAAACCACTTGGACTTGTATCATTTAGAACTACCACACCTCTTTTCACTACACCAAAAACCCCCATTAGCAACGGTTCTATACCGTGGGTGTAAGCCATTGCCACGGCTAAGAGCCGTGGACTACAGGGGCGTCGCGAAATCCTTTGTAACGGCTATAAACCGTTGCTAAAATTGTAGCAACGGTTTTATATTCAGAACGGTTGATGCTTTAGCCACGGTTCTAAACCGTTGCTACAAGTTTAGCAACGGTTTTAAGCCGTGGCAAGTTTAGCAACGGCTTAAAACCGTGGCCAGACTTGCCACGGCTTAAAACCGTTGCTAAACTTTTAGCCACGGTTTTAAGCCGTGGCTAGTAAAATTTTTTTTTTTTTTTTTTTTTTTTGCTATCAAATGACTTTTGATTACATCTTATGGGTAAGTATAATTCAGCACGTGCATCAAATAAATAAAATTTAATATGACTTTTTATTAAATTTAAAAATAGCATTTACAACCTCTGATCAGCAAATTCCAACAATTGTTTTCAAGCAATTCATTACAGCAGCAACATTTACAAACAGCAGCTTCCTGATCAGCAACATTTCAACCTCTGATCAGCATTTACAATTGTTTTCAAGCAATTCAAGCAATGCAAACAACGACATGCACTAGCAGCTTCCTGCTCGACGCGTCTCCTTGCTCCTGCAGTGCCAAGGGCACCGTGTAAAACAGGGGAGAACCCATGCTGAAAGCTCCTATCAGCTTCTATGTGCTCAGTGCACATGCAGTCCAGCCAGCCTCGCAAATGGAAACTGACAGAAACCAGGCTGAGTGCACCTCGTTCCTGCGCGCATTGTGATCCTCGCAGCTGAATCGCCTACACCGCCCCTGCAGGCCAAACAGAGCCGCAAAGCAGATAATCACCCCCTGAGTGGAATTCAAATAACATACCTGAAATTTACAGAGCAAAGCCTGGAATTTGTAAACTGAAATTTTAGACAAATACAAAACTCCTATGATTATCATGATGAGTCCCTGACAATTAGCATTATCTTCGAAGACACAAAATTTAACATTCCATAGATGTTAGTTTTAATAAACTCTATCATGAAATAAAAAATTTCAACAATTTAAAAGCGGCCTCAATAATGTCTGCTTGAAGTTATCAGCTACAAATGACAATGCAATAAAAAATCATTGTACCCCTTCATCATCAAGATTTGGAATTGGAAATATCAAAAACAAAGTGTATGAATTATCAAAAGTAACTACAATTCAAAATGTTGGAGTGAAATATGAGTGACAAAAAAAAAAAAGAATGAGCAGTAGCAGATTTCAAATACATACACGACCCTAAAATTTACAGAACCTGAGATCTCTGCACCATTTGAAGTTCCAAGTTTATGCTGCAACTTCTGTTGCCCAAGAGGCTCAAAGTGGTCTCGAAATTCCCAAAATAGGTTTGGCTCGAACCACTAGAATACAATCTAGATATCAGAAAAACTTGGAAAAAATGAGAAGATGCTGTTAGGAAAAGGAAGTTGAGAATAGTTACAGTGGTCAAGTATGCCACCTTTGAATAGTAGATAACCACACCTTGGCCTTCTGGTCGAGAAATCCATTGAGATGCATGACACCAATCCACTTCAGGTTGCTTCATCACTTCCACATAAAATCTCTCGTACTCAAATGGAGAGTGCTACATGAAAATAGTCCATGTTAATCAAATGCTTTTAACTGTTTAATAGAAAATGTAAAGGGGTAGTTTCCTACCTATCTTGGTAAAACCACTACTTCATCATAGCTTAGATGCCACTCCAACACCACCACCTCATCCTCAATGGGATTTCAGGTGTCAAATTAACCATATTATCTCTATTAAACAACCCGAAGGAGGTACGAGGTTTTAGCTCCAATTTTCTAATAGTTGCCAGTATTCAAACTCCAGTAACGCACCTCCAAAACAACAGTATATATCTATCTATATTCGTGCATATTTGACGCATGCATTTCATGTAAAAAACAGTCTTTGTCCTTGACCTCCAGTCAATGCACTGTCACATGGAAAGAGGATATAGGCAAGTGAAAAAGAGGATATAAGCCTTTTGTTAACTATGAAGTGAAAAAGTGATCATTTGATCACTATGTCTATATAAATATAATGTGATCATTTGATCACTATGTCTATATAAATATAATGTAAAAAAAAGGGGCAAGCCCTATATTGAATGAAAGAATCTCAATGCCCCTCTATATGTAAAAAAAAGGGGCAAGCCATATCAAAATAACTATATGATAACTGAAAGCTAAATAGCCAATTGAGACTGACAGAGAAAAAGAAACATGTCAAACACAAACACACATGCACTAGACCATATAACCCAACAAGTAATAAGAAAGAAACCAAAAAGAAATATAACTCAATCAATTTTTTCTTTTCTTATAACAGGGAATGCAAAAATTTTAAATGAACAAAGAAACCAAAATTTTCATGGCACTGAACTAATGAACTATAGAGGCAAACCAAACCCAATGAAAAATCTCATTGTCGTAATAAGAAAATGAATATAGGAAAAGAGCTTACTACACATTCTTAAGAGAAGAAGAAGAAAGTAAGCAAAAATGAAGGATATGTTGTGATCTACAAACTAGCAACAAGTAAAATGACAACAAAAATACATCATATTTGAGCTAAAAGCAAACATGACGCAGGATGCAACTAATGAGTAAATTTTTTATATCATGAATATAAACGAAAAGAGAACGACGTACCAGGCTCCTTGCCCATAAAACATAGCCACCTGCTCTATTTTTCCTCGAAACAAACACAACAGACCTGCTGTGTTTTTCCTTGAAAAAATAGAGCAACTGCAGCCAATTCCTCTGCGCCTGCGCCTTACACCTTCCAGCCATCGCTGCCCTGTTTCTGAACAGAAACAGAGCAAAACAACTCTGTCCCAAAATCAGACTTTAAAAGTACAGATAACAGCACTTGGAGGGTCCATCTTTGCATGTTTCATAGCAGCATCAACCACATCTTCGGCCATGCTGAAATTCAGAGTTAGCGCAAAGTATTAAAATTATCAGAAAAAATTCATCAGAAAAAATTCTGCTACTGCAAAGTGAATACACTCTGATAACTAAAAGATACTATATTGGGAAGGATTAATTAAAGAAAATTTTGTACACAATTGTTCACAGCTAATTATGATTGGAAATGAGATTCATCCAATAAACAGAAAAGAATTAATCAGTGAATGATGATCTTAATTGACTATGAAAAAACATGAAGGGTATTTCA
Source organism: Berberis vulgaris (assembly GCA_963556465.1). Classification (NCBI taxonomy): domain Eukaryota; kingdom Viridiplantae; phylum Streptophyta; class Magnoliopsida; order Ranunculales; family Berberidaceae; genus Berberis; species Berberis vulgaris. The sequence goes on along the minus strand of OY747125.1, from coordinate 79,090,864 downwards.
CTTGTTCTCTGACTACCCACACATAACTCATGTTCCTAGCGACTAAGATGGAAAAATTACGAGTTCATTCATGTCTTTGCAGTTACCTCTTCGAACAGGAGAAGAAGTAGAATAATGTTTAAAGCTGGAAATATCGAAATTCTCTATAAACCTCTGATCTGAGACTCTGGCTTTTTCAGCAGCAAAACAACGATATTCATTGAAGATGGATGACAGACACCATCTTTGCAGTTTTCTCAAACATCCAACGAGAGTACCTGTTCAGTGCTGAAAAAAAACACAATTCCCAAATTAGAAGATTCGGATATAGAAACAAATGTTTTATACTGGATATTAACTATATACACACCTTCCCTCGATTGCAATGAATTAAGAGTGGGTGGTTCTTCTCATCTGCATGGCAGAAAAATGTACTTATAACAACTGTAATTCAATTAAAAGGGAACAATAAACTGGAAGGGCTTATAGATTTCCTATACCAAGGACAACTATAAGTGCCTCGCGGATCTTATCCTCAGGTATGCTCATATTAGACTCCGGTATGGATGAGCTCCGCTGTTAAAACACAGAAAATTGACTTTCAGATGCAGAAGGTGAATTACTTTTACATAGAGTTCATGAAACTTAATTCCAAACTTAATGAGGTGCATCATAGAAAACTTAAATATTTCATATCCAACGGCAGAAAGCATTATATATCAGCTATAGGGTTTCCTAACTTCAAACTGATTGGTCAAGCGAAATGGTCTCCCTCTGGACTTAATAAGGTTTGTTCCATCCTCATGCAGGCATTTCACCTGTCAAGGAACAAGGACTACCTATTATTCTCGGTGAGTCTAATCTCAGTTAAGCTGGTTTCTTGGTAGGCCATCTCGGATCAGTCTATCATATATTATAGTCTACCACGTATACAAATAGATGTCGTAGCCAAGAGCAAATAAAATCAATGGATAATTCATTTACAATTTGTTAAATTAACTGAGCCCAACAATTATAATGTTTACTTATGTGCTAAGGCAAAAAAAAATGGTAACAAGAAAAGAATTTTTTTTGGTAGGTGTTGGAATTGTGGCAAGCAGGGTCACTTATGGGGCCTGATTGGCAATAAAAAAAGGCCCCAATAGTCACAGATTTAGTGGTAAGATGATCCTCTTGATGGGTCTTGGTAAAGATAGATTTGTTCTGCATAGTGATGCCACGTATTAGACATGAATGACATTGCATTAATCACACAACTCAAAGAATAACATTAGTGAAATAAACCTTTTTGTTTACTAAAAGAAAGATAATAATGATACAATAAGTTAGTAACAATTTCTTTCTTGCATAGTAACATTAGTGCACATTAGATCTTTTGAGACAATGTAGTTCCTGATACCTGGTTACAATTTTAAAAATGAAAGTGAGTTCAGCATCCTCTTTCAAACAAATTTAGAATCCAAAATATATAATATGAAACGACAATTGCACAAAGGACGGGAAAAGTAAATTAACACCAAAGAAAATATGAGAGGACCTATAATAGGAATAATCCACGTGAAAAATAGTGACAAAAGAATAATGTAGAGAAGTAGCTTCTAAACTAACAACTTACCGGGTACTTTGCATCTCCGACAAATGTAGTCTGGTGGAGGTTTCTTTGGCTCCAAAATGGTGCACCAATCTTAAAAACCAAAATTAAATCTCATATTAGAATTCAACAGATGACAAGCTGAAAGGCGTAAAAATGAAATACAAACAAGTACACTTCGGTAAAAAATGCAGTGGACAGCATTTTATTGATTGTCTGAATAACACCACTCTGCCGCAATATCAAAGAGAAAATAAAGTTAATCAAATGCATGAGCACAAGCAAGTCAATGAACACAAGTGTTGCATAAAACTGGAGAAAACTTCTACTCGTGTAATGTGTTACGCATCGTGTCCTTTTGTTGGATTTTCAATTCTTTGTCATTGTATGGTAGCCTAGATCAACCTATCTTGTTTCCTATTTTTCGTTTCTTGATGAGTTAATTTTATTGATTAGAATAAAAGCACCCTAGGCTTCATTTTTTATAATGTTTGGTATAAAAAGCACCCCGATTTTATTGATTAAAATAAAAGCACCCCAATTTTAATGTTTGGTATCATTTGCAAAATTTGGTTATTGTATTCATTTAGCAAACCTCTCACTTTAGCACCCCAATGCACTATTTCAACTTTCAATGTCACCACCGCTAACTAACATATATTTACAACTACCACTTCAACTCTACGACTACACCACCGCTAGCGCCATGCATAAACCATCACCACCGCTAGCACCATGCCACAACCAACAACACCACAACCACCATAGCATAACCAACATTGACACCTTCACAACCACCCCACCACTGCTACAACCACCGTATCATAATCATCACAATCACCAACACCATGTACATAACCAAATATTAGTCGAAAGTTGCATTGGTTTTGTTAATTACTATCGATCAACCATAAAGAAATGCATCATAAACTATTGCAATTGTGTTAATTTGCAAAATACATTATTATACAACGCACCAAACAAAGCCCTACTACATATTTATACTGCAAATTTTTCTTTTACTGATCGACAATCACCAAAAGTGTATGCATTTATACCCATCAAATTCAAGTGTCTAATTTAATGTTTTTATGTTGGTTCTGCTCCATAGCCGCAAAGACCAACAACTTGCATATCATCATTACTCATCAGAAAAATTGTAAACTCTGCACAGAAGCGATATAGAGATGAATCCCAACTGACTAATCAAAGAACTTCCACAAATCAAGCAAGGGTTCACAAAAGGGAAATCATTGTTTTTAATCAGAAAAATAAAGGAGAGGCAGGCAATACATGTGAGAAACTCCCACTGTGAAGAAGAATAAATAGTGCATAGTGATTGGACTTACGTATTCATATGAAAAGGCATGATGATTAAACTACCCCAATTAGTCCCAAACACCATAAGATGGCCTTAATCTCCCGATATATTTGAGATATATCTTTGTAAGAGTCAAAATGAGCAAAAAAATGTATGCTTAAAGCAAGAAGCAAAGCAACGACAATTGCTTCACTTTGGCCAAAACGAAAAACAAAAAAAACCAAAACCAAAACAAAAACAAAACAAAAAATGCCTTGAATACCTTGGTAAGATTGTAAGAATTAGTACACCCCTGGCATGCCATTCCTTCCTAATAGTACCCAAAGCATCATAGAGGACAACCTCTCCCACACCATGCCCTTTAGAAGACAAAACCTATTACTCCACTTTAGCCAATGATGGAAAGCAATCGAGCAAAGGGATACCAAACCCACTAACCAGCTTCGACCAAACCTTAGTAACAACACAACATTCAAAGGATAGATGTCAAATTGATTACACATGGGAAAAGCGCAAAACACAGCGACTGGGGATCAAAAACCCTATCTTGGAAAGGTTGTCAATTGTACGAATTTTACCATGTGTAATACACCAAAGCAAGAAATAGACTTTTTTTTTTCAAAATATGGAACCTGTGAATATGATTCTGGAGCCCCTATAGAGAAATCCTAATTCTCAAGACAATAATTCTCCCTAGCCAAAAATTTAACAACCAAAAAAAAAATCTCAAAGTTATGGCCCTTACTTGTAATAACTAATAAAAGAGAGGAGGTACGCCTTCTTTTTAGACATAGATTTCAGTACACTTCATTGAAGAATCAACTAAGAAATTAAAAAAGCTACTTACAGGAAGCATCACATAGACAGGAAGATAAGGGGTCCCAGTGAAATCATTTGCATTTTCCCTAGGCTGAATATCCTGCATGAGTTGTACCGATATACATTGGAAAATCAAATACCATAAAGGACTTTAGTTTGTAAAGCAACAGTTAACCAAATAAACACTCTGTAATCAGGAAGGGTATACCTCATTCTTATCGGAAAATCAAAGTTTGAATCTTGCACACTTGAGCTATTTGAATATGAAATAATCCGAGTTTCAATGGAAATTGATCTATTTGAATGAAAATTATTCTACATTTGAATTCAAAGAGATAAACTAATACTATTAGATCGAAGTAGCCATAGCAAAGAAAAAGAAATAGTATAAGATGGAAGGAATACCTGGCGAGAAGAGAGAAACTCAATTTTAACAAACAAATGGTGAGCGAAAGATCAAAACAACAACTGGATTTGTTATGAACACGAACAAATCAACACCTTCTTCTACTAGATTTGCAATAATCAAGTTCAAATCAGTGAAAATTACTGAAAAATGATAAATCAGAACAGAAACAGAACCAAAAATGATGAATCAATTAGAAGCTCGAATTCTCCCTCTCTCTTTCCTTCTCCTTCTCTTTCTCCTTCTCTCTTTCCCTCTCCTTGAAATTTTAGGGTTAGATGCAAAGGGTTGAAAAGGGGGAAATGCAGCGGGAACGCGCGGGAAGAAAAAAATTTTCGCAAAATTTCACCCGCCTGAAATCGACCTAATTCTCCACACCTTCACGTGCAACGCACGTGCACGTTTGCAACGGTTTTAAGCCGTGGGTAACTATAGCCACGGTTTTTAGCCGTGGCAAACACACCAACGGTTTAGAACCGTGGCCAAGCCTTTTTTTAGCCACGGTTTTAAGCCGTTGGGCACTATAGCCACGGTTTTTAGCCGTGGCAAACACACCAACGGCTTAGAACCGTGGCCACCCCTGTGTAGCTAATCAGGTCTTTTGGTGTAGTGTTTGTTTACTATTTCCCCTCTCTTACTAGAGAAACTAAATGACCAGAGGGTCGTCATGCGGAGTTGGGGCACCCATTTCTTACTAGAAAAACTAAAATAACCTTCGGGTTAGTATTGCGGAAATGAGGTGAATTGTTATGCCTAAGATAGGCTTTGATATTTATCCGTAAAAAATGTGACGTGAGTTTATGCGCATTGATAGCCTAAGGGTGGCTTTTGGTACTCATATAGTTAGGAGTATCCGTGATGCATGCCTGTATGTGATGTCCCCACTTGGGCATGGATGACGGAGTAGTCCTCCTTTATATGAGAGAGGCATACGGGCATGTATGTTCGGCACGGAGGTGGTGCGAATGAAGTATTGTCTAAGTGATCAATTCGTCAAAAGATGAAACAAATTCAAATAAAAATGAATAGATTACGTTTATTTTGGTTTCTAATCCTTTTCATGCAGGATGGCAAGTCCACTAATTTTTCTGCAGGTCAGACTTGCCATAGTCGACTCCTATAGGGTAAGTACAAGTAAATGCATTTTTACTTAATTGAGATGATGATATGATGGCCTCGATGAGGAACTAACTTCTTGGAACTGTGTTTTCTTGCATCACACTTTTGCCTCGTTGAGGAACTATCTGTTGGTGTGTTTGTGTTTAGCTTGATGTTTATCACGTGCGATTTTATTGATTTTGGGATGAAGATTTCTCACACCAGCTTTATTGCTGACCCAAGTGAGCTTTCGCTTCTTGGGTACATTCCTTTGGGAATGTAGCCGATTAGCTTTTCAGGTTTAGCGACTTTTGAACAGCGTTACTGGAGTTTCGCTAGTGGGGCTAGCGACGTCAGTTTTTCCTGGTTAGAGTTTTGTTAAAAAATTTATTTTGTTCCTATTTTCTGAACTATATTTTTGTCATTGCTACTAAATGTTTCTGTTGTTATTGAATTTCACGTCCCGAGTTTTGGGGAAACGGATAATCCTATGTGGATTTTAGGATTTCATTTTTCTTCGAAAATCGGGGCGTGACATGGAATGTGTAGAGATTCATTTTGCTATGTTGAAGTTTTCATGTGGATGTTCAATTTGATTTTCTCGAGATTCGTAGATTACGATACTTTTTTGGGCTTGATTTCATGGGCCTTTGGGCTTGAAAATCCTTGATCCTTGACAATGCAAGTGTGAACTTCCAATGTGCTTTTTAGTTGTTGAACTTAGCCTTATTGTGTCATTTTGTGCATATTTGATGATTAATACTTGAATTTCTGCATTATACACAAAATAAACGTAATGAGAGTATTTTATTAATTAATATGACATAACAAATATAGAATTAGGGGCGTAAAATGTATCATTTATAAGCCTAGCAAATCCCCCCAAACCTACATTTTGCTAGTCCTCGAGCAAAAGAAAAATAAAAACTAACTCACTTTCGTAGGAATCACGATTACATTTAACATATGTAATAAGCATTTAAACCTCTAGGTTCCCCTAGTGGACGAGTTGTAGCCTCGTGAGGGTTTCTAGAAATGATACCCACAAACATTTGTGATACTCAGGACTCAGACTAAAAACTTGGTCAAAAATAATTTTTTTCTTATTTAACCTCAGAGAGTTCCTACTTGAATGCGTAAGCCTTAAGAAATGTATTCTTGTAACTTATTGGTCAATATTAAGTCAATAAGTGACTTCAGTAAACACTGCACAAAAAGACATAGAAATCATTGATTCAAATTTATATTAAGAGTTTGATCATCTTCTTTGTTGCAAACTTTAATTTAAAAGTGGACATATCTCTGGTTCACATTCTAGAAAATTCGCTTCAACTTCAAATCTCACAAGGTATATAATCACTCAGAATGAAATCACTCAAAGATTTGACTATTTTTTTTCTCAAATGTGTGTGAATAAGATGAAACAATGAATAAGAGATAGTTCACATACAAAACAAAGGATGAGAATTCGAGAATACAATAAATATGATCTCAAGAAGGAATATCATCCGCTGAGAATGTTGATTCATTCACCACAGTATTCACCTTCCACACTTTGGCCATATTTTCCTAAGGATGAAAAGATTTTGACTAGGTTATGACGGAGCTTAGGACAGAGTAACATTGAAGATTAAGGACAAACAAAAGTACTTTTGATAAGGTTAGAAGTCTTCTTTAAGTGTTGAACTTCATGGATTGGCTTAACTCATTCTTTTCTATTAAAGAGCTTTACATCTTCATGGATGTGAAAAATATAGGCATTTTTTTTTGTGATAGCCTTGTACAAAATGGTAATGAGATATGAAACTCTTTCTACAATTTTTTGGCACTAAGAACTATATACCTATTCTATTGATGGTGATAAAACCTTTTTCTTTTATCATTCATCTCCAACCTTTCTCAAAAGCACGAGGATCTGGAAAACATAATTGGGTTTATCGATTAGTGGGTTAAAACAAAACTGTTAATATGACAGGCTTCAAATAGGCTCTAAGGGTAAACAATATATGGGTAGGTTAAAATGCTCAATCTAGGCAAACAACTGACTTTTCTTCCTTTCTTAAGAATTACATGGTTTCTATGCCTTGGGTGAATTTCAAAACGTACTGTGGTGGTGTGATTCAACTTTGATGTTTTATTTTCAGTTTTTGACAGAAACAAAAATTTATAGAGATCATGCAACAAGATAATGTAGGACTCAAGAAATTCAGAATAAGCGTATAACCCATAGAAATGAAAAAGGCTAGAAATCTCACAGGGTTCAAGTCTCCACTATTATTCTCATGTTCACCAGATATTAATGTAAACTTGTAGAAAATGCCTAGCTTATGAGTAGTACAAACTTTTTTCAAATATTGACAAACTACTAACTATCAAAGTTTCAAATCCTACCCTCAGATGCCTTTGCAACTAGATATGAAACCTAATCTCATCATGGATAAGTACTCGGGTAATAAAGACGATCCCCCCCCCCCCCCCCCCCCCCCCATTTTGAAATGAGACATTAGATTTTTGAAATCTCTCCCCCCAAACCTAAATCAAACATTGTCCTCAATGTTCTTAGTAAAACACTGTGGGTCAAAAGAAGAACAACAATGTAAATGAAAAAAAGGGTAGAGAGCACCGTAAACTTGTTTTATACTCAAATGAATGTTGTCCAAAACAAGCCATGACCTGTAGAAATAGTTAAAACAAAAAACAAAAAATGGTATTCCTGACCAACAGGTCTTTAACTTCCCCAGAAATATGTGAAGGCGAGAATTGTACAAAAGTACATATTGACCTGGTTGAAACTTTTTTTGCATGATTTGACTGTCATGGACCTTTTTCATCTTATCCTTATACCTCTTGGATAGATCGTATGCATCATTTATGAGTTCATCAAGCTCATTTAGTTGCAACTTTCTATGTTCATCAGCTTTATCGATGTCAAAGTTAAGATGTTTGATTGCCCAAAAAGCTTAATGTTCGAGCTCAACAGGTAAATGACAAGGTTTGCCAAATACTAGACAGTAGGGCGACATTCCTATGGGGCTCTTGAATGCAGTGCGGTAAGCCCAAAGAGACTTGGGCAATCTTAAACTCCAATCCTTTTTATCTGGTCAGACAGTTTTTTCAAGGATTTGTTTGATTTGCCAGTTGGAAACTTCTACCTGACCACTTGTTTGCGGATGGTATGATACAACAACCTTGTGGATAACTCCATACTTTTTCATGAAGTTATCAAACACTTTACTGCAAAAATGGGAACCTCTATCACTGATAATTGCATGAGGTGTGACAAAACAGGCAAAAATGTACTCCTTTAAGAAGTTGACTACAACCCTGTGGTCATTGGTTCTACAAGCTATGGCTTCAATCCATTTGGAGACATATTCTACCGCAACAAAGATGTAGGTGAAACCATATGAAATTGGGAATGGTCCCATGAAATCAATACCCCATACATCAAAGAGCTCCACAATCAGAATTGGAGTCAAAGGCATCATGTGTCTACGAGATATATGCCCTAATTGTTGACATTTTGTACAAGCTTGACAGTACACATGGGCATCTTGAAAAAGGGTGGGCCAATAGAAACCGCATTGCAAAACTTTTGCAGCAGTCTTTTTTGCACTAAAATGGCCTCCACGGGTATGATCATGGCAAAATGCCAAGACCTCTCTCTGGTCCAACTTAGGGATGCATCTATGAATGATTTGATCTGGACATTATTTGAAGAGATAAGGATCATCCCAAGAAAAATACTTGACCATGGATAGAAACTTGAACTTATCTTGCCTAGACCAATGTTCTGGAATTTTCTCTGTAGCAAGAAAGTTCACAATGTCAGCATACCAAAGTGGTTGTGACTGGACAAGAGTGATCATCATTAATTGCTCATCAGGGAAAGTTTTTGTTATTGGTAACGATCATTTCTCTGACTCCACAATTATTCTGGATAAGTGGTCAGCAATCACATTTTCCATTCCTTTTTTGTCTCAAATTTCTAGATTAAACTCTTGAAGCAATAAGACCCATAAGAACAAACGTGGTTTTGCATCATTTTTAGATAAAGGGTACTTCAAAGTAGCATGATCAGTGTAGATAATCACTTTGGATCCAATGAGGTAAGATCTAAATTTTTCAAGGGCAAAAACAAATGCCAACAACTCTTTCTCCGTGGTGGAATAATTGAGTTGCGCGCCATCGAGAATCTTACTCGCATAATGGATTGCATGGGAACGTTTATCAATTCGTTGTCCCAACACAGTGCCTATGGCATAATCAGACGCATCACACATTATCTCAAAAGGAACACTCCAGTCAGGTGGACGAATAATGGGTGTTGAGGTAAGTTCAGACTTCAACTGCTCAAACCCCTTCAAGCACTCATCATTAAAATCAAACAAGGAATCTTTGGCAAAAAGTGCACACAAGGATCTCGCAATTTTTCTGAAATCCTTGATGAACTGACGATAGAAACTAGCATGTCCTAAAAAGGATCGAATTTCTTTGATAGTTCTTGTAAACTAGCTTTGGTGTTAACTTTGGCTTTGTCTACTTCCACATCTCTTTTTGAAATTATGTCAACCATGAAATGACATTTTTCCCAACTGAGTACAAGGTTTTTCTCCTTACATCTTTCTAACACAAGGGTTAGATGATTCAAACATTGATCAAAGCTAGAACGTATAACAAATAAGTCATCCATGAAGAATTCCAGAAATCTTTCTACCATATCGGAGAAAATACTCAACATGCATATTTGGAATTGTGAGTGCATTGCACAAACCAAATGCAAAGGCACTGAATGAACAAGTAAAGGTGGTTTTGTCTTGATCTGCTTGGACAATTGAAATTTGGTTGTAGCCAGAGTAACCATCGAGAAAACAGTAATACTTATTACCAGCTAACCTCTCTAACATTTTATCAATAGAGGGGATAGGGAAATGGTATTTCCTAGTCATCGAGTTTAGCCTTCGATAGTCAATACAGACTCGCCATCCGGTTTGGACACGAGTAGGCACCAACTCATCAACGTCGCTCTTTACAACGGTGATGCTAGATTTCTTGGGCACTACTTGAACTAGGCTAACCCATTGACTATCAGAGATTGGGTATATAATATGTGCATCTAGAAGCTTAATCGGCTCTCCTCTCACAACTTCCTTCATTGTAGGATTTAGTCTCCTTTGTGGTTCTCTAGAGGTTTTTGTATTATCTTCGAGATGGATCTTGTGCATCACCACATACGGACTTATTCCCTTAATGTCTGCAATAGACCAGCCATTTCTCTCTTTATGCTTTTGAAGCACTTTCACTAATTTACCTTCCTGTTCTTTATCTAAGTGAGTAGAAATGATAACAGGCAAGGTATTATTGTCTCCTAAGAATGTGTATTTCAAATAGTTGGGCAATGGTTTGAGTTCTAGCTTCGGTGGCTCAACTAATGAAGGAATTTGTGGTTTGCTACCAATGGGTAAATGTTCTACCTTTGATTTCCATGCATCAGTGTCAAGGAAGTGAATGGAGTAAAATCAAGAATTGACTTCTCTAATGGCATTTTCCTCATCGAAGTCCAAATCAAAATGTGTTAAACATTCCTCCAACGAGTCACTATAGCATTGTCTCAGAAGAAACTTTTCACTAAGGCATTCTATCATGTTTACTTCCTCCCGACATTCTTCCTCAACTGGTTGTTGGACATTATGGAATACATTAAGCTCAACAGTCACGTTTCCAAAGGACAACTTCATGATACCATTTCTGCAGTGGATTATGGCATTTGATGTTGCTAAGAATGGACGACCTAAAATGACCGGGATTTGGTTTTTGAAATTTGTGACTGGGTCAGTGTCTAACACCATGAAGTCCACTGGGAAGTATAATTTTTCAACCTGAACAAGCACATCTTCAACAATTCCCCTTGGAACCTTGATGGACCTATAAACTAACTGAAGGGTGATGGAAGTTGATTTTAACTCCATTAAATCTAGAGTTTTGTACACTGAAAATGACAATAGATTCACACTTGCTCCTAGATCTAGCAAAGCTTGCTTGATCTAATTCTCACCTATTCTCAAGGCAATGGTTGGACAACCTAGGTCTTTGTACTTTACAGCAGTCGTTGTTGGATGTACAATGAGGGTTGTTCTGCTAGAAAGGCTTGTCGAGACACATTGATTTTCCATTTCACAGTACACAGATCTTTGAGAAACTTGGTATACGAAGGTATTTGCTTGATGACTTCTAAGAAGGGTATGTTGATGTTCACTTGTTTAAACACTTCTAAGATGTCAGTATTCAAATGACATTTCCTTGGTGGTAAAAGTCTCTCAGGGTATGGAGCTTTTGAGACTAAGGGCTTCATTGATTGTGGTTCTTGGTTTTTCTTAGGAACCGTGTTCCTAATTGGTAGACTCTTGGGCACTTGGGTCTTTTTTTCCTTTTCTTGAGACTAAACTGGTTCAATCTCTTTGGGTGACTCAACCTTATTGTTAACTTGTTTACCACTCCTAAGGTTCATAATGGATTTTATTTCCTCATGTTGGACATCTTGGTTTGAAACAACTCTTATTTCAAACTGCCCTTTGGGATTTTGTTGATGTTGAGATTAATGTGGTTGTGACACAAATTGTCCCTTGGGATTTGGTACTGGTTGGCTAGGAAACTTACCCTTCTATCTGTCGACAACAATGGTTGCTAGTTGACTCATTTCCTCCCCTAATTTCACTATGGCTTGAGTAGCCATGTTCTGGGCATGAATCGTTTGTTGCAACAATTCCTCTAAGGATGACTTGTTTTGTTGCGGTGCAACAAATTGATTATTCTGGTGTGGCACATTAGAGAACTGTTGTCTCTGAGAGTGAAATTGGTTTGGTCCCCAATAGGATTGATGTTCTCCATGAACTTGAGATTGATCTTGCCTCCATGCAAAATTGTGATGGCTTCGCCACCCAGAAATATATGTTTCACTTAAAGGGCTTGCTCATTTATAAGCATTGATGGCTTGGACGTGCTCTTCCCCAGTTGATCTTTCTGGATAAAATATGGGACATGAATGGGCCGTATGTGTTGGCTCTGTGCAAATGGTGCAAGGAAATGTGTTAGGTTCACTGCCTGAAACCTTCATGACTGTGGTGAATATTCTCAGCTGAGTTAGCTTGAGCCATGGATAAAGCCTTAATTTGTCTCCTCATACTTTCTATTTGGGCGTGGAAATCTACGTCTTCCTTTACATCGTAAAGGCCTGTTTTGTTTGTAGAGATTTTATCTCTTCTATTTGCAAATCCCATTGTTGAGAGTTCTCTGACAATTTCTCAAAGAACTCAAAAGCTGCATCATCACTCAAACTCAGAAAGTTCCCTCCATTCATTGACTCAATCATGTGACAACTAGTTTGGGTTAACCCATTGTAAAATTATTGCACCAACCTCCAAGTGTCAAAAGCATGATGAGAACATTTAAGTAACAAATCCTTAAATCTTTCCCATGCTTCATAAAATTGTTCATCGTCTTTTTGCCTAAAATTTTGGATTTCCTTTCTAAGGGAAATGGCTTTCGACAATGTAAAGAATTTATTTATGAACTTCAATTTTAATTGCTCACATTGAGTGTTGGATCCAGATGGTAATGAGTCCAACCACATCTTTGCTTTTTCCTTAACAGAGAAAGGAAATAAGCGAAGTCTAACAAAATCATCACTGAAATTTGAAAGTATTGCAAATTTTCAAAAATTCATTAATGTGAGAGTAAGGATTCTCTCTCTCCAACCCCAAGCCATAAAATGTAGGTAATAGTGAGATCACGTGTGGTTTCAACTCGAAATGAGTTGCGGTGGTGGGTGGAAACACAATGCTCGAGGGTTGACCTTGGTGTATTGGGGCAAAATACTCTCGAAGAGTTCTACCCCCAACATTGACTGGGTTTTCCCTAATTACAACTCTATGTTGTTCGCTCCCTTGATCTACCATTGTATTTTCGACTTCAACTGATGACAAAGTACTTTCAAGTGGATTAAGAGGTCTATCTATGCGAGTCAAGCGTCGAGTATGGTCTCGTGACAAAACGCTCATACAACAGTCACAACTCTCAAATGTGAACCTAAACTAGATGCAATTTCTCTTAGAAGATGATGCACAAACAAGTCCTTGGTGTCTAGCACACAACAAATTTATTATCTTCAATCAAGTGAAAGAGACAATTGATTTTTAAGGCCCAGTCTAATTTGAAGTGGAGAATTATTTTTGAGCGCCTCAAAAGTCAATTCTCACCCTAGTTAGATTTTCCCATATGTCTTGAATGTTAGTAAGGGTAACCTTATTACATAAAAATTCCTTAAACCACCACACTAGGCAAAGATGCGTTCTAGCCAGATTTTACTTTCACTACACCAAAAGGCCAGTTTAGCTACGCCGAGCTGGCCACGGTTTTAAACCGTTGGTTTATTTGCCACGGCCAAAAACCGTAGCTATAAGTACCAACGGCTTAAAACCGTGGGTAAAAAAACCTTGGCCACGGCTTAAAACCGTTGGTATATTAGGCACGGCTAAAAACCATGGCTATTATTAGCAACGGCTCAAAACCGTGGGCATTATTAGAAACGGCTCAAAACCGTTGCAAAAAAAAAAATTAGCAACGGTTCTAAACCGTGGCTAGTTCTAGCAACGGCTTAAAACCATTGCAAAAAAAAATTTAGCAACGGTTCTAAACCGTGGCTAGTTCTAGCAACGACTCAAAATCGTGGCTACATGAAAAGTTGAAAAAAAAATTTGGGCGGGCTATTTTGGCGCTCGACTTCCATCGACAAACCTTCCCTCCCCTCCACAAACCTGCTCCTTCCCTCGACTTCCATCGACATCGACATCCCTGCTCCCTCCCGCGACTCTACTCCACTCGACTTTCCTGCTCCTTCTCCTTCCCTGCTCCCTCCCTCGACTTCCCTCCTCCCCTCCTTCCCTGCTCCTCCCTCGACTTCCCTCCTCCCCTCCTTCCCTGGTCTTCCCTCCTTAGTACTCGGCGTCTTCAAAATCGATCAGCCACTGCAACCATTCTCTCGTACAGGTACTCTCTCTCTCTCTGTTTTATTTTTGATGAAATTAGGGTTCCTGAATGTAGAGTTTTTTTATTTAGAGGTTTTGAATCTCTAGGGTTCCTGAATTGTTTTTTTAATCTGTAGGTTTTATTTAGAGGTTTTTTGAAATTAGGGTTTGAATCTCTAGGGCTCAAAACCGTATGCCTGATAAATTCCTATATAATTTAATTTTTTGAATCTTTAATTTTTGTATGAAATTCCTGATATAATTTGAAACCAGGAAATACATCTCAGGGATTTACATACAAATGATATAATTAGGGTTTTATTTAGAAGTAAGTCATTGCTATATGATTTACATACAAATGTTGGTCTCTGGACTAGCTTTGCTCCTATAAGGAAGCTTTAATGGATAATTTTAATTTGTAATGTGCATTTTAAAACAAAATGTTTATATGTACGTCCACAAATTCTGTTTTGTTGATGCTAATGATAATGTTGCTTTATTGTCTATCTTCCAGCTACAGCAGGAACAAACAAGGCTGCCTCCAATGGCAATACTTTGAACACGAGGAAGCTTGATAAAGAAACAAAAGTTCTTGCTCGTGAGTACTCAACTCTTTGTATCAATTTGCAATAAGTTTTGTCGAATAATCATGTTGTAAACTTGTAATGATTAGATTTATGTATACATACATACATATATAGGTAAAAACACTCGTTGAACTTCCAGGATCTTGATTACATTTATACATGCATACATACATATATATATATATATAGGTAAAAACACTCGTTGCACTTCCAGGATCTTTCAAATGAAATTGATCATAAATACCCCATTCAAATGCAATTCAGTGATGAAACCATGCTGCAATAGTCTCAAAGGCGTACAACTGCCAAAGGCATGATGTAATCTAACAAAAACTGCCTTGTCTTCAATGTCAAAACATGCTAACATTTGTAGGTTGCATGACTTGCATGTAAACAGGTCTCGTGTCAGATGCATGGATACACATTGTTCAGAGGCAAGGAAACACATTGTTCAGAGGCATGTTGATATGTTAGTTTAACGTAAAAACAAACATGGGTTTAAAAGAGTGTATCGTATGCACCACTTAGCATATCATATTTCATACTTTGAAATAAGGTATTACATGCCAACATGAGCTAGATGCACCTCTTAGCACAAATGAAATTAAAAGAGTGTATTGTATGCACGAGCAATACACTAGCAACATTTATTGAGAAAATAATAATAATAAAAAGAATCGTAACCCATTCATTCTTGATGAGGACAATGTACCTATAAAAGGGTTACAGTAATGAAATAACAGATCTCTAGTAAAAAAAAACATGTGAATTTCAAAATTTTGTGTTGTGCATGAAAAAAGGGTCCGCGGGAAAAACAAGAGAATGGATGCCAATATACATATCATCTAAAAAACACAAACAGTAGTTATATGTTTTGGTCTTATTACCTGGATCTGGCAGATTTTGATTACCATCGGCAGCATTTGGTGCTGGATTTTGAGATTTTGTTTCCATTGTCAGCATCTTCAGCGATATTTTCAGTAGATAATCTGACTGAAGAAATCAACAAGGGTTGTTATATCCCCCCAAACAAGAGGCTATCTGAAAAGCCTAAGTAATAACTAACAAGAATCCACTTTCTAATATTATGAGTTTAAGAGCCTAAAGAAGTGAGATGACATTGTATGATAACAAAAAACAAGAGAATATGATGGCCTATGTTGTTAGGAGTGAGGTGAGGGAAAGTGAGGTCGTGGCAGAACATTTTTAAAGGAATAGATCATTTAGGTTTTAACTTATTTTAGATTATTTGATCATGTTGATGTGTTAAAACAAATTAGAATGTGATTTAAGATGTTTTTCTTTCACTCAACTGGATGTTGGTTAGGATTACGCAAAAGAAGGTTGGACTTGAAATAGGTTCTGACCTCAAATAATCCTCAACCTGGTAATGTTGGGGAGGGTTGCAATCTCAGCTTGAGATCTCCTCAATCAGAATTAGGCTATATTTTGCACAAGTCCCTCGTTTTACGGAATGCAGACAAGTCTTAATTTCTGATAATCTTAGAAAGTGTTAGGTCACGTCCGTATTCTGGATATAGAGGCAACTCTCGCAAAAGACGAACCACCCCCAAAAAGATTGAAGAATCCCTGTAACATTGGCAGCCATCTCTAGATACGAAACAAATGAATGATGTTTCGTCCTCCATCCCACTCATAACACAAGCTAAATCAATTTGGATAGAAAGATAAAGTTTCCCTTGTTGAAAGCCTCACACGCACCAACAACCACATAAATAAACAGAACTCCTGCAGGAATCTACTTCCCCCACATGGACCACATCAATTACACTGAAATATTGGAGAAGATGACTGATGGAAGGTTTTTCTTTCACTCATTAATTTAACAAATAGAATAATGCAATTGAGTAAAGAATGCATACCTGACTAGTCACAGCAGAGTAAATATTTTCTTCAAACCTTACAGCAATTTTCCTCAGTTCTATTAAACCTGACTGGATGAATTGAAGTTCATTAGATTGGTCAATGATTTTCAAGCAATTTAGCCATTTAGATTCCTTTGGTCAATGACTAAAGTTAATCTTTTATTTCGCATTCTTTCTTTCTTTTATTTGTTTTGACTGGTTAGGAGTCGTAATATGCAGGCATTTGCTCGTTTAAGTGTCGTTTATGGTGGCACATACATGCTCAACAAGCCAGAGTGCAAGGTAAAATTGTCGTAAGTGTTGACATTTATGAAACTTCATAGACAATTCCAAAGTTATTCGTGTTAGCAACTTCTACTTATATCTGACACTGAGGATGACAGGTAGAGTTCGATGAAAATGGTAAAACCTTTGGTGTGACATCTGAAGGGGAAACTGCTAAATGCAAGAAAGTTGTATGCGATCCTTCATATTTGCCTGATAAGGTAAACATCTAGCAAGTTTTTTTTGTACTTATTTCATTTCAGCCTTCACGAACTTTCTTTGTAATCCCACTGGTTATTTGCATCAGGTTCAAAAAGTTGGCAAAGTTGCCCGTGCTATATGCATTATGAGTCACCCCATCCCACATACCAGTGATTCACACTCGGCTCAGGTCATTCTGCCACAGAAGCAACTTGGACGTAAATCAGACATGTATGTCTTTGCTCAAGTTTCTTTCATTTTGACTAATATAGATAGATAAGTGCAAAAATTTTATATTAATTTCTTGAATTTTTCTTTATTGCTTGGTATTAATTTCTTGAATATTGACTCCAAAGGTGTGCTTGTTTTTGTCCTACTGTTACTGGCTTACTGCAGGTACTTGTTCTGTTGCTCTTATACTCACAATGTAGCTCCAAAAGACAAGTACATTGCTTTTGTTTCAACAGAGGCAGAGACTGACCAGCCTGAGGTAGAATTGAAGCCTGCAATCGAACTACTGGGACCTATTGAGGAGATATTTTATGATATGTATGACAGATATGAACCAACAAACAAGAGCGATGATGATAATTGCTACATATCAACGGTAAGTTTTGTTTCCTGATTTTATCTAAACTATTTTTCCAGACTCACCGAGAAGGACAGAAATCTGACATAAACTTCTATCTAAATTACGATACAGAGTTATGATGCAACAACACATTTTGAATCGACAGTAAAAGACGTGTTTTCCATGTACAGTCGGATCACTGGCAAGGTAATATCTTTGTCATACTTATGTGGAAGAATATTGTTCCTTCTTCTTTGTTTCTTAATCCATTATTTTCTATTTCATGCACCAGGAACTTGATCTTTCAGTGGATCTTAGCGCTGCCAGCGCTACTGCAGAAGAGTAATCATTGTTGAACAATGCTGCCAGAGTATATTGGAAGAGCTTGACATATTTCAGATGTCTCCCTTTTCAGCAGAGATCGATCTCCTTTGATCTCAATTTTATGTTTTTGTTTTATTTCCCTTTAACTAATTATTCTTCCTACATGTTCTCATTTGATTAATATACTTTGAAAGCTTCTTTGAATATCCATGTTGGATATTCCGCAAGCTCAAGTTATTGAGCTTGACATATGCTTCATCAATTGTTGGAGTTACCTCCTTTTTTTAATTTTCTATGACATGTTTTACATTGCCAACTTGTCATTTCTTAACTTGTCATTCAATGTTATTCAATGTTCAACCGTACGAAGGTATCAGTTAGAAATTTATGTATATGCCATACTTCATACTTGTTGAACAATTCAATTTATTATTCTATTGTATAACTTTTTTTTTCCTCTAATGAATAGGTCATGAATCAACGGGCTCTGCTACTTTTACTTAGCAGTTTTCTCCTGCCTTTGTATCTGCTAAGAGTGAATCTTGGAAGACAGGGAAAATGCTAGTTTTTTTTTATTTTTTTTTCTTTTCTTCAATATACCTGAGAGTAAATAACTTAAATGAGACTGCCAGTGACACTACTTGTTTAGAATTTAGACGTTACGTACCTGCACTTGAGTGAAGTTTGTCTTTGCTGCATTGGCAGGCTTATCTCTTTTATCCATCGTCGCTTCTCTTGTTAGTCAAAAACCACCTCTTCGTACAAACCAACCATGGACCCTTTCATCCTGTTCATGAAGATGACTAAGCTTTGCTGCTATTATTTCCTTCCATATTTATAGGCACATAGCAACAATTATAAATGGCAGTGTTGCATCAAAGAATAGATACATGGAATTTCTATATACTCACCAAAAGTTAACTTGTGTGTTTCTTCTACAGGGGTCTTGTGTAAATGCTCCTATGATTGCAGTAGCGGACTACACCAAGGGTTCAGAAGGATATACATATAATTACTATGTAAGTTTAAAGTTTTTATTAATTTTTTTTTCCATTTAGAATAGGCTCTGGTTAAAGTTTTTACCCATCTAATCAAAATAGCTTTAAAGGAACAAAAGCATCATAGGAAGTTTGTTTCTGAAATTTTTTGAAGTCGCACAGTAACTCAGTTTATGTATTGTCCTTTTTTGTTGTTGCAGGTTTGGTTTAGTGGTGAAATAGTGGGTGAAGGGATTGGTAGAACAAGAAAAGAAGTTCAATGTCAGGCTGCTGAGCATGCTCTTAGGAATTTGGCCAGTAAGAATAAAATTTGTTTGTCCATGCTGTTATGTATTTATTGACGTTCTGTATGTGAATAAATTTAACTCATACTTGTATTAATGCTTTTAGTGGTGCATATTTGTTTACCTGTGCCACACAAAGCTCTTTTCTGAACAGTCATCACTTTTCAAAATCCAAATTCTACATGAAGCCTAACATGCATCAATTAACATTAGCATGTCTATACTTGGATGTAGTGTCATAATGCTAACAGATGTAGCAATACTTTTTTTTTAATGATTTCTATGTAAAAGCAAAGACTAATTTGTTTCAGTCAATTGACACGCGAAGGATAAGTGACATTGCTTGGTTCTTTTCTTGTCTGTTCTTATCTAACTTTGCTTGTTCTTCTCTAATCTAGTAACATGTCTAATGGTTAACCATGGTTGATTGTTCTTTTGCATTCTCCATGGTATAACAGCTACAATTATCATTATATGGAAGGAGAATCCATGAGAGTAATGTATGAACCATGGTTTGTAAAATACAAAGTTGATGTTGTATTTGCTGGACACGTGCATGCCTACGAACGATCAGTAAGTGCAAGCCATCTCCTATGCAATTTATTTCTATTTCACGAGTAAATTGCTATAAGAGAATCTTTTACAGTGAATCATAATCATAACCAAGAAAGACATTTTTGCTACTTAATTTGTTTAATACTAAGAAATTTTCATTTTACAGTACCGGGTGTCAAATGTTGCATATAACATAGTAAATGGCGAATGCAAACCTGTCCGTGACCCATCTGCCCCTGTATACATGCCCAGAAACTGCTCAAAACAGAGGCCACACCCTGTTTCTAGGGGGAAAAAAAAACTGATAATGGCAGCTTTCCTTGAGAAATTTTTATTTGATTAGCTAGCAATGGTTGTTTCTAAGACCACACCTTGTTTCAGATCCCACTATGCTTGACCTCTTTTGTTTTTTACTTGGTTTCCTTCTCGTTGGCATTGTTGCCCCAACAAGAAAACTACGTCCTTCAATTTTATCTATTTTCTTCTCTGTTTTTTGTTCTGGTTTTACTCAAATGGAGTTTTTTTGCTGGGGAAATCGAGGAGATAATGGCTGGGAGGTCAATTTGGATAATGGTAGCTTGTAAGTGTATTTTTCCTTCACATTTTGTGTTTGGATAATGGCTGATGCAACTTATAGCCATGTAGAAGTTGAGATCAAATAACAAACTAATAATGCTGTTTTATTTGTTTTATATATTATTGTTATTATTTTTTTTCTGAAAATACTATAAATTTAAATTTAAGAAATGGTTGAAAGATGTATTAAGACAAGATAACTATAAATTCTTGTTTAAGCGGTTAAGCCTAAGCCTTTCAAGGCAATTGCTCATTTACTTCCTCTCATGTCTAAGCTTCATCTTCAATGTCTCTTCTTGATCTTCTTGACAGAACTCTTCTGCCTCTGTCATGGTGATGTTGGCACTGCAGCTAGATACAGTCCTCCATATTTACGTATGTATCACTTATCATGAACACTACTAGTACTTATCTTTTAATAGATTAGGCAGTATAAGGTCGGTTGTTAATTTGTTTGTTGAATGATTTGTTTTGAATGATTCAGCTACGGCGTGCTATGGCAATGATGTCAGTCAGTTTCCGCCGAATAACATGTTTGCATCAGCAAGTGAAGGAATATGGGACAATGGGGCATCATGTGGGAGGCAGTACTTGGTGAGATGTCTCAGTGCAGCAGCGCAGGGGACTTGTATTGAGGGTCAGACGATCCTGATTAGAATTGTGGATAGAGCAGCTACTGCAGTATCTAAACCGACGAGCAGTGGCACCACCATGGTTCTATCGGCTAGCGCCTTTTCCATGATTGCAAATCCATCAAGGGCAACACAGATCAACATAGAGTTCCAGCAGTGAGTATTTCTTATATTGTAACTAGGGGTGGGCACGGGACGGGATGGGACGAGATATACCCATCCCTATCCCATCCCGTTCATACGGGATCGGGACGGGACGGGATGGGAAAAACCTCATCCCGACCTCGTCCCATCCCAAACGGGATCGGGACGGGACGGGATCAGCGGCATCCAAAAAATATGAAGCAACATCCAAAAAATTTGAAGCAATATATACCTGTAATTCTGTAAATAATTTGAAGCAACATCCAAGAAGTGATAAACTGTAAATAATGAGCTTCTACACTCAGTACAAACAAAATTTGAAGCAATATCATAGAAACATAAATATTTAACAGGTAGAATGCCGGTTTCTACAGGAAGCTTACAATCCATGCAAACTCTAGACTTGAGTTTCAATGGATTGGGTTTCAACATACCAGAGTCATTAGGCAATCTAAGCTCATTAGAAAGGCTAAGGCTTAAAAAAAAACAGGTTAACAGGTGAGATACCAAATGAGCTTTTGAAGTTGAAAAAACTGAGAGAGTTGAATCTGTCAGATAATCTTTTGATAGGAAAAATACCAGGTCGTAAGCCTTTCAGTGATTTTCCGAAGAGTTCATATTACGGCAATAGAGGTTTGTGTGGGCAACCCCTCTCACCATGTAAGGTGTAAAGTTTTGAGCTTTGAATTAAATTTTTTAGTCTATAATTCCCAATTAATTTTTATTTTTTTTCATATTATTTTGCTTTTTGAATTGAAAACTTGGACAAGTATGTACACATTGTACAGATGATATTTGTAGTTGAAATCATTGGATCAGGTGAATATGTTGGCTAATCAATCTTTTTAGATGGGGCCATGAATTTGTGCTGGATTATCATATTACTTGTTTGAAAAGTTGAGGTTGTAAGGTGATCAACTTTACTGAACTTAATGATGCATGGCTTGGGCCCTTCTCTCAGTATGCAACAATCCAGATTCCAGGCAATACCCTTGCATCCTCACTTAATCGATCGTGTCACTTTTATTGATCCAAAAGCGAGCAACGATAATCGTATTTTATTTATTTATTTATTATCATGTTTCTATATATTGTGAGGAACATCACAGAAGAATTGTTTTTCGAAATGGCATTTCCTTTAGCAATTACTGGAAAGTTAGGCAGTGCAGTCATTCATTTGATTGCTTCTAAATGATTGGATTGAGTAATTTTTACTTGAGCAAATACTGGAAAGGGTTTTTTTTTGCTTTTAGTGTTTAAATTAAATATGTTATATACATTAGTATATTTGTATGGGCATCCACAATTTTAAAATAAATAATTAAATAAAAATGTTAATAATTAATATTAATAAATTAGTTCGGGACGGGACGGGATTGGCGGGATTGAAAATCTCCATCCCATCCCATCCCATTCTAGATCGGGACGGGACGGGATCGGGATGAAATTATTCAATCCCATTAAGACCCGGAAAAATCGGGACGGGATGGGACGGGATCGGGACGGGAACGGGATCGCGGGATGGGATGCCCACCCCTAATTGTAACTACTAAATGTGTTCTTTCAAGTGTTTGCTATTGCATTATTGACTTATAATGTATTTCTCCGTATGCAGGGTTTGATATATGGATGATTTGTTTCCATAAAGGAGAGCCAAACCAAGGCCCTGTTTGGTAGTTTCACAATAAATACTAGCACTTGTTAGGAGTTCTTTTGTTTCTAAGGCCTTTTGAACAAAGTCTACGTAATTAACTTTTTGGCTGATTAGTGGTTGAGTGATTTCTACTTTCTGATGTTCTCAATGTGCATGTGATGAGCCCTCACATGAGTTTATAACCTCATCGAAAGGGCACTTTCTTAGTCATATCATGTAATTAGAGTAAGAGTTCAAGAATCTCGCTGACTATTTGATTAGAAGTGCGTTTGCTAACTTTTGGATTGGCATAGTTGTATTGACCTACTTTATTAGGTTGTATGTAAGGAAATTTTTGTTTATTTGATTAGTCGTTGGTTTAGTTAAATTTTGATTAGTCATTAATTGGTTTTTCCATTCTGATGTTGTTGACATGCATGTGATTAGCTGATTGAACGCAAAACCCCATCTTCACGGGAGATTAACCACATGGAATGATGTTTGTTCTTAGTTGTTGTAGAATTTAAAGCCTATTAGAAGTGTCGCGTTTCAAGAATTTTATTCTTTGTTTGCTTAGGAGTTGGTTTACAGAAATTTGGATTGGCATTCTTGTATAGACTCATTTTTTAGGTTGTATATATAACCAAATGGAAACAATGCTCTTTCTTAGTTATCGAGGAATTAAAACCCATTTGAGAAGAGTCACAATTCAATAATCCCATTGTCTATTTGATTAGGTATTGGTTTTACTAAAATTTGGATGCTTATGCTTTTAGTCATTTGATAGCAAAAAAAAAAAAAAAAAAAAAAAATTTTAGCAACGGTTCTAAACCGTGGCTAACTATTGCAACGGCTCAGAGCCGTGGCCATGAGTTGCCACGGCTTATAACCGTGGCTAGAACTTGCCACGGCTTAAAACCGTGGCTAAAGCCTTTGCAACGGTTTATAACCGTGGCTAGGACTTGCCACGGTTTTAAGCCGTGGCTATTTCTGGCCACGGCTTAAAACCGTTGCTAACATATATTTTGCCACGGTTTTTAGCCGTTACTAAGGATTTAGCGACGCCCCTACAGCCCACGGTTTTAAGCCGTGCCAATGGGTTACCCCCACGGTTTAAAACCGTTGCTAATGGCCATTTTTGGTGTAGTGTTTGTTTGGTATGTTAGAATTGGCTAAGCCTTTGAAGGGCGTCTTTAAGATCCAAGGATTTCTTATGATATTTAGTTACCACTTAAACACTTTCAAGAACCCATGTGTTCCTAATCACAACGAGATTAAACTTGCAGGAAACTTCGTCGAAGCACCACTCTTTAGGTGAAAAGGTAAAAAATGGCAGTGCAGTCACACTGGTCTTTACTGGCGCATACCGACTGGCACTAGAGTAGCCTTGCTTCAAAAGAGTTCGACACAGTCTATTCTATTTGTGAGGTCCTATGAACACCGTTCTAATTGGCTCTAATTA
This sequence comes from Berberis vulgaris, assembly GCA_963556465.1. Taxonomy (NCBI): domain Eukaryota; kingdom Viridiplantae; phylum Streptophyta; class Magnoliopsida; order Ranunculales; family Berberidaceae; genus Berberis; species Berberis vulgaris. The sequence continues at coordinate 79,066,510 of OY747125.1, read as the reverse complement.
TTTGAGTTCATTTTAATTAGTTTGGCCAGGTTTGGACGTGAATTGGAGTGATGAGGTGTGTAATCAAGTCCCACTCAGTTGCAATTAGTCAGGTCTGCTTTTAAGTAGTTTAACACAGTTCGATATCTTGCAAAAATTTAAACATCCAAAATCATTCCAGAAACACTTCTTGCAAGAGATTCGAAGTGGGTTAAGAAAAGTACCTCACTTTGCTTCCGGTTGTATCTTAAACCATGTTTTAGTTATTACAGCTTAATAATACAAATACAAATTCAAATCCTCACAATCACTCAAAGAAAAAAAAATCCTAATTAAGATCCAAGTGTCCTCCAGTGTTCACTAAGTTCTTTTTTTTTATAATTAAATTGGGTTGTTGACCTTTTTTATTTATTTATTAATCCATGCCTGAAGGCTACATGACTGACCCTATAGGTTAACTAAAAAACTGAAACAAATTCTCACAAGAGAGAGGATTCACCAATACAAGCCTAGACAAACTCAGCCTTTGTACCTTTTGTTTGTTTTCTTAGTTCTATTGGATTTCCGGGGACAAAGGCTAAAATCTTCTTTAGGAACCTGATAATTTTTCTGTCTCAATCTATTGCGTGTGCAGTTCTTATCCTCTTCCCATACATCTTTTAACCAAATGTTGATTGCCTTCACTTCTTCTTTGCCATGTTTTGCAATAGCTTCTTCTATTGTAGAAGGAACATCGTTTCCCTTTTCGTATTCATTTATCATCATTAACGTATATTCAATCTCAGGAAGAGTGAGGATACCTTTCGCTTCATTCAGTTCTGCTACGGAGAGTTGTTTCACACTATGGTGCTCAAATTTCTCACCATCATTGACATCCTGGGAGCTGTTGTCGTCATTTGCACCTGAAATATTGGTTGTTGGCATGTTGTTGACTTCTCCTACTTCAATATCGTGCCACTGATTAGAGGCTATGTACGAAGCAATAACGGCCTCTCTAGCGTCCTGCGCAATCGCCAGAATTGGCTCCACAACAACCTCCCCTGCAACCCTGTGACGAACGTCCACTGCCCCTGCTCCTACAACTTGGTCTATGATGTCATTTTTATTAGGGAAAGACATCATTGTTTCATCGCCTAACCCTTGTGTCGCAGTGATCAAAACATCATGTATCGCATTGGCTGAAACAGCGTGAGAATTCTCGGATTTGTGAGAAGCATCCAGGATATTTTCCTGCTCTATTTTGAGCGATCCAGAGAGCACATGCACTGGTTCCTCATCGTGACATCTTGCATTATCACCTGCTCCATCTCCTATTACCGCCACATCCACTGATTTCACCGTCGCATCCGCTGCTTCAAATTCGTCCCCTGTTTTGACAGACTTTGCATCTTGTGACGCTGGAAATTCCTTGGAGGACTCAGACCCTGCATTAACTTGCAGCCCCATAGCTAATCTTGGTTCCTTTCCCGCTGCAATAGAGCTAGCCGTATCCTGAATTTCTTCTTCCACTGCCGCCTGAATGGCTCTTTCAATCCCCTGGGAAGAGTACCCTGCCTCCTTGCAGTCCAATATGAAATTGGCAACCTGATTTTTATTCAATTCAATGTTCACTAAGTTCACCAAAGCTCTTCTCCAAGTATTTTTTTTGCTCAAAACCTGAAAATTATACCATAAGAGAATGATTAATGGTTTCAAATACAGTGTAGAACCAAAGTTTTGAAAATCATTCAAAGTTTGGCAAAACAGTGTATTGCTGGAAATTTTCAGAACTGATAGATTGACTTTGAAAAATCATGCAGAGTTTAATACTTTATGAAATTCAGAGTATTAAATTTCCATGGATTGCTAACAAACCAACGTTTTTAAATAAAAATTCTTAAAAATCAGTTGGTAGTTAGAAGGTTACTGAAATTCGAAGTGAACACAATAAACAGTACACTGTCCAGATTGCGTAGATGCCACGAGAATTCAAATTCTGTTTCAACCATTTATCCAAATTTAAATCCAAAAGATGATATAGAAACTAGACATGATGTAAAACATGATAGAACTTTTAAACTCTCAAAAAAGAATAATCAATCAGTAGAAACAGTGTTGCGCCTTATTGCGGAAGCGGGTAGACACCAACAATTGCACACAAGTACCAAACAAGGATCCAATCAATTAAATAGAGCAACTAGCAATGAAAGAAATTAGAGAAAATTAAGAACATACCACAAGAGACACAAGGTTTACGTGGTTCAGCAATTGCCTACGTCCACAGTGAGGTGATTCCACTATATTCAAGAACAAGGTACAAGAAGATGACAATTCTCACACAATCTCTCAACAAGAGATGAAACAATTTCAGCAATTGTCTTTCTCTACTCCTTGTGCATCACAGTTTTTCTAGGAGCAATCATCATAATAAAAACACCTATAGTTCCTAGTATATATAGGGACAACAGTTTTTTGTTTGGCAGCAGTTTCCTGTTTCACAACAGTTTCCTGTTTCCTAGAATTTATTTCCTGTTCAAAAAACAATTTCCAGAAGTCCAAACAGTTTCCTGTTTCAAACAGGAGTCCAAACACAGTTTCCTGTTTCAAACACGTTTCCTGTTTCACAATTCTCCACCTCGGCGAATTTTTATAAGGAAAAAATGAGCCGAAACAAGGCATGAGAATAAACTGATCAACACTCCATCATAGCTTTGTCACCTCACGAAACCGCCCCGAAGGGCAACGCCCCAAAGGGCCCTCAATCAACATGAGTCAATGTGGAGTAAGTCCAAACAATGTTGGAACTTAACTCCAGGAACAACCTTTGTCAACATATCAGCAGGGTTGTCTTTTGTGTGTACTTTCACCAAAGACACATCACCATCCTCAATTACATCTCGAACAAAGTGATATCGGACGTCAATATGCTTAGTCCTTGCGTGATGAACCTGATTTTTAGCCAAGTGGATGGCACTCTGACTGTCACAGAGAACCTCAACACTATCTTGTTCCACACCCAAGTCATTTACAAGACCTTGAAGCCACAATGCTTCTTTTACACCTTCTGACAATGCCATATACTCTGCCTCTGTAGTAGAGAGAGCCACTGTATCCTGAAGCATAGATCTCCAACTAACCGGAGCACCGTATATCTGAAATACGTAACCAGTAGTAGATCTTCGTCTATCTAGATCACCAGCATAATCAGAATCAACAAACCCACGAACCTGACATGAATCTCCACCGAAGTCCAAACCCACATCCAAGGTACCTTTTAAGTACCTAAGCATCCATTTCACTGCCTCCCAATGTTTCTTCCCAGGGTTTTCCATATACCTGCTCACAACACTAACAGCCTGTGAAATGTCAGGGCGTGTACACACCATAGCATACATTAAACTGCCAACTGCACTAGCATAAGGAACATGCGACATGTATTCCTTTTCTTCCACTGTGACTGGAGATAACTTTCGAGAAAGTCTAAAATGTGAAGCCAAAGGAGTAATAACCGGCTTTGCATTTTCCATGCCAAACCGTGATATGACCTTCTCAAGGTACCCCTTCTGTGAAAGAAATAATTTTTTATTCTCCCTTTCTCTTCTTATCTCCATACCAAGTATTTTCCTTGCAGCACCCATATCCTTCATCTCAAACTCAGAAGCAAGTTGAGACTTCAATTTATTTATCTCCACCATACTCTTACAGGCAATGAGCATATCGTCAACATAGAGCAAAAGATAAATAAAATCGCCACTACGAAGTTTTTTCAAGTAAACATAACAATCATACTTACTTCGTGTGAACCCATGTTTCAACATAAAAGTGTCAAACCGTTTGTACCACTGCCTAGGTGATTGCTTTAACCCATAAAGTGATCTCCTCAAACGACAAACATGGTCTTCTTTTCCAACAACCTTAAAACCTTCCGGCTGATGCATATAAATTTCCTCCTCTAAGTCTCCATGCAAGAAAGCTGTTTTCACATCAAGTTGTTCAAGCTCAAGGTCACCATGAGCTACCAAGCTCAACAACACACGAATAGAAGTGTGTTTTACCACAGGCGAAAATATCTCATTGTAGTCAACGCCTTCCCTCTGAGCAAAACCCTTAGCTACTAATCTTGCCTTGAACTGAGTACCAGACTCTAGAGTAGTCTGTTTCTTCTTAAACACCCACTTGCAGCCAATTGCTTTCCTTCCATTAGGCAACGACACTAGATCCCAAGTATGGTTCTTCTGGAGAGACTCCATCTCACCCTGCATAGCTACTAACCAACTCTGACTATCTGAATGACGCGCGGCCTGCTTGTAAGTAGTTGGCTCATCATCTTCCACAGAGAGTGCATATGCAACCAAATCAACTGTATTCAACTGACCATAGTGCTTCAACGGTTCTTCAAAGCCAAAATTTTGAACTTGCTTAACCGATCGTTTTGACCTAGTTAAGGCCAAAGGTTGCTGCTGGGATTGATTATCTTCAACTGGTTGTTGTTCCTCATGGTCTTCAGGCTCATAATTCAGATCATGTGTGCCTGCTTCAACCACTTGTTCATCTGCTGCATCCACAGACGCTTCAACTTCCACTTTCTGAGTGTTACTAGATTCACCACCACTATCAACCAACTCCTTAGCTTTAGTACAAGCTAACAAGGAATTCTCATCAAATGTAACATCTCGACTGATCACAAATTTATTATCCTCTAAACACCATAGACGATAACCCTTCACGCCTTTTGCATACCCCAAGAAAATGGCCTTCTTAGCCCTAGCATCAAGCTTATTTTCTTTCACATGGTAGTAGGCAATACAACCGAAAACTTTCAGTACACTGTAATCAGCATGTTCACCTGACCACACCTCATAAGGTGTTTTGCAGTCTAATGTAGAATGTGGCGATCTATTAATCAAGAAACACGCGGTGGCTATTGATTCAGCCCACCATTCTCTGCCAAGACAAGCATTGGAGCGCATACACCTAGCTCTTTCAAGCATAGTACGGTTCAATCTCTCAGCAACTCCATTTTGTTGTGGCGTGTTTCTAACAGTCCAATGTCGAACAATTCCTTCCTGATCACAAAACTGTTTGAAAGTACCCTCAGTATACTCGGTACCATTATCAGACCTCAAAGTCTTCACCTTTCTTCCAGTTCTATTCTCAACCATTGCTCTCCACCTTTTAAATGTCTCAAATACTTCATTCTTGGACTTCAAAAAATATACCCATGTATAACGGGAATAATCATCAATGAAGGAGACAAAGTACCTGGAACCTCCCTTAGAGGCGACCTTCGCTGGTCCCCACACATCTGTATGCACATAGTCTAGAATACCTCTGCTCCTATGCTTGCTTGTACTGAATTTTACCCTGCATTGTTTTCCATATACACAATGCTCGCAAAACTCCATAGTCGGTTTCTGCATACCCTTCAGTAACCCTTGCTTGCTCAGTAGAGACAATCCTTTTTCTGTCATATGCCCAAGTCGCATGTGCCATAACCTAGTGCTTTCCGATGAAGAAGTTCCCACTGCCACATTTTCTGTTACCGTGTTACCCATCAAGGTGTACAAGTTACCTTGTTTGATCCCTTTCATGACAACCAAAGACCCACGGACAACCTTTAGAACTCCACCTACCGCTGTAAACTTACAACCATTGGAGTCTAAAACACCAAGCGAGATAAGATTCTTTTTCAAGGCTGGGACATGCCGCACATCAGTTAAGGTTCTCACAACACCATCATACATCTTAATCCTCATTGTTCCAATTCCAACTGTCTTGCAAGCGTAATCATTACCCATTAGAACAGTACCACCATCAATGTGCTCATAGGTAGTGAACCACTCCCTGTTTGGGCACATATGGTAAGAACACCCAGAGTCAAGGAGCCATCTCCCAGAGATTTTTGTGTTTTCACCCGCAACTGAATAACATTCTTCATCCTTTTCCATACTAGATGCATAACTTGCTTCACTAGTATCACCCTTATCTTGCTTTTTCTTGCCCTTCCAACTGTTATCATGATTACTCTTACCTTGATTTGGACAATTTTTCCTAATATGCCCCCACTCTCTACATTTGTGACATTGTGGACCTCTAGACTTTGATCTAGATTTTTCACTATTTGAAGATGATTTCACTTGAGACCTTCCTCTAACAACCAACCCTTCAGCTTGATCTTTCCCACTACCATTTGATGAAGTTTTCTTCCGAATCTCATTGGACAAGAGTGCACCGGTAGTTTCATCAAATGTAAGTTCATCTTTCCCAAACAAAATTGTTTGTACAAGATTTTCATATGACTGCGGCAAGGAGTAAAGCAATATAATTGCTTGGTCTTCATCCTCAATCTTCACATCCACATCTCTCAAATTTGAGATAATCCGTGTAAACTTGGCGATATGATCACCAATTGGAGTGCCCTCATCCATTGCTAGTCTGTACAATTGGGTTTTCAAGTATAACCTGTTTGATAATGTCTTAGTCATAAACTGTGACTCAAGCTTCAACCAAACATCAGCTGCCGTAGTCTCTTCATTAACTAAAAAAACTATGTCTCTATCCAGACACAAGCAAATAGCAGCACGCGCCTCCAAATCCAATTCTTCCCATTCATCATCTGACATGGTTTCAGCCTTTTTATCCTTCCCTAGTAATGCCTTGTGTAATTTCTGAGAAATAAGCAAATTCCTCATTTGTATTCTCCAATATCCGAAATCGTTCTTACCATTAAATTTCTCGATTTCATATTTCCCCACATGTGCCTTGCTCACCTTGGATGCCATTGCAAACAAAACCTGTGACTTTCTAGACAAGAAGCTTCACTAAGAATTTTTTTTTTTTTTTTTTTCAAACAACTTGTGCACAAACAAATCCTAGCACTTTTGAATATTCACAATCTTGAGTAGAACAATTCAAGATCAATTTCCCTTAGTGCTCTGATACCAATTGTTGCGCCTTATTGCGGAAGCGGGTAGACACCAACAATTGCACACAAGTACCAAACAAGGATCCAATCAATTAAATAGAGCAACTAGCAATGAAAGAAATTAGAGAAAATTAAGAACATACCACAAGAGACACAAGGTTTACGTGGTTCAGCAATTGCCTACGTCCACAGTGAGGTGATTCCACTATATTCAAAAACAAGGTACAAGAAGATGACAATTCTCACACAATCTCTCAACAAGAGATGAAACAATTTCAGCAATTGTCTTTCTCTACTCCTTGTGCATCACAGTTTTTCTAGGAGCAATCATCATAATAAAAACACCTATAGTTCCTAGTATATATAGGGACAACAGTTTTCTGTTTGGCAGCAGTTTCCTGTTTCACAGTAGTTTCCTGTTTCACAACAGTTTCCTGTTTCCTAGAATTTATTTCCTGTTCAAAAAACAATTTCCAGAAGTCCAAACAGTTTTCTGTTTCAAACAGGAGTCCAAACACAGTTTCCTGTTTCAAACACGTTTCCTGTTTCACAAACAGGTGTCCAAACAACAGCCATCTGCAGCAATCAAATTCCAGCACAGGTAGTCCAACTTCAAAAATTCGGTTCTCACTAACCTTTGATCCAATGAAAAAATGGAAAGATGTCCAGGAAAGCACAGATCATATATATTTACCAGATAAATAAATAAAAATAAAACAGCAAATGTTAGATACTCAAAAAAAAATGAAAACGTGAAGATGTTCAAATTTCCTGAGTACAAAGTGTTAACAAATATTGCAAATGCACCAAAACTATGAAAATGAACCTAAACTAAACTAGTGATAAACATTCAAAATTGACTTTAAAACTAATTTTCCATTGCTCTCCCCGGCAACGACACCAAAAACTTGATCATATCTCAAATCATACCACAAGCACATGGTTATCTATTGAGTTAGATAACGGCAAATACGGGTTGAATCCCACAAGGAGAGCTATAAATCGGAAAACTAATCTTTAAATCTATCTTAAAACTTAACATAGTTAGAAAATACGTGGTTGATGAAGTGATTGAACTAAAAGCTAAAAAAAAACTATGTAAACAAATTACAATCAAATATGGAGATACTTAGGGCTTTAGAGATCGTCACCATGGGTTGATGGTTCTCTTAGGCATATCTCAATATTTGTTCTCCCAATCATAATTCATCCTTAGATAGGTTCTCACCTCACTTAAAGATGAAAAATTATACAATAAAGCTTATGTAATCAAACCAATTGGATAATCATTTCTAAGATTATAAACATGATCTATAAGCATATAAGGATTCCATACTTAAATGATGAAATATCTAATATCTAACAAATCATGTATAACCTTATACTACAATCAAACTTAAAGCATTAAAGGGGTGGGTTTGTTAGACTCGTACTAGTGAAGACATCTTGAATTTATGACTTTAAGAAAGATGAAAACAAGAGTAAGAAATGTACCCATGATTATGAAAAACAAAACTTCAATCGATTTCATTAAACATTGAAATTCAAGTACATAGAGTATGCTAACCGCAAAGTTGGTCTAATTTACATGGAAGAAAATACCTTGAGAATACCTAATTGAGGTCATCCTCCCATGGGGCTCACTCATACCCTAAGAGGGTGTTTAGCCACTCATGGTAAACCTTAGGTTTCTCATGGTGATAAACATAAAGAAAATGGGAAAACTTACAAGTAAAATTCTTCAAGACTTTAAATCTCTAACTCTCAATTTTCTTTCTTTTCAAATTCTCTCAGTATACTCCAAGAATGGAGTATTTATAGGTGAAGAAGAATGGGAGGTGGAGTAAAATAAGGAAAAGATATTGGCATACAATAAGAAATTGTATTGGAGAATGGATAGTGGAGTAGAAGGTGGAGTAAAATAAGGACAAGATGTTGGCATAAAATAAGTAATTGTACTGGAGAATGGATAGTGGAGTAGGAGTTGGAATGTGTAGAGATTCCTTTTGTTATGTTGAAGTTGTCATGTGGATGTTGAATTTGATTTCCTCGAGATTCGTAAATGATGATACTTTTTTGGGCTTGATTTCATGGGCCTTAGGGCTTGAAAATCCTTGATCCTTGACAATGCATGTGTGAACTTTCAATGAGCATTTTAGTTGTTAAACTTAACCTTAATATTTGAATTTCTGCATTATACACAAAATACACGTAATGAGAGTATTTTATTAATTAATATGACATAACAAATATAGAATTAGGGGCTTAAAATGTACCATTTATATGCCTATAAATCGTTTACCTTTGAAACTCAGAGAGATGGTGACCACTAGATCACACAACAACAGAGAACAAGGGAAAACGTCAAACGCTCAGGCTGGCGTTGTACCACTGCTTTCAGCGGTTTCGGTTATGCACGGGCAGTAGCCTCATGCCCACGCACCAACAACAACAATAATGGACCCCAGGATAGATATGTTGTCATCTCAAATACAACAGATTGCCAAAGTGGTGGAGGCTCTCGCGGGACAAAATCCTCCACTTACTAATGGAGACCAGGAGCAGCACAGGCCTCCGTCTCCGGAGGATGGCAGAGAGCAAGCACGGGAGATTCAAGCCCCCGCTAGTTCTCATTGGAATAGAGGAGGTTGTGCGCCTAAAGTGGAGCCCTCCGCCAGGGCAGAGTGGCTCAGCCCTTATAACCCCCTTCGCGGAGGGGCACACGACCCAAACGTGTTGTACCGTCTCTCTGTCCCACCATTCATGGATCAAATCATGAATGAGGTCCTTTCGAAGAAGTTCACTCCTTCGAAGGTTGACTTCTACGACGGAACCACTGACCCATTCGACCACCTATGTCATTGCCAATACGAAATGACTCTCAAAGAAGGATCCGAGTCAGTGATGTGCAGAAATTTTTTCACTAGCTTGAAGAAGTCAGTACTAACATGGTTCAACAGCCTCCCGTCGAGGTCCATCGACTCCTTCAAGACGCTGACAAAGGGGTTCCTAACACGCTTCATTGGGAGCCAGCGTTTTCGAAAAGGCCCACACTGCATACTTTCTCTAAAGCAGAGGTCCAATGAGACACTCAGAGAGTATGTCACGTGCTTCAACGACGAGCTAACACTCATTGACGGATGCAGTGACGAAACAGCCGTGACAACATTCACTACGGGCCTAAAGGAGGGAAAGCTTTATGAAGACCTCACCTTGGAACCCCCTTTGGACATGACGGAGCTCCTCAAGAACGCTTAGAAACACATTACCTTAGAGGAGTTGAAGACCGTAAAGAGGGAAATTGAAGTCGAGAAGAAACCCTCCACTCCTAAAAACAAGAAGAAGGGAAAGAGACGCGAGGATGAAGAAAATAACAAGAGAAAGTGTAGTGACAATAGGACAAACCCTAGTTGGTCCATGCATGAGAAAACCTCCAACTACATTAGATCCAGAGCCGTGACACCCCTCAATTCTAGCCTTTCAGATGTACTAAACTCCATGAAAAACTAGAAAGATCTAAAGTGGCACCCAATGCAGCATGGAGACCCCTCCAAGCGTGACAATAGCAAGTACTACGCGTACCACAAAGAAGGTGGCCATGATATCAACGACTGCAAGAGTTTGAGGTATGATATTGAGTACTAGGTCCACAGGGGCAAACTAAGAAAATTCCTGAACTATGAAAAGCGACCAGAACGAACTAGGGATCGGGGGAGTCGGTTAAGGAAATAGAGAAAGAGCCTCTGGGCATAATCTATGTCCTTCATGGAGTCGGACCAAATGAATACCAGTTGTACAGGTCCCGCAAACAGACCTTGTTGGAGATGCTGACATGACCCGTGGACGAAGATAGACACATTTGCTACTCAAGGGTTCAGAGCCCCATTCCCACCTTAACCTTCACAGACAAGGACCTCGAAGGAGTCCGAGCGCCGCACAATGATGCCCTAGTCATAGCGATGTCCATTGCAAGGTGGGAGGTAAAGAGAACTATGGTGGACACAAGAAGCTCATTCAACGTCCTATTCTACAACATGTTTCACAGTATGGACCTCAAAGAGGAAAGCTTCTCGTCTACAGACTACCCACTGATTGGATTCAGCGAAGAGAAGTGATTCCTTATCGGGAAGATAAGGTCAGCAATAGTGGTAGGAGAGCCGCAACTGAAAAAGGTCTTGTTTCAGGACTTCATGGTAGTAGACGTACCGTCTACCTACAACCTTATATTTGGAAGACCATGGCTCCATCGGATGGAAGCAGTAGTCTCCTACTTCACCAGTGCGTTAAGTACACCGCTAACTACTCTGAATGGACAATACGTGGAAACCAACCTACGACACGAGGCTGCCATTACGCCACACTGAAATAAATAGAATGCTCCCAGATCCAACTAAGTCCTGTGGAGCAGCCTGAACCAGTGCCAGGTCGAATGACGGTAGAAGCATCACAGTCAAGTGGTACATGAGCAATCCACTTTTCAGCCAAGCGGAACGGAGAAGCCGAGGCAAATGGGAACACAACCCCGACCTTCCGTCAGTGCAGATATTGACCCCCTAGAAGGTTTACTATTCAGTAACCTCTGTAACGCCAGCGAAGCCCAACAGTCTGTTAAGAATACTAACGGTCCACAAAAGCCATCCAAATTCACATCAAGGCCAGGATCAATCTCTCTCCGTCAACAATTAGTCTTTTTCAATTGTTTATTTCCCTTTCCATAGTCAGTGTAGAGTTTTAGTTCTTAAAGACTTATGTGATTAGCAATCATTTAAGAAATAAAGAAAGAATTGCGAAAACAAACCCTATTGATTACTGGAAAGAGTGACAATAAGCGCGTTGAGGCGGATACAAAAGACTACATACTATAACCATCTAAATCCAGTGCGACATGAAGTAAACACTCGCTTAAACGATCCAACTACGTAAGGTATTCTAAGAAGGCCATGCAAGCTATTCACAAGTGACAACAAAGATATTCAAATGGACTTCACTCGACCCCTTCCCAAGATAAAGGACAAGGTGTCAAAGGAATTGAAAGGATAGAATGTCTGATTGCTCTGTTGAATCACCCCAGGAAAATGACCCGCCAACAGTGATGCAGACCTTATAACGGATGACTGACTTCCTCGAAAGGCATCCTACCCTCTTGCAAACTTCCTCAAACAGTTTCTTGCCTCCTAAAAAGGATAGAAGAAGGCAGATGAGGATGGCCACAAGTGACGAAGCAGTCAAAGTCTCACAGTGCTGCCAAGCGATGACACTTTTCCCAAGTGCGGTACCCGGGGTGACTGAAAGATACCACCCCTGGAAGCACCGCTCATCCGCTAACATTTCAACCAGCCATAAGTTAGCAGATGGAACTGCATATACGCAGACACAAGCGGCAAGAAGTAACACCAAGGCATCTCCCTTGGTTGAAAACTTGTACTACTTCTCCGCAATATGAAAAGAAATTACAAGATCTCAGCAAATCAACTACGTGCCCACCTAGAACAGGTGACCATGCAAAACAATGATTATGATTGTGCCTGATCAGTGTAAATGTTAGAACATTTGAATACTCCAGAGAGGAATATCCCCCTTCAACCTTTCGAAAATCCAAAGCATTTTCTTCGAACAAGAACATTACAAGAGATACGTTCTGCGAAATATAGTGTCTATAACGATTGAAGAACACCATTATATAGACATGATGGTTCACCGAATGGGGGTCCCAGCATTAACTTTCAAGCATTGAATACCTTATGGGAAACAAGGAGAAAAATGTTTTCGAGGAAACTGCACAGACCACGTTAGTCCAATTAATGACGCTGCACAAAACCTCATCAAATGAGAGGGAGTAACCGATACTCAACCATCCCGCAGCTTACATCGTGCACGTGTTACTGCGCGATCTACGCCATACACGTATCGCAACCGTGCAGGAAACCCTAGCTCTTTCTCTGCGGGCCCATAGGCTCGACCTACTATTCAAACAGTATTCTACTACATGCTTGGCACAAACACTAGAAATCCAAGTCAGCTCTAACACACGAATCGTATCTACGAATCCCTATTTGATTTAAGGTAATTTTGTCCACATAGTGTATGACGCTAGTGGACATGGGTTCGCAAACCCTAAAACAGGCAAAACCTCTCTCCATTTCGGGCAAGCTTAATCAACCAAGGTTGATGACGATGGCTTCTGGTACGTCCCGACACCTAGTCCGCTCAACGTGGATCTTGATTATTTAGGAAGTGGGAGTCTAATCAGCACTATCACGATTGGTGACAATGCCTCGCCAAGGATAGTTGCCCCCTTCGTGGCTAATGATCGTTGAACTTGATCAAGTAAGCCTAGCTGGTGATGGCTGGCAATGAAAGCTCCTAATCGAATCCCAGACCTGTAGCCCCCACTGTGCGAGTGTAGATGGTTTGGAAGGTGGGAGCCTAGTCACTCGCAAACTGATTTCGACAGCTCGCCATGGGATCACTGCTTTTCAGTGTGGCAGCCAAATAACCCTGGACTTGTAGCCCCCACTGCGTGGGTGTAGATAGTTTAGAAGGTGGGAGCCTAGTCAGTCCCGAACTGATTTTGGCGGCTTGCTAGGAGACCACTGCTTTTCAGCGTGGCCGTCGAATTACCAAACCTGAACTTATAGCCTCCACTGCACGGGTGTAGATACTTTAAGAGGTGGGAGCCTATTCAATCGCGAACTGATTCTGACGGCTCGTCACGGGATCACTGCTCTTCAGCGTGGTCGCCGAAAACTCCCAAATTTGTAGCTTGATGTGCAGAAGTGTAGATGATTTGGAAGGTGGGAGCCGAGTCAGTCCCGAACTGATTCCAACGGCTTGCTACGGGGCCACTGCTTTTCAACCTGGTCACCAAACCCCTTCGTCTCGAACTTGTAGCCACCACTGCGCGGGTAAAGATGGTTCAAAAGGTGGGAAACTAGTTAGTCCTTGACTAATGTCAACGGCTCGCCACAGGACTATTGCTCTTCAGTGTAGTCATCAAATCATTACTCCTCGAACCTGTAGTCCACACTATTCGAACATAGATGGTTTGGAAGGTGGGAGCCCCAAGCAGCTCGCCACACGACCACCGCTTTCCTTCGAAATAGCAGCCGCAAAGATGAATCTCCGCTAAGTCAGTGTCCTCACGCTCAAACGGACGGGCATTCTATTATCAGCAAATGCCACTTATGCCGACACATAGATCATCCGGCCAATGCGCGGATAAATGCTACATAGTGTGTCAACCTGAGCTCACGACCCCGACTCTGTACAAACTCTATGACGTGTACGCTCGATTATCACAACTCGCCCATAGCAGCAGCTGCAACTGACCAATCAGACAAGCGAGTAAGCCTCCAGCAGCTTACCTTGAGGACAAGACACAGCTTGGGAACCCAACCTTTGGCTATATTGTCCGTGACATGCCCACTATCGGATATTACTACACAACAATGACCCTGAGTCATTAACAACGCAAGCGGTCAAGCTCTCTACTGCAGACATACCACTCGACATCATATTGATTCAACCAGCCTATGCCAAAGCAAGACAATGAGGCGAAATGAAAAACATACAATAGAGACACGAGCACAAAACAGATAAAACTGTTTTAATTAACGGTCGGAACAAAAAGGGTACAAGTATACAAAGTTTACTCCTTATCAGGAGAAGGTACAGAAATAGAAGAGCTAAGCTTTACGGAGGAAGGAGCAGGGGTCGCATCCACACACGCCACGGCCTGAGCAACAAGGTCCAAACCGCCCTTCTCGTCCGAGGACGAAAAAGCAACGGACAAGTCTACGTACGACATCTTCTTATATCGGCCAAGATCCCATTCCGGATGCTCCTCTTTCATCAGCGCTAACAACTCCAACCTACCATGTATGACCTAGCGGAACTCGCACTTTCCTTGTTCCTACAGAAGTTCTTGCTCCCGCGCCTTCGCGTTGGCCAGTTCAAGCTCAAGCTTGCCAATCTGCGCGTCAAGCTGAGACTGCTCTGTAGCCAGACTACTCTTCACAGCACTGAGCTCATGTTTTTCAAGTTCGTGCCAGTCCTTGGCCTTCCTCGCCTCTCGAGCATTGAACTCCACATCGACCTCTTGTTGCTACTTCTGAGCGGCCCAGTCAACTTCCTTCAAAACACTCTCTTCAGCAAAAGACCGCAATGCAGTGCTTGCCTCAGCCAAAGTTTTTTGTGCGACCTCCAAATCTTGGAGAGTCTGACCCAACTCCTGTTTGAGTCTGTCTCTTTCAGACACCGCCTCCGCCAGATCATGCTCAAGGGCCTTCAAACAAGCCTTCTGAGTCGCAACAGCCACATCTGATTGCTCCAGCCTTTTCTCCTCAACCATCTTTTGTAGCCGCTCAATTTCATAAAGCGTGTCAGAATACAACGATTGCATGTGCGAGAAGACACGCTTCATAGTGTATACCCTCTCACGACCTGCCTTGACTTTTGTCCCAGCATCGGCCACCTGGCTCAAGTGAGACATACCAAACATAAGGTACTTTAAGCTCTTATCCATACACCCTTCTAGCGTATCCTCCTCAGATTTTGGAGCATAATCCATCAACCAACTATGATGCCTGCTAATATGCTTCCTCGAAGCATACTCGATGTCAAATTTCTGATGCCAGACCTGAGTGTTCATCCTTACCAAGTCCGATGCAAACAGGCTTATTCGTGCACCACCCTTCGCAATCGCCACTGTTCCGAGACTATCCTCTGCAAATTTTACCTTGTTACGAGCAGCCGGTCATTTACTGCGATACGGCTCAATAGGATCAGAAGGAAGGGGAGGAAGCGAATTATTTAAAGGGTTTTCCAACACCTCAAACTGTGGCCTAAAATGAGACGGTAAACAATGCGGACTACAAGAAACTTGGCCTATGCCACCACGGCCAATATCAGACAGTGCACAAATGGGACGATCAGATTCCACAACCTCAGGCAGATCCTCACAAAAACCTTCTATTGGAACAGTCCCACGCGAATCAACACCGAGGGAAGCCGCCATTGCAACCCACATCAGCCGCTCACTCATAGCTTCGGCCTGCACATCACTAGGTTCGACCTGTCTTCAACCCTAGCAAACTGCACGTAGTCTTTCTCCCAGCCAGATACATCAGTCTCCTCCCTGACGAGCCGATCAGACTTGCGCCCCTTACTCATTGGAACGGATCGTGTTGAAGACAAGCCAGATCTGATACAGGACCTCTTTGAACTCACAAAAGAGGCAATCGTCTTAGACGACTCCTCTGTGTCGGACAAAACAAAAGCTTTGGCCCCAGCAGCCTTCCTCTTCCTAGAAGGGGCCCCATCTTCAGGCTTGACCCATGATGTTCGGTAGAGAGTGGGGGCTACATGTCAGTTGTCCCACAACCCACTACGGATGAAATTGTGGATGCATATGACATCCACCATGCTCCTCATTGACAAGCCACGGAACGTATCCATTGTGTTTTACCCCTCTAGGGTAAGAGAAGAAGTAGGAAACCTTCATGTAAAAAAAAACACAAACAATTATTAGCACGGTGAAACCAGAGGAAAAATTTGCACTTGCGAAGTAATTTGAACTCCCGCTCGAGAGAACGACCATTTAACAGAAAATACTTTGAATCCATAGGGGCTAAGAAGCAATACTTCTGCCAGAACTAGAAGTCATCGGGCAGATTCGCAAAGCAAGTCGGCGACGTCATCTTGCAGACGGCGTTATTCTTCAGCCGAAGAGAAGTCAGCAACTGGATTACTCACGGAGTCACGCGGATGCCAGCCTCCTTCGCCCTAATCAAAATGAGAAGGATAATCTTATATCCATTAGACCCCAACTGGCCTTGAGGAATCCCAATGAGGTCCAAGAATTTCCAAATCACGTCCAGAATGAGAAAACACACTCTAGTTTGAAGCATCCCATGATGGAGATAGATGAACCCCGCTGATGGCAACATTGGCATCTTGACACCCTTCAGGACAAACAACGGCAAGTCCTTGGAGACCCCAAACTTCGTACGGATTTTAGCAAGACCAAGTTTAGAAAGCAACCTGTCTTTGAAAAACTCCAAGCCCCTGGCCAAGGTTGCGTTATCAAGAAGGTTTTGTTGAGCCATGAAGAAGACGAACAATCTTTCTAGTTCAAAGATGAACAGAACAGTATCTTCAAAAGCAAAGAAAATAGAAAAGTCTGACTCCACACAAAGGATGAACTAAATAGGGATTGAGTTCCTGCCACTTTTCCGTTGAATCGACGCATATTCAATAAATGCAGCGCGCGGCTCAAGCAACGATTCAGACTCATGAGCGGTGTATATTTTCAGTAAATGAATTAACAAACAGCCTTAACTCGAAGAGAGTAGCTGATGATACACCAAAATGGTCACATCCTTGAGTCATACATGTGTCATGATGATCTCGAGTAATTACGGGCCCCAGCGTCAGCCCAACACTAATCCATCCCAAGCGGTTCCAGACCCGCCCAATGCAGTCCGCCAGACAAACCTGAACTCTTACAACCTAGTAGGCCCATATATTTCACAACTATCCTCAATACCCGTAATCCCTACTAAGGCAAGTATCTAAAGGATCAGCTTCGAACAAGCAACCACAACAACTCTCTATTTCCAACTAGGAAGCAAATACCAGAGTGCCCATCACACAGGAAAACTTCCTCTTATAAAATATCCTCATATAGGGAACTATCTCCTGCGTATCTAGGAGTATAGGGCTAACAGGGAACTTCCCTCCTACAGCACGACTCCTAATTAGAGAATGATCTCCACAAAGATCACCTTCCTAAACTACATCATCGATGGCCTGGTCGAACCAGGACTCCTGCACTATAAATAAGACATGAGGTTGGTAAGCTAAGGGACACTACAAATTCCCTGTTTACAACATTACACCTTCCTCAGATCCCTATTTGACTTTAGCATCGGAGTGCTATCGGCCACCACAACAGTGGTCCATGGCTCACGTGCGTTACTTGTGCAGGTCAGCAGGACTAGGTCAAAGCAAGGAGCGAAAAACGATTGCATTATTTTTCTTTTGAAATAACAATCCACAAAAAAAATGACACAAATTATGCCGTATCATTAAATCACAATCCTTGATAGCAACAGCGTACACCTCCATTATAGTTGTCCAGTGGGCGAAACATTTTTGCAACTAGCGTTTGGTAGGTGGCACATGTATTCTTCAAACTAGTGGGCATTTTAGCCAATGGGGGTACCAGCTCAATTGGTAGGCTTGGCAGATGATATCACAAGTCCATGATTTGAACCTTGCTGACGGCATTGCGGTGGGATGTGTTAAGGGGATTTAAAAATAAAAACAATGAGTATTTTTGTGTAACAAAACATATAGGAAAAATTTTGTGCTAAAATTGGTAGACTTCACAAGTTATCCCTTATCTTTCCATATAGCAATCTATTCCATGAATTTATTATTGAGGGTGTGTTTGCTCGCATGTGATTCAATTCATTGAATTCATGGGGGACTACTTGTGTGTAAGTCAAATTAGATCAAAATGTTGTGGCTCGCTTATCATGGATTTCACATTTGATCAACAATAAAAATTTAAATATCATGATACATGTAAAGTCAAACTCCTGATACCTTCCCCCCCCCCCCCCCCCCCCCCCCCCAAAAAAAAGAATTGGATTCTCATATTTAATACAATATTTATATAATGTTCACATATAGTTTCAAATATATTATTCACTCCACATGTATATAATTCTTAATTTCAATTCCAAGAATATACCAATATACAATAAATAATATTTCTGTAATCCAAAATTTATACATTTTAATACTATAGAATAGTATCTATTCTTAAATAAATTTAAAGTGAACTATTCAGCATATATTAAACATAATACTATCAGTCCTCAAACATACTTAAATCAATTTTTTCTTATTTGCAAATAAATACTTATAATAAAAGTAGTATATAGAGTGAGAAATACTCATAGATTAGTGATAAATTAAGTTTCCGTAAAGCCAATGCAAAAATATCGAACGCATCGAGCAAGCCAAATGCGGACACGTGCACACAAATTCCACAGCACAAGTCATAATAGAAATATTAAAAAAAAAATCTAAACTCGAACCGCATGTGTTCAAACACGTCCCATCACCCACACGTGCTCGTGTGCGGACACATGTGTGAGCACACCAACTTCTTTTCTCTCACAACTGCCAGACAAAAAATGGGTGAAGACTCATTAAAAGTAGGGTTTTATGAAAAAGAAGAAGGTAGTGGGATAATGTATTAGACTTTCATTCCCAAAAGTCCAAGTTTAAAATAAAAATAGCCCAAAAGCCATACTATAACCAACCAAAGCCCAAAATCACATTATAATCAAACAATGTCCAAAATCATGTTATAACCAAATAGAACCTAGTTTGGGTTTCACGAGTACTTTGCTAAACACACTCACACTTTCTACTTTCTTTACCACTACAAATAAAACAAGGTTTTACACATTATATATAAAATTGTAATACATTACAAATTAAAAAAATAAATAGTATTTATATTTATGTAATTAAGCGGGTATTACAATATATACACCTCAAAAGAATCTCGTCTCGAGATTCGGAAGGTAAGAGAGTCATGTGAATCTTGAGAAAAATTCAACTTAGCAAACGAAATGAGATTTAAAAAATATATTTTCAGATATAAATTATTCAGATTTTATACTCATAGAAAAAATCTACATCATACAAATCAACACAACAAACATGCATAAAATGAAGATACTAAATTCATATATCTATATAACTTTAATAATAAACAAAAAATAATAAATTGGAATATATATATATATATATATATATATATATATATATATATATATATATATATATATATATATATATATATATATATATATATATATATTCCGTTTAATTCATTGAAAATGTACGGGCATTACATTAGGGTTCACTTTGAAAATTATTTCAGATTGGGGTCTAAAATGGCACATTCATCTCATTTGACTCGCCTTGACCAACTTATAGATGTTAAACTAAGGGTCATTTTAATTTTGAGGTCCCTTTGATTTATCATAATTGGATTGAGGTCCATTTTGTAATGGTATTTTTTCTATTGGTTAGTCAAAGCGAGTCAACTTGGTTGTTATGTCATTTTGGAACCCATACTAATATAGCTTTTAAAATGAACCCATAATTCAACTATGATAAATCAAATGGACCCCAAAGTCAAAATAACCCATAAATTGCATTAATAAAATAAACTGACTATGCACGCTCATAACACGTGTCCAGTACTAGTATGCTCATAAATTGAGAGAAACACACCAAGCAAGCTCTATGACAAAGACTAAGAAAGATCGCATGGCTTCAATTCTGGAGGGCCTATTAGCTCATAGTGAATATAAGATTAACCATAACGTGGGAGCGAAGTAAAGCCAATGCATCCCTAAGAGTGTTAGATGCAAGCAACTCAAAACAAATAGTTAGAATGCAAAGAACAATTCTGGAATCAATGACTTGTTTATTGAATGAGAGGAAGCAGCTATTAAATAGCTTTTACAGAATGAAAAACAGAACACAAACTACACTCACGTTCTATCTAGAATCATGGTAACAAACTTGACTAAATCAAATAACAAGACTTCCTAAAGACTAGGTCTAAATCTTATCAAAGACTAGATTTTATTAACAAATTAGATCTTATCATTCTCTCCCCTAAACTAGACTGCCTAGGCAGGCAACTAGTTTTCCTTTGGTGCATCACAAACTCCCAGTTTCTTTCTAAGCTCCTGAAATGTCTCTAGCTTGAGTGGTTTGGTAAGTATGTCTGCTATTTGCTGCTGTGTACCACACCACTTGAGCTGCACAACTCCTTCATTCACTAGGTCACGTAAGAAATGAAAACGCACATCAATGTGCTTGCTCCTGCCATGCATCACAGGATTCTTTGACAACTTGATTGTTGAGCTATTGTCACAAAAGATGACAGGACTCTCACTGCCATTATAACCCATCTTCATTAACACCCTTTTCATCCACACCAACTGACAAGTGCATGCTGCAGCTGCAACAAACTCGGCTTCTGTTGTACTTAATGTAACTATTGGTTGCTTTCGAGAGGACCAAGCCACTGCTGCTCCACTTAGAATAAAGGCATACCTCGACGTGCTCTTTCTATCTTCCATACAACCAGCATAATCACTATCAGTGAAACCAACCAGTTCCTTATTTCCTCCTTTCTGATAAAGAATACCAAAGCCAATGGTACCTTGCAAGTACCGAAGAACTCTCTTGGCTGCTAAAAAATGTAGCTCAGTTGGTTTTGACATATACCTGCTAATTAGGCTAACTGCATACATTATATCCGGCCTTGTCGCTGTTAAATACATCATGCTTCCAACCAGCTGCTTGTATAATGAACCATTCACCTCTACACCATCTTCATCTTTAGTAATTTTGAACCCTGGAATGATTGGACTTTGCACACAATTACTATCTGCCATGCCAAACTTCTTTAACATTTCCATCACATACTTCTTCTGACTAATGAATATCCCTCCATCAAACTACAGTACTTCAATGCCAAGAAAATATTTCATTTTACCCAAATCCGACATATCAAATTCCTTCATCATGGAGTCCTTAAACTCAGACATCATAACCTCATCATCTCCTGTATAAATTAAATCGTCAACATACAAACTGATAATCAAACGTTTACCTTGTTTGCTGACTTTAGTAAACAAAGTTTGTTCACTATCATCTTTCTCAAAACCCTCTCTCTTGAAGTATGACTCAATCCGGCTGAACCATGCTCTTGGCGCCTGCTTAAGGCCATACAGAGCTTTGTTGAGTTTGTATACCTTGTGCTCCTCATTCTTCATCTCATAACCCCTCGGTTGCTCAACATAAACGTTTTCGGTTAATTCTCCATGAAGAAAAGCTGATTTTACATCAAGTTGGAACACACTCCAACCTCTCTGAGCTGCAAGAGCTAAGATCATCCGCACTGTGTCCATGCGAGCTACAGGAGCATACACTTCTTCGTAATCAACTCCTTGCTCCTGAGCATAACCTTTTGCGACTAAGCGAGCTTTGTGCTTCTCCACTTCTCCAAGTTCATTCAATTTAGTTTTGTAAACCCATTTGACTCCTATCTTTTTAGCTCCATTTGGCAAGTCAGTTAGAAACCACGTTCCATTTTTCTTAATTGATCGCATTTCTGAATCCATAGCTTGCCTCCATCTTTCATCATTTACTGCTTCATCAAAACTGGTCGGGTCAGAACTGTTTGGGTCAGAACTGGCAAATAGAGCAAATTGAGCAGCTTGCACATCAGTAATATAGTCACCCATCCATACTGGTGCTCTTCTATTGCGAGTTTCTCTTGTATTTGAGGCTTCAGGAACATCAGGAACATCAAGATTTCCCGAGGTCAGCACAGTTTCTTTGCTTCCTTCAGGATGTTCATTCTCTTCCTCTTCATTACTCGGCACAATTTCCTCACTTTCTTCCACATCTTCATTTTCTTCTTCTTCACTACTTTGGTTTTCATCTCCCCATTCTAAGTTTAGCTTAATTTGTTCTTCATAGCTTGCATCCCAACTCCACTTCTTGTCTTCCTCAAAAACGACGTCTCTGCTGATCACAATCTGTTTTGATACCGGATCATACAGTCTGTATCCCTTTGATTCTTCGCTTACTCCAAATAAAACACAGCTGCGACTCTTATTTCCAAGCTTTGTTCGTCGAGCATCAGGCACATGAGCATGTGCTATACTGCCAAAAACTCTCAGGTGTTCAACAGAAGGCTTAACCCCGCTCCAAGCTTCCTCTGGCGTCATGTCTTTCACTGACGATGTTGGGCATCTATTAAGAATATAAAATGCCCAGTTCACCGCTTCCGGCCAGAACGTGTTCGGAACATTATTCTCAATCAATAAACTCCTCACCATATTCATCACCGTCCTGTTCTTCCGTTCTGCGACACCATTTTGTTGTGGTGTATAAGCAGCGGTCAGTTGCCTTTTGATTCCATTCTGTCTGCAATAATCCTTGAACTCACTTGAAGTGAATTCCCCTCCACGATCTGTTCTTAAACATTTAATGGACAAACTAGTTTCCTTCTCTACGCAACTTTTAAATAACTTAAAGGAAGCGAATGCATCTGCCTTATAAACAAGAAAATATACCCAAGCCTTTCTACTAAAGTCATCGATAAAACAAATGAGGTACCTCTTGTGGCTGTTGGAATTAGGACGGATTGGGCCACAAATATCAGCATGAACTAACTCCAACTTCTCTGATGCTCTCCATGTGCTTCTCTTTGGAATAACATCTCGGTGTTGCTTCCCCTTCAAACAATCAGTACATACAGCTTTGGATTCCTGAAAACTTGGCAAACCCCTCACCATTCCTTTGTTTTGCAGAGTCTTAAGTCCTTTGTAGCTGAGATGGCCATATCGACGGTGCCAAAGATGAGCCAGATCTTGAGTGGTTGCTTGGAGACACACTTCCATTGTTTCCTTCTTGATTGGTTGTGTGTTTGATAGCAAGACAAACATTCTGTTGGCTGTCATGTTGGTTTGAATGATCAAACCCTTTGTGGGATGATAGATTCGGCATTGATTTGACTGCATAAGAACTGCTAGACCCCTTTCTTGCAGTTGTCCGACACTGAGAAGGTGACTCTTCAACTCCGGCACATAAAACACATCTTTTACAAGATGACTGACACCTTCCAAAAACAATCGTACACTTCCTTTTCCAACGACATTCAGCCTTGTATGATTGCCCAGTCTGACCACCTTTTTAAACCCTTCTTCTAAGTCACAGAAAAGTGACGAATCTCCGCACATATGGTTGTTGCAACCTGAATCAATGAACCACACGTCATCTCGGTTCACTCCATGTAACTCAACATAGGCCATGAGTACCGTCTCCTCTGCCTCAGCCAGTTCTGCATAGTTTGCTTGCTTCCCTGAATTTGGACACTCGTATTGGAAGTGTCCGAGTTGATGACATTGATAGCACTCAACAGTTGCCTTATTGTAGTTTTGGCGACCTCTGCCTCTACCTCTTCCTCCTCTGAAAGTAGCTCTCCCACGTCCTCGTCCACCATAACCTTCATCATGCGACACCTTAAGTGCGTGTTCCTCTTCTCCATCCTTCTTAAACTTCTGCTCATGAACAAGCAATGAACTCTGCAAGGCATCGACTGAGAGCTGATCAATATCCTTTGCTTCTTCTATGGAACAAACAATGTAATTCCATTTTTCAGTGAGAGTTCTCAAAATCTTCTCAACTATCTTGACATCAGTCATGTCTTCCCCACAATTCCTCATGTCATTTGCAACCACCATCACTCGACCAAAGTAGTCAGTGATCGACTCACCTTGCTTCATTGCCAGAACCTCAAAATTCCTGCGAAGACGGTTGAGTTGAGCCCTCTGTACGCGAGCATTGCCCTGACATTTCATCTTCATGGAATCCCAAAGCTGTTTGGATGTCTCCTTCTGTGTGATTGTCTTTAGAATTGACTTGTCAAGGGATTGAAACAAGTAATTCTTGGCTTTTAGATCTTTCAGCTTCATCTCCTCTAGAGCTTTTCTCTGTGCAGCAGTCAGCACCTCTTCATCACCATGTTGAGAATAGCCAGATTCTACAACAGTCCAGTATTCCTTGGAACGGAGGAGATTCTCCATGACCATACTCCAGTGATCATAATCACCTTCGAACTTTGGAATAGAAGGTTGAGCAAAACCATAGTTTGTTTCTGACCCCATCTCTTGCACACTCCCTTGTTCTCTTTCTAACTCACTCTTTCAATCTCTCAAGCCAGGCTCTGATACCACAATGTTAGATGCAAGCAACTCAAAACAAATAGTTAGAATGCAAAGAACAATTCTGGAATCAATGACTTGTTTATTAAATGAGAGGAAGCAGCTATTAAATAGCTTTTACAGAATGAAAAACAGAACACAAACTACACTCACGTTCTATCTAGAATCATGGTAACAAACTTGACTAAATCAAATAACAAGACTTCCTAAAGACTAGGTCTAAATCTTATCAAAGACTAGATTTTATTAACAAATTAGATCTTATCAAAGAGGAGGTGGTCATTTTTACTACCTTCTATAGAGGGCAAAACCCTAATCCTCACAACCATTTTGGATCATGTGTGTTTTTCCCATGTTTTTAGAAACTTTTAATTTTACATTTCTAGTTAATTTTCTTGTGTGTTTTCAGTAAATGGAGTTTACAAATCCTGCATAAAGGAAGTTACAGATCATTCTTGGACTAGATAGACTTCCTTTTGACTGATAGTTTTGTGTGTGTGTTTTTTTAGTCGTTTTGATGTTTTCTCTAATTTGCACTAAAGCTTTAGCCCATCTCATGTTTTGATTTGCTTTTATTTTTCTTTTGAAATTACAATCCACAAAAAAAAATGTCTCGAATCTCACAGTCCTGTATAGCAACAGTGTACCTCCATTATAGTTTTCCAGTAGACGAAGCATCTTTGCAACTAGCATTTGGTAAGTGGCACATGTATTCTTCAAACCAATAGGCATTTTAGTTAATGGGATACCAGCTTAGTTGGTAGGCTTATGACAGATGATATCATAAGTCTAAGTTTCGAACTTGTTGGTGGCATTGGGATGGGATGGGATGTGTTAAGGGGGTTAAAAAAAAAATAAAAAAAATAAAAACCAATGACCATTTTTGTGTAACAAAACATATAGGCAAAATTTTGTGCTAAATTTGGTTGACTTCACAAGTTATCCCTTATCTTGCATTTAGCTGTCTCTTCCATGAATTTATTATTGAGGATGTGTTTGGTTGCATGTAATTTAGTTCATAGAATTCATGGGGGACTATTTGTGTGTAAGTCAAATTTGATCAAAATGTTTTGGCTCACTTATAGTGGATTCCACATTTGATCAACAGTGAAAATTAAAATCTCATGAAACATGAAAAGTCCAACTCCTTATCCCCCTCCCCGCTTCCAAAAAAAACAAAACAAAATTGAATTTTCATATTTCATGGGAATTCAACTCCCCATCTTTAATCACAATCTAAAAATTCATAATAAATGGTACACCACATTTGAATCAAATTTGCCTTAAATACAAGCAAACAACCACATTTTAATCAAATATGCCTTAAACACAAGTGATCTACCCATCAATTCAAGTGATCCCATGAATTATATGGAATTGAATTTCATACAACTAAACACACCATAAGTTGAGATGGATTATTTGTTGTCAAATTAATTGAGGTTTTCATGTACTTTTAATCGACATATTTTGAATTTAGGAGAAAAAGTTCCAGTTTATGTTTTTATTTCAAATATATATTTTCATTCCTGAAACTCCCTCAAATTGTCTCATTAAATGAAAAAAAAAATCCAATTAAAAAAATACACCAAATTATGGACCTAAGGCTATGCATTTGGCTCTTATTTGCATCGTTATCTCCCATTGACTTTCACCAAAGGTGCTTGCTGATGGAAAGAAAAACAATTGAGGATGTAAAACCTTAGTTTACAATAGCACCACCATCCCTTACTTTCTGAAGGACACCACCACCTTTCTGAATGACACCACCATCTGCTGAAAGATATCACCTATAAAAGGGTAAAAAACCCTAACCTAACCCCTCTTCTCCTCTCTCCCTTTCACCACCACCACCACCCTCCTCCTCCCCTTCACCACCACCACCTTGCCTCCGCCACTCCTCTTTCTTCTTCAATCACACCACCACCAAGCCACCGCCACATCTCCTCCTCCCCATCACCACCACCTCCTTGCCACTACCACCACTTCTCCCCCTCCTCCTTCTTTTTCTTCTTCTTCAATCACACACCACCACCACACCACCGCCACCTCTCATCCACCTCCTCCCCCCTTCAGCACAACTATCTCGCCACCGCCACCTCTCATCCCACCTCCTCTTATCTTCTTCGTATTCTCTGTTTTTTTTTCTTTTCTTCTCCTCCTTTTTTTTTCGCCTTGTTCTTTTTTCCTTCGCCCCGCGGCAGTTTCTGCGAATGAGGAACCCACACTTGCCGGAATCTCCGCGAGGGCAAAAAACTTTGTCCCTCGCGACTGTTCCCTCGAGTGAGGAACCCACACCCGCAGAGATTTGGGCGAGTGTGTGTTCCCCACTCGCAGGAACCGCCGCGAGGGACAATTTTTTTTGCCCTCGCCGAGGTTCCGACAAAGGTGCTGGTGAAGGGGAGGAGGAGAGTTGGTGTGGTGGTGGTGATTGAAGAAAAAGAAGAAGAAGTGGTGGCAGTGGCAGGGAGGTGGTGGTGGTGGTGTGATTGAAGAAGAAAAAGGAGGAAGAGTGGTGGCGGTGGTGGTAAGGAAAGGAGGAGAGGTGGCAATAGTGGTGAAAGGGAGGAGGAGGATGATGAGAGTTGGCGGTGGTGGATGATGGAGAAGAAATGGAGAGAGGAGAAGATGTTAGGGTTAGAGTATTTTTTGTTTATACAACGGTGATGTCCTTCAGTAGATTAAAAAAAAAAAGTTGGTGATAGTGTGCATCGGTAGAAGTGGTACTATTATTTAGGAGGTGCCTTTACAATTTCATTTCCACTCCATTATCAGATACCAAATAATTTGTGAAGACTATTTCAAACTATTCCCCACTGAGATGTAAATCCAAAAGGGGGCCTCAGTGTAGCCCATCCCTGAGCTTCCAAACAATGTTGACAAACCTTTATTGAAATTGTCTTGGACTCTCTATTTTATCTAACTGTTGGGCTTTGAAAGGAAATTTGGGCATTGGGGTTTTATTTTTTCGGTTTCTTATTTAACATTTGGGAAAAAGTCAAATGAAATTTCATTGTGGTGAGATGAGATGGATTGGACACTTCATTTAGGATTTTAATGAATTTTTGTTGTTGTTGTTGCGGCGGTGGTGGTGGTGAAAATATGAAGTTTTGGGGCTCCCAAAATTTGTGCTGAGTTGAATGTGATTTGGGCCTCAATTTGGGCTTGGGTTCTATAATAATTTTGGTGCAATAATCATAATCGAAATGCCTTTATCCTTGTTGTTGTTAATTGTAATGGTATTTTTAATAAGTAAGTTTAATAATATTTGAGCAAACAGACAGTGAACTGAATTGATCATTTGGTCTAGAAGAAATGTTGGAAGAATTATTTCACTTCTATTAACGAGACTCCATTCAAATGATGATTCAACCAAAGTTAGGATCCTAAATGAGTGGAAATTTCTATTTTCTTCAATGGAAAAGACCACCTCCCTTACAAAATCGACTTCTTTTGAAATTTTGTTGAAAAGTGTAACAAAAATAAGTAAAATATTCCTAAAATAAATTTTAAAAAATGCTTGTCAAAGCAAAATAAGGTCCCTTGATCAATTTAAAAGAGTTTATGGTGGTTGAGACACACACACAAGTTAAGAGGCATTTGAAAGCTTTGTGAATTGGCAAACAAAATATTGTTGATCTAAATGGGGCTTATGGTGGGTGGTCTGCCACAACACTTTGCTTTAGGTTTTAGTTGATTGCTGGTAGACTCACTACCTTCATCCCTGAACTAACAAGAAACTGTTTACTACTACTTTTTCATCAACCTTCCTCTTTTGGCAGCCAAACTACCAACACATGCATCACTACCACCAAAAGAACAACTATTTCTTCACACAATACTATTACCAGCTAATTCTTATTGCTGTTTTACCTTCAATGTACCCATATATTTTGATGGAAATTAACGACATAATGAGAAAAAAACTAAATAGAATAACAAAGATACTCACCAATGAAAATGTTTAGATGGGTGTGAAATTAAGTAAAAATAATTCATGCAAAAAATTTAAGCAATTGGATAGTTGATTCTAAGCTATCTAAGAGTTCACAAAAAATTTGATGGGTTAATAGTTATATTAGAAAATACAGATAAGAATAACAATGGATCAGTTTTATAAGTTATAACCACTTTGCATGAGAGAGATCAACGACCATTCTAACTAACAGAATGCTTGAAACCGAACTGATAGATAGGTTCCATATCAGCTAATACAGCCATCCCAAATACTCTCCGCATAACATAATTTATTCATCCAAGGTTCTATATATAAAGACGAGAACCACACCTCTAAATACATAGAGAGTCAATAATCCTTACAAATTCCATGCAATGGCTTATGGATTGTGCAAGCTTTGATCAGAGGAGATGTCGAAGATAGCCAGGAGATGCACCATGCTGGAGAAGCAGGCCACGTGCCAGATGATTGGTCCATGATTAACCATTTTAGCGCGTGCTCTCGCTCTCCAGCTTGGATCCTCTCCCTTTGGCACTGATATGACCTATTTATATATGGATTCCATTGGCAGCAAGAGGTGTGTATATATGTTTTCTTTTGTGCGATTTGGCTTAATTACGTAAGGTTAAAAAACATCTACATAATCTTTTTATAGTTACAACTTACAATAGGTTTTGCTTAGGAACAGTTTTTTTGTGAAAATTTATGTACATCTAAATATGGACCACATCTAAAATCTGGTCAGGTTCTAAGTGTTCATGTTGATTCTTTTGTAATAAGATCTGCTAAGCCCTATTTGGGTACTCCAGGAGCAACCATTCATGGTCATTATGGGGCAATCTTTTCTGAAGGAGATATGTTAGTTAATTACTTTTATATATGAAAAATCGAGATCTGGTGATATAACGCAGGGTCTTCCAAAAGTAGAACAAGTATTAGAAGTGCGTTCGATTGATTCAATATCAATGAACTTAGAAAAGAGGGTTGAAGGTTGGAACGAACTTATAACAAGAATTCTTGGGATTCCTTGGGGATTCTTGATTGGCACACTGAGTGTATTGGCCATTGTTACATAGGAATCAAATGCATAGTGAGAGCATGCGATGGGTTGTGCCACAGAAGCTACTCTTTTATCCTCGCAATGACTTCTAATCAGTTCGAAAATTTAACTCTCGGTGGGGTGGTAAATGTAAAGCTTATGGCTGGGAATTAGGATTCTGTTTGAGTGAGCACTAGGACTAATAAGGGACTGAAGATGACACAATGTCATCTACGCGCTACAATCACGTACCTCTTACCACTTAGAGCATTTGTGTTGCAATATTATGTATAAATTGAATGTATAGAAGCGAATTATACATGGTGCAAAGTTATATAATAACCTATTCCAGTAATAATGTATTAACTTTTAAAGCCATGGTAAGACCGTGATGATCTCAATAACGATCATAGCACAAAGGCTTTAATAATCACTACACCAAATTGGCACTTTTGTAACAACTCTCAAAACAGTATCACTTTTGAGATGTTACAATCCACCAAACAATTTCAAATCAAAGCTAAATTTAGTCAAAAAAATGAAAAACAGTAACACAAAAAAAATGATACAATAAGTTGGATCACCATGAATAGTATCACTTTTATAACCATACTCTTCATGGTGATGCTATTATTGTATCATTTTGTTTGTGAAAATTTGTAAAGTTGTTAGGTAAATTGTTACACTTCAAAAGTGATACTGTATTGGGGGTTGTTACAAAAATGCCAATATGGTGTAGTGAATGAAGAAAATGATGTCCAACCTAGATCATTTTTGGATGTGTAACATGATGTATAAGTTTAACATTTTAGCCAAATATATACATCTTGGATTAGAAGAGGCATTTTCAATTTGAATGTATAAAACAACTTCGACATCCTCTCTTGTTTGAAATGCACTTTGGATTGTAAGCATATCTATAGAAAGGCTAATGCGGTGGCGGATGCTTTAGCCGATAGAGCACAAAAGGAGTTTAGGACTGTCACATTTGGAAGTAATGAATTATCTAGGCGTTTAGCGGGCTTGGTGTTGCTTGACAGTTGCCATACGGCTTATGTTCACCATGGTAATGAATAGATGAATTATTAATGTTAATATGCAAGAATATTTACTGGTTTGGGGCGCCAGAACCACGGCACTGCAGTCGTGCTGCTTGCAGGCCTGGGCGGTGCAATTGCTTTGCATTGGACAGGGTGCTATGTTTTGACAGAGTGCACTGTCTTGGCGCACCCTGGACCATTCTTTTTGGCTGTCGGTAGCTTGCTGCTGTTAGTGCTGGAATTTGGCAGTGGGTTGTGCGAGATTTAGCCGTGCATGGTATTATTTTTGCTTACATTGCAATTTGGTTTTGTAATTGGTATTTGATCGAAACTTGCAGATTGTGATTGCAAGTGGCAAGTTTGCATTTTGCAAATTGCAAGGTGTTGCAAGTTTTGTTTTTGGAGCAAATGGTACTAGTGCAGTCAAGATGCACTTTTGGGACGGTTCTGGCAAGGCTTGGGCTGCAAGTTGCAAATGGTGCATTGCGCGTTCTTGGGCGGATGCTTTAGAGTAGTCTTATGTCTGATAGAGCATTCCAGCAATGCTATTGCATTTGGCAATGATATTCAAAACACTTTGCAAAGTGCAAAGTGCTTTTGGATGCAAGTTGTGTGACTTTTGCTCTGTTTTTGGACATTGCAAAACAGAGTACATTTTCGTTGTTTGGGTTTTACAAAGTGAGCTTTAGATTTTTGTCTAGTTTTGCTTGTTTGGTTTTCTAATATGGGTAAAGTCGTAATGTACCCTCGTTTAGCTTGTAAATCAATTTTTTTTATAAGTAATAAAGGTCTGGCATCCCATACCTGCCCCTCCCCACTGGAGGTTGATTTCAAAAAAAATGCACTTTGGATGTAAATGTCCACACACTTTACCCATGCGTGCTTTCTATGCATTGTTGCTATGTATTTAAGAATGTGAAAATCATCGATACTTGGTCCACATTTGTAATTATTGTAAATGCTTTTTACTTCTGAATTCTAAAAAAATAAAACTACTATATGTCGAACTTTCACAAAATTCATGCATCAAATATGAGGGGTAAAAGTGTGATTCGCCTGTGACCCAAAAAACACTGTCAGCTAAGAACACATATGTTAGCCAATTTGGGAATGGATTCATTGTGAAATTGGCATCATGGATTGAAAGACAGTGAAAGGCATAAATGTTCAACTCTTAAAATTGAAGTTGAATATAATATTTTTATTCAAAAAAAGATATTCTTCGCTCCACCAATTTAGAATTTATTTTCGCAGAGAGGAAAAAAGAGGGTGACAATGAGAGTTTTTTTTAAGCTAGGGTTTTTTGGAGGTTATTAAGTTACTGTATTCTACACTAAATCTAGAATGAATTCCCATTGAATCTAATGTTAGCTCATAGAGCATCGATATTGTTTGCTTAGAAATGGCAATTTTATTTTAAACTCAACATAAATATTGAATTCTCGGCCCAAGGAGCTCAAACCATCCTTTAAAATACCATAGACCTATATATATAGGGAATAGTCACTTCAAATGGCATCATCATCATCATCATCATCATCATCATCATCATTATTATTGATGTAGTTGTTTTTCGTGTTCTGACCTGGTTCATGCTGACTTGTTGACCTGCACAAGTAGCACACATGACCCACAAACCACCGTTGTAGTGACTGATGACACTCCGATGCTAAAGTCAGACGGGGCTCTGAGGAAGGTGTAATGTTGTACAGGGAATTTGTAGCGTACCTTAGTTTACCAACCTCATATTTTATTTATAGTGCAAGGAGTCATGGTTTAACCAAGCCATCGTAAGCATAGTTTAGGGAGGAAATCTTCGTGGAGATCCCTCTCTAATTAGGATTCGTGTTGTAGGAGGGAAGTTTCATGTTAGCTCTGCGCTCCTAAATATGCGGGAGATAGTTTCCAATCCAAGAGCAATTTGCAGAAGGGAGTTTTCCTGTGTGGAAGATACTCTGGTATTTGCTTCCTAGTTGGAAGTAGAGAACAATTGTAATTGCCTGTCCGAAGCTGATCCTCGAGATACTTGCCTAAGGAGGGCTTACGAGTATTGAGGACGGTTGTGAGACGTGTGGGCCTAGCGTGCTATGAGAGTCTGGGTCCGCCTGGCGGACTGAAGTCGAGCAGGCTTAAACCGCTTGGGACGAATCAGTGTTGGGTTGATGCTGGAGCCTGTAGTTACTCTAGATCATCATGACATGTGTACGGCTCAGGGGTGTGACCAGTTTTATGTATCATCAGGTACTCCCCCCGAATTAGTGAGTCGTCACATCGGTTCATTAAGTCATCTCTTGAAGGGATGCGCCGCTCATGATGATTGAGTCTGAATTGTTGCTTGAGTTGCACACTGCATTAATGGCACGTGCGTTGGTTCAGCGAAAAAGTAGCGGAACCCCATCCTCTATTTAGGTCATCCACAGTGCAGAGTTTAATTCCTCTATTTTGTTTGTTTCGAAGATATTGTTCTGAAAAGATCGTTTATCTTCTTCATGGCTCAAGAAAACTTTCTTGATGATGATGTTTTGGCTGAGGCCCTTGAGTTTTTTGAAGAAAGGTTGTTGTCCGAGCCTGGTCTTGCCGAAATCTGTACGAAGTTTGGAGGTTCTGAGGACCTGCCATTGTATCTCCTAACGGGCGATCAAACGTCTGTGTCACCTCCTGCCGGTTTCATCTGTTTACATCGTGGGATGTTTCAAACTGGAGTTCTTTTTCCGGTTTTGGATGTGATTTGGGAGTTCTTGGCGGCTCAGTTAGGGCCCAATGGATATAGGATCATCCTCATGATTCTGCTCAGTGCTAAGGAGACCGGTGTTGGCGTGACTTCGCGGGTGATTCAGTTGTTGACATCTTCTCAGCTAAAGAGTAATGTTGTTTGTAAGATGAAGTCGTCGAATTGCTTCGATAAACTACCTGATGATTTCAAGTTCTAGCAGAAGTATTGTTTCTTGACTCCTGCAGGTTTGAAGTATTTTCGGTGCAAGGGTTGCCGCTTGAGTGACAATTCAGGCTGCTTCGTAAGTTCAACCCTTTTCTTGCGCTCCAGTGAGAGATGAGTGCGAGTCTGCTGGGCATGTTGAGGCGGAGACTGATGTTTTTGCCTTGGATAAAAATTACCTTCGGTTGGCAGGAGTCATTGACAGGTCGAACCTTAGTGATGCGCAGGTCGAGGCTCTAATTGGCCATCTAGTGCGGGTTGCAATGGCAGCTTTCGCTGATGCTGATTCGCGTGGGAACATTGTTGTAGGAGGCTCTTGTGAAGATTTGCCTAAGGTGTTAGAATCTGATCGTCCTACTGTTGATTCGCCTGAAGGTGGCCGCGGTACCGGCCATGTCTCTTGTAGTCCACATTGCTCACCGTCTCGTTCTAAGCCACAGCTAGAAGTGTTGGAGGGTCCTTTGGATAATTCGTTCCCTCATCTTCTTCCAGATCCCATTGAGCCGCCTTGCAATAAAGGGTCGGTTGTTAATAACAATGGAAGGCCACAGAGGATAGTATGAGGACGGTGGCGACCGTGAAGGGCAATGCTGGCGTAATCCCTGATCTGAGGAAGCTTCATCCGGGTGCACGGATAAACTTTTTCACACCTGACTTAGTAAAAATGGGCTCACAAGTCTAGCACCAAGAGGTAGATATAGAATATGCTTCGAGAAAGCATACAAGCAGGCGTCACAGCTGGTTGATGGATCATGCTCCTAAATCCGAAAAGGATATGTTGGAAGGATGTATGGATAAGGGTCTGAAGTACCTTATGATGAGTATGTCTCACATGAGCCACACGGCCGTTACTGGAACGGAAGTCGAGGCATCTCGTGAGAGTATATACCTTGGAGCATGTCTTCTCACACATGCAGCTATTGTGTTCTGATGCGCTCCGTGAAATTGAGCAACTTACGAAGTAGGCCGAGGAGAAGCAGTTGTATCAGTCAATCGTGGCCGTTGAGGCTCAGAGGGCTCATTTGGCGGACCTCGAGTGTAATCTGACAGAGGCGGTGTCCGAAAGGGACAGACTCAGGCAGGAGTTAAGCCCGATCCACTGATAAGTCGAGATTGCGCAGGATGTTGCGGCTAAGGCGCATTTAGAGCTGCAGTCTTTTGCTAAAGAGAGCGCTTCGAATGAAGCTGACTGGTCTGCTGAAAAGCAACAGTTGAAATCCGATGTGGAGTTCTATGCTCGTGAGACGAGAAAGGCTGAGGACCAGATCGAATTAGGGTGGCATGTGCTAAGTGTTGTGAAGAGCGATCTGGCCACAAAGTAGTCTCAGGTCGACACGCTGACTGGCACCGATGAAGGAGGAGCATCCAGAGTGGGATCTTGGTCGGTATAGGAAGATTTCATAGGTCGATTTGTTTATTGGCTTTGCATCGTCGAATGAGGAAGACAATGTCGTCGCTGATACACAGGCCAGGGCGCGCGTGGACTCTATCCCTGCTCCATCTTCCACTAGGCTTAGTTCTTTTGTTTCTGTACCTTCTCCTGATATGGAATAACATTGGTGTGATTGTACCCCTTTAAGATTTGATCGTTAATGAAAACAATTTTATTAGTACTGTGTTTGTCATCTCTATTGTATGTTTTTTCTTTTGCCTTGTCATCATGCTTAGACTGGTTGAGTCAATAGGACGCTTAACTGGTTTGTCTGCTATAGAGAGCTTGACATCTTTTTATTGTGAATGACTCGAGGTCGTTGTTGCGTAGCCATGTCCGATAGTGGACATGTTGCAAACAATTTAGCTGGGGGTTGCCCGTGCTATGTCTTGTTCCTGAGGTAAGCTACTTGACGCTTATCCTGTTTGTCCGATCGATCGACCGCAATTGCTGCTAAGAGCGAGTTGCAATGGCCGAGCCCATGCGTCAAAGCATTCGTGCCGAGTCAAGCGCCGTAAGCTCGAGCTGGCATCCTAAATAGTTTTTATCTAGGCACTAGCCGTACGACCTTTGTATCAGCGCAAATTTCCTTCGTGAATATTAGAATGTCAGTCTGTTTGAGCGTGAAGACGTTGATTTGGCTAGATTCATGTTTAGCGACTAGGCTGAAGAGGACTGAGTAGGCTCCCACCTTCTGAATCATGTATGACCAAATAAAGTGGGTTGCGGATTCGAGGAATAAATGTTTGGCGACCAGGTTGAAGAGCATTAGTCCCATGGCAATTCGTCGGAATCAATTCAGGACTGACTAGTCTCCCACCTTTCGAACCATCTACACCCTCCCTGCGCGGTGGGGGCTATGATTTCGAGAAAGGTTTGGCGACCATGCTAAAAAGCAGTGGTACCGTGACAAGCCATGAGAATCAGTTCGAGACTGACTAGACTCCCACCATCCAAATTATGTACATCTAAGTGCACCAAGCTACAAATTTGGGACGGCCACGCTGGAAAGTAGTGGTCCTATGGAAAACTGTCAGAATCAGATCGTGGCTGACTGGGTTCCCACCTTCTAGACTATCTACACCGTCGCAGCGCATGCTACAAGTCCAGGTTTGGTGATTTGGTGGCTACGTTGAAAAGCCGTGGTCCCGTGGCGAGCCATCGGAATCAGTTCGGGACTGACTAGGCTCCCACCTTCTAGACTATCTACACCATCGCAGTGAGGGCTACAAGTCCAGGTTTTGATCATAAGCTTTCGTTGCTAGTCATTACCTGCCTGGCTTACCTGATTAGGTTCGGCGATCATTGGCCGCAAAGAGGGGCAATGATCTCTGGCGAGTCATCGTTACCTGGCGTAAATGATCCCTGGAGAGTCATCGTTACCTGGCGTGATAGTCCAATTAGACTTATACTTCCTAAACCGTCGATGCCCACGCTAAACGGACTAGGTGTCGAGTTGAACCAAAAGTTGTTGTCATCAGCTTTGGTTGACTAAGCTTGCATGGTTTGAAAAAAAGTTTCGCTTGTTAGGGGATGAGTGCATTTAGTGGTGCATGGTGCAGACGAAGTTACCTCGAATCAACAGGTGATCTGTAGGTACAATCCGTATGTCATGATCGGCTAGGATCTCTTAGTGCTCTTGCCAAGTATGCGACAAAGTGTTGTTTGAATAATGGGTCGAGCCCATGGGCCCGCAGAGGAAGGGCTAGGGTGCAATGCATTCCGTGTACGGCATAGATTGTGCGGTGACACGCGTACAACATAGGCTGCGTGACGGTTGAGTATCGGTTACTCCCCCTCAATTGATGGGGTTGCGTGCAGCGCCATTAATTGATTGACGTCGTCTTTGCAGTTTCCTTGGGAACCATCGTCTTTCAGTTTTCCGTGCGGTATTCAATGTTGGGCAATTAATGTTTGAGTGCCTGCTTGGTGAATCATCATGTCTATATAATGGTGTTTTTCAATAGTTGTAGGCACTATCTTTCGCAGAGCTTATCTTCTGTAATGTCTTTACTTGAATAAGATGTTTTGGGTTTTCCAAAGGCTGAGGGTGTATATCCGTCTTCGGAGTTTCCGAATGTTCTGACATTTGCAAAGGTCAAACTCCTTAATAGTTGTAATTATGCTTGGTCACCTGTTATGGGTGAGTATGTAGTTGATCTATTGAGATCTAGTAATTTCTTCTCATTTCGCGGAGAAGTAGTACGAATTTCCTACCAAGGGAGATGCCTTGGTGTTAGACCTTACCATTTTTGCCTTTGTGTGCTCGAATCTCGCTGCTAACCAATGGCTGATTGAAGTGTTAGTCAACGTGCGATGTCTCCGAGTGTGGTAGTTCTCAGTCACACCTGCCATCGTATATGGGAAAAGTGGTCTCCCTTGATAGCATTATGAGACCGTAGTTGCGTCGCTACTTGTGGTCATCTTCATCTGCATGCTTCTAACCTATTTGAGAAAGTTAGAAGGGGGTCAGACGTCTCTTGAGGAAATCAGCAGCCCGTTGTGAGGTCTACAATGTTGTAGTACTAGACTTTTCAGGGGTGATTCGACGGAGCCATCTGACTGATCAGTCTTTCAATCCCTTCTGCCAACTTCATCTTTATCTTGGGAAGGTACTGAGCTCTCCCATTATCTTACATTTGCTGTCACTTGCAGATTGCTTGAAACGGAGGGTTTGCAAGTCATCATTGGTAGTCATCTGTAGCAGAATTGTCTAAGCGAGTCTTTTACTTCAATTCGCACTGTATTTAGGTGCTTGTAGTGCTCAGTCTTTTGTATGTGCCTCAGGACGTTCGTAATATGTAATTATTTGTATCTGCCTTAAGGTTTTTCTGTTACATCTTTCCAATAATCAATAGAGTTTGTTTTTCATAATTCTTTCTTTATTTCTTAAATGATTGTGAATCACATAAGTTTTTTAAGAACTAAAACTCAATATTGACTATGGAAAGAGAAACAAACAACTTAAAGCAAACTAATTGCTGACGGAGATAATTTGATCATGGCCTTGAAGTGAATTCGGGTTGCTCTCGCGGATCGTTTAGCAGACTGTTGATACATAGGTTACTGAAGACTAAACCTTGCAGAGGGGTGGATCTCCACGCTGATGGAATGTCGGGGGATGTGTTCTCACTTGCCATGGCCATTTCGAATTGCTAGGCGGAAGAGCTTGTTGCTCCTGTACAGCTTGAAATTGATGTCTCTATCATTTTTTGGTCATGCACTGGATCAGGCTGCTCTGCATGATGTAGATGAATCTGGGAGCATTCTATCTATTTCAGTGCAGCGTAGTCGCAACCTCGTGTCGTAGGTTGGTTTCCATGTATGGTTCCTTCAGAGTGGTTAGCAGTATACTTAACACACTGGTGAAGGGTGGAGACCACTGCTTCCATCTGATGGAGCCAATGTCTTCCCAGGATGTAGGATGAGGTGCATCTACCACCATGAAGTCAAAAAATAAGAATTTTCTGAGCTGCGGCTCTTCTGTTACCGTAGCCAACCTTATCTTTCTGATGGGGAAGCACTTCTCCCCCACTAAATCCGAGCAACGGGTATTCTGAAGACGTCAGATTTTTCTCCTTGAGGTCCATGTTGTGGAACGCGTTGTAGAACAGAACGTTAAGTGAATTTTCTATGTCGACCAGAGCTCTCTTTACTTTCCACTATGAAACGGAAACAACGATGACCAAGGTGTCATTGTGTGGTGCTCAGACTCCATCAAGGTCCTTGTCCGTGAAAGTCAAAGTGGGAATGGGGTTTTGAACCCTATGAGTGGCAGATGTGTTTGTCCTCACCCGCAGATTGTGTTTGCATATCCAGTAGTGTCCGCTTGCGGGACCTGTATGACTAGTCTTCATTCGGTTCGACTCCATGAAAGACGTAGATTATCCCTAGAGTCGCCTTCTCTATTTCTTTAACCAACTCACCCCTGTCCTTTGTTTATTCTGTTGGCTTCTCAGACTTCAGGAACTCTTTCAGTTTGCCTTTGCGGATTCAGTACACAACTTCATACGTCAGACTCTTGCACTCGTTAGTGTTGTGGCCGCCCTCCTTGTGGTACGCGCAGTATTTGTCGTTGTCGCGCTTGGAGCGTCTCCGCATGTCTTTGGGGGTCACTTCAGTTCCTCCCAACTTTTCATGGAGTTAAGTACGTCTGACAGGCTAGCACTTGGGGTGTCACTGCTCTGGATCCAACGTAGTTGGATGATTTCTCCGGCCTGAGCCGACCAGGGTCCGACATGTTGTCGTTGCGCTTCCTTTTGCTATGTTCTCGTCCTCGCGACTATTTCCCTCTTTCTTGTCCCTAAAAAATGAGGGTTTTCTGTCACCTTCGGTTTCCCTTTTAGTGGTCTTTGACTCCTCCAAAGTGATGTGCCTCTGGACGCTCTTGAGAAGCTCCGCCATGTCCAGAGGTGGCTCGAAGGTGAGTTCCTCAAAAAGTTTTCCCACTCTGAGGCTCGCAGTAAAGGTCATCACGGTTGTATCATTGTTGAAGCATGTGACATACTCTCAGAGTGTCTTGCCAGACCTCTGCCTTAGAGAAAGTATATAGTGTGGGCCTTTTCTGAAACGCTGGCTTCTAACTAATTGTGTCACGAATTCCTTTGCCAATGTTTTGAAGGAGTCGATTGACTTCGGTGGAAGAATGTGGAACCATGTCAGCATAGGGCCTTTTAGACTGGTGTAAAAGGTTATGCACATGACAGATTCGGATCCTTCTTTGAGGGCCATTACATACTGGTAATGGCTCAGATGATCGAAAGGATCGATGATCCCGTCGTAGGAGTCGAGCTTCGGGGTGTGAACTTCCTCGGAAGGGTCTCATTCATGATTCAATCCACAAATTCTGGGACGAAAAGGCGATACAGTACGTCCGGGTCGTGCGCCCCTTCTCAGAAGGGGTTCCCAGGGTTGAGCCTCTATTTCCTGGCATTGAACTTCGTGTTAACCGCGCAACCTCTTTTAGTCCAATAGGAACTGGCGGGTGCTTGGCTTTCTTGCGCTTTCTCCTTATCATCTGCCGAAGAATGAGGTCTGTGCTACTTCTGGTCTTCATTAGCGGGTGCTGGATTCTGTCGCGTGAGAGCCTCTACTGCTTTGGCGTTTCGCTATATTTGGGATGCCAGCGTATCGATTCTGGGATTTGTTGTTGTTGTTGTCAATACGAGAACGTGAGTCAGCTGCGCGTGCAAGATAGGAGCTGCTGAAGGAGGCGGTATAGGGACAGCCAAAACGCTCGACGTGTCTTTTAGTTCTTCGTTGTTACGTGACCTGGTGGTCACCATCTCTCTGTGTTTTGAAATGAGACGACGCTTATTGTAAAGTTACGAGCTATGTCGTCCCCACGGACGGCGCCAAACTGATGCAGTCATTTTTCGCTCCCTGCTCTGACCTGGTTCCTGCTAATCTATTGACCTGCACAAGTAGCACACGTGAGCCACAGACCACCGTTAAGGTGGCCGATGGCATTTTGATGCTAAAATCAGACATGGCTTTGAGGAAGGTGAAACCCTTAAAAATTGAACCCCAAATCGCAACCTCCCCAAAAAATTTCAGAAAAAACAAAGTAATCTAATGGAAACTTCAGAAATATTTTCAATCATAAAATCAAAGTAAACTTTAAAAAAAAATTCAGAAATCACAAAAAAAAAAAAAAAAAAAAAAAAAACTATTGTTAGCCTGAGACAATGCGAGATTTTTCTAAAACCTCGCATTGATCTGAGTGAACAATAAAAAAATTTGCCGAAATTTCCTATTCACCCGGAACTCTATGAGTTTTTGCAAAAACATCACATTGTTTCGAGCGAGATTTTTTTTTTAAATAGGAGGTTTTTGCAAAAACTCGCAGAGTTCCGGGTGAACAGGAAAATTTAGTAAATTTTTTCGGACAGATTTACGCGACTTTAGTAAAATGATCATAACTTGCTCATTTCAAAACATTTTCTAGTGATTCAAGTTTTTTTTATTAGATAACTCAGAGTAATACAACTTTTGTGTTTTGATCAACTTTATAATCGATCTCAATTGAGCACATAAGTTGGCCGAAAGTCAAGAACACTATCCCGTTTTTATTGCAAAGACAGATTCGCGCCTTTAGTAAAATGACCATAACTTGCTCATTTCAGAACATTTTCAAGTGATTCAAGTTGTGTTTATTAGATAACTCATAGTACTACAATTTTTGTGTTTTGATGAGCTTGAGAATTGGTCTCAATTTTTGGTTTAAATTGGTCGATTGTTACCCTATTTTGCATTTTTTTTTGGTTTGAGTTTGGTTTTCTTTGTTAGATTATGCATATTTATTGGTGGTGTGAGTAAGTAAGAAAAAAAAAACAAAAAAAAAAAGTACATTGGGGTTTGAGAAAGCGCTTTTGGTGTTGTGGAGTAGTCGTTGCCAAAGTTAAAATGGGGAATCAACCATCCCCCATTTTAACCAAAAGCTAAATTTAGGGATCTCCTATTTTTTCATCACTCCAACAATATTCTCTATTTTA
Organism: Berberis vulgaris; assembly: GCA_963556465.1. NCBI lineage: Eukaryota > Viridiplantae > Streptophyta > Magnoliopsida > Ranunculales > Berberidaceae > Berberis > Berberis vulgaris. The sequence continues at coordinate 79,024,892 of OY747125.1, read as the reverse complement.
ACTTTTTATCATTATTTAAATATATTTTTCACTTTTCTATATCAATTTAATTTTAATTATACTATTATACTCATATTAATTTCAACTTAATATAATTATACTATTATTAATTTCAACTTAATTTTAATTTGACAAATTAAAAGACTTTGGAGTTTTTAAATATTTTTTATATTAATAATTAGTTTTTAAATAATATTATTAATTTATTTTGATTTTTGGTTTTTGTTTTTAATTTTAAATTTTTATAAAGTTGGAATATTTAATTTTCTTTAGGATTTGGGAGATGTTATGGATACCCCCAAATATAAGGGGAAGGTAGAAGTCAAATTAAAATAAGAGAAGTTTAGGGGTTCCCTTCGAGCATGGATTTTTCGACATGAGCCCGCCCAAATAGTTTTTTGACTATTTTAGGGGATCCCTTGGAGATGCTCTTAGGACCCTCGAAACTCAATTGTAGTCAACCACCTTTTAAAATTAAAAAAATTAAAAAAAAAAACTTAATGCATTAATTAGTTCGTAATATTATAATAATGACGTCCAGACGTAGTAGCTAAAGTATGAGCTTCTTGAGAGCTCTATTAATATAATTACGATACCAAAAAGTATTAATAGAAATCAGTCGTCGGATACTACTGATTAGAAAGCACCATATCCATTGCATGTCAATCCTAGGTTGGAGATGATCCTCCTATAGTATAGAAATGAGTCCCTGAATCCCCTAACAAAAATCTCGTCCTCCACTGTTTAGCCTGGATGAGAAGGTGTGCAACTTTCGCTGCATAACATTCAACCATGGTACTGTCTAGAACCTTTCCTACAATAGGGTTGGCAACTTGGGCAAGCGTCTATCCACGTAAATTCATTGCTAAAACACTGATTGCTCCTTGTTTGGTAGCATCAAATAAACTTGCATCATAAGTAACAATAACCGAATCAGACTCCAGAGAGTGGGGAAAAGATTGTGATGGCATTCCTGCAAGATTAATTCTATGAAAGTGGGCTACTTGAAGTTGTGTTTTGATCAAATTAATACGTGTGGTGGCTAATTTTGTATAAAGGCTAAAAGGACAGGGATTGACCTAATGGAGGGATTAGGTGACTGAGGTTCGTTTACCGCATTTTTTAGGACATAATGGAAGAGGGTTCTTCAGTGATTGGCCCGGTAGTTCATTCCAAGTTATCGGAAATGGTGGAGTTCGTGGAAGAAGTAGAGAACCAATGGTGGTGTCAAACCTTTTAGGTATGGTGGAAGTCAGAGATGAATTTGTGAGGGCACAGTTTGGTTTTCTTGAAGATGCTATTATTTCGAGACCTCCAGATAGTTTCGAGAAAATCCACAAATTGTGAGAGCACTTCATCCTTGACCATCGGATTCACTTTGGTTGAGTTCCACATGAAATTGAAGAACTGTGAATAGTGGGGACATTCGAAGCTATTGTTGAGCCAATTGATCGGGATCTGGGAGATTTGCCAGAGATGATGAATGATTGGGCAGAGAAAAAAATATGAATTGTTTATTCAAAGTGGTTATTGTATAAAGGACAACTATCTTGATAGGGGTGTGGAACCGGACCAAATTAACAGTGGTATGGAGGATGTTTTGGACAATCTTCCACAGAAAGAATTGAGCACTAGGGGGCTTGAATTCTTCACAATTCTATAAAAAGCTTTGAATCATGGGTGGGAGAAGGCGATCGAGAAGAGGAACATACCAGGTTTCACTTGTGAAGGTCCTGGTAGCCGTTTTAACCAAGAAAATCTCATTTTTTGTCAGAAATCCATAAAAGATTGTTGGGAACATCTGAAGGTCTAACCAGAATATCCAGAATGTCTTTGGCCACTAGGACAAGCAAAAGCGAGTTGATCAAGAAGATATTCCATCACTTGCCATAAGACATAGTTTTTCATTTTCCCTCAGGCTGTGATGTTGCCACTCCAAGCAAAGGAGGCTATAGAAGTGGCTTTAGTAATCTGGGAGATACTCTTATTCCTGAAGTAAATAACTTTAAGTTGGAGGGCCCGGGTGGATTGGGGATATGAGAGGAGTTGTAAAACAATGGTATGGAGAAAATAATATGTCAGGATAAGTTTTTCATTATACAAGCAAGGGTATTTATATAAGAAGTATCCTAGTAGCTTTAGGTAACTTCTTATAAGAATACAATTCAGTTTTCACAACTACAATATTCCTAAGATTTCCACAACTACAATATCCTAATCATATCCCTATATCATAGGAGAATCATTGATTCTCAACACTCCCCTTCAAGTTGGAGAGCGGATGTCAAGAACTCCCAACTTGTGCAACATGCCATTGAAAGTGTCTTTTCCTAACGGCTTTGTGAGCATGTCCGCTACTTGCTGAGATGAAGTTACATACTTGGTTTCAATTGAACCATTTTGAATTTTTTTCTCTAATGAAGTGGCAATCTATCTCAATATGCATTGTTCTCTCATGGAAGACCGGGTTAGTCGCAATGTGCAAAGTAGCTTGATTATCATAGTGAAGCATCGTTGTCTCTGGATGTGACACCTGTAGATCTTGCAATAAGTTGCTCAACCAGGTTATTTCACAACAAGCACTCGTCATGGCTCAATACTTGGCTTTTGCTGAAGAGAGGGAGACAATTTTTTGTCTCTTTGTCCTCCAAGATACCAGTGAATTTCCCAGAAAGACACAATAACCTACTGTTGACCTTCTAGTAGTGGGACAACCAGCCCAATCCAAATCACAATAAGCTGTTAAACGCAATGAATTATGAGCTGGGGAAAAAAGACTTCTTTCTGGAAAACTTTTAAGATACTTCAAAATACAAAGTGTTGCATCCCAATGTGGTTTCCTTGGTTCATGCATGAACCTACGGAGGAAATGAACTGCATAAGTAATATCGGGCCTGGTGATGGTCAAATAGATAAGGCGGCCTACCAACCTTCTATATTTTTGTTGATCTGCAAGCAATTTACCTGTGTCTGACAATTTGAGATTTTGTTCTATAGGAAAGCAAACTGGTCGTGTTCCTAATAAACCTCCATCTTTAATAATATCAAGAGCATACTTTCTCTGAGAAATTGCAATATCTTTCTTGGAACGAGATACCTCAATACCCAAAAAGAATTTTAAATCCTCAAGATCTTTGGTACGGAAACGATTATGAAGAAATTGTTTGAGGGTATTAATGGCACCAAAATAATTTCCTGTAATCAATATGTCATCAACATAAATCAAAAGGACAGTGAATGATTTTCGTCTATTACGTGTGAAGAGGGAGTGATCAGTTTTAGATTGAACGAAACCAGCAGCTTGTATGACATCAGAGAACTTAGCAAAGCATTGACGAGAAGCTTGTTTTAGGCCATATAAAGACTTGTTGAGGCGACATACCAGATTCTCTCCCTGGCGCCGTAGATCAGGAGGTGGGAGCATATAAATTTCTTCATGAAGAATGGCATTATGAACGTCGAGCTGATGAAGAGACCAAGATTGAGCTGCATCAATGGCAAAGAGACAACGATTTGTGATAAGCTTTATAGTGGGAGAGAAGGTGTCATGGTAATCAATGCCCTCAGTCTGAGTGTACCCTTTAGCAACCAAGCGAGCCTTATACCGCTCGATTGAACCATCAAAGCGATGTTTAATCTTGTAAACCCACCGACAACCAATTGGTTCCTTACCGGAAGGAAGAGAAGTAAGAGTCCAAGTGTGATTTAGTTCCAACGCTTGAAGTTCGGAGAGCATAGCCTGTTGCCAATTTGGATCTAAGGCAGCATCCTCAAAAGTTCGAGGCTCCACAAGACGGCTGATGTTATAAATGAAAGTTAGAAGGGATGGTGAGTATCGATGGTAAGAAATAAAATAGGACAAGGGATAGTGAGTACCTGATGAGGAAACTGGAGACGAAGACTCTGATTGGATAGATGGTGGCAACGTGATGACATAATCCTTGAGGTAGCTACGCAAATTTCTGGTACGGTCTGACCAGCGAGGAGGTGGTGCGGTTGGTGGAAGTACATGAACGGGAGAAGTAGGAAGCACTAGTGGGGAACTTTCAGATGAAGAAGAAGGGTTACCTAGTGAGGGAAGGGTGTGGTCAGTAAGAGATGTGAGTTATGTGTTTGCGGGTAGAGGAGTAGATGGAGTAGGGGATGGGGACAACCCTGGTGAGTCATTGGGTAGGCTTAGTAGGTAAGGCATCATGGTGGGTTGGTGGTGGTAAGGGGCCCGAGGAAGGGAAAAGGTTGAATTGGGTATGCTCAGTCTTGAAAGGAAAAATATTTTCATGAAAAACAATGTCACGACTAGTAAATATTTTTCGAGTGGACAAATCATAAAGTTTGTAGGCCTTTTGCCCATGCGAATAGCCAAGGAAAACATATTGCTTAGCACGTGGATCAAATTTGTGAAAAGTGTAGATTTGTTTGGCATATGCAAGACACCCAACAACCTTTAAATGTGTATAGGATGGTGTTGCATTATACAATTTCTCAAATGAGGTTTTGTGGGAAATAAGTAGGGTGGGCAACCTGTTGATCAAATGAACTGTTGTGAATATGCATTCTCCCGGAGATGAAGAGAGATGTTAGCTTGAAAGCGTAATGCCCGTTCAGTTTCAAGGATATGACGATGCTTACGTCCGGCAACACCATTTTTTTGTAGTGTGGCGACGCAAGTATGTTGATATAAAGTTCCATGATCTTTGAAAAAATCCTTTAATGAAAAAAAAAATTATCCCCCATTATCCACACGAATAGCTTGTATGGTGGTATTGAATTGGGTTTTAACCATGGGAAAAAAAAATTTGAGTAGTCCTTGTGTTTCATTTTTGTGGTGCATAAGAAATACCCAAGTAAATCTAGAGAAATCATCCACAATTGTTAAAAAAAAAACGAGCTCCAGAGATTGAAGGAGTTCTGTGAGGCCCCCAAATATCACAATGAATAAGGGAAAAAGGTTTCATAGTGGAAATTGAACTTTTGCTAAATGGACGGTGAGTCTGTTTTGCCAAATAACAAGCGTCGCAAACATTATTCAAACTAGATGAACAATTTAACAAAGTTTTGCCTAAAACATGTAAACGCGAAGAATACGGGTGACCTAAATGGCGATGCCATAAGTCTGCGGAAGCAGAAGCAAGGTGGCAGGATGGTTTGTTGGTAAAAGGTGGTTGGTTAGAAGCCAACGCCACTAAGTGATAAAGCCTGTCACGTTGTTTACCCAAACCAATCGTCATCCTCGTTGCCAGGTCCTGCAAGATACACCAAGAAGGAAAAAAAGTCACTGAACATTGTAATCCCTTTGTGATGCGACTGACAGACATGAGATTGACTTTAAAGATAGGAACACAACATTTTTCAAAGAAATATGAGAATTAAGAGATAAAGTTCCAGTGGAACTAATGGGTGTTGCATCTCTACTTGGCAACATTACTGGCTGCATAAAGGGATTTTTAGCTTTGGCTTTAAGCAGGTGAGAAGCTGAGGTGATATGGTCTGTAGCGCCACTATCAATAATCCAATTGAGATCATGAAAATGTTTGGTATTACCTGAGGATTGGTGGGAGTTTTTTTTCGCTCATCATATTTTGAATCTGTTGATATTGGATCTCAGATAAGTTAGGCATGACAGCTTGGATTTCTTCTAATATTGGGTTCGACTTCACATGGTTCACAATCCTGGTGCTTGCTCCCCCTTTGTTGCGACTTCCCTTAGGCTTATTAGAACCATGCAAACTGTGCCTGGGTGGAAATCCGTGCAACTTGTAACAAGTATCAACAGTATGGTGGTCTCGGTTGCAGTATGTGCAATGCAAAGGCGTCTTACTGGCATTAGTAGGTGTTTAACCTTGACGAACTGCCATGGCTGCCGACTCAATAGAAGGACGGGATGTGCCCAACTCTCTTTGTTTTTCTTCCTGTGTAATAAGGGAATAAGCCTTGCGCAAAGTAGGCAATGGTCGCATGAGCAAGATCTGTCCACGAACTGCACTATAAGACACATTAAGCCCCATAAGAAATTGCATCAGAACATTGCGCTCATCACACACAAGGGCAGATCATTATATGATGTCAATTCATCACATAGTTTTTTTAGTTTGGTGAAATAACTTGTTACGGACATTTGTTTTTGAGAAAGAAGGGAAAGATCTCACTGCAATTGAAAGATTCTTGGAGCATTACTTTGGGAAAATCTTTCTTTGAGATCCTCCCAAACCTCATGCGTTGTAGATGAATAAATCACACTATCTGTGATGTCAAGATCAATGGAATTAAGGATCCATGAAAGTACCATGTCATTGCAACGTTGCCAAAGAAGAAACTTGTTCAAGTTTGTCTCTTCTGAGGGTACCTCCAGCGTTCCATCAATATACCTTAAATTATTTTTTGCGCTTAGGGAGATGCGCATAGAACAACACCATGTTGCGTAGTTGTCTCCATTAAGAAGCTTGGAGACAAACACCATTCCAAGGTGATCAGAGTGATGGATAAAAAAAAGGGCTAGAAGTTTGATGGTTCCTCCCAGCCAAAGAAATCTATGTATTATCGCCCATGGTAAAGGGATGACGAAAGAAAGATGGCTATAGTGATAGCTGGCGGCTAAAACAAGAGCTAGGATTAACATGGCTTATGTAAAACAATAGTATGGAGAAAATAATATGTCAGGATAAGTTTTTCATTATACAAGCAAGGGTATTTATACAATAAGTATCCTAGTAGCTATAGGTAACTTCTGATAAGAATACAATTCAGCTTCCACAACTACAATATTCCTAAGATTTCCACAACTACAATATCCTAATTATATCCCTATATCATAGGAGAATCATTGATTCTCAGCAGGAGTTGCCAAATGTTTTTTTGCCATCAAGGCAAGATTTTTATTTGTAGTTGAAGGAATGTTCAGTCCTCCCAAAAGGCGAGACTGTAAGATGTGGTCCCAGATACAAATATGTTTGGCTTTACTATTGGTCGAACCATTCCACCAAAAATTGCAGACCAAGATGTTAATTTTAGTGAAAATCGAGCAAGGAATGAGAAAATTTTGCATAGTATAGATTGGAATTGAGTTCAATGATCATGATAATCCTACCAGCTTGGGATAAAACTTTGGTTTTCCAGCTTGAGAGTTTGATGTTGACTTTGGCTTTCCTGTCTTCTGTTAAAGGTTTGGTTGGTCAATGACTCGGTTTAGTGCAAAGAACTTGGCAAGAGAAACATGCGGATTGCCGCTTGAGGCTGATGCACAGAGATCCAAAAACATACTGAAAGAAGTATAAATATCAGAACTCAAGAAAAGAAAAGCACATTCTAACAATGCATTCATTCAATCTAGAGTGCCTGAGGCACTTGACAAGAGCTGCAGCAAAAGATGCTTCCTTCTGAGCTTCTAGTGCTACCACAGAAGCTAAGTTTCTCCTTTTAAGCACTCCCTTGTGACATGAAAACAAACAGTCTTAAAACAAACGTTTGCGTATATTTTATTCATGTGGATTTATAATAGCTCTGGATAATTTTGATTAAATAAAAACCAATCTGCCTATTGTACTAACATTCAATTTGATAGGATCAAGAAGGGAGGAACTATACCTTCCCAGGCTTCAAAAGGCTGGAAGGTAGACAATCCCAGGAAACAGTATCATTTGTTCCATTTTTGTCTCTGGAGTTGAAGAAAGACTGCAAGTCTAAGTTCTCCTGTTTGTTTGAGGTCTGTTTCACAATAGAATTCTTTGTAGGGGTTAACTCTTTCATATTGATCACAAACTCTGGCTTTGTTCTAACTGCATCCGAGAGACTGTATGATAGTCATTGGATTTGTCTGCATTGCGTAGTACTTATTCTTGTCAGCGAACAGTTTAAGAAATTATGGCATTCAAGTGAGAAAAAAATGTGAATTTGTTGCGAGATAGAATCAGACCTGGCATTTAGATTCTTCCTTAATTTTTAATGTCACGACTTTCTTAATAATCCCATCATTCTCAACCCCATCAACCTTCCCATTTGTGGTGCGTGAATCAATCCTAGCTTTTCTCAAGAATAATTAGAACCCGAAAGACCCTGCATGTATCTAGACGGAACAGCAACTTTCTCCTCTTTAATAACAAATTTCTTCTTCGGACTTCCCTCTTTTACTTCCAACAACTTGCTGGATTTAGAGTTGTCGCTTTCATTGTCATTGCTGGATGGTGGAATTTCAGATGCTTCTACTATATCCATCAAGTCCTTTGGGTTGCCTACAAACTGATTCTGACCTGAAACTGGACGTACCCCAACAAGAATTGGAACTGGGCTTCCTGCTTCAATGTGATCAACATAAGTAAATTGGCCTAGTTGTAGTTTATTTGTCAAGATGAGTTCATTATCCTCCTTGGACAATGAGACATATGTTGAGTGTAAAGAATCTGAGACCTTTATGAAGAAGCCATGATCTGGAAATAACTCAGAACCTGATAGGGCAGGAACAATGCTGATTACTTGCAAAAGAACGGATCGATATTCTCCACATACCCTTATGCAGAGTTGATCGACTGGAGAAGCTTTAGTAGTACTCCAGGTGTAAGAGATGCCATATTTTTTTCAGATCTTTGTCTTCAAAAGCAATCAATGAATCAATGTATCTCTGTTGTCAAAATAAGAGAAGTCAATCTGATTTGCAATCTGTTCAACTCCTTGTTTAATCATGATAACAGTTATGAACAACTAGATAGGGGATAAACTACATGTCTTGCAAATTTGATTGCCAGCAACAACATAGACAGGGTAGGAATCAAATGGTACAAAAATGGACTCAAGGGCCCCCTAGTTCTTTTGAAATTTTCGACCAGTGTATGATCATAATCAAATCAAGTCTAAATACTTGCAACTAGTGAATTTTTATAGTAGCAAACGCCCTTCAAATGAATCAAGTTACAAAAAATCCCCTGTACCACCACAATAAAATACTTAGCGCGCTACACGACTGGATCGAAATGGTAACTTGGGTTGACGATGTTTGAAGATACCTTACAGCAATAAAGTATGGACAGGGGATGTTAGATGACTTATAACATTGTTACTAACTTTTTTTTTTTAAAGTTGCTTTGCTGATTTTTTGTGCATGCTTTTCCATTTCTCTCAAAGCTCTGCTTCTTATATTATATAAAGGCACAAGAAAAGAATATTTAGAATGTTTTTAATTCAAAGATTTTAAGTTTTCTGCACTCATGCCACCATTTCACTTTCCCTTACCCAACTAAATGTATATAAGCAAAAAACAACTCCAGACATATAAAACCCTTGAAAATCAAAGAACATACCTGCAAAGCCATACAGGAGTATCGTCGTGATAATTGATTTTCCCAGATAAAATAAATAAATAGTACTCAAAAGAAAAATGAAATTAAATAGGAAGGAAGAACCGAGGAATGAGAGAATAGGAGCTAACACCTATAGAAATGAGATGAAAGGAAAAGAGAGGAAAAAAAATGCAAGTAATAGTAGTTTTTGTAAGAGATGAGAACTCAACATCTTTTTAGCTTTGCAGTCCAGGCAAGAATCCATCAAACTTGCCGTAGCTTTCAATCCAAGATAAATACGTTATGATACGTTTCCCTGTTTACACACCTATTTTTTACTTAATCGCCCTAGACAAGTATGCAGACATTGTTGATTCACCGGGTATTTTAGTCATTAGCCATGTCTTATATTCAGATACACGATCCAATTAAGGACATTAGTCTATGTTTAAGAAGAGGAAATGGGACTGTTAAACTGTTTGGAAGATAGGAAGGTGGAAAGTCATGTCATATGAATTTCCCCAAACCTAATTTTCTTGTGACAAATTCAGGAATGATAATAACCTAAAAGGAGAAGCTGATGCATCTAAGGGTTTGGTCATTTTAGGTGAAACACGATAGGCCACGGTCAGCCAGGCACACAGCCGCCGGGCAGCCTTGTGAACTAGGCCATCCAGTAGTCTGGCAATTGGCAACTGGTGACCCGGCAGGCCAGGCCGGTGTGATTGTTCAGGTGGGATGGATGAGAAAGACAGACCTAACTCAGTAAATGATGATGAAGTTCCAAGGAAAATGATGATCACTTTCACAAGGTTCCTCCTCCACACCCCTTGAATTTTGGGGATCCAGCTATGCATTTCGAAATCCTGATAAAATTTTCGTTAGAAAGATCTTGCTGCCATACAGATCATCCGTACCACAATTTAGTCTGTTCTGATATTTGAACTTAGAGTGAAAAGGATATCGCTGCAATGCGGATCTCTCGCTACTCTGGTTTCAATATGAAGTATCAATTAAATCCTTGACATAAACCTTAAAAAACATAGACCCTAACCCTGGACCATTATTTCTTAACATCCATAAACTTTAATTGCATAAACTCTGAAATCCTTGCAAGTAAGCTAACACGGTAATTTTGGGAGCAATGTTGCACCTTTTCTATATATAGCCCAAGCAAACGAGACCATCTATCACTACATTGACCTCTTGATAAACATAAATGAAAATATCAGGACTATTGGCGGTTGCACGCTTGATGTCTTGCTGAATTCCATGGAGATGCCGTGAGATCTTGAAAACATTAGAAAACAACTGCTATAGGATTGTGCGTATATATCTATCCTACAACTCAGCTAGGGGTTTACTATTTATAAGGATTTGGAGATATGTTTATCTACAATTCATAGTAGTAGTATTTTATTGGATTGAAAGTTGAGAAATATGTTTGAGGGTTGAGATTATTTTCCTATAATAACATGTTTGTAAATATAAAACATATAAAATGGCAAAAAAAATGAAAAAATTTGTGAAGAAAGGTAAAATGTACATGTGGTAAATTTGGTATCGTTGAAATTTTTTTTTGAAAATGTTTCCAATGATCAATACAAACGCTAAAAATCTTTAAAATTAATATATATATTTAAAATGTTTAATGCATTCCATGTCGTTAGTATTTTAATTTTGCAAATTCAAAGTTTGGGAGAGAACTCATCATCGACATTTGAATTGTTTTCCTCTAACTTATTCAAATTTTTAGTGAATATAATCTTAAAGTTTATAGTACATATTTTTACCTTATAATATAGGCTTGGACTTCAAAATTGATTAAATGCGAAAGTGTGGATGGTGGCGAAGTGTTTAGTACATGATATTTAGCAAAAACAAATGTACGTTTCAACAACATGAGAAGTACCCTAGACTATCTTAAAAATCAGCTAGGATTTTACAATTCATAGGATTTGGAGATTAAGAGGGCTATGATTGAGAGTTGAGAAAGATATTGAAGGTTGAGATTCATTTGCTATGATGGTATGTTTGTAAATATAAATTATGTAAAAAGGGAAAAGAAAACGAATATAAAACTTAAAACGAATGGAATATACATGTGGTGGAGAGAAAAAATGTTGTGTTTTTTTTTCCCGAAATGAAAATTATCATAACTATCTAATTAGTTATCCAATTTTAGTAAACTTAGTATCATTGAAATACATTTTTTTATATCTTTCTAAAGAAACCAATGACCAATATATGCTTAAAATTATAAAATGCGCATTTCACATCATAAACATTTTCAAAAAAAAAAAATAATAATAAATAAAAATAAAAATAATGGATTCACTTCATAAGCATTTTTACTGTTTATGAAAGAATTAAACATGCATCTTAAGGGAAACAAAGACCCCGAACTCCTTATTTGAGGAAGTCAAAAGTTTTGGGAGAATTCATTGCGGTAGTTTAAAAATGTGATTTTTAACCGAAACCCTAAATGTTGCGACTCACTTTTTATCATGCCGTCGGCGGCATGGTTACTTTCCTATGGTGTTGACCTGTAGGTCGCACCTTGTTGATAGGTTATGGAATCCTATAAAAACCCAGCTCGCTTTCCAAAAAAAAAAAAAAACAACCATTACATCAACTACAATATCTAAATGATCTATTTTTTAAATGGTCTATTTTGAGAAAATAAAATAGGCCTTAAAAGTCGTATGCGTAAAAAAATTCCTAAAAACCATTTAGTTGTTTTGAGCCTCAATATTGTGTCCCCAACCTTTCCCCAAATCTCATCCACATACAAAATTACTAAGAAAATAATTTTGCAGTAAATTTCATGGAAGGCATTGGATGAATTTTTTTAGTTTTTTTTTTTTAAATGTTTTGCATCCAACCAGAGGAAACATAAAAATTATATTTTCACAGCCAACCTTCAAGGATACCTTTGGAAATTTGATAATCAACTAGACTGAAGTGTTAAATGTGGGACAAGAAAACAGGATGAATCCATTTCCAAGGTCTTATGCTTTGGTACTACAGGCAAACCTCACGTAGTACCACACTGAACACCATTTCCATGGACACGCAAATAATTCTTACTATATATCAATCCATAAAATCCATCTCATTCTGTGAAATTGCAAAAACGTTGTTCTGACAAGGGCCAAGGCTTTGATGTGAATGATAATAAAAAAATAATTATGTAAAGTCCCAAAAAATTTGGCAACTTACGCCAATTGGCGATTGTCTGCTCAATACATGAACTACAAATTTCAACAATACCAACAGGAAACCCTGAACAGTCTCTATACGACAAAGTAATGCTACATATTGCATATATATACACCCCGTTTGGACGGTTGGATGGGTGTAAAACACCTACCTCTATCTCAAAATGACTGTTGGCAACTTACATAAAATCAAGGATTGTGTCATTCATGCAGTGGAGGTCCCAGAAAATTCTCTTGCTCAATGTACATGTGGTCATCTGGGCTTTGATTCACTTCCCTTGCTTCGGAATGTCGAAAGCGAGAAGAATGACCTAGGTGCTGTATTAGAAAAATAAATAGATAAATAAAAATGCAAATCACTTAATTGGAACACGGTCAGATGATTTGTAGCATACTTGGTGGTATGAGTCATCTTACAAAATACTGAAACCATGCAACAGTCCAACAGGTCCAAAATGCACCAAATGGCCAATCCTAACCATCCATTCATGTATCCCGCCATGTGCTGGCATTTGTTGTATCTCTTCATATGTTGAAGAGGATTTCAATCATTTGATTAGGTATGACACGATTACCCAGGTTGCATATTACGTAACGAGATTCCGAAAAATAAAATAGTGGATGAAAGCTAATGCTTTATTCTTAAATGGAGCCATCTACCCGGCCTATGTTAACAAAACAATGTCTTTTATAGGAAATCTACTAGGTAAAAATTGTCTGCAGTGTCTCACAGGAAAAGAGAAATGGATCAGCTCTTCCTTTTGCATCCAAAGAAAAACATCCATCTACAGGTTAGGTAATTTTTTTTATATATATTTAAAGGATCCATTGACCATAGTTTTAAGTCTCAATTCAGACATTTAAAAACTTTGAAATGCACCAACTTTTTGTGGAGATGATCTCATATCCGATCACTTCCACAAGAAAGGGGAAAACCTAAATGAACCCAAAGTTCAATGAGGGAACCTAAGCCAATTTGGGTTCCCTCACCAACTGAAAATTTATTTTTCATGCATATAAAAGGTTAGGGGTATAACAGACATTATCTTTGAATAGAAAATCAAATATTTCAATCAGTGATTACCATATCCATTAGCTTTATCTGAACAAATGGCTTCTAATAGAACTTGACCAAAGCATGGAGTTGATAATTAATAGGCAAGGCTAGTATAAAGGCTAATTGTTTTAAATTTGAATTTCATGCTCAACAATCACCAACACCCATCAAAGCTTACAGGTAAAAATATAGATTGACAACTATAGGAGTGAGATTTAGTCAAAGACCCTATGCATCAAAGCATGTTAAAATCATGAAAATACTGATTGTCCCTCCCTGGATAGTGATTGGTGTTCCAATTTCTAGTTTAGATTATTCGGCGGGCAGGGGAGTTGAATTTAGATCAGTGGGTACTGGTGATTGCTTTAGGCTTGAAATAGATTTTTTTTTCCTTTCCCTTGGTTATCTGAGTATAGGAAAAGGTAAAAGATGTTTGAAAGCAACTTACCAAAATGACTTTGTTTTTCTTTTGGGTTCTCTCGACTGGGAACATAACAACCCACTTAATTGGAGCTGGTTTCCCTGACATATCATTGGTTTTATCTGATATTTCCCCAAAAAACTTGCCATTTCTAAATTCTAACCAATTGGTTCTACAATGATTTCAATGTTAAATATCTCCATCTTATCTACTACATTTTATTGAGCTACAACTATTTGATGTTGTTAATCTTTTTTTGGCAAGGATAAGATATATCAAAGTGAGAATATCACCATCATATAAACTTAGTGGGTTTCAAAATTTCCAAGTGGCTCAATCAAGGATTATTAGATTGTAGTAAGAACACATGTTATATTATTTGAGCCACCTAAGGCATTGCGGCGAATGTGGTGGCTCAAAGAACATAATCTGCACCAAAGAAATTTTCATTTCATATGGTGGCCACTGTCCAATCTAATAACAGCAGTCTAAAATGCACAAAAAGGCCCTAGTTATGAGAGAATAAAAGATCCAGGTATGACTGCAGAGTTGCAGAAGCCTAGTGGCTACATAAATAAATAAAAATAAATGATGAACATTTGCTCTCATCTTATTGGGTTTGTTATTAAGCAACCAGCCAAGTTTTTTATTAAAAAAAAACTGGACTGATACAATAAAACTAGCAGAGCTTACCTTTCAATGAACTTCCTGACATGTGTTCTTCCCTCAGTCTAAAGTTAGCTGGAGGTGCCGGGATTGAACTACTCAGGGCTTGAACTGCAAGAAAGAGGACCATGCTGTTATAAACTTTCAGAAAAACCAGGAAAACCAATTGTTGTCACTAAAGCTAAATTAATATGAAATCCAAAAACACAATAAAGGTCATTACAAGCTAATTTAACATAAACTCCAATAGCGCAATAAAGATCATTTACATTGAATGACTTCTCAATTCAGCTTAGGCTGCAAGCCTAATTTTGGAACAAGGCAGAAGCGAACACATAGGAAAAGTAAAAAATGCAACATAAGTGCATTACCAATCACTTGAGGGGTGTATGTATGAACTTAATACTAAATCTAAATCCTGAACCATGCACCCTCGAAACCCCTTACTATGGAATGCTTAACCTGCAATACAACCCACTTCAAGCTCGTAACCACGAGGCTCAAACACCATGCTCTGGCGCAATGCACCAAACATTCCATGAACCCTAAGAACTAATAAAATTATGTGCCACTCTGCAGGAAACCGAACCCAAGAAAATGATCATACCCCGTTATCTCAAGACTTACTTGTGACTTCTCAAATAGGCTAACCTAACCATAGTTTTGAGGCTTCCCCAGGAAAGACGCTCAAAATCATTAATTAGAAGCGAATAAAGTATTTCTTTTTCTAATATTTCATTTCACTAACAGAACATTATGTGTGCCATACACACATCATCCTCCTTGCACGCACTCTAACAAAGCCCATATGATTGATCTAGAAGTGGGCTAACCCAGGCGTGGGGTAGAATTTAAATGGGCAGGTTATTATGACACAATTTATACACTCATTTTACTTGCTCCTATATAAAACAGAATAGAATTAATGATGAGCTAATTGTTTGTAATGATGATCAGCTCACAATGAAGATCATTCTCACATGTGATGTTACCCTATATGTGTGTATGTGATGCAAATCTTTCATGTAGGCCAATATTTCAATTTCAATAGCTACCCCCAAATCTAAAGACGCTACCGCTCATAAGTCATTATACAAAAAACTCATATTTCAAATACTTTCATCTCCATAATTTTGTAACAAAATTAAAAATCGAAAAATTATTGTAACAACTCTCCAGTTTCCAATTCTCCTCACCCACCCACCTTCTTTTAGTTTAGACCTTAACTTTATATTCATAAACTTCTTTACTTATATCTACCTTTGATTTTGTTTATTTTATTACTATACACGTTTCTTTTATATATATGTTAATACAATGAATGAAATCCATAATCTACGTATATATTTGTTTCTTATGTTATCGTTGTTGTTTATGTCTTTCGTTGATTTTTAAGCAAACAAAACTGTCTTTGCAGAAAACAAGAAAATCTTGAGCAAATATTCAGGATTTTTGTTACCAAGATGACTGCATTTGCTTTCTTTTCTTCTATAGTGAAAAGGGCATGTTTTATACTTGTGATTAACAGTATGTTGATGTCAAAGAGCAACTTATACACCTAAACTATAAAATAAAATAATAATAATAATAATAATAATAATAACAGCTCAGCTGGTAGAGTGGTGGCGGATGATATCACAAGTACAGGGTTCAAACCCTATCGGAGGCAGGCGTTTATGGATTTGGACCTAATACGGATATAGCCCTTTAACACCCCCACCCCTTGGGGCCGCCGCGAGTTAAAGATGCCCTGATTAAATAGGACTTGCAACGTGTAGTCCTCGTCCATACCAAGGAACAAAGAATTCTTATACTCATCCATTCTGAAGAGAATTCAAACAAATAGCATAACAGGTAAAATTGATCCCTAATCCCCAGATTGAGGACAAAGTGAAAGATTTTTTCAGGATAGGAGGCTGCTTAGGAGGTTGTCAAGGATGACATTGATGAGAGCCCATTCAACAAACAAGGACATATAACTAGTAGTATAGGGTAGCTGAAATTCTCAAGGAAATATCAATTATTAACATGTGCCTCCAACATACTCGAATTGATCTATCTGAGATTTCAGTAAGAGGAATGTAAAAACAATATCTTTTTGGAAATTAATGTAAAAACAATATTAAAAATGAATAAACCAGGATACCTTGTTCGTTGAACAACTCGCCATCATTAAAGCCATCTTGTGAGAACCCCATTCTTGACTTTCTTAGATCCTCTGATGACCGGTTTGCCAGATCACGGCCATCTTCGGTATCATCATCCCCTTCAGAAGTTGTTGCAGAGATCCAGTCTACCACACTATCCGCACCCCGACTTTTCCTCCCAAACTTCAATAACCGCTTAAACCCTTTGGTGACATCCTTACGGGACTGATGATTGGAGGCATTAGCAACAAGAATTGGCTTCTGAGCACTGCCCCATTTTTTCCTCATTCGAGCTGCATCAGCATCTATCTGTGCAAGAGAGTGAGAGTTCCATGACGCAGGACTTCCCATTGGGGATTCAGCAAATGTATCAATATCTGACGTCTCTTGTGCATAAGAGAACGGATGATGCCCACGTGAGTTCCACGACGCAGGGCTTTCTCCTGGTGAATCCTGCATGTGCCCTGCAGAAGTAAGGAAAACAGAAGACACGGATGCAGCCACCTCGTCAATTGAATCAGGATCCACGGAACAAAGTGATCTCAAGACCTCTCCATTTTCTGAATCAGGATCACCAGATTTTTCAGATTCCTTGCCTATGCCTTGTTTTTCATTATCTGAATCAACAAGATACTCTACAGCCTTTGGTTCTTCACTCACCAGTGATTCGGATTCTTCTTGTTCCTCCTGTTCAACCATGTCTATTGAATTATCCACCTGATCTGCTAGTTCACTTATTTCTTCTTCACTTTTGAAGTTCTCAGCTGCCACTGAAGCTTTCAGCTTAGCAATGCCTGCTCCTGCACCAGGACCAATACCATTAACTTTCCTGAGAAATCGTTTTGAATGACTACTTTTTTTATATTTACTATAGAGGCTCTGCTCAGCTAGATCTTTATCAAGTTTTAATGATGTGAAAACAACACCATCAGAGTTAACAGGTGGCAAGTCCTTCAACTCACCAGCAGCAGGAGTAGAAGAGATCTTCCTCATGGACTGGGACCGCTTTGGCTTGTCTTCCTTGACAAGAGGCAACTCTTCACTGATGCTTTTACTGCGGGCGTTCCTAAATTGTGACCGGGATGTTGTCTTGCTGATTCCAGATGAAGGTTTTGTGTTTTCCTTCCTAAAGTCAGAGAAGCTAGGAACCGACTGAACAAGGGGATTCTCAAGTTGGCTCCTTCGTCGTCCAGAACTTAAGTTGGAAGATTTAACAGATGACCTTGGAAGATGTGTTGCTGATGTTCGGGGGGTAGAAGAAGACATGCTCCTATTCGAAAAAGGCCTCTTTGATTGGACACTTTTCAATGAACCATCCCCAGAAAATGTGTCTCCCATTTCCTGTCCAGATTGAGTATGTTCAGGAAATTGAAATGTATCTTCATCCTCTTCACTCTGCAAAAACTCTATTGGATGCTGCAAAAAATAATACTTTAGAAGAGTTACCTACAAATAGTAATCTAAGATCTATGCACAAAAAAATTTTAAATTAAAATTAAAAAAAAAACACTAAGATCAACATGCAGATTATAATCAAGAACATGTTAGCATTTAATATAAGCAGAACAACTATTTCTGACCCAAATAACCATAACGAAAAGATACCTGATCTCTGTTCTTCATGGAACGAATATTGAAAGATCTCAGCTTATCTGCACGCCGACAAGCATGTAGAGCTGAATTCTGTCTATCCGCAGACAGCGCAAATTTTTCCTTCATTTCAGCACTACTACGTTCTAGACTATCCTGCATGGCCTTCAAGTTTGCTTCCTTCTGAGACCTTTTTGAGCTCCATTCGTCCCTCAACTTTACATCCCGCTTCTGCATGTACCTATCATAAAATTTACCCCGGCAATCCTCTGAAAAACAAACCTCCGTAATATTCTGCTTAAGGGTATTAGCATAGTCCCAATCATCAGCTACCCTTGATGGTGGAGTAGCATCAAGTTCAGATACACTACTGGAACTCCCAAACTGCTCACTCAGTAAAGTTCTCAAAGGCAATTGGATGGGAGTAACTTCTACTGGTTTTCTGTGCACATCACTTCCAGCCTGCTCGACTTGGACTTCAGGCGTCTTGCTTCTTCTAACCATAGCTGACTGATCTCCAGGACCCCGTTGCTTGTGTGCAGCAAACAGCTTCTCTAACTCATTTGCTTTAATCTGCAGTTCGTCATTGAGCTCCTGATTTCCTTTAGACAGCCTCGCCTTATGTATTTGCTCAACTGGCATCACAGATGCAGAATAAAAAATCTCAGGAGTTTTTCAGTAAATTTTTTACAAGGAAAAAGCAAATTGCAACTACCATAAATAGATGTGCGACTGCAACTTACTGTTGTCTTCAGAAGCAGAACTCTGGCGCCGTAATTTCATTCCTTTGAGACCAAAATCTTCCTCTTTGGCTGGATGACATCCAAAATGCATCTGAGGAGATGCCAAATCTTTCTTCCCTGCTTCCTGCATTTTTCTGTCAAAAGTACTCCATTCCGACTGAGGAGCCAATTCATTGCCTCTGTCTGCTTGAAAGGCAGCCTTGTTTCTTGTGCCAGAATCATTTTCCGACTTTCTTGATAAAGCTTTTGAAGGAACCTGAGCTAACAAGGGATCCTGTGACTTGAATCCAACATCCACTGCTCTACTTTGGGAAGCCCTGAATTGAGATTGATTAGTTGGATGATCTCTTAAGCCAACATTGTCCTCCACTCTGCCGGGATAAGCTTTAAGAGACACCTTAGAAGGTTCACCTTCCGCTCCAACATCAATGTTCAAAAAAGCTTTTGGATTAACTTCAGTAGATGTCCAGTTTACTGAACCAATGTTTTCCAACTGGGCCGAATGAGCATCGATTTTTTCATTAGAAGCAACATTATCTCTTATACCTGTACACTCTTTTACACCCGAAGAAGCTCTGTACAGGGTCTGAGATGTGGCTTGATCTCTCAAAACTTGCTTGGGTCCACCTGAAAAGGATCCCAAACGAGACTTAGAAGCTGTTTGACCTTTGATGTTCAGATCCTCAGTCAGGTCCAAAGATCTTGATTGGCTTTGGAATCCAAAAGGCATATGAGCTTTCCATCCAGCATCTTCTGTTTGGCCAGCCAAGGTTTTATACTGAGACAGGGAAGCTGGTTGATCTTTTGAACCAACCCTCTCTGAGCAGCCAAAAGGAACTTTCAACTGAGTTTCAGCATCTGCTTGATCCTTCAATTCAGCACCGTCTGATCTACGAGAAAACTCACTCGACTGCAATTGAAAATCTGGGTGATCCTTCAAGCCAAAAGACTTTTCTTTACCTGAAAAACCTTCCATGCTTGTTTGAGAAGTAGATTTTTCTCTCTGTCCAGATTGCTCGACCTCACCTGGAAGACCCTTCAATTCGAGCTTGAAAGATGCTGCCGTGTCTCTCAGTGCCCTGGTGTCTTTATCCTCAGATGCACTTGGATATGTGCTGCACTGGTTCTGAGAGGTAGAACAGGGTGTGGATGCTGAGCTCTCAGTTTCTTTCCTCTCACCACTCACGTCTACACTCATATCACTGGCACCACTCCATCTCCTCAGCACAGCTTTCTCTGCAGCTTGGCCAGCTGATGACACATCTGAAGACAGCCTTCTAAGCTCCACAGCCTTCCCAACAACTTTACCACCGCTGCTCTTAGACTGCTCCTTCTGTTTGTTCTCAAATAGATTGATTCGATCCTGCACACTAAGCCGTCTTGATGGCTGACTTGCCTGTATTGACACTGGCAATGCCTCCTTATCCTGTTCACTTTCACCGGGGCCATCATTTTGTCTTGTGTCATCTCTCTCACTGCTTGATTCCCGCAAGCTGGGCTGTAAAGAAGACTCAGCCTGCTGACAGGTTGATGGTTGATACAGGCTCGTAGCTTGCTCTTTGCTTGTCTGTGGTTGAGTTTGCTGATACTGATATTGCATTTGTGGTTGGTGTTCGAATTGATTGATTCCATTACCTCTACTGGTGACATTTTCTTCAGTTGGGTCATCAATGGACATGTCAGACTCAGATGAGGATCGAACAGCTCTGTCATCTCTACCAGCATTCCATGAATTTATCAAATCAGGCCTTTTCTGACTCAGAGAGATGAATTTCGAGCAAGCTTCGCTGGAAAAAAAATGTTCATGGTTATTTCTATACATAAAATTTGAACTAGATGTTAAATAAAGCAATAAAGCTCAATGCAAAAAATAATAATAATAATAATACTAATAATAATAATAATAATAATCCATGAAAAATATGAATGGAGCGAGGGAAGGGAGAGAGAATGGAGAACTCAAGGTTGAAGTCTCATGTTCTCCAAATTGTTGAAATAAAACTATTTTATGGGGCACTTGGGAAGCTAAAAAGCTCAGCTGATAGACTTCTGGCAGATTGTATGACAAGTCCAGGCAATGAGTTAATCGTTAAACAAACTCGGAAGCTAAAAAAATGAACATCCACCTCAACTCAACTGCTCTATTTTATTTTATTTTATTTTATTTTCTCCCTTTCTGTCCTCTTCTCTAATTTCTTTATTTATATTTATCATTTTCTATGCAACCACCCTAAATTGGAAAAGAAAAAAAATACAAAAAAAAAAAATTCCAATTGCTATTAACAAAGACATTTATTTTTTCAAAAAATGTTGTCTTGACACCACTTTCTACCTCACCTCACATTTCAGATATGCACGTTTTGGCTCTCATGTCGATTGGGGGGGGGGGGAAGAAATAAATAACAACCACCACAGACAAATAGGTAGAGCCTTCATTCAGTTTAGTCAATGTCTCATCCTGTCATTAGTTATGTAGACTCAACTTTTTCCTTTTTCATGTGCACTGTCATCCAAGAAAGATTGTCACACTGGATAATCTGGAGAAGAAAAGGAATCAAACTCCAAACCATTGTGTGCTTTGTGAAGAAAGTGAGGAGCACGCGGATCATATTCTAATCAGCTGCAAGTTACAGATGTGTAGGCTACTATTTTAAATGAATTCGGTGTGAAAATGGCCATTCATGGCTGATAGGATCTGACCTGTTGTTGTGGTATTCTGCAGAGTTGGAACAATCAACAAGCAAGCAACTCAGTTTATAATGTCAGAGATGCTGAGTATTGAAGGAATTGATCCTTGCAGTAACCAGACACAGAACAAGAAGAGCTTAAGAAGAATTCTGCACAAAAAAGTTGTCTACACAGAAATTGTATTAACAATGAATTGTATTGAAAAATATGGAAGGGTAGGAAGGCTATTCGAGATGCCTTGATCCCCTAAAGAGCAAAAGCTCAATGTACAATTGTTTACAAGATGAATGAATACCCCAATTCTCTTGCTATCCTCTTATTTATAGTAGTACCTCACAGAGCCTTAGCAAACGCACTAACAATGCAACACAGCATCTAACCCAACAACTAACAGAACCTCTCACAGAGCATCTAACAGAACCACTAAACAGAGCACTCACTAACAAAGCAAAACCACTAAACAGAGAAACAACTTGCACCAATTACTGATTTTCTGTTCTACCCTTCCTTCTTGTATAAGTGAACTTGATGGGAGGCCTATCAATACCCCCGCCCCAAAGACGCACCTTGTCCTCAAGGTGAAAAGAAGGAAACGGGTGCCGAAACAAATGGAAATCTTCCCAAGTGGCTTCATACGCAGGAAGTCCATGCCATTTGATCAAGATCTCCAAAGAATCAGGGTTACCTGGAACCAAACGTCGTACATCTAAAATTGTCTCATCTAAAATTGTCTCAGGTTGAACTGCCAATTCAGTGTCTCTGTGGAGTTGGGAAGGAAGAGGAATGTGTGAAGAACAGGAACCTTTAGCACGACGCAACTGTGAGACATGGAACACCGGATGAATCCGAGTAGAAGACGGCAAATCCAGCTTGTAAGCAACTGCGCCGATCCTTGCCAGAATCACAAAGGGCCTACAATAACATGCTGAAAGTTTCTGATTACCTCATCTGACCAAGGATGTCTGTCTATAAGGCCTAACTTTCAAAAACACTCCTTCCCCTACCTCAAACGTCTCATCCCGTCTAGATTTATCCGCCTGACCTTTCATACGTTGTTGCGCCCTTAATAAGTGCATTTTCAGAGATACTAAGATGTTGTCCCTGTCCAACAACAATTGTTCCACTGATGATACAGCCGTTGAACCCGTGTTGTATCGAAGAAGAGGTGGTGGATCCCTGCCATATAGAAGTTTAAAGGGAGTGTATCCGGTAGCCGAATGTGTGGACGTGTTGTACCAGTACTCAGCCCAAGGCAACCACTTATACCACTGTTTGGGTCTCTCCGAAACAAAACACCTCAGATAAGTCTCAAGACAACGATTCAAAACTTCGGACTGACCATCCCTCTGAGGGTAATATGTCGTGCTATGTTTCAACATTGTCCCCTGGACTCAGAATATCTCACGCCAAAAATTACTGACGAAGACCGTGTCCCTATCTGAGATGATGGAAGTAGGTGTCCCATGAAGCCAAATAATCTCTTTAGAGAAAATGGACGCTACCTTTTCAGCCGTATAACGGTGTTTCAGTCCCATACAGTGTGCATACTTGCTAAGACGGTCGACCACCACTAAAATGGTATCCACTGACTCTGAGCACGGCAAACCCTCTATAAAGTCCATGGTGACTTCATCCCAAATCTGACTAGGCAAAGGAATAGGCTGTAGGAGACTGGCAGGAGTGGTGGCTATGGTCTTGTTGCGTTGAAAAATTCCGCACTCACTGACCATCTTCCTGATGTCCACCTTTATTCCAACCCAATAGAGCTCCTTAGATATTCTCTGATAGGTCTTTGTCTCACCCGAGTGCCCCCCAACCGCGGAACCATGAAATTCTCTGAAGAGAAGGTGAAGAGAAGGGGAATAAGAGATGAAGTTCTGGGTATAACTAACCGGTTTTTGTAATGCAAGAGATTCTGGATAATGGTGTACCCCTTAGTGGCTGAGCCATTCAAAACGTTTTCCTTCAGTTGTAGTATAGTCGAGTCACCCACAATTTCTGATTTAAGTAACTTCCAATCACGCATGTCGGCAAGCTCAACTGTGAACACGTTGGAGATTGAGAAATTCTAGAGAGAGCATCCGCCGCCGCATTGGAAGAACCGGATCGATACTGAATTTCAAACTGATACCCGAGCAATTTACTGACCCACTTTTGATAATCTGGTCCAATGACTTTTTGCTCCATTAAAAACTTGACTCTTTTGATCAGTACGTTTAATAAACTTTCTTCCCAACTAATAGGCTCGCCACTTGTTCACTGCCAACACTATGGCCATGAGCTCCTTTTCATATATCGGTTTGAGTTTAGCCCTTTGTCCCAATACTTGACTGAAGAAAGTTACTGGTTGGTGCTCTTGCATCAGGACAGCTCCCACCACAAGCCCCGAAGCGTCGGTCTCCACGATGAATTCCTTAAAGAAATCGGGCATTCGCAAGACCGGAGCAGTAGTCATGACTCGTTTCAAACCTTGGAAAGCAATCTCGGCTTCTTGATTCCATGCAAACCCATTTTTCTTTAACTGGGACATTAGCGGCCAGGCTATCTGACTATACTCACGAATGAATTTTCGGTAGTAGCCGATGAGACCCAAAAAACCTCGTAACTCTGTAATATTAGTGGGTTGTGGCCAATCCAAAACTGCCTGAACTTTGGATTGGTCCATAGATACCCCATTAGCCGAAATGGTGTGTCCCAAGTAACCCAGTTTTGAGTTCCCAAACTCACATTTCTTCCTGTTAGCATACAAACAGTGCTGATGCAATAATCCCAAAACCGTCTCCAACTGTTCCACATGTTTCTCGAGGCTTGGACTACACACCAAGATGTCGTCGAATAACACAAGCACAAATTTGTGCAAGTACGGCCGGAATATCGAATTCATCAACGCCTGGAACGTTGCCGGGGCGTTGGAGAAACCAAATGGCATCACGAGAAACTCGTAGTGTCCTTCATGTGTGCGAAAAGCCGTCTTAGCCTCGTTCCCTTCCTGAACCCTGATCTGATGATAGCCCGACTTCAAATCTAACTTCGAAAATATTACTACCCCGTGAAGCTCATCCAACAATTCATCGATGACGGGAATTGGGAAACGATCGGGCATTGTTTGTTTATTCAGAGCCCGATAGTCCACACAAAACCGCCATCCTCCATCTTTTTTCTTGACTAACAAAAGGCTTGAGAATGGACTTACACTATGCTTGATGATTCCTGCTTCCAACATCAACGCTATAAGCTTCTCAATCTCATTTTTCTGGGGATATCGATAAGGTCGAACATTTATCGGCCCGGTACCCCCTTGCAACACAATGTTATGCTCATGCTCACGCTTAGGTGGTAATCCTGAAGGCGCCTTAAAAATGGTATCATACCTCTTCAATATCTCAACCAACTCTTCTGGTACCACAGATTGTTCCTCAACTGTTGAAGACATACTACCTAATTCCACCAAGAATCCCTGACCTTCCTGCTTAATTGTACGAAGCATGGTTTTGAGTGAGATCAAACTTCTTCCCAGGGAGGGGTCTCCCTTGAGGGTGAGCGTATCTGATCCAACCCGAAATCTAAAAATCTGGTGCTTCCAATTTATGAAAGTTGTACCCAACTTCTCTAACCACTGAATCCCCAAAATCACATCAGAACTTCCCAGCCCTAATGGAAGAAAATCATCTAAAACTTCCACCCCTTGTAACAGTAATTGCACTCCCCGACATATTCCACTTCCCTGAACCGATTCTCCAGATCCCATAATGACCCCATACACACCAGTAGAAGTGATTGGTAGCTTCACTTGTTCGACCAAACTTGTGAGAGATAAAATTATGGGTTGCCCCACTGTCGATCAAGACTACCACTGCCTGACCTGAAATGTCACCCTCGAGCTTCATCGTCTTGGGGTTCGTCAATCCCATGATGGAGCTTAAAAAAACTACTACCTAACTGATCTCGGCTACCTCTAGCTCTTTCTGATCTCCCCACTCCTGAACCTCTTCTTCCTCCTTTTCAACTTCTTTTTGTGCAATAAGGACACTGATCTCTCTCTTCTTGCATCGATGACCAGGCGAGTACTTCTCGTCGCACCGAAAGCACAAACCCTTCTCCCTTTTCGCTTGATAATCCGCATCAGACAGTCTTCTGGTTTCAGTCTTTACTGCTGAATTTCTCTCCGCCTCTCTAGAGTTTACTGGCTGGTTGAGAGAAGATCTCTCGAACTCCCTATTTGAGAATTGATAAGGTTGCCCTAATGGGCCATTTCCCATTGCTTTTGGGCCAACTAAAGGCTTATTGTGATAAAAAGGAAAACCCGACTTGGTCAAGCCCATTTGTATTGGTTTTTCTTCGACCCGTTGGGCCAGATCCATGGCTCGACCCAAGAAACCCGGATCGAGCATCCTCACTTCCGCCCGAATTGAAGGTTTCAATCCATTGATAAATTTGCTGAGATAGACTCTTCATTCAGAGATTCTAAGGGAGCAGCATGTGAGACGAATCGCCGACAGTACTCAGCTACTGACCCTTCCTGCTTTAACGCAAGAAATTGCTCACAAAGCGACCCATCTTGAGTGGATCGAAATTGTTTCAAGAGTAACCCCTTTAGTTCTTCCCAGAAGATAATAGGTCTCCTTTTACTCTCCCACTGATACCAAAGTAGAGCATCCGCTTCGAAGGAAATCACTGCGGCTTCAATCTTTTCTTCGTTGCTGTATTTCTGTAGTGAAAAGAATCTTTCAGCTTTCAGAATCCAGCCATCTGGGTTCGATCCCTCAAAGGTTGGCATTTCCAATCTTCTAGGTTTCCTATCGAATTGATACCCTTGCGAAGAAGATCCCCCTCCTGCCACTCCATTCAAACTCTGAGCCTCGACATTGGTTGAAGGCATTGGATCTTTTTCTGCAGTTGAAGTAGCTTTTAGGGCTTCATCTTGCCTCTTCATCAATTGATCCATCTTTTGTATCACTTCTTGGAAACCCACTTTTAATGATTCTACCTGTTCTTGAACACTTACAACAGCTTCTTCTGCTGCCTCAAATCTTGCATTAGTGCTCGTCGCTCCAGCTTTTCCAGCCATTTTTCCTTAAGATCGAGATGCTCTAATACCAAGTTTGATAGGATCTGACCTGTTGTTGTGGTATTCTGCAGAGTTGGAACAATCAACAAGCAAGCAACTCAGTTTATAATGTCAGAGATGCTGAGTATTGAAGGAATTGATCCTTGCACTAACCAGACACAGAACAAGAAGAGCTTAAGAAGAATTTTGCACAAGAAAGTTGTCTACACAGAAATTGTATTAACAATGAATTGTATTGAAAAATATGGAAGGGTAGGAAGGCTATTCGAGATGCCTTGATCTCCCAAAGAGCAAAAACTCAATGTACAATTGTTTACAAGATGAATGAATACCCCAATTCTCTTGTTATCCTCTTATTTATAGTAGTACCTCACAGAGCCTTAGCAAACGCACTAACAATGCAACACAGCATCTAACCCAACAACTAACAGAACCTCTCCCAGAGCATCTAACAGAGCAGAACCACTAAACAGAGCACTCACTAACAGAGCAGAACCACTAAACAGAGAAACAACTTGCACCAATTACTGATTTTCTGTTCTACCCTTCCTTCTTGTATAAGTGAACTTGATGGGAGGCCTATCAATGGCACAATCCATGATTGGCTGCTGGGATGGAATCTCAAGAACAAGAAAATGGATTTGGCATAGCAGGTTTCATTTTGTCATTTGGGTTATTTGGAAAAAAAAACAGAAAAGTTTTTAGGGGAAAAGTCAAAGAAACTGGAAAAAATTTAAAGGGTACAGCCTAAGGGTTGAATAATGACTTCTATCCATAAAAGAAGACATTTGGCAATGGGGTTCAACTCTTAAAACTTTTCAGAACATGACTTTTGATTTGTTCATGTTCAGCTGGGATAACTTACTTCACTTGCTGTGTAATTTTCCTTTGCTTCTCTCATGTATTGTGAGCTCCTCACTTTTATTTGTTTTCGTTGATTATCAATAAACTCTGGTGTACGGTTGACTTCAAAATATTTTGGCATCTCAGAAAAATAGGTAGAACTAATGTTGTCTACAGAACAGTGTATGATAGTGACATAAAGAGACAATCGTAGAGTAATGGCATAGTTGGACGATCGTAGAGTAATCAGATTATGCTCAGCAATGGCATAGTGGGATGATCAATGGACAACTCTCTTCGTCTCCGCTCGCGTATCCAATACCAACTATGTAGTTAACTGGTAATCAAACCTAATCAGTTCATGAGCATTATGAGATTAATTGGGATTAATCAAAATTTATGGGAATTAATCAACGTGTATTTTATGAATATATTTTCTCTATCCTTCTTAGTAATATGTGCACTAAGGGAAAAAAAATGAATTTAATGCATACTGAAGTAGTAAACATCACATGCCACAATTTAAGGCAGAATATATAAATTAATTAATTACGTTAGATAAAGATACGACTTTCCATATTCTTTAGTTTTGTATGTTATTTTCCTTTAGTCGGTTTTTTTTTCATTTCTTTTAGATCTTTATTATATATATTTTGTTTGATGTTTCTTTCTCTCTAGCTTTTTAACACACTTGGTATTAATCTATGGGGAGAGTATTCATGAGGTTGGGGCAAAATTTTAAATATATATAATATTAATTTTTCGTTTATTTATATCATATTGTCATCGACCATTAATCAGTGAGTTTTGAAAGCGATTAATCAGTAACTTGGCGAGAAATTAACAATTAATCGGCAAAGATTATTCAAGTGATTAATTCAAAAAACGTAATGATTTACTAGCGATAAGAGATTAATCATCGATTAATAACCAATTAAATAAGGGTTATTTGCACTTTCGCCCCCATTGTTTATAGGTAAATCAAATTAGGTACCAAATTTAAGGGTAATTACAGGCTAACCTCATTTTGGATGGAAACCCTCAAATCAAAGACATTGAGTAGTAGAGAAAATTTTTAGGACTAAAATGCCCTTCACTTAAAAGGCATGTGGCTCCTACAAGGCTATATATAATAGCCTAAATTTATCTTTGAGAAGTTCTCGAAGAGTTCGCTTGGTATGAATTGCAATTGGAAAAAAAAAATTTTGAATAATTCAGTATCTCAAGAACATAAAAAAGGATTTTAAAAATGAAACATTATCCTCCACCAAATCTGTCATCCACCATCCCCTCCTTATCTAGCCATTACCACCATCATCTAATCCACTGCAACCTCACTGCCTCTATTATTTGTCTAGTCACAACACATGCACGCCTATCATCTGTTCTCCTAGCATATACTGCCCTCTCTACACAACAATACCATCACCATGCACCACCGATCACCTCACCCTTTTTGTTAATATCCACAACACCATATTTAACCCCCGTCCATCTCTCTCTACCATTCAACCATTGTGATTCACCAATTTGTTACAGTGGGTTTCTACCAACTCTTCACCATACCCTCATAACAAACCAAACATATCTGTTGATGGGTTCTCCATTAGAACTCAACCAACATGAGGCTTCCACCAAAAACATTAAGGCATGTCTGACTTTAAACTTTCAAATTATGAGATACAAACAAAGAGCACTGGAAATCGAGACAACCAGTGGGTTCTCCATTAGAACTGAACCACCACCTGCTTCCACCACTGCCTGGCATGGTCACGCAACGATTTGAGATTTTGGGGACAAAAGATAGCATGGGAACGACTTGGTGATGGCAAACGGGGTGATGATTTTATGAAGGTGAAGGTAAGAACTTATTGATAGAGGGAAATTTCATTTAAGAAGAAAAGATGGGATAGGGAAGACAATTGAGTTTTTTAATCTCTAGCCACTGAATAATTAGTGTGGTTGCATGTGCATAGCACGCGTCGCTTAAACAAAAAGGCATTTTAGTCTTAAAAAAATTTCCTTAAACAAAAAGGCATTTGTCTTAAAGTTTTTCTAGACCGATCAACGTCTTTGACTTGACAGCTTCTATCCAAAATGGGTGTTAGACTGTAATTACCCTAAACT
This sequence comes from Berberis vulgaris, assembly GCA_963556465.1. Classification (NCBI taxonomy): domain Eukaryota; kingdom Viridiplantae; phylum Streptophyta; class Magnoliopsida; order Ranunculales; family Berberidaceae; genus Berberis; species Berberis vulgaris. Next base: position 78,995,055 of record OY747125.1, on the reverse strand, counting down.
TTGGCACCCAAAGTGATTCACCCATAATCTAATGGGAGCCAAAGTGAAATAACCAATTAAACAACATAGAATACTAAACATATCGTCCCTAACAAAGCTCCAAGTTAAATAAATACATAAAACCGTCTTTTTCTCAAAACTCTCAATCAATATAGTTTTTATAACACTCAATTTTCTCTTTAGCTATCTCAATCCCCCCAATCATATATGAACCATCGGCCTAAATTGCATCAACCTCAGTTAGTTAAATCGATTTTCACTTATGCTCCTTATGGCAAAGATGAAAGCAAAGGTCCTTCTCCAACTCAAAAACTCACGAGTAGAAACGGAGATGGATGGGTGGAGCATTATTGGTTCTATGAGAATGAGGAATCTGTTAGAATAGAGGGGAGACTATAGGTTTTTGTTTGGTGTGTATGTGTATGGGGGGTAGTGGGTGGTGTTTAACTTTAATTGAAGTTGTCCAACTACATCAAGTTTTGTTGGTTCCTTTTTCATTTCTTGTTAGGTTCTTCAACCCTAGGATCATAGTTGTCAATATCTTCTCGCTACATATCACACCTAAGGTTTTTTTCAGATCAAACACACCAAATTTCAGTGAATAAAATGAGGTATAAAGGAGAGTGAAATGTGATGCTCACAGTAAAAAGACAAAAGAAACACAAAGAGTTGGAGCTAACTAGAACAAAGAGCTTACAAAGCAAAAGAGTTCCCAGCTATGACATGAAATTGAAATATACTAGTTCGTAAGTTTAGGGCTTCAACTCAACAACCAAAATGAGTAGTTTTTGTGATGCTTTCTCATGAAAAACTTGAAATCTGGTTTGAAAGAAGCTCATCAAACAGGTAGCATTTGCAAATTGAAACCAACTTGGTGGAAAAGTGTTTTCTTTCCACTCTTTGCAACTCTAGTTGTAAAATGATCTAGAAGCAAACGTCAGACTTGGAAAAGAGGCAATGACTTTTGCAACAAAATATATATACATGGGTATGGGTATGGGTACGTGTTAAGGGTTTTGGATAAGTGGTTTTTTTCTTTTGAGTTCTTACTTCAAACGATGAGCGCCAAATCGACCTGCAAAATGTTGAAGTTCTGAGACGCTGTCAAGGGTGAAGCCAGCAGCTGATGCTCGGGCACAAGCAGTAGTAAGGTCTTGCTTGACAGCAACTACGCGCACATCAATAGCCCTCAAGAGTTCTTTCCTGATAAGGGAAACAAAATTTTAGCATAAACCATACAAGGACAAGCAAATGGATGTACAAACATAAATAACCAAGGTTTCTAAATGAATGTACGACCTAAATCTGTGACTTCACTTCATTTTCTTTTTCATTCCTTAAAAGTATGTGCCCTACATCAGGAAAACCATTTTGGACATTCTATAAAAGTGTCACGGCCTTATATATAGAAGGCCTAACTCAAAGGTGGAGCATGGCAAAGTAGCATAAAGCCTAATAATTCGATGGAAAACTTTAGACACCACATAATATTTACCCATCAATTTTTGTTATGGATATTTTCTAGACCTACCATTCATACAAGAACGTTAAAGGCGCTGATTTTCCAACTCAACCCACTTATTTCACCAAAATTTTATAAAATGTTTATTTAAACAAATGAAACCTACATGAACTTTTTTACATGATGAGTTTCGCCTAAATAAACCACGGTCTTTCTTTAACCTTGGATGATTACTTAGCACTCCTATAGAATCCACTAAAAGACTCTTAAACTTTCTGATTCTTCAGCCTCTCATACAGTTAAAAATAAAATAAAACAAAATCTCAGCTGCTATTTTAAAACAAGATAGAGATAACACAAAATCTTAATTGGGAAAGCTTAACCATATACATTTATAAACCATCGCAGGTAGATCTGTTCAACTTTTTAGATTCTTGGCTTGAGAGAGGCTCTGCACTTCATCTCATGTCAGTGATTTGGAAAGAATGAAATGGAAGGTGTTTCAAAAATGAGTGCATGGACAACAGCAGCCTTTGTCTTAAGATAAAAGACTCTATCTAACAATGGGGTCAAGCACAAATGACTTCGAAAGATTTTTAACTTTAATTTATTTGGTAAGAAATTTAATCATGCAATCTTCAATTTGCATAGTATTTTATAAAGGAAAAATGGACATCAGGTTTCCATTTAATGACATGTAAACCAACTATGACTTGTGATTCATAAAAATAGATAAAATAAATAGGTACAGATGGTTAAATAAATCCCAAAAATTCTGATTACTCTGACTATACTGGGGAAGTTGGTCTTGCACATGAGACACTGAAAACAGAAAACCAAAGTGAAAAACTAACATTTCGGTTGAAGCCTGAAAGAACTTAAAACATGTTCTGGATGAACTAAGCAATGACATGGTTAATGATGGATTCATGAAAAAGTTATAACCCACAACAACCAGTACGTGAAACATATTTCATATCTCAAAATGAATACACAAGAACAAACAATACTTAATTGAATGTAAAATAATCAAAATTATGAATAGGACAAAAGGCTTACTTCGTTGCATCTACTGAGTTGGCAACTCCAATTCCATTTCCACCTGGATGAAATTAAAACGGTCTCAAGGAAGAAAAATGGACAACGTAAATAAAATCCAATAATGATTATCATCTAAGTCTCATTCTCACTAATTCTCGCTAAACATTAACTACATCTGAAATAGACTAATTTTCAACTGCAAATATTTTCAGTTGGTAACAAGATGACCCAAAGAAATTTCCAATTTTCTGCCTGAAAGATTTCTTATCCAACAACGAATAGTACCATCAATCATACACCCAATGGTGGAGCCAGAATTTTTTTAAAGGTAGGTGAGGGTTTTGACTAAAAGGAAAGGAGAAGTACGTTTAGTGGAATAACTTGTTAGAAAATAACATAAACAGCATGAAATAGTCAAACAAAAATTCTCAAATGGGAATATATATATGGGTGGGATCCGGGGACAAACATTTATGACAAAGAATTTTACACGCGATATAAATCGTTGGATGACATCTTATCAAACGGTTTAAATTTAGTCCTAATAACTAACTAATTGTAGAGATTTAAAGCCCTATTTTATAAGAAAAATAATAGATTCTCTCTCCTCCTATGTTCTCTCTCCCCATATTTTCTAAAAAAATCAATGTAGAAATGCAACACAGATTTTCTAAAAAATCAACATTTAATTACATAGAAATTCAACACAGATTTTCTAAAAAATCCAACGTTGAATTAACACATAAATTCAACACAGATTTTCTAAAAAAAATCAACATTGAATTAACACATAAATTCAACACAGATTTTCTAAAAAAGTCAAAGTTGAATTAATACATAAATTCAACACAGATTTTTCAAAAAAATCAACGATGAATTAACACAGATTTTCAATGTAAAAATCAATGTTGAAATTCAACACAGACCATGCATCATGCATGTAGTTGGGGCTTTCATTACCCAAACCAGCCTCCTCAACCCCGGACCTTCATTCATTCACCATTTACTATTTCATCGAGATTTGAACCCCCGAGTGTATATTAGCATCTTCACTCACCCCATTTATCCCTTTTGTAGTTTTGTTCTTGTTTGGTGTCCAAATAATTTTGGGTAATTTGTTTTTACTTGTGCAGATGCCATGGCTGATGGAATCCCAGTAATTCAGGTAAGTTTGGATTGATGGGTACGAGTTATTACGTGGTTTAAGAGTTTCTACTTTGTTCGCTTAAAGTATTGATTACTCTATCTGTCTTAATTACCATGAAAAGTTTGAATCTTTATTGTTTTACTTGGTGATTATTGATTAAAATGTCATTCTATGTTAGTACTCTAATGGTTATGATGAACTAATTGGGTATTTACTTTTCCTTAACACAAATTGATTCTATTTTTGGTATAATTCATGGAAACTTCGTGTATCAACAATTTAGAAAATCGAGCAACAAATGTTCAAGCGGATGAGGCTGACACAACCCATAGCCCTCCTAATAAAGGAGTTGAAGAACTACCAGCACCAAACAAAGACATGAGTTTTGAAACGATTTATGAAGCAAAAGATTACTACGAACAATATGGCCGAGAAAAAGGTTTTTGGATTCGTACTCGAACTTCATCCAAATCACGGGCACGTTGTGATGAGGTGACTAGCACACAGTTTGTGTGCTCACATCAAGGAAATTTCAAGGTATGCAATATGAAATAGAACGGAGAACAAGACTGTGTTGAAAAAGACAAGAACAAAAAAGATAATTCTAGGAAAATGGGGAGAAGTTGTTCAACCGTGAAAAGTGGTTGCAAGGCCACATTACGAATTTTGAAAGACAAATGGAAAGTAACAACTTTTAGTGATGAACACAACCACAAGTTAGTTTCTCCGGCTAAAAGATGAAGATGAAGTCAAATAGGAACTTGCCCAAAGGAGTAAAAACCTGACAGAAGCATTTGCCAAAGAAAACTTGAAAGTTACAAAAGTTGCCTCTATTCTTGGTGGAGCTCAATTTGGGTTTGATGCAAGGGATTGTTGGAACTACTTGAGAAACCTTAGACATAAGGAGTTGGAATGTGAGGACGCTCAGTCAGTATTGAATTACTTTCAAAAGAGGCATGTAGAAGATCCACAATTTTTTTATGCAATACAATTTGATGCAGATAGGAGGGCTATTAATTTTTTTTGGGTGGACTCGAGGTCCCGCATGGCATATCAGTATTTTGGGGATGTGGTCACCTTTGACACAACATATAAGACGAACAAATATGAAATGCCTTTTGCTCCATTTACAGAGGTAAACCATCACTTACAAACTATACAATTTGGTTGCACGCTTTTACAAGATGAAACAGAGGTTACATTTGTGCGGTTACTTGAGACATAGCTTGAAGCTATGGAAGGACGTCATCCTAATGCCATCATTACTTATCAAGATATGCCGATGAGGAGAGTTGTGCCAAAGTTTTTCCTAATACTAAACATCGTATATGCCTTTGGCATATTACAAAAAACTTTGTTGAAAAGTTGTCACATGTGTATTTCAATGAATCAAGATTCAAGAGTGACATTCATAAGTGCATTTGGTCAACTTATAAAGTTGAAGATTTTGAAAAGCCAAGTGGCATGCCTTGATTTTAAAGTATAAATTGGAAAAAAAAATTATTGGCTTCAACAACTTTATGATATACGAGCTTCGTGGGTTCCTGTTGGCTTTTATAACCGTGGTATTTTCTTTGCTGGAATGAGTACGACAGGGCATAGTGAAGGCATTAACTCTTTTTTTTATGGCTTTCTCACATCAACCACAAATTTAAGAGAATTTGTGATCAAATATGAACAAGCACTCGCAAGGATTGTCCAAAGAGAAAGTGATGAGGATTTTGAATAAGAACATAAATATCGAATCATTGATGATCATGATTTCCTTTTGAAGCATGCTGCAAAGTTGTACACAAGAAATGTGTTTGGGAAGTTCAAGCATGAATGGAGTCAAGTGAATAGGTACAAGATTGAGGAGGAAAGTGTAGGTGGATATGACACGTACTTGGTGAAAACTAAACTTGGTGAGCAAGAAGAGTTTCTGGTAAGGTTGCATTTCGGAAGTCGTGAAGGAAATTGTGAATGTCAAAAGTTTGAGTTTGTTGGAATATTATGTACTCATATTTTGAAAGTGTTTCTCCGTTTAGATATTGATGAGATACCAGCTCACTTTATCCTTGATAGATGGAGGCAAGAAGCTAACAAATTCATGTACATAGACTCAAGTCCACTAGTAATTAATGACGATAAACAACAAACAGAAGCATTGAGACTAAGTTATATGAGTAGGCAAGCTACTAAGTTGGCTTGCTATGTTGCACCTTCATATGAGGCCTATCAAATTTACATGGAAACAATGAGAGAACTATCCAATAGACTTGCTGAAGTGAAAATTTGTGTGATGCAAAATGAGGATAATCCTGGGCCTACAACTGATGTTTCCAATACTAATAATAACTTTGAAAAACTGCTTTTGGATCCAAATTTGTCTTAAACAAAAGGGAGGAAGAAGGATGACAAGGGAAAGGAAAGCATTCATGGTTCTCAAAGGATACAAAGTGGCATGGAGAAGTCTCAAAAGAATAAAAAAAGGAAGTGCGCTTTATGCCAAAAATTGGGACATGACAAACGCATTTGTCTACTAAATCCAAATAAAAAAACGGAATGAACCCGGTGAGGAAATTGTCACTTGTATACAATATATCTTTACTTATCTTTTCATATTATATATATTTTTTTTTAATTTTGTCTCCTTTTTTTTTGTCCAAGTTTTAGAGGATGAGAAAATGGAAGATTTGGATGAAGATATTGTAAGCGATCACAGATTCACAATGGCTTGAGCACATTTAAGGTAAAATAAATTTGTTTGTGATAAAGTGACTTCTATGTTATATAACAAGTTCAAATATTAATTGATTAAATTATAGTAAGCAAACACACAATGTTATGCTCACGTAAATATTGGAATCTTTTTTATCGCTTCTAATATTCATTTTAATTTCTTTCTTGTTAATAGGTGCCAAAGTGCTCACGGCAAATAAATAAAAATTCAGTTCACTTTTGAACTAAAGCTCAACAATATGATGTTCACACTTTAAAAGAAGATCATGTTGGAGTGAATAAAAAAATATTATGAACTCCGATGGGTGTCAAACATGTTAATCATTTATATGTTAGTGAACTACAAGAATACTTATGTTTGCAGCTCAAACTTCAGTTCAATCCAGCCCAATTTTTTTTCCTAGTAATTTATGGTACTATCGTTGTCATTTAGACTTATGTACTTGGACAATGCATGCGCACATCCTTTGCGATACTAATTGTCGTGCGAAAGGGCTCTTCAAGTTTTCGTAAACCATCCACTTATAGATGGTCATATGCTGAATAGTTAACATATATCAAAAAAATGATTGCCCCCCTGAATTTATTGTCAATAAATTATTCTTCAATGTGTGAAATAAAGAAATTTATGATTATGGAGGTTGTCTTTCCACGTTGGAAAGCCTTGAAAAAAAACTCCAAATTGTGTTTTTTTTATTTTATTATGGTATTTCATCATACATCTTACTAAATATCCATCACAAAAAGCTGATACAATTGCAAAAAGCTAAATTCAACGTTATTACAAAGAAAATCAGTGTTAATTCAACGTTGATTTGTTCAGAAAATCTGTGTTGAATTTCTGTGTTAATTACATGCACGGTCTGTGTTGAATTTCAACGTTGATTTTTATAGAGAAAATTTGTGTTAATTCAACGTTGATTTTTTAGAAAATCTGTGTTGAATTTATGTATAAATTCAACGTTGATTTTTTTAGAAAATCTGTGTTGCATTTCTACATTGATTTTTTTAGAAAATATGGGGGTGAGAAAATAGAGGAGAGAGAATCTATTAGTTTCCTTATAAAATATGACTTTAAATCTCTACAATTAGTTAGTTATTATGACTAAATCTAAACTGTTTCATAAGATGTCATCCAACGATAAATATCGCGTGTAAAATTCTTTAAATAAATGTTCGTCCCCGGATCCCACCCGTATATATATATATATATATAGTGATGGTTTTTATACCTGTGATAAATATTTGCTGGTTGTGAAACAGTGAAAACGGGTTGTGTCATTTGAATTTTTGCACGAATAACTATGTAGCAAGGATACTCTATTTATACAAAAAATAAGTGTCAACACATATCGTGTCAGTTATGTATATGAGTGTCGACTCTCACTGATGCTCCTACTAGACATGCTTTCAATTCTTTATAAATGTTCCAAGCACATTAAGCACATAATGCAAAGTTAGTATATGAGTAGCAACATTGACCTACAAGTGAGTTAATATGATTCAAAACTTCTTGTTGAAAAAGTAAATAATACTAAAATGTACAGGCATGTCCTAGCCTATCCTGTATTATATTTTTTGGTTGACGTATCCGACACCTCGTATCCGCGTCGGATATTGATACACGTGTTCCTGTTGTTGTTACATAGCCAAATAACCAATCAAAAAAATGAGGTCTGAGTGTAACAAAATAAATGAACTCATGAAAGAAAACCCAAACCCTTGATTCTAAAAAAATGTAACCAAATAAACAAAATCAAATATTATGACATTGAAAATGAATCGGGATCAAACTTTGTCCATGATTGAATTGAAAAGAACAATAAGGGAGTTTAATGTAAAGTATAATTTCCAACAGTTATGTTATTTAATACCGATAGAGTTTCAGATGAAAATCATGCTCAATACAAACTTGGTGCCTAAATCCGGTCACATCTTACTGTCTTTTTCATTAAAAGTTCCCGAAACTTAGATGGGCCATGATTCATGATCTAGCCAAGTGATATAATCACAAATACATAAGTTTGTTAAGTGAAAACTAGAATTGAGTTGAGAATACCTTTCACTCCATATCATTCTTGAATATTTAACCAATGGAAGACAAACACCAGGATCCATGCTGGTTTCTAACATGGTACAAGATATCAAAAACATTTGCCCAAATGTATAAATCATATTCTGGATGTATGTCTGAAATGTGGAGTGCAACACAGTTATGTGACCGAACTAGTTCCCATATAATCTAAGTATCCTAGCTACGTGACCGAACTAGTTCCCATATAATATGAGTATCCTAGCTGGATAAACACAGACATTTACGATTCAATATGGTACATCAAGGAGATGGTGGGGTCAAGGAGTTGCTGAATTTGACGTGGAGGATCAGATCGAGGAAGGGAATAATTGAGGTAGTATCTTAGGCTCTCAATTGGGGATCGTGTGCCAAGGACCTGAGGTGAGCTAGTTTGAGATGGTAGGTAATGGAAGTGGGCCAGACATTCCTAATGGATCTTATTGACGTAAGGTTTAGCCTCTCTGAGCCGAAGAAAGGCGGAGCCCAAACTAAAACAGAAATGGGAAGATAAGATGGTGAGTAGCAGTGTTCTAAAAAGCGATAGGCGGTGAGCAGGTGCCTAGCGCCCAGGGGCCTAGGTGGTCTTTGGTTTTGTATTATAACTTTAATAATTTACAAAAGTTAAGCATAATACTTTATCAATTACATCCAATTCAATGCCAAGATACATATGCAAAATTTAAAAATATGAAAAATTAACAATCATGAACAAAATTTATTAAAACTCAATTGACTGAAGTTTGTCATGATTGGTACTTTATACAAAGTTAAATTTGTGGACAAATATCCAAACCTACTCTTTTATTTTTCTTCAAATTGCATGAATAACCTCAGTCGTGTTTAATAAAATCTACATTACTAAAATTGGTACCGACAGATCCTTTGAGAATTCCATTAAGTAATCATCATTTGCTACATTTTAACATATACTAAATAAAAAATAATAAAATTGTTTATTTCTGAAAAAGAGGAAAGAAAAATAAAATAAGAACACAATCAGCTTTATTAAAAAAAATTAATTAAAAAATAAAAAATAAAAAATAAAAAATAAAAAATAAATAAAAAACTTGCCCAGACCGCTTAGGCCGCCCAGACCCGCCTAGACTACCCAGACCAGCCTAGACTGCCCAGAACCCGCCCAGCCATTAATCTGGGCGTTTTTCTACCGCCTAGGCCAATTTTTAGAACACTAGTGAGTAGAGAGCTTAGGCAATGGACCTAGTCAAACAACTGTAGGACAGAGAAAACGCATATTTCGGACTAAATTGTTAAAAAGGATATCCTGGAGATTCATAGGCCTGTTACTCCCTTTCTCTTGGGTCTTGGCGGTGGTTGTTTGATTCTCCAAGTTTTGTAAAAGGAAACGATTCAAACTCAAGAGCTTTGGCCCCAATTCTAAATCAACTAGGGATCTAGTGGGGTTGGGATGAAGGAGGCAGAGGAAGGAGTTGTAGGATATCAGTCTCAGAGTTTGGGAGTACACTTTTCAATGGACAAAAACAAGTCCATAATCCATACAAGAGAAGAACTGGTATACCTAAAAATGGGGAAGAATTGTTGTACACTTGTACCTAAACAATATGGATGAGTTTCAATGCCTCATATGCCCAAGCCGTTTCGAACTCCATCTCGTAGCTAGGAGGAAAGAAATTGATGCTGTGGAGGAGCTTCTGGGAATGGGTGCAGGGCAGAGGACGTTAAGCAGACTTGGAGGTTTTATCTCAATTTAAAAAGGAGGTTTGGTTTTGTGCAGAAATTACAAAGGCATGAATAACATGGTGCATCAAGGTGATCAAAATTAACATCACTTCGAAAGGCAATTAAGACAACCAGATCAATGCCACGTACTCATCACATAAAGGTATATCTATGAAAGGTAAAAAGTGGTTCACCATAAAGAAAGTTTATTAAAGGAAAAATAATAATAATAATAATAAATCCAACATTATTTTAGATATTAATAAGAATTCAGATTATTTTCTAGATGCAGATTATTTGAACAACTCTAGTTTGCATGTGAACGCTTCAACTGACTGGTTGAGGAAGGGGAGGTAGTGTTAGTTATTCGGCACCCGTTAGATGGGTCACAATCTCAAGCCCCCTTCAAGGAGGCTAAAACAATGGGGGTTTTGTTGTTCCATTTGTCCTCTTCAACAAATTTTCTATCTCCTGTAAAAATGTTATTCTAACATAAAATGCTTTGAATAAAAGAGCTTGAGTTAAACAAGATTTTCAGCGTGGGGCATGGGAAATTCTTAACGATGAAGCATCTTCATTAAATGAGTCTTGATGCGAAAGTGTCTCCAAAAAAATCCCACATTATCAGGAAAAAAAAGGACAGTTATGTCAGTCATATCAGACTTCACTTCAAATTAAATAAGCAATAACAAAGAAATATCAATTTTAGCCACAGATCTTTTCACAGGGAATAATCAGTGAATATTGAAAGGTTGTCAATAATAATTACATTATGCAAGTGTCACTAACGGAGTAGGTAAGCTTTTCAAATAAAAACAACACAAGAGATTGGATACTGTATAAACACCAAAAGAAAATTAAGGAAACATACCCACTGAACCAGAAACCTGATTTCCTGCACCCTGGACCACATAATTTCAATTTCAATGAATTGTAAATGGAGTCATACTGTTTCTTAACTGGTCCCTGACATACAAAATCAACGTGAAGAAGGGCAATACCTGCAGATAAATTTTCCTGGCTGCTTCCAACTGAGACATTTCTGCATCAAATGTATTGACTAGCTCCAAAACCTCAGGAGTACTAACAAACCGAACAAATCTGCCAATTTCATGAAAGATTAAATCAGTGTAATGAGCCAAATCACTTTCAAAGCAATGATAGCGCTCCTTCAATTTTATAAAAATGTAGATTTATCATGAGATATATGGGTTTCATTTTGCACCAAAAATAAAAAAATAAAAACAAGAAATGCCTGACCTTTCTAGTGTCCCTTTTGTGAACCAAATTACTTCAGTTTTACGTTTCTCCACTTCTAGCTTAATTGACTGAACCGCCCGAGCAACCTGTTCTTCAGCAACTGTTAAATGGGTCACAAAAGGCTTCAGCAATCCTGAAGCGAGTTTCTCAGTCTCTCCATTGCTTGAAACAAACAATTCACACCTGGAAAAGGAAATGTAATTAGACATACCGAAAACTAGAAATGTCCAAATTACTATGACTATGAGATTTGGAAAAAAAAAAAAACACGTGGGTAATATTCTCACCTAGAACGCTTTGGGGACAGCTGAAATACAGCATAATCGAGAGGAGTATCTGACCTCATTTTTCTCTAATCATACAAACGACACCTCCGCCTTAATCACTCTCAATTAACTTCTCAGCAGTTCGCAATCAATATCCTTACAATCTGAAGCAATTAAAACATTGTAATTTCATCAGACAATCAAAATACCAATTTCTCAAAAACTCTAAATTCCAGATAAGTAACAAAAAATTGGGCAAACACCCCACAACTCACAAAGTATGAATTCACTACAATCTAAAACAGTCCACACTTACATAGATCCCCAACAACTGGAGAGACATTAAGCATTGAACTTTCTTACTAAAAACAAACAAATTTCGAAAATTTTCAAAATTCACCCCATTCCAGTCAAAACCCAAGCAGACACCCAACCCTTTTATCGAAATCAATCCCAATGCATACAGATCTAATGCACAATGCAGGCCACTTGAAACTCATCGATGAAGCAAATACATCAAAATTCTAACTTTACTCTACTGATCAAGTAGAAATCGGACCAGCATTTCAACAAACTACCCAAATTTTCAACTAATCTTCAAATCCTAACTTAACTGCGACAAAAACCCTAATTCTCAACAGAAGTTGAAGCAAAATGGCGATAAAAGGGAAGTGGATCGACAGAGACAACAACTCACCTGTGGATTGGAGATCAGATCTTCGATATTGAAAACTACATTCCTTGGCTTTGGATTCATGGAGAGATTTTTCTTTGCTTCTTTGTGTTTAGGGTTATTTCTGTGTTTCTCTCTTTTTTGGTCTCTTTATTGTGTGTTGAAAGAAAGGAGGATAAAACCCTACATTGGAGTCATAGATGTCGATGTTGATTGCTTTACTCACAAATCTTTTCTTTTTTCTTTCTCTCTCTCTCTATCTCTCACTGTGTGTGGGGGGAGATACACTGTAGATAAAAGACGGATTTAGAGAGTGGTAAATCAGACATGTTTGTATTTGTTAATTTTTAGATTAACTACACTCCACTTGTACTTAACTTGTTTACTCATTTCAATACTACAAAAACAACTTCATTTCAAATGTTTTCAAATGTTGTACCGCAGGGTTTTGACTTGCGTCGAGTCAGTCTAATTGGCCAGGAAACCAGCGAGGAAACGCGCGAGGGAGGGGGGAGGACCCTCCATCCCCCTCGCGATGCGTGCAAAGGAGGGAAGGCACGCATCACGAGGGGGAATGGAGGGTCCTCCCTCCCTCGATGGTTTCCTCACTCATTCCCTCGACAGTTAGAATTGGGGCTTACGTTCACTCTGGAAGGACCTTTCATGTATCTCAACCATGTTTCTATTCCTCGACTATGATCCCACTATAATAGAAAATTAAGGTTCAGTCCCACATTGACTCAAATTTAGGGTGCGACTACAATGATGTGAGAAGTATTGAAATCTTTGTGAGTGTGTGGGAATTCTAAATGGCGAGGAAACCAGCGAGGGGGATGAAGGGTGACACCCCTCCCCCTCGCTGATTTCCTCGCCGCCTATAAGGGTTCGTGAGTGTGATCAGAACACAATTTCTTAACACTGAATTTGTCTCCATCACTACACCAAATTGACACTTTTGTAACAACTCTCAAAACATTATCACTTTTGAGATGTTACAATCCACCAAAGAATTTCAAATCAAAACTAAATTTAGTCAAAAAAAATGAAAAACAGTAACACAAAAAAATGATACAATAAGTTGGATCACCATGAATAGTATCACTTTTATAACCATACTCTTCATGGTGATACTATTATTGTATCATTTTGTTTGTGAAAATGTGTAAAGTTGTTAGGTAAATTGTTACACTTCAAAAGTGATATTGTTTTTTAGGTTGTTACAAAAATGCCAATATGGTGTAGTACATATAAGTTTTGGTATCAAGTGACATGAAGCTAATGGGGATAATCTCCCGTAGATGAGATGAGATGAGATGATATGGCTGACACGATTAAATCACTCGGTCTTTAAATCTCACCACCACCCAATCGTTTAAAATGAAAATCAACTAGCATTTAGGAATCATCTTCTCCAACATAAAGATTCAATTGATTAATAAAGACTAGTTCCAGATATAGTATTCTTAAGCACTTATACCCGCCATAAACTATTTCAAACTTTTCTCCAATGATTGATTGAGATCATTGCAAAAAAAAAAAAAATTTAAATTAACTTCCAATCACATATAACATTGACCCCTAAAGATGTTGTTGCATAGGAAATCTCGTAATATTCTCATATTCCAGAGGCTCGGTAAGTGAACCCATTCATACCTGATATACACATGCGACATGTCCATACGCATAAGTTTTGATCATGGGAACAATGAAGTCACGTGCTCATGCAGATAAATTGATATGACAATCATAAATTAAATCACTCAGTCTATTAAATCTCACCGTGATTCAACCTATTAAAATGAAAATCAACTAGGCCCTGGTCTATTATATATTTTAAGAACCTTTAAAATAAAATTTTGAATTGCATTCTAAGTAAAATTATAATTATTGATTTTGTTCTTACAAATGATGAAGAGACCACAACCAAGGTAGAAATGAAGTCATGCATATACTTCTAGATAACAAGTGATGCTTTAGCTCCTTATGCATTAGAATGAAATGAATAATTTTTTATTATAATGGAGAAATTTTTCTTAATTTATATGTATTAATTATAATCAAATGATTATTTGATCTATTTTATACATATTGCAAGTTTTATTTCCGTTCATGTGGTTTACAATGAATAACATTTTTATGTAAACGGGCTATAAAATCAAGTCTTTTGTTTCGCACATATCACATACACTAATTATTGCATATCTTAAAGGAGTTTTTGTAATATACAACTAGTCCTTCACTTTTTTCTTGTAATATTATTACACAATCAAAATCAAAATTTGATTTATAAAGATTATATATAATTTAACAATAAAAATAACAATCTTAATCAAATTTAAGTCATTAATAAAATAATATATGTATTACACCACATTTGAAACCTTGCAAAAATAACTCATAAGGTTTTATTGTCAAAACATATTTCAGGGGAAACAACCTCGTCACATAAACAAGACAAATAAATTGTTTAGGTTTCATAAAAATGGAGAAATACTTTTGAGGATCGAATATAGATAAAAGCAAATAGAGAAATAACATGAAAGTTTCTTCAGCGACTATGTGTATTTTACATAGTGTATAATACACAATATGTATCGCATTTTGAACCTATTTTTCCCAAAACAACAACACTATTTATAAGTTGATATTGATTGAAATGTTTTATTTAATCAATGTAGAACTAAATCATTAAACCAAGCCACAATACATATGATAAAGTGGGATCTTTTGTCCTACATGAACCACAATACACCAAACTATGTTTGTTTTAGTCTCGCATCTCATAGAAACCACAAGAGAGAAATTAGCACATTTCAAACAAAACTTTGTGTTTCAATGTCACATTGGCTAAAACCACAATTTAATTGGATTTTTCTTTTATAAAAAGTACAAAGACTTTAACAAAATTTAAACTTGTTTCGGTAAAACATTGGCTAAAGCCAATACTTAAATAGTTTTATATTCTAAAGGGAATGAATTAAGATCTTGGAAGTAGTGTTTCCAACAATTATATCATTTACGACCTAAAGAAAATTTCAGACTCGCCCATGTATTATATAAAATTTCAAATTCATCCTTTAAAAACGGTTATAACACCATTTTTAATTGTCTAACGGTAATTTCAAGAAATTCAGAGCTATTTAAGAATATTTTAAATAATGAATTTTTAGTGCAGAATAAATTTGAGTTCTTTGATTCATCAATTAAGTTTCAATTTTAAAACTTCTACTGTTTGAATCTTCTTGTTATCTTCAAATATCAAATACTTAGATTTTCACGTGGAGGTGATGTCAAAATGTTTTAAGTTCTTTAACGGATAATTCATTCTTCAATTCTTATTTTTATCATAGAATTAATGATTGGTTTTATCTTTTGTGCAAGTTTTGAAGGTCATTGAAAAACTATATATTGTTCTTGAAGTTATCACTCTTAAATATTTAATTTTTAGATAGATTTGGTGTGGTTTACAAATTGTTATTATGTTCTTTCAGTTTTTAATATAAAACACGGATTCGGGTTTTTGTTTAATACAAATTCTTATTTTCGATTAAGACCAACATTTCATATAAGGTAATTTTTTGCTCTATGAATTTTTTTTTCTTGATGATAATCAAGGATTATGATTTTGTTTTTTGAGTTAATTTCGGTCCCCTGATTTTAATGAAATATTTTATTTTGTGAAAAAAATTAAAAATTTCTATTGTAATTTTGAATATAACAATATAAGTTAAGCATTTTAAACTATTAAATACTAAATAAAAAGTCTCACCGAATTATATTGTCATGTAAAATACATATTAAATAATATTCACTTAAATAACAAACTTTTTATACTAAAAATAACATTATAGCATGTTAAAATATATAGATATTGAATTATTTATTACGTTCTCGGGGTAATTCCTCTTAGAAAAAGTATATATTTCAAATTTTGAAAGATATTTCGGTAATTCAAAAATAGGAAATATTTCATGAAATTTTGACATATTTTGAAAAATCACATGTGGTGATGATTGAGATGGTAAACACTAATTCATCTCATTTGTTAACTCGTTTATTACCTGATACCAAACAAAAGAGCAAATCTCCTACTCACATAATACACGCTTGTGTGAGATTGATTGAATTTGATTACGATTTGATTCTTCCATCCATAAAGTAAAATATAAGTTTTTCACACCACTTAGCCTCTTCCTTATTTAACTTCAACAACAACCAACCAATTCTCCATTTTATCTCTCTCTACAGTTCTTCTTCAAGCAACATTGCTTCCCCCTTCCTCCTCACTATCCTATTTTGTTTCCACTATTGCTCAAGTGCTTCATCGATGCCAAGAAGATTGACATATCTCCCCTCAAATCCTCCATTCATCATCCTCACCCATTCTCCTTTCCATCCTCCCCATCATCACAATTTCTTCATCTTCCTCCTATTCATTTATTTTCACTTTCAACTCCAACTCAGACGAAATAAGCGGTGTCATCCCTTTCTGTGCCACCAAAAAGGGGAAACGTGTTTGAGCTTTGTTGGATCCTTCATTCGCAAAGATATATCAAGTTTAACACTGATACGTACGTCCCAAAGTTGGAATCATTTCCCAATGAAATTGCCAGGATCGAAATTGTTGGCCGGATCACTTGGGAATTTCGGTCGAGCTTTGGTACATGCGTATGTCGAACGCCATTATCACCGCAGTCATTAGAGAATTACTTGCAACCTAATCTTCTTATAAACTTGCATTGTAGTTGGGCTACTGTTTCATCATCTCTAAAACGAACTCTGGAAGTAGTTTGAGCATTGTGAAGAATCGCGTTCTACCAACAATTATCTTACAGACATAGGCATTCGAGTAGCCAATCTCAAGGCACAATTCTCTGCTCCCTTAGTACATTTCCACAACAACGTAAATATTGTTGCTCACTACTTGGTGAAGAAATCCAAGGGTTTCAAATATATAAAAGTCTTGCATTCTCTGTCATTCGAGAGAGGATTAGAAAAGCTACTCGACATCAACAAAATAATTTACAAAATTCTGGAGGGCCAAAAGACAGAAAATCGCCGCAGTGAAAGGGTTTTAATTATGTTGAAAAAATGTGTATTTCCAGTTTTTAAAATTAAGTAATTTTTTCTTAAAATTTTTCAAGTTACATTGATTTTACTGAGTCATTTTCATTCTATATATAATTTTTGACTCTATGAAAACTACGATTTTATTGTCCGATCCAGTGATTGAAGAATCATTGCTCTCTTATCCTTCAGAAGAGACAGTTCCTGATAGTGATGCGGCTACCTTTCCTCCCTCAGATGATGCCACCAATGATGTTGTGATTGCCTTCGCTTTATCTCCCACTCCTTTACCTTCTTCCCCGGATGTAATAGAATAGTTTTATTAACGAAAAGAACTTTCCTTCTTGGTATCTTTGTTCGCATGTTTTTTCCATCGTAGTCGTAATTTGTCTTGGGTCGTGTGTTGACACATTGCATGTGTCGTAGCATGTGAATTGATTCATACCTTTTTTCTTTTAGGTCAGTCATAGTTGTTGAAGTAAATCGTATTGCGTATTTCCAATTTGACTTTTTGATTGGTCAGGGGGCTTTTATGGCTACATTTTGAATCATGTCTTAATTTCTTGATTTGAATTCCTTCATGGCTACTTTTACTTTTTAACGTGTCAGTTGCCCCGAACTATGTTGACTTTATTCGTTCTTTCTAACGTGTCAATTGCCTCGGAGGTTATTTGAGCAAGTTGACTTTTTCGTCTTGACTTTTACTTCGTATTGGTCGTCCCAAAGTTTTTATGAGTAAGTTGGTTTGTTCGTCAGACTTTTACTTTGTTGGTTCGACGTATTAGTCAACCTGAGTAAGTTGGTTCGTTCGTCCAACTTTTATTTCGTTGGTTCAACGTATTAGTTGACCCGAGTAAGTTGGTTCTTTCACCCCAACTTTTATTTCAATGGTCTGATGTATTAGTCAACCTGAAGTTCTTTATTTGAGTAAATTGATTCGTTCATCCAAATTTTACTTCATTGGTTCGACGTACTAATCGACTCGAAGTTCTCGAGTAAGTTGACTCATTCGTCCAATTTTGACTTAATCGGTTCGACGTATTAGTCAACCGAAGTTCTTTATTTGAGTAAGTTGACTCGTTCGTCCAACTTTTACTTCGTTGATTCGACGTACTAGTCGACCCGAAGTTATTTATTTGAGTAAGTTGACTCGTTCGTCCAACTTTTACATCGTTGGTTTGACGTACTAATCAACCCGAAGTTCTTTATTTAAGTAAGTTGACTCATTCTTTCAACTTTTACTTCGTGGTTGATCATACCAGAAGTTTATTGTGTATATCTGACTTGTGTCTTGATTTTGTTTGCTTGATACATTGATTGCTCCGTATTATCAAGCTTCAATGCCTTGATTCTGTTGTTCACGCACAAGATAGGGATTTCAAACTTGTAGTTTTATTGATACTCCCTTCTCGGGTATTTTGAAAAATCCTAGCGGTTATTTTTTCAAAAAGTTACGCTAGGTTGTAGAATGGTTTGCTTCGTCCTTCTGACCATTGCTTGATTGATGTTGATTTTCGTGTTGTTAGAGATTTAAGTATTTGTTGCTTTGTTCTGCATTGTCATGTCTTCAAGTCGTCGGATTTGCTATTGGTTTAATTTGTTTGTTACGTCTTGTTGTTCGTTGAATATGTTATTGTAGCTAATGGACTCAGGATGCTTTCTAATTCGGTAACTGAGTAGTGATGAATTGCCCGATCATGCTCACATCGGTGCCAAACTATCCAATCATGCTCACATCAGTGCCAAATTGTCCAATCATGCTCACATCATCACCAAATTTTCCAATCATACTTAGATCTGCACCAACTACTGAGGTCCAATCGAATCTATTGTCGTCAGTTTCGTCGTTGGTCATATGGGTCAGGCTTGCATATGCCTGTAGGGTCTTTGAATTGTGTTAGTTGGCTGGTACGAGCTTTTCAACGTTCTTTTGCCTTGAACCGGTATATTGGTTTGTCTGGTTTCGTTCGGCATTAATACTCCTACTTCGATATAGATCAGCTCGAGTGGGAGGTGTTTCTAGTTGCTTATTCAGTTGGGTTGATCGTTTTGTTCCCTTCGACTATGCAATGTAGGGCGTATATTAGTTCCTGGGCTGTTCTTTTGATCCTGTATTGGTGTCTGCCTTTTCCCTTTCCTTTGGGCTACTTGTTTGGAATTCTGATGAATTCGTCGAGTCGTCCTCTCTAAACCCAATGCTCAATTTCATCTTTTGGATTGTAGCAGTCTTTGGTATCATTCCTGTGATCCTTGTGGAAGGAACAATACTTACTCTTATTTCTCCCTTCCGGGCCTCCTCTCATTCTGAGTGGCCAGTTGACTTCCTCCCATTTTGCCATGTGTTTAAGTATATTGGCCCCACTCATTTTCAAGGTTGTGTACGATTTGTATATCTTTTTTATCAAACTTGTTACTCGCTTGTGTCTGGGCCTTGCCGACTGCAGCTTTCCAGACTCTTACTGATTGGATTTGGGTATCCCATTGGTCTGATGCCTCTTCGACTAGATGTTATCCTGCTCTCTCATTTCCCACTTCTTTGAATGGGATTCCCTTTTGTGATCATTTTTCTTCCTAACATATTTCATCCCCTCGAAAGAAATGTGTTTTTGGGTGATCTTCAACAGGATCACCATGTTTTTTTAGGGTTATAGGTTGAGAGCATAAAAAAGGGTCAGCTTTTCAGTCCGACGGTGAAAGTGGTGGTGGTTGTGTCATCGTTGTATCCGTCGATCATTGTCAGCTCGTTAGTAAAACGAGTGACGTATTCCTTTATCATCTCCTCAGGCTTCTGTTTGATATGAAGCAGATAGTGTGGTTCTTTCCTCATTCGTTGACTACCAATGAATCTTGTTGTCACGACTCGATTCACAGATAACTATATTGTCCGCTTTGGGCCTAAGGCTCGCATGGCTTTAAAACGCATAGTACTTTGTAGATCCAACCTCGTACATATATAGTACATCACTCTCCCGCACCCAGGCGATGTGGGACTGTGAACTCCCATTTGTAGCTTGCCAACCCTCTTGGGATCCATGAGCTCTTGGGCTTCTCCCTCATCCTCCCCCTCAGGTCCGCCCACACAAGGGTATCACACTTATGATAAAGACGATGGCTAGTGTCAGGAAGGAGTCTGTCGACCTCGGTGGTAAGCTGTTGAACCAGCTCATTATTGTAGAGGTAAGACTAGTAGGAAACATTTTGTATAAGATGGATTTTGTACTCTCATTTAATGCCGTTATGTGGTGGAAATGTCGCAAATTGTCTGTTGGGTCGGTGGTGCCATCGTATGCCTCGAATTTTGGTGGGAGTTATCATGAAGGTGTCAGATAATGGTGGTTTGGCTAACTCGTACAGTACATTAGGATTTGTGACTTTGATCTTGAATGGGATTTCAGCAGGTGTTCCGTCACTCTGTGGAGTCTTATCTTGGGAAGGTTCATTACTTTGATATTCTCCTGTTGAGGTTCCGCAGGAACCTTGTTCCTTTCTCGGGCTCGGTTAGTAGAGTTTTGCTGGGGCTGAGCTTGGATAGGGTCGGCTAACTGACTATGCTCTTGAGTAAGTTTTTCCATCATCTTCATCATGTGGTTCATCTGGGTCATGAGCAAATCTACCCGAGGGTCCGTAGCAACATCGTTGGATGTCTAGGTTGTTTGAGCTATTGCATGTTGTGGATTTTGACCGTCGGGCGCAATTGGCCCGGATGTTATTGCTGGTCTCGATCGTGAGCTGGTGGCAACGTAGTGTTGCCAGTAGGAGGGTTATTGTGATTGTTGTTGGGTTGAGAGTTCTTAGAATGCTTCATCTGTTCTGATAGCCTCTTGACCGTCGATAAGATTTTAGTGAGTTTTTTTTTTTACTGTGTATCTACTTTTCAAAAAGAAAACTTGTCGTTCCCCACGAACGACGCCAAACTGATGCGTCCAAATCTCGTCCTCCTGTAAGTTTGACATGCAAAACATATGTTAGACTGCAAAAAATACATTTTTGGTGCCCGAAGGCATTCTAATGCTTAAGTAAGCAACTCTGTTGGAAAAGGAAGTAAATCGGACAAAACTTAGTTAAAGTTGCATACCTTTGTCAGTTGTTCCCTTTACCTTATATAATGGTCGAGGTTAATTCTCTGCGACTTAAGCATGTGAAACGCAATGGAGGGAGACGTTGTTCGTAACAGTCTCATCCTTTATGAAGACACGTTCGTGGAGACGTAACTCCCTCCACAACTCTTTTCTTATGCAACATTTCTCTTTTTTATGAGAGAACTCGCTCGGGCCTGGATTTGGGCCTTAGTCATGATTTCCTCTGATGGGTCCTCTTTGGGCTTTAATGATTGGGTTTACCCTCTTTGGGCTTTATGAGCTTGCAAGTTTTGGGATACCTGATCTTCTTGATGGATGATTTCTGCCACGTGTATGGCTGTGATGACGGTCTATTTTGATGTATCATCAACAATCGTGAATTATATTACTCAGTCAATTAAATCTCACAGTGATCCAACCGATTAAAATGAAAATCAACTAGGTCCTGATCTATTATATACTTTAAGAACATTTAAAATAAAATTTTGAATCACATTCTAAGTAAAATTATAATTATTGGCTTTGTTCTTACCAATGATGAATAGAGCACACCCAAGGTTGAAATGAAGTCATGCATAGATTTCTAGATAACAAGTGATACATTAGTTCCTTATGCATTATAATGAAATGAATAATTTTCATTATAATGGGAAATTTTTTCTTAATTTATATGTATTAATTATGATGGAATGATTATTTGATCTATTATAAACATATTGCAAAAAAATTTCCCCTCATGTGGTTTACAATGAATAATATTTTTATGTAAATGTGTTATATCATCAAGTCTTTTGTTTTGCACATATCACGTATACTAATTGTTGTGTATCTTAAAGGAGTTTTTGAAGTCATTATTTATACAACTAGTCCTTCATTTTTTTCTTATAATATATTTACACAATCAAAGTTGATTTACAAAGACTATATGTTATTTAAACAATAAAAATAACAATCTCAATCAAATTTAAGTCATCAATAAGAATAATATATGTATTACACCACATTTGAAACCTCACAAAAATACCTCATTAGGTCTTGTTGTCAAAAACATATTTCAGGGGAAACGACCTCGTCAAAAAAACAAGATAAAGAAATAGTTTACGTTTTGTAAAAATAGAGAAATACTTTTGAGAATCGAAGAAAAAATAGAGAAATAACATGAAAGTTTCTTCAACGACTAGGTGTATTTTACATAGTGTATTATACACAATGTGTACTTGCGCTTCAAATATTTTTTCCCAAATAACAACACTATTTATAAGTTAATATTAAGTTGATGTTCATTGAAATGTTTTATTTAATCAATATAGAACTAAATAAATAAACCAAGGCACAATACATATGAAAAGTGAAGTCTTTTTTCCTACATGAACCATAATACACCAAACTACAATTACTTTAATATCACATCTCATAGAAACCACAAGAGAGAAATTAACACCTTTTAAACAAAACTTCCTTTTTCAATGTCGCATTGGCTTAAAACACAATTTAACTAGGTTTTTGCTCTATATAAAGTACAAAGACTTTAAAAAAATTGAAGCTTGATTTAGTATTATATTGACTAAAACCAAGATTCAACATTTTTATATCATAAAAATAATGAATTGAGATCACGTACTCTTGGATGTAGCGTTTTCAACATTTATACCATTTACACCCTAACGAAAATTTCAGACCCGCCCATGTATAATATAAAATTCCAAATTCATCATTTAAAAACGGTTATAACATTTGACGTCTAAAGGTAATTTCAAGAAATTCGGAGCTATTTAAGAACATTTTCAATAATGAATTTTTAGTGTAAAGAAATTTTGAATTATTCAATTCATCAATTAAGTTTTAATTCTAAGAGGCTTTTACTGTTTGAATTTTCTTGTTATCTTTGAAGATCAAAGACTAAGATTTTCACGTGGACGTGATTTCAAAATATTCTAAGTTTTTTAACGGATAATTCATTCTTAAATTCTTTTTTTCATTATAGAATTAATGATCGGTTCTATCTTTTGTGCAAGTTTTGAAGGTCATTGAAAAACCATATATTATTCTTGAAGTTATTATTCTTAAAGAGATCGTCTTCATTTCATTTTTAGGTAGATTTAGTGAGGTTTACAAATTGTTATTAATGTTCTTTCAGTTTTTAATATCAAAAACTGATTCGTGTTTTTGTTTAATACAAATTCTTGTTTTCAATTAGGACCAACATCTCATCTAAGAAATTTTTTGGCTCTATGGAATATTTTTTTCTTGACGATAATAAAGGATTATGATTTCGTTTTTCGAGTTAATTTCAGTTCCTTGATTTTAACGAAATATTTTGTTTTATGTGAAAAAATTAAAATTCTATTGTTTATGCAGTCATTTTCGCTCCCTGTTTTGACTTGGTTCCTACTGACTTGCACAAGTAACACACGTGAGCCACAGACCACCGTTGTGGTGGCTGATGACACTTCGATGCTAAAGTCAGACTGGGATCTGAGGAAGGTGTAATGTTGTAACGGGGAATTTGTAGCGTACTTTAGTTACCAACCTCATGTCTTATTTATAATGCAAGGAATCATTGTAGGCGTAGTTTAGGAAGGAGATCTTCGTGGATATCCTTCTCTAATTAGGAGTTGTGTTGTAGGAGGAAAGTTCCATGTTAGTCTTGTGTTCCTAGATATGCGGGAGATAGTTCCTAATACGAGAGCAATCCATAGAAGGGAGTTTCCCTATGTAGAATGTACGCTGGTATTTGCTTCCTGGTTGGAAGCAGATAGCAACTGTAGTTGCCTTTCCAAAGTCGATCCTCGAGATACCTGCCTTAATGGTACTTATGGGCATTGAGGATAGCTGTGAGATGTGTGGGCCTAGCATGTTGTGCGAGTTCGGGTTCGCCTGGCGGACTGAATTGAACGGGCTTAGAACCGCTTGGGCCTGTTCAGTGTTAGGCTGATGCTGAGGCCATATTTTCTCGAGATCAGCATGACATGTGTATAGCTTAGAGGTGTGACCATTTTTATGTATCATCAACTACTCCCCCTGGGTGAGTGGGACGTTAAGTTGGTCCACTGACTCTATGAAAAGACAATTGTACCATCGCGATGATAGGATTCGAAGCGTTCGTCTTGAGTGGCGCATGACATTAATGGATACGCGACTGCTCAAGGAGGGAAAGTGCAATTTGCCTTCCCTATAAATATTCACCGTCTTGAGGAGGATTTTCCCATTGTTATTTGCGCTATCTTTTAATGGCTGACAACGAGAAACTTTCTTCCAAGGATCCGCTATCCCATGTTTGTATTAATTTCTTCGAAGGTAGTTTGGTCGACGAAAATGAGTTGGCCAGGCTTCGGAGTTTGTACCGCCTTCCAGAAGATTTGCAAATTGTTCCCGCATCTGGATTTTTAGGTCCGACTGTGCCTTCTCATGGGTTCATAGGCTTGCACCGAGGCATGTTCGAGTTCAGGCTACGGCTTCTAGTGCCAGATGATGTCTGGTGCTTCTTTACTCATTTTCGAATGCCTCCTGCTCAAATGGTGTCGAGCGGGCCTGAGGGCTCATGACGCTGGCATCCGTTTGACCTCGTCAATGATCCATCATCTGACCGAGGCTCGATTGGATTCCAAGGGTATCTGTGTGCTGAAGTGTCCTTTTTGTCTGCAGCTGACGGCGGACAACGCCGAATCTTAGGAAAAGCACCGGTTCTTTAATTCGATGGATTCTGGTTACTTCAAGTTCGGGAGTCGTAGAGTGTCTCGATACTTTCAGTTCGATTTTTGTGAGTCTCTTGGTCGTCGGTGCGTGCATATTTCTATATGCTCCTTCTGTGGTACCGGCTCAGATGATTCTTTGTTTTAGGGCGGTTCACTATTTCATCTCTCAGCGAGGAAGAAAAGCAGATAGAGAGGGACTTTCTCAAGCTCCCTTTGACTTTCGTTGAGGAGGTCATAATGTCAGACAATGTTTCACGCTGCGGTCTGATGCGGTGTTCTTATGGTGCTCAACCCATGTCAGGTTCACCTACTGAGGGGGTGGTTGCTCGTCGCACAAATGTACCTCCCATTGTTGTCCCGAGGAAGTGGCAAACTTCGGTCAGGGTGGCTTCTCCCCCTAATATGTCACGGTCTGCATAGGCGACATCCTTGGGGGGTCGCAGCCTTTCTCCAGATGCTCTGATTCCCCTTGCTGACTTAGCGGGGGAGGAAGTTGGATCGCGTGTTGAGGTTTCGCGTCATCATGGTCTCGGAATGGCTACTCGTGCCCTGGAGTCATGCAGACTTGTTTCGTTGCACCCCAAAGCTCGTGTAAGGGTTCTTGCTTTGGAGAAGTCCTTCGCGGATGTCATATTCGGACGCTCTCTATCGAGCGAACTCCTTGGAAGGTCGGTTGCAGAATTCTGGCACTGTCGCTAACCGCGAGGGCATGGAGACTGACAGGAAGCGAAAGGATGCATAATGGGTCATTGAAAGGCAGCTGCTGGAAGTTGCAGTTGATGAAGGGCTTCACCGCGCTCTGGAGGTGGAGTAGTTGCTGGCGGAGGAGCGCTCGCACTATGAGGCCTTGTTGGGTGCAGTGGAATTTGACGTGTCAGGCATGAGGCCGTTAATCTCATTCGAGGTCGTTCATGGTAAACTGGAGCTCCTGGAGCTAATTAGGGAAGAACATCTCGATACTTACCTTGACTTCGCTCGTCCAGTAGAGCTACTTTCGGGCCGATCAATCCAGGGGAGGGCTCTGGCACCGCGAGGCTTACTGATGAGGATGATGCTTCTTCTTAGAATGATTGTAACGTCCTCTCTCGGACAGATAATATATAGACATGTTTTTTGAATGAAAGAGTTGTTTTTGTCCCATATTATCGTGTTTACTTTAGTTGCTTCATAGACCATAGAGTTTGCACTGCTAGGTGGGATGCCTGTCTTCGTCAGTCAAAATATATTGTTGCTTTGTTTCGTTTATATGACAGGTTAAGGTTTAACCAGCAGAAATTGTTGCTGGTCAGGGGTTGACCAGGCTCCCTTAGTCATTGTCTGTAACGTCTCACTAAGTGTTAGCGGGCTAGCGCTGACTTCTGCTCCAATTCCTTTGGCCTTTGTGATTCGCACTGAGCGGATTAGGTCTCGTGTATCGGAAGCCATCGCTGTCAGTTGTGAACTGACTAAGCTTACTTGGTAGGTTCGACGGTCATTGTCTGTATTGAGAGTAATGATCCCTTGGTGAGTCATCGTCATCAGCGGACCAGCGTTAACTAGACTCTCACTTCCTCAGCCATCATGACCCGCACGAAGCGGATTAGGTTTTGGGCACCAGAAGATGTCATCATCAGTCGCGAACTAACTGAGCTTACCTGGCAAGTTTGACAATTATTGTCTGTATTAAGGACATTGATCCCTTGGTGAGTCGTCGACATCAGTGGACCAACGCTGACTAGACTCCCACTTCCTCAGCCGTCGTGACCCGTGCGAAGCGAATTTGGCTTTGGGCACTATAAACCATCGTCATCAGTCGCGAACTGACTGAGCTTACCTGGCAAGTTTGGAGATCATTGTCTGTATTGAGAGCAATGATCCCTTGGCGAGTCGTCGTCATCAGTGGACTAGCGATGACTAGACTCCCACTTCCTCAACAGTCGTGACCTGCATGAAGCGGATTAGGCTTTGGGCACCAGAAGTCGTTGTCATCAGTCGCGAACTAACTGAGCTTACCTGTTAAGTTTGGTGATCATTGTCTGTATTGAGAGCAATGATCCCTTGGTGTCATCAGTGGACCAACGCTGACTAGACTCCCATTTCCTCAACCGTCGTGACCCAAACGGGTTAGGCTTTAGGGTGATATTTGAGTCTGGACATAGTCGGGCTGGTCGAGGGTTATAACGAACATCAGTGGAAATTTTGGTAAAAGCAAAATATTTTATTGATAATATTTTTGAATTTTTGAGGTGCTCTACATTCGATGGTACGTTTAAGCCCATCACCGTCAGTGTCTACCAGCCAGTACGTTCCCGGCTTGTTGACCTTGGCAACTTTGTAAGGTCCTTCCCAGTTCGGATTTAGCTTTCCTGCTCCAGCTTCTTTGGTGTTTTGCCGAGTCTTCCTGAGTACCCAATCTTCTACCTTGAATTCACGTGGCTTGACCTTCCTGTTGTAGTATTGCTCCATCCGTTGTTGGTAGGCGGCAATCTTGGTGGAGGCTAGATCCCGTTTTTTGTCGAGTAGGTCTAGTCCCACGTGCAAGGTTTTGTCGTTGCTGTCTAATCTGAACTCTTCTTTTGGGAAGGTTGGCACCTCGAGTTTTACCGGAACCATGGCATCCACCCATATGCTAGGGCGAAGGGTGTCTCTCCGGTAGGGGCTTCTTTACTTGTTCGATATGCCCAGAGTATTCGTGGTAGCTCTGGAACCCATTTTCCTTTGGCTGCGTCGAGCTTTCTTTTGATGGCTTCTAGGATCGTCTGGTTGGTAACTTTTACTTGGCCGTTGGCCTGTGGGTGTCCTGGTGAGGAGAAGTGAGGATTGATACCCAGCTTCTCGCACAGTTTTTTAACCTTACTACCTTTGAACTGAGTTTCGTTGTCACTAACCAATACTCTAGGGATGCCGAATCTGCAGACGATTGTGGCCCATATGAATTTTTTGATTTGGATCTACCTGATTTGGGATAGGGGCTCAGCCTCGACCCACTTAGTGGAGTAGTCGACGGCCATAAGAAGAAATTTTTTACCAGCCGATGCCGGGAGCGTCCCGACGATGTCCATTCCTCATTGAGTGAATGGCCATGGACTAGTCATTGGAACTAGTGGCTGGGCCGACATATGGTTATATGGCGCGGACTTCTGACATTTGTCGCACTTGCGGATGATATCTTTGGTGTCTCGCTGCATGGTCGGCCAATAGTACCCTAGAGTCAGGGCTTTATGGGCGAGGGTTCTCCTGCCTGGGTGATTCCTGCATATACCATTGTGGATTGTTCCCAATACTTGGCCTACCTCTAAAGGCGACAAACATCGGAGCAGGGGCCCTGTCACCGATCTCTTGTATAACTTGTCATTTAGGAGAGTGTACCTTGCTGCTTTGTGTTTAAGTCATTTTGCTTCATCCTATTCAGTTGGTAGGGCCCCAATCGCTATATATTCCTGTATCGGGGTCATCCAATTTGGTCGCATTTTTTACCACAGATATTTGTATATTCTCCTTCATCAATGCTTGATTGTTCATGATATTTGACGAGGCTACTTGAGACTTCATCGGAGGCTGAGGCTTCTTTGGCTAGCTCGTCGGCTATTTTGTTGTCATCTCTGGGGTATTACGTGAGTTCACAGCTCTTGAACCTGCCTATTATGCCAAGTACCTTGTCATGGTAGGCTATCATGTAGGGGTCCTTGCTGTTGAAATCCCCTTTGATCTGGTTGATTACCAGCCTTGAGTCATTGTAAGCTATCAGACAATCTATACCGATCCCTAATGCTAGCTTTAGGCCGGACAGGAGGGCTTCGTACTTGGCTTCATTGTTTGAAGCAGGGAAGCCGAACCTGACTGCCTTTTCAAGGGTGAAGCCGCTGGGGGAGCGGAGCTCCGCTCGCCTTTCCGATCAAGGATCCGTCGCAGCGCAAGGTCCATGCTTGGGCATCCGTGTCTGAGGGCCAGTGATCTAACTCCAGTTCTTGTTCGTCGTTGAACTCAACAATGAAGTCTACCAGCGCTTAGGCTTTGATGGCGGTTCTTGGAGCATAGTTTATGTCAAACTGTCTGAGCTCCACCGACCATTTCACCATCCTCCCTGATAGCTTGAGTTTATGCAGTATTGAGCGGAGTGGATGCTTTGTCAGGACAGTTATGAGTGGACCTGAAAATAGGGCCTCAGTTTCCTGGAGGATACGACCAGTGCCAGAGCCAACTTTTCCAGATCCGGATAGTGTGCTTTCGCTTCCATGAAGGTTTTGTTGGTGTAGTATCATGGTATATGGGTTTCTTGGTCGTCCCGTATGAGGCCCGAACTAACAGCGTGTTCGGAAACAAACAAGTACAATTAAAGTGTTTCTCCTATCGCTGGCTTCGAGAGTAGCCCTGCGCTCCCCATGTATGATTTCAGGCTCTGAAAGGCTTGTTCGCACTCTTCGTTCCACGACAACTTTTTGCTCCCCCGTAGTATCTTAAAGAAAGGCAAGCATTTGTCGAAAGATTTTGATATGAATTTGTTGAGTGCTGCTACCCTTCCAGTCAAGCTCTAAACATCTTTGATGTTGGCCAAGACTTTCATGTCGAAAAGGGCTTGAATCTGTTTTGGGTCGGCCTCGATCCCTCTTTTGTTTACTATATATCCCAGGAATTTTCTAGACTCGACTCCGAACGTGCATTTTTGTGGGTTGAGCTTCATATGGTATTTTCTGAGTTGGTTGAACGCTTCAGCGAGGTCATGCACATGGTCAGAGCTATGGAGGCTTTTGACTAGCATGTCGTCTATGTACACTTCCATGTTTTTACCAATTTGTTATTTGAACATCTGGTTAACCAGCCGCTAGTATGTAGCGCCTGCATTCTCTAAGCCAAATGGAATCACCTTATAGTAGTATATCCCCCCTTTTGTTACGAAAGAGGTTTTCTCTTGATCTGGGGGGTGCATCAATATTTGATTATAGCCCGAGTAGGCGTCTATGAAGTTGAGTAGGTTGTGCCCTAAAATGGCATACACGATCTGATCGATGCTGGGGAGTGAGAAGTTGTCCTTTGGGTAGGCTTTGTTTAGGTCAGCGTAGTCTACACACACTCTCCATTTTCCATTTTTTTTACGATAACGATGTTTGCTAGCCAGTCGGGGTATCGTGCTTCCTTGATCATGCCCGCGTTGAGTAAACATTTTACCTCCTCGTTTATGATCGCGTTTTTTTGGGCGCCACAAGTTTTTTCTTCTGTCTGACGATTTTCTTCGAGGGGTCCACCTCGAGGCGATGAGTTATTAACGACGAGTCGATTCCCACCATGTCTGATCCAGGCGAATATGTCCTGGTTGCTTCATTACTACCTCGCTCAGGCATGATCCGATCTAAATGGCTTTGCTGTTGTGAGGGCTGTCAAGGTAGACCATAATGGTTTCTTTCTCTGGTTGTCCGACGTTGGGTCTGCCCTGAGGACTTACAAGTGTCGTTGTCTAGGATCAGTTGTTTCCCTCCTACACTTTGGGCAGAGTAAAGAGTCATCTTAGCTGCTGGGCCAGCCGCAGATCCGAAATTGCAGGGTGGCAGGGTCGTCATGTACTGATACTCCCTTGCCGCTACATGGTCGCCTCTCAGTGTACCGATCACTCGATTTGTTTGGTACTTGATGCATTGATGTAGGGTGGAAACCGCTGCTTCCATTTGGTGTATCCAGGGTCTTCCTAAGACCGCGTTATTCGCCGAAGGCACGTTGATCACTATGAATTCTTGAAACAAGATTTTCTGAGCTGGCTGCTCTCCTGTCGTTGTAGTCAGATGTATCTTTCCCAACAGGAGCCGCTTTACGCCATTGAAGTCGATCACCGGGAGACAATCGGGGTCAACGTTGTCTCTTCCAGTTGCATGTTGCGGAACGTGTGGAGAAACAGAACGTTCATCGAGCTCCTTACTTCCCAACCTGCTAGAGAAACCGTTCAACAGGGCATCGTTGTGTGGGAGTTGTATGCCCTGGGGATCTTCCTTCGTAAATGCCAATGGTGCGGATGGGCCCCATTTCCCACCATGTTGTATCGTTTGTTCACCATGTTTCGCTTGGATCCTCATATTTTGTAGAAACCTTTTTCTGGACCTGTTGGAAAGCTAGGATTCGGAGTGTGCTCTATGAAGCACACATATTCCGTTGGCCAATGGCTCCTCAAGGTTTGTTGGTGTTGCCCCTGTTCTGGGAGCGCGAGTCGGTTGCTCGTGCGCAACGGGAATTGTTGAAAGAGGTGGAGTAGGGTCAGCCTGAGTGTTTGACGTGTCCTTTTGTTCTCCGTTGTTTCATGACCTAGTAGTCACCATCTCTATGTGTTTTAGAAGAAGACGAGGCTTAGTGTAAACTTAAGAACTTTATCGTCCCCACGGACGGCTCCAAATTGATGCAGTCATTTTTCGTTCCCTACTTTGACATGGTTCCTACTGACCTGCACAAGTAACACACGTGAGCCACATACCACCGTTGTGGTGGCCGATGGCACTCCGATGCTAAAGTCAGACAGGGATCTGAGGAAGGTGTAATGTGGTAACAGAGAATTTGTAGCGTACCTTAGCTTACCAACCTCATGTCTTATTTATAGTGCAAAGAGTTCTGGTTTTACTAGGCCATCATAGGTGTAGTTTAGGAAGGAGATCTTCATGTAGATCATTATCTAATTAGGAGTCGTGCTATAGGAGGGAAGTTCCCTGTTAGCCCTGTGCTCCTAGATACGCGGGAGATAGTTCCCAATACGAGAGCAATCCGTAGAAGGGAGTTTCCTTGTGTGGAATGCACTCTGGTATTTTGCTTCCTAGTTGGAAGCAAAGAGCAGCTATAATTGCCTGTCTGAAGTTGATCCTCGAGATACTTGCCTTAGTGGGACTTATGGGTATTGAGGATAGTTGTGAGACGTATGGGCCTAGCATGCTGTGAGAGTTCGGGTCCGCTTGGCGGACTGAATTGAGTATGCTTAGAACCGCTTGGGCTGATGCTGGGGCCCATATTTCCTCGAGATCATCATGACACTTGTATGGCTTAGAGGTGTGACCATTTTTATGTATCATCAATTGTAATTTTGAATTTAACAATATAAATTATGCATTTTAAACTCTTAAATAATAAATAAAAAGTGTTACACGAATTATAATGTCATGTAGAATATGTATTACATGTGAATCACTTGCATAACAAACGTTTGATACTAAAATAACATTATAGCAGGTTTAATTATACGGAGATTGAAATATTTATTATTTTCTCAGGGGAATCCTTCTTAAAAAAAAATAAATATTTTGAATTTTGAAAGATATTTTAGTAATTCAAAAATAGGAAATATTTCATTAAATTTCGAGAAATCACATTCATTGGGTCGTGGTGATGATTGAGATGGTAAATATTAATTCATCTGATTTGTTAACTCGTTTATTAAAAGATAACAAACAAAAAGCAAATCTTCTCATACTCACATATTACACGCTTGCCTGAGATTGATTGAATTCTATTAGGATTTGATTCTTCCATCCATTGAGTAGAATATAGGCTTTTCACACCACTGAGCCCCTTGCCTCTTCTATTTAACAACAACAATAACCAACCAGTATTCTTCATTATCTCTATCTCTGCATTTCTTCTTCAAGCAACAATGATTCTCCCTTCCTTCTCACTATCCTATTTCGTTTTCACCATTCCTCAAGTACTTCATCAAAGCCAAAAATATGGACATTTCTCCCCTCAAATTCTCCCTTCGTTATCCTTACCAGTTATCCTTTTCATCCTCCTCATCACCACCATTTCTACCTCTTCCTACTATTCCTTCACCTCCAGTTCCAACTCCGGCTCAGAAGAAAAGGTAATGTCATTCCCTTTTGTGCCTCCAGTGGGAAACGTGCTTTGAGCTTTGTTGGGTTCTTCATTAACCAAGATATATCAAGTTTAACACATATACAGTTGTCCCTAAGTTGGACTCCCTTCTCAGGATCATAATTGTCAGCTGGGATTACTTGGGAATTTCTGTCGGGCTTTGGGACATGCGCGTGCGCATGCCAAGCGTCATTATCACCAGGGCCATTAGAAAATTACTTGCAACATAAGCTTCTTATTAACTTGCATTGTAGTTGGGTTACTGTTTCATCATCTCTAAAACGAAATCTGAAGGCCGCTTGAGCATTGTGAAGAATCGTGTTCCACCAACAATTATTTCTCAAACATAGGCGTTCGAGTAGTCGATTTCAAGGCGCAATTCTCAGCTCCCTTGGTGCATTGTCACAACGTCGTAAATATGGTTGCTCATTACTTGATGAAAAAAATCCAAGGGTTAAAAAGAATTAGAAGTCTTGTATTTTCTGCCATTCGAGAGAGGGTAAGGAAGGCTATCCAACATCAACAAAATAATTTACAAAATTCTGCAGGGATAAAATCTGACAATTGTCGTGTGGGAGGGTGTTAATAATGTTGAAAAAATATGTGTATTTTAATTTTTTTAAATGGGTTAATTGCTATTTACCCCTACAATAAATAGGTAATTGAGATGTGCACTCATCATTAATCACTATTGCACTTACCCCAAGACTAGCGGTTAACATGCATTGATCGTGTATTTTCAAATTAAATGACCAAAATGCCCTTGATAAATCACAAGCAGACATTTAATGTTTCGTATCTCGAACATCTCATCTCGAGAAAAATCTTAAGGCCCAACAAAAATCGTAATCGTATCTCAAAAAAAAATCCAATAATTGATTAAAAAATTTGTATTTCAAAAATCTCATATCAAAGAAGATCGTGCATCCAAATTTAATCGTACACGCATCTCAAAAAATTGTAAGGTCCAAATTTAATCATACACGCATCTCAAGGAAATCTAACGGTTGAAAATATTTCACTTCTTATTCATTATCCTATTATTCTTTTTCCTCTTCTTTTTTGCAACCCCGCCATCACCAAAATAGATGAGGAAGAAGGGGAAGAGGAGGAAGGAGGAGGAATGAGGAATGAGGAGAGAGGAGGAGCAGGAGCAGAAAAGACAAGGGAGAAGGGATGAGGAGGAAGGGGAGGGTAGTGGCGGGGCTATGAAACAGAGGAGGAAGAAGGAATGAGGAAGAGGAGGGCAGAGGAAGGGAGAGGCGGCGGTGGGGTTGCGAAACAGAAGATGAAGAAGGGGAAGGGGAATGAAGAGGGAGAAGGAGGAGGAAAGATGAAGATGAGGGTGGAGGAAAGGGGAAGTGGCGGAGGAGTTGCGAAACATAGGAG
Organism: Berberis vulgaris; assembly: GCA_963556465.1. Classification (NCBI taxonomy): domain Eukaryota; kingdom Viridiplantae; phylum Streptophyta; class Magnoliopsida; order Ranunculales; family Berberidaceae; genus Berberis; species Berberis vulgaris. The sequence continues at coordinate 78,960,668 of OY747125.1, read as the reverse complement.
GAAAAAGGGGGAAAATAGGAAGGAGGAGGATGAGGAAGGAGAAGGGAGTGGAAGATTTTAACAATCGTCAGATTTTTTTCGAGATGCGTGTACGATTAAATTTGGATAGTACAATGTTCCTCGAGTTGTGTGTAGGTTAAATTTACTCATTAGATTTTCTCGAGATACGCGCACGACTAAATTTGGACGTATATTTTGCTCGAGATGCATGTACGATTAAATTTGGATCGTACGATTTTCTTCGAGATGAGATGTTTGAGATACAAATTTTTTAATCAACTATTGGATTTTTCTCGAGATAAGATTACGATTTCAGTTGGGCCTTAGGATTTTCCTTGAGATAAGATATTCGAGATACGAAACATTAAATCACAGCCTGTGATTAATGATTAATCACAGCCTGTGATTAATGATTAATCACAGTCCGTGAATAATGATTTTCGAGATACCAAGGACATTTTGGTCATTTAATTTTAAAATACACGGTCAATGCACGTTGACTGCTTGTCTTGGGGGGTAAGTGCAATAGTGATTAATGATGAGCGCACATCTCAATTACCTATTTATTGTAGGGGTTAAATAACAATTAACCCTTTTTAAATTAAGTAATTTTTTTCTTAGGATTTTTATAGATTTTTCAAGTTACATTGGTTTTACTACGTCATTTTCATTCTATATGTAATTTTGGCTTATAAAAACTATGAGTTCATCGTCAACATGGTCTAAATTGTCAAAAAATAATACAACATATTCGGCCATTCAACTAATTGACCATTAGAGTTCAACACTAATAAAATTCACGTGCTTATGCGGATAAATTGATATGAAAGTAATGAACTAAATCACCCAGCCTATTAAATCTCATCGCGATCCAACGGATTAAAATGAAAATCAAGTAGGCCCTGGTCTATTTTTAAAAACCTTTAAAAGAAAATTTTGAATCACATTCTAAGTAAATTTATAATTATTGTCTTCGTTCTTATTAATAATGAAGAAAGTACAACCAAGGTTGAAATGAAGTCATGCATAGACTTCTAGATAACAAGTGATGCATTAGCTTCTTATGCATTAGAATGAATCAATAATTTTTCATCATAATGGAGAAAATTTTCTTAAGTTTTATGTATTAATTATAATGAAGTGATTCTTTGATCTATTTTATTCATATTGCAAGTTTTATTTCCATTCATGTGGTTTACAATGAATAACACATTTTATGCAAATGAACTATAACATCAAGTCTTTTGTTTCGCACATATCATATACACTAATTGTTGCGTATCTCAAAGGAGTTTTTGATGTCATTTTTATACAACTAATCCTTTATTTTTTTTCTTGTAATATAATTACACAATCAAAATTTGATTTACAAAGACTATATATAATTTAAATAATAAAAATAACAATCTCAATCAAATTTTACTTATTAATAAAAATAATATATGTATTGCATCACATATGAAACGTCGCAAAAAGAACTCATTAGATTTTGTTGTCAAAAACATATTTAAGGGGAAGTGACCTTGTGCATTTCCCTCCCTCCACTCTACAAACTAAAAACGGATAAATACTTATGAGAATTGAAGAAAAAATTGTTTATCGAATATGGAAAAAAGAAAATAGAGAAATAACATGAAAGCTTTTTCAGCGATTAGGTGTATTTTACACAGTGTATTATACACAATATGTACTCGCGTTTTGATCCTTTTCCCAAAATAATAACATTATTTATAAGTTGACATTCAGTTGATGTTGATTGAAATGCTTTATTTAATCAATGTAAAACTAAATCAATAAACCAAACCATAATACATATGAAAAAGTGAAATCTTTTGTCCCACATGAACCACAATACACTAAACTATACTTACTTTAGTCTTGCATCTCATACAAACCACAAGAGAGTAATCAACACATTTCAAACAAAGTTTCATGTTTCAATGTTATATTGGCTAAATCACAATTTAACTAGGTTTTTGCTATATATAAAGTACAAAGACTTTAACAAAATTCAAGCTTATTTTACTACTACATTGATTAAAGCCAATACTCAAACAATTTTATATTATAAAAATAATGAATTAAGATCACATACTCTTGGATGTAGAGTTTTCAACATTTATAACATTTACACCATAGAGAAAATTTCAAACCCGCCCATGTATTATATAAAATTTCAAATTCATCCTTTAAAAACGGTTATAACACTTTCTTTTATTGTTTAAAAGTAATTTCAAGAAATTCAGAGCTATTTAAGAAGATTTTTAATAATGAAAAAATTTTAAGTGTAGAGAAATTTTGAGTTATTTGATTCATCAATTAAGTTTCAATTCTAAAAAACTTCTACTATTTAAAGCTTATTTTATCTTTCGAAATCAAAGACTTAGATTTTCACATGAAGGTGATTTCAAAATGTTCCAAGTTCTTTAACATATAATTCATTTTTCAGTTCTTCTTTTAATTATTGAATTAATTATCAATTTTATCTTTTGTGCAGGTTTTGAAGGTTATTGAAAAACTATATATTGTTTTTGAACTTATCATTCTTAAAGAGATCATTTCATTTCACTTTTAGGTAGATTTATTTTGGTTTACAATTTGTTCTCAATGTTCTTTCGGTTTTAATATCAAAAACTTATTCATATTTTGTTTAATACAAACTTTTCTTTTTTATTAGGACCAACATCTAAACTAACGTAATTCTTGGCTCTATGAATTTTTTTTTCTTGATGATAATCAAATATTATGATTTCAATTTTCGAGTTAATTTCGTTCCCTTGATTTTAACGAAATATTTCGTTTTTACACAAAAACGAAATATTTTAATTTTAATTTTGATTTTAATAACAATATAAGTTATGCATTTTAAACTCTTAAATATTAAATAAAATCTTACACGAATTATAGTGTCATGTTGAATACATATTACATAAGAATCACTTGCTTAACAAACTTTTGATACTAAAATAACATTATAGCAGGTTAAAATATACAAATATTTATTATTTTCTCAAGGGAATTCCTCTTAGAAAAAATAAATATTTCAAAATTTGAAATATATTTCGGTAATTCAAAAATGGAAAATATTTCATTAAACTTCAATAAATCACATTCCTTGGGTCGTGGTGGTAAACACTAATTCGTCTCATTTGTTAACTCGTTTATTAACTGATAATAAACAAAAGAGCAAATCTCCTCCTACTCACACATTACACGCTTGCGTGAGATTTATTGAATTCTGTTACGATTTGATTCTTCCATCCGTAGAATAGAATCGAAGCTTTTCACACCACTAAGCCCCTTCCCCCTCTATTTAACAACAACAACAACAACCAACCAATATTTTCCATTCTTGATCTCTCTGCATTTCTTCTTCAAGCAACAATGCTTCCCTCTTTTTCTTCACCATCCGCTTTTGTTTCCATCATTTTTTAAGTGCTTAATCGATGCCAAGAAGATGGGTATCTCTCACTTCAAATCCTTCCTTAATAATACTCACCCATTCTTCTTTCCATCCTCTTTGTCACCACGATTTCTACCTCTTCCTACTATTCCTTCATTTTTACTTCCAACTCTAGCTCAGAAGAAAGAAGCAATGTCATTCCCTTTTGTGTTACTAAAAAGGAGGAAACGTGCTTAAACTTTGATGCGGGTCCTTCATTCGCCGAGTGTCAAGTTTAACACAGATACAACCGTCCCAAAGTTGACTCCCTTCCCACTGAGATCGCCAGAATCAGAATTGTTGGCTGGGATCACTTGGAAATTTCGATCGGGCTTCGGTACATGTGCGTGCGCATGCCAAACATCATTATCACCAGGGCCATTAGAAATTACTTGCAACTAAGTTTATTATGAACTTGCATTGTAGTTGGGCTACTGTTTCATCATCCATGAAACAAACTCTAAAGACAGCTTGAGCATTGTGAATAATCATATTCTACCGACAATTATCTCACAGACATAGGCATTCGAGTAGCCGATCTCAAGGCACAATTCGCTCCCTTGGTGCATTGCCACAACAACGTAAATATGGTTGCCCATTACTTGGCAAAGAAATCCAAGGGTTTAAAATATGTAGAAGTCTTGCATTCTCTGCCATTCGAGAGACGGTAAAGAAAGCTACCCAACGTCAACAAAATAATTTACAAAATTCTGGAGTGCCAAAGATAGATAATGGTTTGGGGGAAGGTGTTAATAGTGTTGAAAAAAAATGTGTATTTTCATGTTTTAAATTAAGTAATTTTTCTAAGAATTTTTATAAAATTTTCAAGTTACATTGGTTTTATTGAGTCATTTTAATTCTATATGTAATTTTTGGCTCTATGAAAACTACGAGTTCATTGTTAATTTGGTCTAAATTGTAGAAAAAGAATACTACAACTTATTCGGCCATTGGAGGGATATCACATGATTCTCATTAACTCCTATAATAGGGAAATAAATTTATTTATATATATATTTTACATTTGAGGTACTTAATTTTATATAGGTCATCATCTCATTCGGTGTGCTTTAATTCCCTTCCATGCTTTGACTTTGATTTGAAGTAATTAACAAACTTTTGCCAAGAATCGGCAAACCTAAAGCAGAAACAACATTAGCCCAAATATTAACACTATACCATTATTGACAATCTATAACCACAATTAGCATCATTTTCTTAGTGATACACATTATGTTATATTGTATCATATATTCTATTTACAATTGCAACATTATAAAATTGTCACGTGCATATTATGTGTAAGCATGTGTTACTGATTAGGAAATTTAAAAAAATCGGTACTGTTTGGGAGATTTGGGACTCCAAAATTGTTTCCAAAAACTAAAAAAAAAATCTCAGCGCGCAGAAACTGTTTGGGAGATGGATACTCGAACGACTAGAATCAATTCGGTGGCTTTTTTAGGGTTTACAAGGTGATCTTCTTCACATTTGTACAATCGATGTTTCTCTGATCTTTAGCTATCTATTCGATCTCAGAAATCGAATCTCAGATATCTGAGAAACAATCGATTTCTAATCTCTCCAGCTCTCGAATCGGTCTCAGATAATTGCACTTCATCTTCTCCAATCGTTTTTTTGAGTTTCCAAAGGTAAACAATCGAAATTGTTGTGTTTCGTGGTTTTTGATATGAAGTTTGGTTACGATGTTGAGTTTATCGATCTTTTGATTAGTTTGTTGTGAAAATGGTGAATCGGCGGAGATTAGATCTTTTTTATTTGGTTTTCTGCAATTTTGAGAGGTTTTTGTTTTGATTTTTGTTGAGATATGAGATGATTGTGACATTAAGATGATGATGATCTGATGTCCGGTGTTCTATTCTTTGTGTTGATCTCTGATTTGTTGCATTTGCAGTTTGGTTGTTTAACATGGGAGAAAACGTTGTTTATTAGTTGAACTCTGATTGAGGAGAGGAAAAGCTAATTTGGAAAGAGGTGAGTTAATGTGGCTTAGTGAACATTTGATTGAACTGATCTATTTCTTTGCGTAGATTTTGTTTGATTATATAATTGCTTGTGTTAAGTTTGCAACTCCAATTTGCATGATTTGGAGTTATGATGGAAATGAAGGGCATTGAAAACGGATTTTGTAACTACAATAAACATTCATGATCAATCTCAAGTATACAAACTTGTCAATTCGTTTTGTTCAACATTAAACTTCAAGTCATGGTTGAGTTCATGGAATTAAGACTCTAATTTAGCAAATTATTGAAATTTGGTTAATTATTTTTTCCCAACTTGGTAAGACAGTGAATCCCGCGAATGCGGATGCAATAGTTTTGTGGTCTAAGTTTATCTTCTCCAGATTTTATGATATGTGGGAACTTACAGCAAAATAAATACAAAAAAAAAACTACTCTTGTCGTAGTTAATATTTACAGCAGTTAATAAAATGACAAGATCACCATGACAAGCATTATATATATACTGACTAACTATCAATAGATAATAAACATCTTTTGCTGCTCCAACTTGTATTAGTTGATCTTTTAAGTTGTTGATGTAAGATCCTTGGGTAGTAGTTTGTTAATGAATTTCAAACCATAAGAATATGATTCTAGGTAGTAACATTGTTTTCACTGTTGTGTTTGATTATTAATTATGATTACTTGTGGGTTTGGGGGCGTATTTAGTTTAGTTTGTTTGCTGGTTGTAGTTCAAGGAATTGGCTCAAGCATATGAGGTCCTAACTGACCCAGAAAAGCGTGACATTTATGACCAGTATGGTGAGGATGCCCTTAAGGAAGGAATGGGTGGAGGAGGCGGTGGACATGATACATTTGACATCTTCCAGTATGGTGAAGATGCCCTTAAGGAAGGAATGACTTAACTAACAGGCATGTGTTCTCTCTTTCAACAAGTTATAGCCATACTTCGGGGTTGCTGCTAGATTTTGAATCTTTCAGCCCCTATTCCCTTTCATGTTGATACAAGAACGCCTTGTAGAGTATTGTAACAGTAAACATGGAGGTGATTAGTTTCTGAGTAACTGGTTCTCCCCCTATCTGACCACTTTATGATATGTTGTTGCACAAATAGTTTCATTATATATGATATTTGATATAGCCCATTGTTTTCGTGAACTTCACTTTGATTCTCGAATGAAACATTTATCACAATGCACGACTGAATAACCCACAACCCTATTGCCTTTTTTGATGAACCAAAACCCGGCCATAATTAAGTCATCAATGAAATAAAGCTGCAAGTCCAAGTAACCAAGATGGAATTGGCGTTCAACTGCATCCTTTACTAGAACAAACATTCAGCAATAAAAGGTCAATTCAACTTGGAAGAAAGTTTGAATGAATGTGGGGACATGTCTTCCATTTTGAACTACTGCGGACTTGTTTCATAGCTTTCTCAACCGAGTGATAAATCGAAAGGGGATAATAAAATCTCGCATCCTATCCATGGTAATTAGAAAAGTCACCATATTCATATGGTGCATAAGTCTCCTTTTTCACCTGTAATGCCATCATTCTCAGCACTTGAGCCCAGTTGAGATAACTAATGATAACACACTCTATGACTGGTAGCAATTGATGCGAGTGTCCCGATGGGTTTTCTTTGTCATACTAGATCCGCTCCTTGGTTGAGATTTGTTATCTTGCAGTGGTAAAAACAACCTCGATTGAGATATGTTTGCTTGTACTGGTAGAAACAGCCTCAATTGAGATATATTCGCTTGTTGTGGTAGAAACAACCTTGATAGTTCATATTGTTATTACACATTTTTCTCTGTTATAAATATATTTATGATCAGAATTATGCAACACTATTGCTCAGATCATCTTGGATCTCAAATTTAAATAAATGATTCAATTGTTTTAAACCCATGATTCTCTGGAAGAGGTCTATTTCCAAGCCTGACAAAAATCATTACTTCCAAACCTGAGATATGCAAAAAAGATAAAATCAAGTGAGAAAATTGTGTCCCAGGAAAGATAGAACTAGGAAATCCTATGTTGACAATTTGATATTCCGATTTAGTATGAATGATATCTTTCCAAAATAAAAGGTTTGTACAAATACATTATTCAGAAACTGAATTGAAAATGTGCTCCAATGTGATGGATGCATTATGCCTGTTTGTTTGTTGGTTGTAGTTAGTAAGTTGTATTGAATTTGCAATATGATCTGATAATTATGGTTATATAGGTGGTGGTAGCAGCAGAGGCCACAAACAAATGAGGGGGGAGGATGTGATCCATCCTCTCAAGGTTTCTCTGGAGGATCTTTATAGTGGAACTTCCAAGAAGCTCTCGCTTTCTCGCAATGTGCTTTGCTCCAAGTGCAATGGGTGAGTAGATGAATTACAATTCATTTTATATGTTTTGTTACATTGTTTTTAGTTGCTAATGCTTCAATGTTGTTGTCCGAACTCAATTGTCCCCATGGTCATGTTCGCAGAAAGGGATCAAAGTCTAGTGCATCAATGAAGTGTTCTGGTTGCCATGGCTCTGGTATGAAGGTTTCAATTAGGCACCTCAGACCATCTATGATTCAGCAGATGCATCATGCTTGTAATGAGTGCAAGGGTACTGGTGAGATGATCAACGACAAAGATCACTGCCCAATGTGCAAAAGAGAGAAGCTTGTCCAGGACAAGAAGGTTCTTGAAGTACACGTGGAGAAGGGTATGCAGAATGGGCAGAAATAACTTTCCCTGGTGAAGCTGATGAAGTTGTAAGTATATGATATGTCCTCTTAGGCTTGTAAGTTTCTAATGTCAGTTGAATTTGTTGTTCTAACTGCTTCTCTATCATTGCAGCCTAACATTGTCACAGGAGATATAGTGTCTCATGAATGTTATTTGTTCTTTGAGAAAATTGTGAATTTGAAGTATTAATAAGCTTTAATCTAATGGAATTTCATGTAACAGATCAATTCAAAGCAATCAATGATGAGGGTATGCCAATGTATCAGAGGCCATTCATGAGAAGAAAGCTCTACATCCACTTCACTGTGGAATTCCCTGACTGATTGTCTCCAGAACAGTGCAAGGCGCTTGAACTAGTGCTGCCACTCCTAATGGACCTACGAGTCCAGAGTATGCAACAGAGAATGTTCAGTGTATGAGTCTGTTAGAGCATTTCACTAACACTCTCTACATGAGCAGCTTTGGATTGTACTTTTGTTCTGGATGTTGGTGACCAGACCTGACTGTACTACTATTTTCTAATGAGCAGATACGATGAAAGAAACTTTCCTGTAATTTTGTTGATCTAGGTCTTGTTATTGTAATGAATGTCTTATTTTCAAAAATTCTAAAATGTCCTCAACTTATTCAAGGCTTGCAAACCAAATTCAGTCCTGTATAATTTGTACTTAGTTTGTCTATTTGGAGATTGAAATGGTTTTTGAGATTGCTATGATATTCCCAATTTAAGTCAGTGTTTTTTTCTTGGTGAATAATTTCTAGCATCCAGTTTGCTCAATTGAGAAAACCACATAGTGATCCACAAATTTTGCAGGGATTTTGGTTTTCAGATTGTTTGCACATGAATCATGTACTAGTTACAATATTTTCAATAGTATAATTTATTGTGTGATGCTAATTTATACAATTGCTTCATCTAACAAAAATCAGTATCATGCATTATGTGATTCTCATTTTCAATTTGTGTCACTTTTGATGAGATGCAAATTTGTAAAGTTGAATCATTTAACAAAAATTAGTATCACTTGCCAGATGATACTATTTTTAAGTAGTATCACTTTCATCATGATTGTAAATTAAGGATCACCATGAATAATATCTATCATTTGATACAATTACACATCAAAACAGTTACAGAAACACTGTTTTGGTGTAGTGAATTATATATAAAAGAGAATTAAAGTTAGTAATATTAAATTATGGTAAAAAAAAATTACTAAAGGAAGTGGTGAAAAACTCACCTCAAATCTTTGGTGGCGCCATCGGTCAATCCTAATACCTTACTTCAATCTAATCATCCCCCTGCGCATTAAAGCTACTACCGAATCTAATAAATGCATATGCGTAGACAAAACAATATTTAGGGAAATACCAATTTGAGTAGGGGGGGGGGGGGGGGGGTGCATACTCTAGAAGAACCCATGCAGTTTCTTCCCATCAACAATATTGTCAGTGAATGATAAAAACGAGGATCCTAATTAAACAGAAAACCTGTGAAAAACTTTAAATTAGTTACTTCAGAAGGTGCATGAACTACGATCATATTTATAATTTCAGAAAAGAAAAAACTACCACTAAAAATGTTTACGTGACAGCAAGTTTTTCACTCTATAATCCATTAAAATATATATTTGGATATATCTTCAAGTGTTGTCACCATCTCTCATATTAAATTGATGGCACACAATAGAAAATTCAAACTTTCGTTAAATTTGATCTGCAAATCAACATCTCACTCATTTTTAAACGAGATATATATATATATATATATATATATATATATATATATATATATATATATATATATATATATATATATATATATGAATGAGTGACTACACCTATCCATTTTCCTCCAATTCAAAAAAGAACTTCTCTGAATTTCTTAGGGTGTGTTTGGTTGCATGGAATCCTATGTCATGAGAATTTATGAGGGGATCCTTAAATTTTAGGCTAAATTGATGTATCACTCCACATCCATCATTTGGTTTTGTGATCAATGGTGGGAATGGAAGTCCCATGAACATGAGAATCACATGCCTTGGGGGACCAAGGAGTGAGATTCCCATGTTCATGGGACTTTCATTCCCACCATTGATCACAAAATCAAATGGTAGATGTGAAATGATATATCAATTTAGCTTAAAATGTAGGGGTCCCCTCATAGATTCACATGACATATGATTCCATGCAACCAAACACACCCTTAAATTAATAGCTAATCTTTGGAGAGTGAACAACTTATTTTGGCCATTATAGTATATAGTTTCCTGCAACCTATGTTTGCATCATCACTTTTTCTAACTAATTTACGTATCACCTGGATTGGAAAACTTTTTGCAACTTTTCATTTGTAAAGATCTCCAAAGTGAAATTTTAGATCATCCAAAAGTTATTATTTTAAAAATATATTATATATGTACAATAAATTTAATGAAAACTTTGACTACTTGCTACATTAATTCCACTCTTCCTCGCAATACTTGCTCTAAGTATTGTAATGTTCGTGTGTGCGACCAGAACACATCTTCTTAATTAATACTCTATGTAAGTTAAGGTATCGGGTGACATGAAGCTGATAGGGATATATATCTCGCGTGGATAAAATGATATGGCTGACACAATTAAATCATTCAGTCTTTACATCTCACCACCTACCAATCATTTAAAATGAAAATAAACTAGCCGTTAGGAGTCAGCGAAGATTCAATCCCTTAAAAAACTATTTTGAAGTCACAAGTAAAATTGATCCCCGAAGATGTTGTTGCTGATGATCAAAGGTGAAGATACTAATAGGCTAACCACGGCTACAACCTAAAATAAAATGTATAGGTTAAAACATCAGCGGATAATTCTTAAATTGGAGCCTATCGAAAAAAGCTTAAAATATCTGCATACATAAACTTCCATTGTCTGACATAATCCATTGATCGATAGGTTGTAAGATATCATATTATTATAATCCAACTAGCTAACAATTCTAAAAGTTTGTATCGCTTCTTCTTATCCAGTTGCATATCTCATCAAACCTCCCAACTCTGAGAAATTAATTGAAAAGTGATTAAGGTTTAATCAGCCAACAACTCATCTTTATGTTTGAAAAACTATATACATGTATTCACACTATAAATGTAAAATGAAGAAAACCAGTCAACATGTAGTCACAATCCAATAGTAGGTTTGGGGCCTTGTTAATTTATTGGTAAACAATTTAATTCAAGTATCTTATAACAGCTTTATGCATTTTACATCCTAATATAAAATTAGAGGAAATGACAAGCAAAAATAATAGGAGATGTAGTTACAAAAGTTCAAAGATCTTTCTGTGTATTATCATTTTCTAATCATTCAAGGTGTGTATATTTTTATCATGAACACCATATTACATAACATTTTCATTTGAATATTATGTAGTTATTGTTGTTTTTTAACTATAACTTTTCTTTATTTACAATTAACACCCCTATGTAAGCATTCGAAGCCACTTGTCATTCTCCATGAAATGATAACAAAAAGTAAAAAAATTCCTCCGAACAAATCCATTAAGTAGGGGCACAAAGTCGACTAGGAAGGTGGGGATAGAATCCTCTTGATTTCAACTAAGAAGGGCGAGAGGAAAAGGAGGCAAAACATGGGAAATTTTTTCTACACCAATTGAATGATGAGGGAACCCAAAAAGAGATGGTGTTGACCTGTAGGTCGCACCTTGTTGATAGGTTATGAGATCTTATAAAAACCCAGCTCGCTTTCCAAAAAAAAAAAAAAGGGTGCCCTAGGCCATATAGAACCCTGAAAACAAGTCGAGCAAATATACTGAAGTACATAGTGAAATGGGATAACGTCAACTGGCCGCTTAGGATGAGAGGAAACCCGAAAGAAAGAGACAAAAAAAAATATTGTTCCTTCCATAAGGATCATGGGCACGATATCGAAGATTGCTATAATCTAAAAGACAAAATTGAGCATTAGGCTCAGAAAGGACGACTCGACGAGTTCATCGGAATGCCAGATAATAACTCACATGGAAGGAGAAAGCAGACAATGCTGCGGGATCAAAAGAACAAACATATGCTGCACACTGCATAGCCAGAGGAAGCCAAACACACAAAGCAGCTAGGAGAACTTCTCACTCGAATCGATTTATATCAGAACAAGGATACTAACAAGACATTTCACGAATGCACAAAATATGGAGAAGTTTGTATCAACCAACTAATACGAGTCAAAAGATCCTACTGGCGGATGCAAGCTCGATTCGAATCACTAACGACAAAACTGACAACAACAGACTCAATCGAACCCTAATGGTTGACACCAAACACGGCGCGAGCATAAGCATGATTGGACAATTTGGTGTTGATGTGAGCATGATTGGACAATTCGATGCTCATGATGTGAGCATGATTGGACAGTTTGGTGTTGACAAAAACACGATCAAACAATTTGGTGATGACATGAGCATGATTGAAAAACCAACACTACTAAGCCATCGGATAGAAAAACACCTTGAGCCTGCCTGTCACGACATCGTATACGACATACGAAGATGAAGAAAAAAACACCAATCTCTAATACGAATAGAAACAACGAGCAAAGGAAGGCAAAACAAATCATACTTCGAACCAACATAAATGCCTTAACTAGCTAAGGCTGGTGAAAAGATAAAAAAAGAGAATATCAATAAGATTAAAAATTCAGAACCCCAATTTTTCGCATGGACAACAAAATAGATACGTCAATGAATTAGCCATATAGAGCAATCAACGATAAAAGTCAGATATATAACTCATGGTCTGATCAACCACGAAGTAAAAGTTGGACACCCGAGTCAACTAAACACAAAAACTTCGAGTCGACCGAGATGTCGAGTTAACGAAGTAAAGGTTGGACACCCGAGTCAACTAAAAACAAAAACTTTGAGTTGATCGAGATGTCGAGTTAATGAAGTAAAGGTTGGACACCCGAGTCAACTAAACACAAAAACTTCAAGTCGACTGAGATTTTGAGTTAACGAAGTAAAGGTTGGACACGTGAGTTAACTGAACACAAGAACTTTGAGTCGACCGAGATGTCGAATTAACGAAGTAAAGGTTGGACACCCGAGTCAACTAAACACAAAACTTCGAGTCGACTGAGATGTCGAGTTAATGAAGTAAAAGTTGGACACATGAGTCAACTAACCATAGAAACTTCGAGTCGATCGAGATGTCGAGTCAACGAAGTAAATATTGGACACCCGAGTCAACTTATTACAAAATCTTCGAGTCGACCAAGATGTCGAGTTAACGGAGTAAATGCTCAACAAACAAGTTGACTTAACAAAATGACTTCGAGTTGACAAACACATTGAATCAACGAAATCAAAATTAGGGGAACAAATCAATATGATTCGAGGAAGTACAAGCAAAAACAACTCTTTGCGGCAATTCAGGAAGGACAACACTGACTCGCCATTAGATGAATGAAGAGCCAAATGCGAAAGAAACTGCAAAAGAATTCAAAGCAAAATCCACTACAACTACAACAAAACTGAAAAGAAGAGAAACAACAAAAGCCAATTTTTATTGATAATACTACTTTGTTACATCTGGAGAAGGAGATAAAGAAGTGGGGAAGAAACAGAAACAATTGCAGGATCATCACTCGCAGGAATGGGAAAATGACTCTTTTCAAGAGAGGGGAATAATAATGGCTCCGGGGCGCTTGAAGGTAGAAGAAGCAATGTCTCCTCAGCTACTGAAGTAGATTCTTTGATATCATCGTCCTCAAAAGATTCACTAACCATGTGACGATACTTGGACAAATCTTTGCCAAGCCCCTTGATATAGTCAAGAAGCTCAACCCGCCCGTCAACAACTCGCTTCCAATCTTCATCTTCGACTATACAGAGCCTATTCGTAGCAACAACGAGTTCATTTTTGGTCGTGGAAAGCTACCCCTCGACGGTAGAGAGCATACCGGAAGTATCTGCCTTGACATCATCGAACGCAATAATTATTTGTTCCACCCGCTTCTCAGTGGTATCACACATAACGGATTGTTCCACTTCAGCCAGAGAAGCTTCATGAAAGTTGCTTTCTTAGTGGATAACTCTTTTTCCACATCACGTAGACGAGTACAAACCCCATCTAACTTGGCTTTCAAATAATCAAGCTCAGTAGCAGATTTATCCCACATACTTTTCGCCTCAACCAACGACTTTCGAGCAGCCCCTGCAGCTTTATCCAATTTCGTGCATTGCGTTTTCAACACATCAAATTGGGAAAAAACATGAGAAAACACCAGCAACAATGCCACCAATCTCATCTCCAATGAAACCACTTAATCACGACTAGCTCGATAGACCGAGCCCATCACCTCTGCATAGGCGAGATGATTCATTCCGTTCATTATCTGCTCAAGACCGTGATTGATGTGATCAAATGGATCCAGTACGGGCATCGAAGGCCTTTCCACCAACTCCCCGTGCCACTCGTTTACCAACCTACATGCACCGTCCTGCACGTCAAGTTGAGTGAATCAGCAGAACTTGCCATTCGACTTGATACGAATATCCTTCGGGCCAGGCTCAGTCCAACCAACCCGTGGATGAAGAAAACTAAGATTTGGAAGCACTGAAGAAGCATCCTCGTCAGCAGGAAGAACAGAAGGAATAACAATAACAACGGAAAAGCCACTTTTACCTACCTGTCGAAAAACATCTGTGACAAAGGCAGGGCTAACGGTAACAGTGAGAGCAGGAGAAACCTGACGAACAAGAGAGGAAACTAAGAATACGGCTGCTTCACTGACATCAATAGAAAGATAAGGAAAGTGATCCTTAAAACTCTGACCACCACAAAAGTCTTTAGACTGTTCCACCGCTAGCTAAAGCATTTTTTCATTAACGACCCAGGGATTATCATTAGACAACTCAGTAGCGTCCGAGACACCATAAGCAAAAATAAGCTTCCTCTCATTATCGTCCAGAGAACGAGTAGTCTCATTCTCGCTTATTTTCAACGCGAGCCTCAGCTCCTCAGCCTCCTCGAAAGATTCACGATCTCCTTTTGCAACATCGTTGTGGGAAGGACCTGGGCGAGACACAACCCCCGTAACATCCTGAACAGGATTTGGATGGGACACAATTCAAGCAGAATCACGATTAGAAAGTCATTTCTTCCTTGGAACCCAACCAAGGTCTACCGTCAATTGCCTCGACGGAATCGTAGACCTCGCAAGCTTTTTTTTTTCTTGAAGCAGGGACTGTGATATTAATAGGAGCATCGAGATCCGTAACACGCCGATCCGAGCTCACTTCCCAATCAATGCTAGCATTACTAACGCCAGCACGAGCAACATGAGCAGCATGAGCAGCAAAGGCCTTAGCACAAGACTCAGTAAATAAAACCCGTTCGACTTCACTCATAGTGTACAAACCACCACGCTCCAGGATACCCTTGGAAAGAAATTCCTCCATTGGAAAACGGTGAAGCTTCGAGAATTGGTCACTGATCTTCTGCTCCTCAGCAATTAAGTGAAGATTCTTCCGCTTATTGGGAAATCAAAATGATCAAAACATCAAACAAACTTGCAATTGGAAGTAGCCGAAATTCAAGGAAGCGCAAAACCAAGACCGCGACCAATCACGAATGTCGTCGCTAAGTATCTTGAAACACTTTACAGAACGGAAAAATAGATATCCCTGTTCACCAACAGACCAACCAATGAATGCAAAACCCAAACAGTCAAAGGAATGCCGGACAAAATAGCCCTCACGTAAGAAGATACCATCACCTTCCAACCATTGGGGCCCATTTGGGCAGGAGGAATACCCAAGAAGTTCAAATATTCCCAGAACAGCTCTGGAATCGAAAATCGAAAACTCGAAGAAAACATGCACAAATACAGTGCAATGTATCCAACCTTTGGATTACAAGGGCTATCATCCTATCCAGGCAGGATAATCTCAAGGTTGGGTGGGAGATTATAATCAGAATGAAGACTCCAGTGTTACCTGAGAAGCTCTATTGGGAGAATAATGCCTCACATAGAGTTAGTAACTTACTACTTAGCTTATCACCAAAAAACATCGTCGAAAAACAAAGAAGCAATGAAAACAGATAAGACGAAGGAATAATCAAACCCTAAATTCAAAGATAGCGTGAAGAGGGAAAATGAAGTTATCACATCTCCTTTTATAGTGCCGAGCAATGAAGGGACGACTCCTGGGACAGCGTGTGAGATATGTTGGCTATGCGAAATCCCAAAAATGTGCGCAAAAATGAACGAGCAAGGAAAAAATCGATACACCAACTCACGAAAAGTTACTGACAACATAAAATATAAGGTAATGATGAAATTGAAAGGTAAAACGTCACGAAGTTGGTGGCCACGTCAGCATGCCCACAAACTAAATAGGGGAGTAGCTGATGATGCATCAAATTAGACTGATCATCACGACCGTACACATGGCATAGAGACTCGTCACGAGGATATAACGTCCAGCCTATTGGGTTAGCTCATAAAGCCCAGGAGGTATAAAACCAATTACATAGGCCCAGATGAGGCCCGCCAATGAGGAGACATAAACAAGGTTCGAATCCAGGCCCAAACGAGTCAGAGCCCGAATTTAGGCTTGACACGCGTTCTCTCATAAAAAAGATGAACATTGCACCAAAAAAGAGCAGTGGAGGGAGTTACGCTTTCACGAACGCATCTCCATTAGGGAGTAGACTGTTACAAGAAACAACTCCTTCCGTTGCGCCTCACATGCTTAAGTCATGCAGAGAATTAACCCGACCATTATAAAAGGTAAAGAGAACATTCGACATGTCACAATCCAACATTAGGTTTGGGGCCTTGTTAATTTATTGGCGGACAATTTAATTCAAGTATCTTATAATAGCTTTATGCATTTTACATCCTAATATAAAATTAGAGGCAATGACAAACAACAAATATATGAAAATAATAGAAGATGCAGTTACAAAAGTTCAAAAATCTTCCTGTGCATTATCATTTTCTAATCATTCAAGGTGTTAATATTTTTATCATGAACACCATGTTACATAACATTTTCATCCAAGTATTATGTAGTTATTGTAGTTTTTTACTAGAAATTTCCTTTATTTACAATCAACACCCCTATGTAAGCATTCGAAGCCACTTGTCATTCCTCATTGAATAATTATAACAGAAGCAAAAAATTCGTCCGAATGAATCCCTTAAGTAGGGGCACAAAAGTTGACTAGGAAGGTGGGGATAGCATCCTCTTGATTTCAACTAAAAAGGGCGAGAGGAAAAGGAGGCAAAACATATGAAATCTTTTCTACACCAATTGAATGATGAGGGAACCCAAAAAGAGGTGGGTGCTATCTTCATCTAAGCTTTGTTACACACAAGTTAGTTTTAAAAAAAGGCAAAATTAGGGACAACATTGTTTAAGAAACGAAAATAAAGTGATAAAAAAGATAAGAATCAACATGCTCTCCATATTTTCCCCAATTCTTCTATCTTTCTGTTATATTAAACTTATATCCATTAGTTCTCCATCTTCCCTCAAACAATTATTGTATTATTTATTTAATCAAATTTTATTTAATTTTATTGAGAAGTGTATATATATATATATATATATATACACTTTTCCGTTGATGAAGTGAACTGATAGAAGTGGTAAATCACGGTCATAGGGTCTAGCAATTTTTGACCGTGGGATTGTTTTGATCATCTAACTAGAGTTAAAAATAATTAGTCTATGAAATCCTTATTTCAAAGGAAACTAATCTAAAAAAGAGTTCCTAATATTTTATCCAAATTTAATTTCTCTCCACTTCTTTTCCCTTCGTCTTCTCAACCTAAACTCTACAAAAATGAACCAACAAAATAGTTCACAAAATTTCTCTCCAAGTCTTTTCCTTTCATCTTCTCAAGGTAAACTATACAAAAAATGAAACACACAAAATAATGAGAAAACAAGTTATCAACTGCATTTAGGTTTCCATGCGTTCATGTTTGGTAAACTAACTTGAGAAATTTTTTTTTGAATTAATTTTTGGCAAACCAAAAAAATTGTCTATATTTTTCATGTCATATAGAGTTTGTCTATATGTTCTAGTTTTTGTGTTTTCTATAGTTTTTTTTTTTGAAAGGCAAGCGCGGGGGTGTAAATGGGCTCCCCAAACCACTGAAAAAAGCTCAAGATTACATTCTGTAGTATTTCATTCCTATTGCATCATCAAAAATAATTTTCTTCAGGTCCTCTGCAAAGGAGCTCGGAGTGATATCTAAGAACTCTGCCGTAGGTAAGAGTCCTACTAGCTTGTCCGCAGCCTTGTTCGTTTCCTTCATGACATGCTCCATGTTGTATTCGTCAAACGCTGCAAGTGCTCTCTTGATTCGGCGCGTAATGTGTCTCGCTTCCCATGGGGGAGCTTTATTAGTTGTAAGGTACATAAGAGCGTTTGCTGAGTCCATGCACATGGTAACTCTTCTCAGTCCATATTGTTGTGCTAAAATGATGCCCATTTCTATTCCTTGCAGTTCATGTAAGATCACTGAGTTCGCCTCTCTGGAGCCTGCAACGGCTGCTATTACTGTACCACTATGATCCCTGATGATAGCCCCATAGCCACCTCGAGTTTCTGTCAGAGACCCATCGGTGTTGATCATGTACCAATGATGTGCTGGTCGTGTCCAACTAACCTGTTTAATAGACTTGTGCGTGAATCGGACATGCATACTCCATTTCTCACAGAGCTTCCTGGAAGCATCATTATCGTTTACTTCTAGGCCTTACATCCTCCACTATCAGAGCAATGGCCTCAAGAAAAACTCGGCGTTTCAATTGGAATACTCTTCTGTTTCGCTCTTGCCATATGTGGTAAATTGTGGCATTAAAGCACAACTTTTTTTATCATTGTGATGGTAGAGTCACCTGTCATGTGCTGAGTGCACCACTGCACCTCTTGCTCCCAATGCAACGGCTGTCTGTTATACCCCATATAGTGCATAATGTAGGACCAAACCATCCTTTAATACTAGCACTCGTAGAATAGATGCTGCTCGTTCTCAGAATCTGTGTTGCACAGACTGCAAGTGGAGTGTTCCAACTTCTTCCACAGTTTCAGCTTCTCTTTTGTCTTCAAGGCTTTGTTCATGCCGAGCCAAGTGATGAAGCTGTGTCGAGGTACGCGACCCTTGAACCAGACTAGTCTTGCCCATGGGATAAGAGTACCTCTCTCGCGGATGGAGTGATAAGCTCCTCTACTAGAGAATTCTCCATTTTGTCCTGCCTTCCATACTATCTCATCCTGGTATTCTGCATCTATTTCCACAGCTTGTAAGTCATTGTATATCTCTGGAATTGCTGCTCGCACATGATTCCGGGCTTCCCACTTGCCATGTCTAATAAGTGCACTCACCCTGGCATTCTTGTGTAACACTGAATCATATCGGAGATGCTGAGGGAACAAGTCCATAAGAATGCCCCTTGGGTGCCAAGGGTCTTTCCATAGATAGGTACTATCTCCATTCCCTATAGAGTGCATAATAAGCTTACTGGCCGTAGCTCTACTTGCAAGAATACACCTCCAGCACCATGAACACTCCTTGGGGACAACCATGAGCCAGAAATCACGATCTCTAATCAGATTTCGCCGTACCCATTTCACCCACAAGTTGTCTTTGTTAGAGACTATGTTCCATATGTGTCTCGTCATGGCAGCAGTATTCGAGGTCTCAATGCAGCGAACGCCGAGCCCCCCTTCGTTGTATGGTCTGCATATCTTCCGCCATCCCACCAAAGGAGCTCTAGCATAAGTATCTGTGGCTGACCAGAGAAAGTTGCGCATCAATGACTTGAGCTCGTTTACAGTTTCCATGGGAAGAACATAACAGGAAGTCCAATATATGTGTAAGCTGTTCAGTACAGACTTAATAAGAGTGACGCGGCCTGCATATGACAATGTCCTGTTCTTCCATGAGATAATTCTCTTTCGAGCCCTGTCAACTAGAAGAAGACAATCGCTGTGAGAGAGCCTTGTAGTTACAAGTGGGAGCCCTAGATACCGTACAGGTAGCTTACCCACATTGAAGCCCAACGTGCTATTTATCAGTTGTAGTTGGTCCTCATGGACTCCCGCAGCGTAAAGATTGCTCTTTGTATAGTTAATATCTAGGCTTGTGCATGCTCGAAACTCAGTTAGCACACTTGCAAGGGCAATGGTCGATTGCTGATCACCATGAAAGAACGCTATGAGGTCATCGGCGAAGCTCAAATGAGTAATAATTGGGTCATGGCACTTATAGTGAAGTTTATATAGTCCTGCTGCTACCTTTTGTTTTAGCAAAAGATGTACAATTTCCATTACTAGGACAAACAAGTAAGGGTACATAGGGCAGCTCTGGCGAAGGCCTCTTCGTGCTCTAATGAAGCCCTTTGGAGAACCATTAACCACTATCGAGAATCTTGCAGTAGAGACACACGTATTAACCCAGTTGATAATGCCGGCTGGGAAATGCATCTTCTGCATGATGTGGGATATAGCATCCCATCTGATAGTATCATATGCCTTCCTCAAGTCAATCTTGACTGCGCACCTTGGCGGTCCCTGGTCTCTATGGTAGTTCCTCACCAGTTCGTGCGCAAGCATGATGTTATCATGTATGAACCGACCCTTGATGAATGCTGATTGATTAAGACTGACAAGCTTGTGTATCACTGGCGAAGGCCTCTTCGTGCTATAGTCAATAGCTTTTAAAGAAGACGAGGAGAAAGAGAAAATCCGAAAATAAAAATTAGAGAGAATAATAGGAGTTTTTTTTTTATTTATTTATTTTTTTTTTATAAGATTAGTTTCCATTAAAATTAGGATTCATATAGTAATGACATATAACTCTAGTTAGATGTTTAAAACAATCAAACGGTCAAGATTGCTACACTCTGTGACCCAACCACAAGGTTAGAAAATTCAGACTCGAATAAGGGGAATGGGTATTTTTTGGAAGATCAGATTAAGAAACGTAAATGTGTAGAAGATAGTTAAGTTATCATAAACATGTAGAAGGTTATTCACCTTCCAGTCTTGTCTTCATTAATTACACGATTAATTAGCAAAATCTTTTTGATCGATAAGGTCTTGTTTATGGTAACTATTAAGAGAAATTACATGTATAGTCTATTTCTAAATAACTTATTTTGGGTACGAGTTATTTGATGAAAGAAAAATTAACTGATGTTGACATTTCTTTCTGTGTTTGATTTTTTTATAATGATATGAAGAAAATAAAGTAAAGGCAAAGGTAGAAGATGATCGATGTAGAAACAAGATAGAAAAAGTATAAACAATAAATATTAAGGAAAACTCTCTGTAATTAGTTATTAGTTAAATCACTTAAATACCCTAGTCATATTGGGTGCTCTTTATTGTGTGATGTATATTGGAGTCGTCGTATTTATCTTAAGATCTGATTTTAGTGTAATGAGTTCTCCACCTTAGCATCAGGTCTTTGTTGTTGCCATATTGAATCAAGCCTTCAATTAAGGTGCTCAATTGCCTCAATTACATTTCTCTAGGATATATCCTACTACCCGTAGAGGGAAGTTATCCTTTCCATGTTACAAATCTCTATCAATTTCAGTCACATGGTTCCATGATCATTGGAAGACTCTTGGCCCATAACAGACACCAAGATATCTAGATGATAAAACATCCACAGTAAACCACAAGGCCTCAAGAAAGAATATTATGGCCCAAAATTTGGAAAGGCCTCAAGAAAGAACAATTTAGGTTTAGCATATTTTACATGAGCAATTAAAGGGGTCCTTCTATCGTTGGTAATATCTTGACGCCATCACAATTATTCTATCCCGTTGAGTTAGTTGACTTATGTAGGTTTCACATTAGTCGGTTTCTTTTTTGGTTACTGGTCTAAAATGGGGAATGAATTTGAGATCGTGACAAAAAGTTCCCTTTAGAAGAAAGACTAGATTTTTTTTTGGAAAGCAAGCAGAGGTTTTGAGGATGCCCAAACCTTATAGTAATAATAATAAATGATGATGAAGATTAAAAATTGCTCAAATATTCACTCGTAACATCATCAACAACAACATAGAACTGCTTCAAATTCCTAACAAAGAACCTAATTAGTTCAATTCAACGGTCTCCAGGTTGGAGAGTAATCTTGCAAAGTGGTCTACTACAGAAGTGGTTGCTTGGTGCATCTGCTATAACTTTACACTCCCATAAGCACCAATAAATCCTTTAATCACCCTTATGACTTGATAGAGCTCAACATGTAAGAGAAGTTGACGTAAAGAACATGAGAGCAATGAACCCTGACAGAGAAACCATTGAATGCTAGATCTTAACAAGCATCAAACAAATGCATCCTATATATATTATCATAATCAATTACCTTAATTTAGTATTTGGCCTCTTGTTCTGAGAAGATCTTCGAGGAACATCTTTCTTAGGTGACTGAGTTGTGGTAACCTCACATCCATCTTCAATAGTGTTTTGACCCACCATAGTTGCTTCCTTTTCCAATATAACTTTTATTTCGGTGAGTTCTTCCTTCATCATATCCTTGCCAAATCTTTTTATTGCTTCCTTCATTGCATTGCTAACTTCATTCCCATTGTCATATTCTTCTATCATTTTCAAAATATTTCTAACTATAGGGAGGGATTATGGACTTCCATCTATACCGTTGACGAGCGATTTCTATTCATCTATGGATGAAGAGGTAGAAACCATTTTGTTCGGCGTTCTTGGAGACTTTGTTTATTCTCCCCCCTGTCTTTTAGTAGTCATCTCTCATCCCACTTTAGTGACGTGTTCCTCACAGCTTTGAGCAATCTGTTATTCCCTGCAACCTCAGCTAGATGCTCCTCGATTTCCTTATCAACCTCACTATTTGAATAATCAACATCCAAACAGTCCGACTTAAAATGTTCTAGCATATCCTTCCCTGTTTCAATATTTGTTCGTGCACCTTCCAACGAATGCTCTGCCTTTACCGTGACCGTCTCGCCTGCCACATGCTCCTTGAGCTTCAAATCAGTGTCCTCCCTATTTTCTATGTCAACATTGCCTGCGTATTGCACCTCTTCAAGAATATTATTCACTTGCTGTGATGTTTTCCTAACAACAGTATTGCGGGGTTCACCTTGGCTAGCTTCTTTGCCACAACTCTGAGAATAATTATTGCTACTAGTAGTTTCACCCCCTCGCAACACATTATGTACATTCACCTCTATCGCTGTATGGCTGTCTTGGGTCTAAAGTTGTGCCTATTTGATGCAACAATCCATCATTCCTCATTCTTATTGGGTTCCATTACCTTCTTCCCTTTGTCCTTCTAAATTGAAGCTACAGCTTGTTTCGCTAGCTTAGCTTTTGAAGAGTTAGTTTTGTTATGACCCACTACACCAAAAACCCCCATTAGCAACGGTTCTATACCGTGGGCGTAAGCCATTGCCACGGCTAAGAGCCGTGGACTACAGGGGCGTCGCGAAATCCTTTGTAACGGCTATAAACCGTTGCTAAAATTGTAGCAACGGTTTTATGCTTGAAGGGGGGGGGGGGGGGGGGGCGTGATTTTCAGCAATTAGCAACGGTTATAAACCGTTGCAAGAAGCATAGCAACGGTTTTTAGCCGTGGCAAAAATAGCCACGGTTTTAAGCCGTGATAAAGTATGGAAACTAGCAACGGTTTTAAACCGTGTCTAATTAAGTAGCAACGGTTTTAAGCCGTGGCTAACCCTAGCCACGGTTATAAGCCGTGGCAAGGTAGCCACGGTTTTTAGCCGTTGCAATAGTTAGCCACGGTTTAAAACCGTGGCAAATTTTTTTTTTTTTTTTTTTTTTTTTTTTGCTATCAAATGACTTTGAGTCATTGAGTCAAAATCTATCAAATAATGGAGGCAAAGTAATGTAATTAATGAAGGCAAAGTAATGTAATTAATAAGAAAATGTATTACATTGAGTCTAAATCTATCAAATAATATCTCAAATACAATGATATTCAAGGAAATAGTCATATGAAATGATAGTAGAAGAGCGAACAGAAGAAACATGGTCTTGGGTTGTGTCTTGAGTAAGAAATAACCGCCAAAGAAGTTGCCCAAAATGCTACTAGCAGCAAGACCCATGAATGCATAAGATTGGAGACTGGTCATTTTCCATTTTTGGCCATACTCAGCAATAAGAGCATCTTTTGCGACTTCTGTGATGGAAGCACCAAGGTTGCTAATTAGCATACATGTCATTAGCGCTGGAAGAGTTCGACTTGCAACTGGGACGAAAGCCAGTGTACCCCAAGATAGAAGCTGCAAAAGAACTGTCGATATTGATTTGTATCAGCAACTCACTCATTGTTAAGCAAATTTCGCTAATTCAGATTTCTGATATAATATAATTACAAACAATAATTAAATATCAATACCATTAAGCTTATATAAAAAAAAATAGTAATAATAACAGAGCAACATTCACAAATAAAAAATTTGACTGAAAACAAAAGTATAGTGAGCTTAGTGTGCCTCTTCATTTATTTGAATTCATCACCGTCCCATACTAACACTTCCAAACATGCCTAGATAGGACACTGATGCAAGAAACAAGAAACACCCTTTTTTTTTCAAAAGAATAATGTGTTCTTCATACTAGTTTATAAAATGGAAGAACACGAATGCATGTTTTCTTGTGGTTACTAGAGATATTTGATATGTCTCCAAAGCTTCTTATATATTTCAAATGATTCTCTTCTTCCAGAGATAATAGACTTACTTTGACGCCTTAACAAGGTCAAAAGTATCTTGTTCAGACAAATAAATGCCTTCAACAAAAGACTTGAATGACAGTGATATATACTCCACACAACAGTCAAATTACCTTGGACAGCTGATCCAGAATTGCATTATCCGCTGCTTGCTCTTTAGCTGTTTGTTCCAGTTCTTTACATCTTTCCAATATTGCTTCTCTGACCTGAAGAGATATAAAAAGAGGAAACTTTCCATCAAGAAACAAACAAAGCACAATATACGCTGTAGAACACTATAATACAACATTTATACAAAATGCCGTGAGTATTAAAAATCAATGTCTGCACATGTTTCTTGTGCCTTATGTCTAGAGTTCTGCTTCGAGTTTCAGTTGATGGCAGTCCACCTACTTTAATTAAATACAAAATGAAAAAACAGAGAAGGTTGCTGAATAAGAAATAGACTGTCACATCTAATTGTCTAACAAGCTTTAACAGTCTCAGGGATACACAAAGTTGCAAACAAACCTTTACTCTCTCCTGTTGGAATATTTTCCATTTCAGAGCCATCTTTACTAAGCTTCGCAATTGATATATCAAGTACTTCGACATCCCCAACCTATGAAGCTTCAAATATGTAAGTAGGAGAAATCTTTCCAAACTGAAGGTAGTACTAACAGATCAATGAAAGGGACTTCAGATATTTGAGAAAGAGAATAGGATAATTTCCTCTAACATCTTAATAAAGATAATGTCCATTTAGAGTACTTAGAATACCCAATAATAATTTTGTGCTAACAAATTTGAATTAACAGATAACATAAAGCTCAGGATCCACTTCCTTCCTTTTCCTAAACATGGAAAAAAAATTTGGAGATATTATATCATGAAAGAATTTGTACATATTCTCTTCATTTTCAAACACTTGTTAATTGTTTGCTAGGAAAAGGAAGGAAGTTACTGTATGATTCCTCAAGAAAGTAACTGTATCACTGAATACCTGGAGACCTCTGTCAGTCACAATTCTGAGTGCTCCGAGGTCCTTATGGCGACGCTTTATCTCGGCTTCACAAGCCTTTTCTGCGTTTATCTCGCTGTCTATCTCAACAATAACCTTCATATTTTTATACCCAGCATCCCGGACAGCACCAGCAAAAACTCAACCGAAGAAAACGCAGCACCCGCGCGTTTCTGCGACAAATCCCGAAATGACACCGTAGTGCCTAAATCAACCGGCGAACACACGCGCCAACCACATGACGCCGCATCTCAGCATGTCAACGCTGCGACAAAACAACTGCAATGTATCCCAGCAGCAACAAAGCCGCGCATCAGCAGCAGCAGAAAATAGCACCGCAGCCGTCGCATCAACACGCAGCGCAGCAACCGCGCATCAGCAACAGCAGAACAGCAACAGCGGATCAGCAGCAGCAGCAGATCAGCAGAACAGCAACAGCAGATAAGCAGAGAGCTCTGCCTAAACCACACAGCATCTGCCCCTGCGAGCAGCAGAGAGACTCGCAGAATATCGCCATTTCCCGGACTGCGAAAGCTGCCATAATCCCCAAACCTCGCAGCCACAAAGCTGAAAAACTAGATTGATCCAACAGAAAGACAACTACTGAACCATTAAACACCAAACCATAACCCAACATATGACAAACCGTAAATATACAACATCGCAAGTAGGAGAAGACGGTACAAACCTGCTCATCTTTCCTCAATGGCCTTCTTGTCACCAGCCCCATGAAGAATGACATTGTCATCCTTGGAGATAGTTACCTGCAAATTCTGTCGCATGTTATGGCCTATTCTGCAGTGAAGTTAGGTCAACATGGAGAAGAAAAAAAAAACTAGTTTCAAGAGTATAGCTTATCTTTTTGCAAGTGCCAAGCATATCTAGTTCCACCTTGTCAAGGTTCATACTAACCTGCAAAGAAAGGAGCCAAGTGTTGAGTCTTGCCAACATAAAGATCTTTTTCCATACTAAACTTGGTTTTGTAAGACCCATTGTCTTTGCTGCGATACAATTTGTAAAAAAAAGGAAAAAATGTAGAAGCATAAACAGTAAACATCGAGCAGCTTCAACTGAAACCGTATTTATTGGTTTCCAGCACCAAAACAGAATCCTGCTGCTCCTGTACTTGACCAGATTATATCCAATTTTATACACTGTAACTGCATAGAAGATTACAAATGGCATTGCCGGTGAAAGAGAAATGTGGAAATGAATAACTTACTAACTCTCACAAAAGAGTCTCCAAGATAAGTTCAAAAACTTACTAAATTGCTTTATAATGCCCTTTCCTAAAACTTTTAACATTTGTCATTTCATATTTGGTTTAGTCTATGACAGGAAAGAATCCAAGGACCAGCTGGAAACAGCCCTCCGAAGGAAGCAGGTTCAAACTGACCATTTTAGCATGTCTCTTACTGTCCTTGAGTAAATCGTTTTAGAAACTTCCTAAAGTACCTCTTTTTTACTCACTGTCACACCAGAAACCCTTACAGTGATGCATAGAGCGTCAGTCATTTTATCAGTCAAAATTTAACTATTGCCTTGAACGTGACCGTGGGAGGAAGGCTCTTATACTCCTATGACTTATTTTGATCAAGCTCAGCTTACGCAGAATATGTCTTTAATTTTGCATATTTCCCTTCTCACTGTTAAGGAGTTTTAATTCCTATAATGCTCTTAGTTTCTACTATAATAAATGTATGGTCATATTATGAATGCATAATATAAATCCTTGGTCAAGTACAGAAAAGCATGAGCAGCATAAATTCCACTTTATTTAAAATACTCAAACAGCAACATAAAACTCCAAGCAAAAAAAAAAAAAAAAAAGCTAGAACTAACCTCTCCAGCATAATGGCAAACACGGAAAGCCCCACTCCTTTCTACTTTAAAGCAGAGATTAGTGCTTAGATGCTGCTTAAGCTTATTGGCAAAGGTCAAATCAGTGGCTTTAGGAAAAGTTGATTCCTCATCCAATAGAGACAATAACCCCAATGGTTTCTGCATAGAAGAGGCGATGATCATTATCAAAATGCAACAAGCTTAAAAACATATTACAGCCACAGAGAACAGCATTAAGAAAGAGATTTGTTAAAAGTTCCGAAGAGTTGTGCTGACGTTTCACCATCACAAACTTGAATACTATTTTCTCTCATAAAATCTATTAATCTAGGCGTGAGGCCAGGCGAGACACCTCAAGAGCCTTCATGTCGTCACAGTGGAGGCGGCCACCTAAGACTATATGAAGACATCATGAACATAAAATCTTTGAACTTTTTATGTTACATGCTAAAAACAAAGATTATATTCCCTAATGTCTTGTCAGCAACAAACCTCGCATAAAACAGCTGAAAACAAGGAAGCATTCATTTGCTTCTCTTTTATTTTTTATGTACGATTCCTTTGTTTCTACTCTTTATTTTGCCATCTAAACCCTGTACACAATGTATTATTGCTTTAACACAATGTAATTTCACTTGCATGCCTATACAAAATTTGCTTTGTCTTTGTTTCCTTGGTCTACATGAAATTGTTGAAGCTACTGAAAGGATCACATTCAACTACACAAGCATGGGAAACATTCATGTGGTAGATCAATATAGGCGCCACATTGCATTACCAATGCTGAAAATTTACGGTGCATGAATGGTCTAATCTCCCTAAGCACATAAACCATATCCACAACTAGAAACTTCTTCAAATGCAGTAAATTCTAAAAAAAATATGATATCTTGAAGAATCTATTTCTAACCCATTTCTCAGATTGACCAAGGCGTTGTCTAGACTATTTGAGGCAACCTCCTTATCGTGCTCGCACGCAACAATCTTTTGAACAACACTCTTAGCACTCTAATAAATTGTATCCAAATTTCTTAAAACAAGTTTTCCAAGTTGACTCTCAGTAAAATCACTCTAATCAACATCTTGGAACTTCTATGCATCTACTTCCTTCTTAAGGCCAAATGGAACCAACCTCAAATGACACCTAGTTCTTGCAAATGGTAAAACTAACATGGTCAGCTCCTTTTTCATTAGAAATCAAATTGTTTCAGTAACAAATATCTTACCACTACATCAAGAAGTGTTTCCTGGCTCAGTCCACTTTTGTCTGCTAGAACAAGTCCCTCAGAGAACGCATTCATCATACTGCAATGACCAACAATATCAATTTCAATGAAACAATTTTATTATTCCTGGACAATGAGCTTTTCTTTTTCTGTGACATTTTTTAGTCTGAAAATTAGAAATTAAAATATTTGTTACTTGACAACTTGTCCAGAGCAACTGGATGTTCTAAATGTGTCCAGAAACTCAAACAATGATACTAGGAAACTAAATTTCAAGAATAGCAGTGCAAGATCATCCCAACCAAATCAAATCCTTGAAAACTTAAAGAACTCCATTTTTAAAAGGATGTCTTCATGGTCAAATGTGAATTGTTGCATTTTATAAAGGGCTCGGAATTGTGGCAATAATTTTGGTTCACCTATATAGAAAGTGTATGAATGATTGATACTCGGTAGATGATCCCCTCACCATTAGGATCTTCGTTGCCCATAACCAAAAAAAGTCATTTAGGATTAGTCAACTTACAAAATTCAAATTTACTTGATTATTCATTTATTAATAGACTTGAAAAATGCAATGAAAATTTAAACATCATTATAAAGGCTCATACATTTTATTGAACACTCTCGCAACTACAATCAACATTTACAATGATCCCAAGCATAAAATCTAAGTTTCTGGGTAGATAAATTGCTGAAGACACTTAGATAAGGCATGCTTTTAGAAGTAAAAATGAGATGCGACTACCTGAACCATTAAACTTCAAAATGCAGCTGTATAATATTTCTCTTGATCAGACCAGACACATGATTATACATGTATTAGATGAAAAAATACTAGAAAACAACTCCGAATCATTCAGTTAAGACAACAAGGCTTTACCAAGGTAATCTTCAACTCATTAATCAAAAGGATGGTCACCGAGAAATAAATACAATGACAGGACTATTTCATAAAATTAACGAAATAAATCAACTAAAAATAAATGAAAAATGAGATGCCTTACTAAGTCTGGACCAGGAGAGGTTAGGACAGCAACAGTTGACCCTAGAAAATCGAGATTCGACCCACATGCACCATTTGCCAAAGAACACTTAGTATACGCTGTTGTTGTGTTATACACTTATAGAAAATATGACTCGCGGGAAGTAATCATCAGTTTTGATTGGCCATGATTCTTTTGTTGCATGTACAGGCACGTATGCCTACAATCAAAGCAAAAACAAAACAATATCATTGAACCCAAATAAAAACAAACACTAAAAAACCAACAAAACAACAATGGTAATCATTAATTCACACCTCAAGCTTCTCAACAAGTTCTTTTGCATTTGGTGCAGAGGCAACTATTTGGCGCTGTGAAGGCCTGATAAACCCATCATCCACTGCTTTGTCTATGAAGGTCAGTAGATAGTTGTAATATCCATCCACATTCAACAAACCCACCTGCACAGATTTCCTCACTTTGTCAAGCAAATGAAGGTAACAAAAACCAAGACTCCATGGTTGGTTTTTTTATTTGGTTTTGGTTGCTTACAGGTTTGTCATGGATGCCAAGTTGATCCTAAGTGATGACCTCCAAGAGCTCCTCCAATGTGCCATAAGCAGTTCTATCAGACAAAACATGTTAAAGTTTTAATTAGAAGAAGATGAAGAAGTATAACTGTATAATTAGAAGAAGCAATTAAAACAAAAAAAAACAAACAAGAAAAGATGACCAATACAGAACAGACTGAATTGTTGGAGTTTAATTTGTTTATTGGGAGAAGGAGGAGGAACAGACTGAAGTGTTTTGGGAGGAGAAAGTTTACAAAAATAGAAACAGAACAGAGCTTATAGAACTTACAGCACAGAAACAGAACAGAGCTTGGAGTTGGATCTTCGATGGTCGTCTTCTCCTCTCAAACAAATTTAGCCGTCGTCTTCTTTGATGGGTCGATTACCTTCTTCAGTTCGAGCTTCTCTTCTTCTCTTCTTCTTCAGTTCATCCTCTTCTCTTCTGCAAATGAAATATGTGAAAATTCAGAAATATGTGAGTAAAAAGAGGATAAAAGAAGAAAAGCTAAAGGTGAATTGGGTACAAAGGAATCTGGTTCTTCCTCTCTTCATTTCATGAACTAAAAAAAAGCAAAGCACATAGAAGGACAGAAGTAGAAGAAAAGCTCAAATAAACACAAAAAAAAACCCTTAGATATCGATCGAATCTCATGGAATTTCTAAAAAAAAAACCATTAGTGGTCGAATCTCCTACAACTCCTACAACTCCTACAACTCCTAACAAAACAATCTCACTCTGGATTTCCATTTATTTCTCACAATTTTTTTTCCTTTCGGGGGTTCGTTCTCTCTCTCACTTGGATCTTCATGAATCTTTGCAAAAATCTTTCAAAACACAAAACCCATATCGATTTCACCAAAATAGACAACCCCAAATCAACAAAAAACAGAATCAAAATCAAAATCAAAACCCATAACGATTTTAAAATACCAATTTTATCTCAAGAAACCCAAATTGAACCAAAATGCATGAAACCCTAAAGAAACAAAAACTTTAGGGTTTGAAACAAAGGATTTTTGCTTTTGGGAGATATGTGGGGAGATGGAACAAACTTTAGGGTTTGAAACGGTTGAAAAGTACAGAGTTGGGGGGAGATGAGCGGGAACGCAAGGCGGGAAGGAATTTTTTTTCGCAAAATTTCGCCCGCGAGAAATCGAGTTGCTTCTCCACACATCCACGTACAAAACACGTGCAAGTTAGCAACGGTTTTTAGCCGTTGGGCACTATAGCCACGGTTTCTAGCCGTGGCAAACACACCAACGGTTTAAAACCGTGGCCAAGCCTTTTTTAGCCACGGTTTTAAGCCGTTGGGCACTATAGCCACGGTTTTTAGCCGTGGCAAACACACCAACGGCTTAGAACCGTGGCCACCCCTGTGTAGCTAATCAGCCATTTTGGTGTAATGACCAAACCCTACACATGTAGTGCACTTGGCTGGGATCCATGTGTACTCCACCTCCACTACTATAGTCTTCTCATCATTGATTGTTACAAGAATGGTACTGGGAAATTGACTTTTAGTGTCAATTTTGACACACTCGAGCGAAGGCTAATCTCGTTCGCTATTCAATTATTTATCAAGCATAATAGAAATCCCAATGACACTCGTAATCTATTGCAAACCCTTGGGGTTCCAAAGGAATAGGGATACATTTTTCAAGGTAACCCAAATTGGAAGGGAACTCAAGACTTCATTCTCTTCCTCAAACAATGGTGATCATGGTCGTAAAATTAATATCCTACTTGCAATATGGATAGGACCCATTTCTGGCACCTTCTCCTTCGATTCCTCATCTTTAAACTTGAAGATAAACATTTTGTCACCATGAATGTTCATGTCAATAAATTTTTGTACCCCACGTACGACTAAGGAACTCCTTAACATACCCATAGGCAAGTGTTTTCCCTACAAACCCGCCAGCAACCAGTTGCTCAGACTCTTTTATTTTCTTCTCAAACTTAGCAGTATTCACATGAACAAACTTTCTTCAACTACCATGATAAATTGCCAATTCTCTAAAAGCTCGAACTTGTAGAGAAAGCGAATCCAATCATATATCGAGCGAAAGCGAGAGCGGGGTCATGGGAATTGCAACATACATCGGCGGGTACAAATCGTAAAACTACATCGTAAATTCACACGATACTACCGTGGATAAGCGCATGGGCAATTTAGGCCCATGGATAATTAGAGTGAGCTTAATATTCAACACTTCCCCTTAGCGCAAGCGCGAGGAAAATACTGAAAACAAGACTCGAACTCATGACCACGAAGAACCAATGCTCTGATACCATGATAAATTGCCAATTCTCTAAAATTTCCATCCTAGACTTGCGCCTAACTGAGTTCCATCCTAGGTGCTTCCACTGCAGAAAGCCCGACATGCTTCACAAAAATTTCTATATTGTAGTCAGCATCAGAAGTGTGTTCATCCAAGGCATTGCAAGCTAATATGCAAGGAGTGTTCGAATTATTTTGAGAACCAAAAGGCACATCTGGTGCACACATCTGCAGAAGTAAATTCTCCCTTTCTCTCTCTCTCTATATATATATACATGTGTGTGTGCTAGTGTGCGCGGCCATTTACATGCTCATAATCTATCCAATGTAATTTTCTGGATCCTGTGTGTAGAAAAACCCAAGAACCGGCAGAAAAAATAGAATTGATAAGCATGGCTTCTTAGCAAGCTGCACAAAACTTTTTCTTATATTTCTTGCCTCGGTGTTGTTTATTGTCTTCATTTGCATAACAGTTCATTTTGATTTCGTATCCATAAATTTAGGTGCCGCCGTTTTGAAAGTTTACATTTCATTGCACATATTTACTGGCACATGGTGTTGAGAAGGGTCAATGTTGCTCAGATTGTTGCTTCATCCTTTAATATTCCTCGTTTTTATACATATAATAGAGACAAGCACTGTGAAGGTAAATCATTAATCACATGTCTTTGGTATAATATCAAGTTTAAAGTAATAGTTTCTGAAATTTGATATTTGCTTATGGTCATATGAGCACAAGACAAATACACTATATGAAAGTTATAGTAAATAATGCAGTAAAAACCTGTTATAGTGTATCTTGAATTTGTTGTGTGTTGAACTTGTGCATGCTATATGGAAGTATGTGCATGTCCTGCCACAATCTAAAATTTCACATAGTGCTTTTGTCTCTCAATCTCGCCTCTTTAACGACATTAATTTAGATGACATGACTCTCACACCTTAATTATCGATCATTTGATGGTTGCTTGAATTCGTAACAGTGTAGTTTAACTTGTGTTAATATGTTGTGTTCTAGTGTGCAAAAGTAGCTGAAAATACTCACTGAGAATTGGTTATGCGCAATAGTGATATGATTTGATTTGCAATTCTGATATCATTATTATTATTATTATTATTATTATTATTATTATTATTATTATTATTGATGCAGTCGTTTTTCGCTCCGTGCTTTGACCTGGTTCCTGTTGACTTGCACAAGTAACACACGTGAGCCACAGACCACCGTTGTGGTGGCCGTTGGCACTCTGATGCTAAAGTCAGACATGGATCTGAGGAAGGTGTAATGCTGTAACAGAGAATTTGTAGCGCACCTTAATTTACCAACCTCATGTCTTATTTATAGTGCAATGAGTCATGGTTCGACCAGGCCATCGTAGGCGTAGTTTAGGAAGGATATCTTCGTAGAGATCCTTCTCTAATTGGGAGTCGTGCTGTAGGAGGGAAGTTCCCTGTTTGCCGTATGCTCCTAGATACAAGGGAGATAGTTCCCAATCCAAGAGCAATGCATGGAAGGGAGTTTCCCTGTGTGGAATGTACTCTATTATTTGGTTCCTAGTTGGAAGCAGAGAGCAGTTGTAGTTGCCCGTTTGAAGCTGATCCTCGAGATAATTGCCTTAGTAGGACTTATGGGTATTGAGGATAGCTGTGAGTCGTGTGGCCCTAGCATACTGTGAAAGTTCGGGTCCGCCTGGCGGACTGAATTGAGCAGGCTTAGAACCGCTTGGACTTGTTTAGTGTTGAGCTAATGCTGAGGCCCGTATTTCTTCGAGATCATCATGATACGTGTATGTCTTAGAGGGGTGACAATTTTTCTGTATCATTAACTACTCCCACTGAGTTAGTGGGTCATCACATCGTTCGCTAAATCATCTCTAGAAGGGATGCGCCACTCGTGATGATTGAGTCTGAATCGTTGCTTGAGCCGCATACCGCATTAATGAACACATGCGTTGGTTCGGAGGAAAAGAGACGGGAACCCAACCTTTATTTAGGTCGTCCAAAGTGTAGAGTCTGACTCTTCTGCTTTCTTTGCTTTCGAGGATATCACTCTGACTAGAAAAAAATTTCTATCTTCTTCATGGCTCAACAAAACCTTCTTGATGACGCAATCTTGTCCAAAGGCTTGGAGTTTTTTGAAGATAGGTTGTTGTCTGTGCCTGGCCTTGCTAAAATCAGTACGAAGTTTGGAGTTCCTGAGGATCTGCCGTTGTATGTCCTGACGGGTGACCAAATGCCAATGTCGTCTCCGGCTGGTTTCATTTGCTTGCATCGAGGGATGCTTTAGACCGGAGTGCGCTTTCCAGTTTTGGACGTGATTTGGGAGTTCCTGGATCTTTTAGGGATTCCTCCGACCCAATTGGGGCCTAACGGATATAGGATTATCCTCATGATTCTGCTCAGTGTCTAGGAGGTCGGCATCACCGTGACTCCGCGGATAATTCAGTTGCTGACTTCTCCCCGATTGAAGGGTATAAGATGATGTCGCTGAGCTTGCTTCGTTAATCTGCCTGATGACTTCAAGTTCTGGCAGAAGTACTGCTTCTTGGCTTCTACGGATTTGAAGTATTTTCGATGCAAGAGTCGTCCGCTTGAGCGACAGTTCAGGCCGCTTCGTAAGTTCAACCCTTTTCCTGTGAATTTGATATGCTTGATAGCGGGCTGATTGACCATTGCTTGTGTTTCATTGCAGGAAGGTTTCCTACTACTCCTCTTACTTTAGCGGAGCAAAACACCATGGAGACGTTCCGCGACTTGCCAAAAAAAATGCGGTCGATGTAATAAGAGTTTCCAACTTCATCCTAGTAGGTTGTGGGACAATTGGCATGTTGCCCCCACTCTGTACAGAACGTCGCAAATTAAAGTGGAAGATGGAGCCCCTTCGAGGAAAGAGGAAGGTTGCTGAAGCCAAAGTTCTCATTCTGTCTAACGCTGAGGAGCTGTCTGAAACGCTTGCCTCTTTCGTGAGGAAGAGGTCCCGTGTTATAACTTGGTCATCTTTGGTAAGACCCGCTCCAATGATGGAAGAACGCAAGTCTGCTAGGCCTATTGGGGCGGAGATCGACGTTTTCGGCTTGGAGAAAGATTACTTGCAGTTTGCAAGAGTTGTAGATAGGTCGAGCCTTAGTGACGCACAGGATGAAGCTCTGGATAATTCGCTCTAGGCCACAGCTAGAAGTGTTTGGAGGGCCCTTTGGATAATTCGCATCCTCCTCTCCCTTCAGATCCCATTAAGCCGTTTCGTACCCATGGGTCGGTTGTAAGTGACAATGGGAAAGCCACAGAGGAGAGCCTGAGGATGGTGGCAACCGTGAAGGGTGGTGCTGGCATAATTCTTGACCCGATGAAGCTTCATCCGGGTGCACGGATAGGCTGGTTTGCACCAGACTTGGTGAAGATGAATTCACAGGTCTAGCACCAAGAGGTGGACGTAGAGTATGCTTCGAGGAAGCATATAAGCAGGTGTCACAGCTGGCTGATGGATCACGCTCCAAAACCCGAGGAGGATACATTGGAATGATGTATGGATAAGGGCTTGAAGTACCTTATGTTGGGTATGTCTCATTTAAGCCACACGACTATTGCTGAGACGAAAGTCAAGGTGGCTCGCGAGAGGGTATACACCTTGGAGCATGTCTTCTTGCACAAGCAGACGCTATATTCTGTCGCGCTCTATGAAATTGAGCAGCTGAAGAAGCAGGCCGAGGAAAAGAGGTTGTATCAGTCAACTGTGACCGTTGAGACTCAGAGTACTCATTTGGAGGACCTTGAGCGTAATCTGTCAGAGGTGGTGTTCGAGAAGGACAAACTTAAGCAGGAGGTGACTCTAATCCGCCGAGAAGTTGAGGTTTCACATGAAGTTGTGACTAAGGCGTGTTTTGAACTGCGATCTCTTGCTGATGAGAGTGCTTCGAAGGAAGCCGACTAGGCTACTGAGAAGCAACAATTGGAATTCGATGTGGAGTTCTGTACTCGAGAAGCGAGAAAGGCTGAGGACCAGCTCGAATTGGAGTGGCATGAGCTCAGTGTGCTGTGAAGAGTAGTCTGGCCACATAGCAATCTTAGGTCGACGCGCTAACTAACAAGTTAGACCTACTGGAGCGTGAACTTATTGACGCGAAGGTGCAAGAGGAAGAACTTCTTCAGGAACAAGGCAAGTGTGAGTTACGCTGGGTTGTACATGGACGGCTGGAGCTAATGAAGGTGGAACACCCAGAATGGGATCTCAACCGTTATAAGAAAATGTCATATGTAAACTTGTCTGTTACCTCTGCATCATTGGACGAGGAAAATAATTTAGGCCCTGATGTCTAGACCGTGGCGTGCGTGGACGCTACTTCTGCATAATCTTTTACTAGACTTAGCTCTTCTGTTTCTGTACCTTCTCCTGATAAGGAGTAACCTTGGTGTGATTGTACCCCTTTCCGTTTTGACCGTTAATGAAAATAATTTTACCGTTTCGTGTTTATTGTCTTTATTGCATGTTTTTCATTTCGTTTTGTCGTCTTATTTTGGCATCGGTTGGTTGAATCAATAGGATGTTGACTGGTTTGTCTGCAATAGAGAGCTTGACCGCTTTGTATTGTGATGACTCAGGGTCATTGCTGTGTAGTCATGTCCAATAGTGGGCATGTTGCGGGTAGTCTAGCTGGGGGTTGATTCGCTCGAGCTTGTGTCTTGTCCCCAAGGTAAGCTGCTTGAGGCTCACCTTGTTGGTCTGACCGATCGGCTGCAGCTGATGCTATGAGTGAGTTGTGATGGCCGAGTTAGGCGCTGTAAGCTTGAGTTGGCATCCTAAGTAGCTAATATTAGAATGTCGATCCGTTTTAGCATGAAGACGTTGACTTAGCTAGATTCATGTTTGGCGACTAGGCTGAAAAGAAGTGGTCTCGTGGCAAGTCGTCGAAATCAGTTCAGGACTGATTAGGCTCCCACTTTTCGAATCGTTTATGACCGAGTAAAGTGGACTACAGATTCGGGGAGTAAAAGTTTGATGAACAGGTTGAAAAACAGTGGTCCCGTGGCAAGTCGTCGGAATCAGTTCAGGACTGACTGGGTTCCCACCTTTCAAACCATCTACACCCTCCCTGCGTGGTGGGGGCTACGAATTCGAGAGATAAGTTTGGAGACCAGGCTGAAAAGCACTTGTCCCATGGCAAACCATCGGAATCAGTTCAGGACTGACTAGGCTCCCACATTCCAAATCATCTACACCTGTGCGCATCAAGCTACAAATTTGGGAGTTTTCGACGGCCAAACTGAAAATTAGTGGTCCCGTGGCAAGCCGTCAGAATCAGGTCATGGCTGACTAGGCTTCCACCTTCTAGATTATCTACACCCTCGAGTGCGGGTTACAAGTCCAGGTTTGGTGATTTGGCGGCCATGCTGAAAAGCAGTGGTCCCGTGGAAAGCCGTCAGAATCAGTCTGAAACTGACTAGGCTCCCACTTTCTAGACTATCTACACCCTCGCAGTGGGAGCTACAAGTCCAAGTTTTGTTATTTGGCGGCCACGCTGAAAAGCAGTGGTCCCATGGCAAGCCGTCAGAATCAGTTTGGGACTGACTCAGCTCCCACTTTCTAGACTATCTACACCCTCACAGTGGGGGCTACAAGTCCAGGTTTTGCTCAGAAGCTTTCGTTACTAGTAGTCACCAGCTAGGCTTACTGGATTAGGTTCGATGATCGTTGACCGCGAAGGGGGCAATGATCCCTGGCAAGTCGTCGTCACCAAGCGTGATAGCGCTGATTAGACTCCCACTTCCTAAACCGGTCATGCCCACGCTAAGCGAACTAGGTGTCGGGTTGAACCAGAAGCCATTGTCATCAGCTTTGGCTGACTAAGCTTGTCTAGTTTTAAAAAAGGTTCCGCCTGTTAGGGGGTATGCGAACCTAGTCCATCTCCCTGGTGCATGGGGTGGATGAGGTTACCTTAAATCAGCTAGTGATCTATAAGTGTGATTTGTATGTCAGAGTTGACTAGGATTTCTCGTGCTCGTGCCAAGCATGTGACAAAATACTGTTTGAGTAATAGGTCGAGTCTATGGGCCCGTAGAGTTAGAGCTAGGGCACGGTGCGCTGTGTGTATGGCGTAAATCGCGCAGTAACACATGTATGGTGTAGACTGCATGACGATTGAGTATCGATTACTCCACCTCAATTGATGGGGTTGCGTGCAACGTCATCAATTTGAATGGCGTGGTCTGCGCAATTTCCTTGAGAACCTTCGTCTTCTCGTTTCCTTTATTGTATTCAATGCTTGACAGCTAATGCTGAAGTGCTTGCTTGGCGAACCATCATGTCTATATAATGGCGTTTTCCAATCATTGTAGGCACTATCTTTCGTAGAGCTTATCTCCTGTAATGTTCTTGCTTGAAGAGAACACTTTAGGTTTTCCAAAGGCTAAAGGTGGGTCTCTGTTTTTGGAGTCTCCGAATGTTCTGACATTTGCATTGGTTAGGCACAAGGATAGTTGTTGTTATGCGTGGTCACCTGTTATGGGTGGGCAAGCAGTTGACATGCCGAGGTATCATAATTTTTTCTCATATTTCGGAGAAGTAGTACGGATTTCCTACCAAGGGAGATGCCTTGGTGTTACACCGTACAACTTTTGCCTTCGTGTGCTCAAATCCCATTGCTAACCAATGGTTGATCGAAGTGTTAGTCGATGTGCGATGTCTTCGGGTGTGGTATCTCTCAGTCACTCCTGGTATCGTGCATGTGAAAAATGGCCGTGCTTGATAGAACTAGGCGACCGTGACTGTGTCGTTGCTTGTGGCCATCCTCATCCTCTTTCTTCTAAGCTATTCGAGGAAGTCAGAAGGGGAGTGGGATGTCTCTTGAGGAAATCAGTAGCCCGTTGTAAGGTCTATAATGCTCTTGTACGATTGCATTCTAGGGTGATTTGACAGAGCAATTTGATTGTTAAGTCCTTTCAATCCCCTCTTATACTCCGTCTTTATTTTTGGAAGGGGTTGAGCGAATTTCGTTCGCTTATCTTTGTTGTCACTTGCAGATTGCTCGCATTGGAGGGTCTGCGAGTTTTCATCGGATTCTTCCCATAGTAGAATTGTCTAAGCGAGTTTCTTACTTCAGGTCACACTGTATCCAGACGCTTGCAACATTTTGTATCTGCCTCAAGGCGTTTGTAATATGTAGCCTTCTGTATCTGCCTCAAGGTGCTTGCTGTTATATCTTTCCAATAATCAATAGAGTTTTTTTTTCTCGTAATTCTTGTTTTATTTCATAAATGATTGCAAATTACCTAAGTATTTTAAGAACTAAAACTCAATATTGACTATGGAAAGAGAAACAAATAACTTAAAACTAATTAATTGTCGACGGAGAGAAACTGATCCCGACCTTGAAGTGAATTCGGGTTGCTCTCGATGATCATTTAGCGGATTGTCGAGGCATTACATAGGTTACTGAAAAGTAAACCTTGCAGAGGGACGGATCTCCGTGCCGACGGAATGTCGGGTGGGGGGGTGTTCATGCTTGCCTTGGTCTTTTCGACGCGCTGGGCAGAAGAACTTATTGTTTTAGTATCGCTCAAGAATGATGTCTCTGTTGTTGTCTGGCCTTGCAATGTGTCAGGCTGCTCTGCACGATGTAGCTTAATCTGGGAGCACTATATCTATTTCAGTGTGGCATAGTGGCAACCTTGTGCCGTAAGTTGGTCTCCACGTATTGTTTACTCGGAGTGGTTAGCATTATTATTAACACACTAAAGAAGGGTGGAGACCACCGCTTCCATCTGGTGGAGCCATGGCCTTCCCAGGATGAGATTGTAGGATGATGGTGTGTTTACCAACATGAAGTCCAGAAATAGGACCTTCCTAAGCTGTCGTTCTCTTGCTATAGTAGCTAACTTATCTTTTCAATGAGGAAGCACTTCTCCGCCGATTCTGATCAACGGGTGTTCTGAAGATCTCAGGTTTTTCTCCTTGAGGTCCATGCTACGGAATGTGTTGTAGAACAGAATGTTAGGCAAATTTCCTGTGTGATACCCTTGTGTGGGCGAACCTAAGGGGAGGGTGAGGGAGAAGCCCAATAGCCCATGGATCCTAAGAGGGTTGGCAAGCTACAAAGGGGAGATCATAGTCCTACATCGCCTGAGTGCGGGAGGGTGATGTACATATATATACGAGGTTGGATTTACAAAGAACTACGCGTTTTAAAGCCGTGAGGGCCTTGGGCCCAATGTGGACAATATAGTATTCTGTGGATCGGGTCATGATAGAATGGTATCAGAACCTGACCCAGCCGGGAGTGTGTCAACAAAGACGTTGGGCTCTTAAGGGGGTGGACTGTGATACCCTTGTGTGGGCGTTCCTGAGGGGGAGGGTGAGGGAGAAGCCCAAGAGCCCATGGATCCCAAGAGGGTTGGCAAGCTATAAATGGGAGATCATAGTCCCATATCGCCTACGTGCGGGAGGGGTATGTAATATATATGTATGAGGTTGGATCTACAAAGTACTATGCGTTTTAAAGTCGTGCTGGCATTGGGCCCAAAGCTGACAATATAGTACTCTGTGGATCGGGTTGTGACATCTTGTGTCAACTAGGGTTCTCTTTACTTCCCACCTTGCTATGGAGACCGAGATGACTAAGGCGTCGTCATGTGGCGCTCGGACTCCTTCGAGTCCTTGTCCGTAAAGGTCAAGATGGGAATGGGGCTCTGAATCCTTGAGTGACAGATGTGTCTGTCCTTATTCGCTGGTTGTGTTCGCATGTCCAGTAGAGTCCGCTTGCGGGACTTGTATGACTGGCTTTCATTTGGTCGGACTCCATGAAGGATGTATATTATCCTTGGAGTCTCCTTCTCTATTCTTTTAATTGACTCCCTATGTCTTTTGTTTGTTCTGTTTGCTTCTCAGACTACAGGAACTCTTTCAGTTTGCCTCTGCGAATCCAGTACTCAACTTCATACCTTAGACTCTTACAGTCATTGGTGTCGTGGCCGCCCTCCTTGTGGTATGCGCAGTACTTGCCATTGTCACACTTGGCTGGGTCTCTACGTGTCTTTGGAGGCCACTTCAGTTCCTCCCAGCTTTTCATTGAGTTTAGTACGTCTGACAGGTTAGCATTTAGGGGTGTCACCGCACTGGATCCAACATAGTTGGACAATTTCTCCGGCCAGAACCGACCAGATTTCGGCTTGTTGTCGCTACGCTTCCTTTTGCTCCGTTCCTTATCCTCGCGTCTCATTCCCTTCTTCTTGTCCCTGGGAGCGGATGACTTTTTCTCACCTTCGACTTCCCTTTTAACGGTCCTCGACTCTTCCAGGGTGATGTGTCTTTGGACGCTCTCGAGGAGCCCCGCCATGTTCAGAAGGGGGCTCCAGGGTGAAGTCTTCATAGAGCTTTTTCTCTTTGAGTCCCGCAGTGAAGGCCATCATGGCTGTATCGTCGCTACACCCGTCGATGATGGTCAACTTGTTGTTGAAGCACGTGACATACTCTTGGAGTGTCTCGTTGGACCTCTACTTCAGAGAGAGTATGTAGTGCGGGCCTTTTCGAAAACGTTGGCTCCCGATATAACGTGTCAGGAATTCATTTGCTAGCTTTTTGAAGGAGTCGATGGACTTCAATGGAAGGCTGTAAAACCACGTCAGTGCTGAGCTTTTCAGACTAGTGGGAAAGGTTTTTCACATGACAGATTCAAATCCTTCTCTAAGAGCCATTACGTCTTGGTAATGGCGCAGGTGGTCGAAAGGATCGGTGGTTCCGTCGTAGGAGTCAAACTTCGGGGGGGGGGGGGGTGAACTTCCTCGGAAGGGCTACATTCATGATCTGGTCTACAAATGGTGTTAAGGAGAAGCTGTACAGTATGTCCGAATCGTGCGCCCCTCTGCGGAGGGGATTTCTTGGGCCGAGCCTCTCTGTCCTTGCGGCAAGCTCAACGTTAGCTGCGCAGCCTCCCCTAGTCCAATGAAAACTAGCGGGGGCTTGGATTTCTTGTGTTTGCTCCCTATCATCTTTTGGAGGCGGAGGTTCGTGCTGCTCCTGGTCTCCATTAGCGGCTGGTTGATTCTGTCGCGTGAGAGCCTCAATCTCCTTGGTGATCCGCTATATTTGAGATGCCAGCTTATCGATTCTGGGATTCGTCGTTGCTGCCGTCGGCACGGGAGCGTGAGTCGGCTGCCTGTGCAAGACATGAGCTGCTGAAGGAGGTGGTATAGGGACAACCTGAGCGTTCGACGTGTCGCCCTGTTTTCTGTTATTGT
Organism: Berberis vulgaris; assembly: GCA_963556465.1. NCBI lineage: Eukaryota > Viridiplantae > Streptophyta > Magnoliopsida > Ranunculales > Berberidaceae > Berberis > Berberis vulgaris. Next base: position 78,917,598 of record OY747125.1, on the reverse strand, counting down.
GTGACTTTGTGGTCACCATCTCTCTGTGTTTTGAAAGGAGACGACGCTTAGCGTAAACTTAAGAACTTTTTCGTCCCCACGGATGGCGCCAAACTGATGCAGTCATTTTTCACCCCCTGCTGACCTGCACAAGTAACACACGTGAGCCACAGACCATCGTTGTGGTGGTCGATGACACTCCGATGCTAAAGTCAGACAGGGATTTGAGGAAGGTGTAATGATGTAACAGAGAATTTGTAGCGTACCTTAGATTACCAACCTCATGTCTTATTTATAGTGCAAGGAGTCATGGTTCTACGAGGCCATTGTAGGCGTAGTTTAAGAAGGAGATCTTCGTGGAGATCCTTCTCTAATTAGGAGTCGTGTTGCTGGAGGGAAGTTCCATGTTCGCCTTGTGCTCCTAAATATTCGGGAGATAGTTTCAATCCAAGAGAAATCCATGGAAGGGAGTTTCAATGTGTGGAATGTACTCTAGTATTTGCTTCCTGGTTGGAAGTAGAGAGCAGCTGTAGTTGCTCGTTTGAAACCGATTCTCGAGATACTTGCCTTAGTGGGACTTATGGGTATTGAGGATAGCCATGAGACGTGTGGGCCTAGCATGCTGTGAGAGTTCGGGTCTGCCTGACGGTCAGAATTGAGCGGGCTAAGAACCGCTTGGGCCTGTTCAGTGTTGGGTTGATGGTAGGGCCCGTATTTCCTAGAGATTATTATTATTATTATTATTATTATTATTATTATTATTATTATTATTATTATTATTATTATTGTAATACTTCTGTTGTGCTAAGAAACATAGATTCTCTAAGAAATGAGCTATTTTATTTTGACACATTTGGGATACGTATTGGATACCTCTAATAGGTATCCTTCTGAATTACATGAAATCCTAAATCCTAATTCCTTGGACCTATTTGATGATACATTAAATAAAGCTCAAATCATAACCGTATATATGGCAAACATCATCTATCACGACGACTAGGTACTTCAGTTCAAACCCGACTCGCGAAGCCCGAAAAGGCAGGTCCAGTCATTTAGGCCCAAAAGAGCCCTTTAGAGCAGATTGTAGATAGAGGCCCAAATCCAGGCAGAACAGATCTCTCCCTTAAAGAAGAGATACTTTATGAAGGAGTCAAGTCATGGTGGGAATCACTCCACGAAGGACGTATCTCAATGAAAGAGGAAATTGTTACAAAGAATGTCTTCCCTCATCACGCCCTACATGCTTTAGTCACACAGAAAATTAATAACACGCATTATATAAGGTAACGACATCATTCGACAAAGGTATGTAATTTTAACTGAACTTTATCCAAATTAAGCTCTCTCCTACAGATTTACTGACTTAAGCATCGGAGTGCTTTCGACCACAAAAAATGTAATCTTTGGCTATCTAACCTTGTTTTGCAGGCCATGATACCGGATTTGGATGCACCAGTTTGGCGCCGTATTTGGGGAGCGACAATTTCCTTTTATAAAAGAGAGTTTATAGTTGGTAATTTCCTTAGCGCAAATTAGTAATAGAAAAACTTAGTGCAAATGGAACAAACAACAAATTCTCAGCCCAACAATCAAAGTAATCCTTACGCTAGTGAAGCTGAATTACCATTAAGGCATGCTTCAAATCCAACATTGACAGAATCAATCTTGCAAGTTAATTTAATATCACTACGTGGAATGGTGGCCCAACCATCTAAAAATCGGTCTAGACAGGTGGCCTAATAGGTGGGTTTTTGAATTTTTTTTTTTAATTTTCAGTTTAAAAAAATAAAAAATTGGCTTTGTTTTTATTTTTATTTTTATTTTTTATATACATTTTGCATATGTATCTTGGAATTGAATTATAAGTAATTTATATGCTATTATGCTTAACTTTTATAAATTATAATAAATAAATAAACAAACTTTGAAGGCAGTGAACTACAAGGAGATGGCTCCCAAAGTAATGTAATTCATCCACAAGTTCCATTGATCCCAACGTGCTTTACGAGTTGGCCAGACCGCCATTCTCAGACGCACTCATGAAGACCCCTCTGCCAAAAAAGTTCACTCCTCCAAAGTTTGAAACATATGATGGCACTACTGATCCGACACACCATCTGCAACATTTCCACCACATGATGACAAAGAAAGAAACCACGAAGTCCATTTTGTGTCGAACATTTCCGACCAGCCTCATGTCCACAACGATGAGTTGGTTCAACAATGTATCTTCCAAGTCGATAGATTCCTTCCATGCATTAGCCACTGCCTTCATCACAAGGTTTATTGGAAGCTAGTGAATCAGAAAGGGCCACATTATTTAGTCCACATCGAGCAGAAGCCTGAAGAAACTATCAAGGAATATGTTACTCGTTTTACTGATGAGTTAACCATGATTAACGGATGCCGAGATGACATGACCATAGCCACTTTCACTTTCGGATTAAAAAATGGTCGTTTTACAACTTTCTGAACCTGGATCCCCCGAAAAAGATGGCAACCTTATTAAAGACTGCTCCGAAGTACATCACACTTGAGGAAATGTTGGCTGCTAAGAAAAAGAGCGAATTTGAGAAGAGATCCTTCCCAACAAATCGGGAGAGATGAAAGGAGAGACGACGAGATGACATGCCACGAGAAGAAAATGGCTAGTCGAAAAGGCATCGGACCAGTGGCAGGTCCGAATTCAGCAAACAAGAATCTGGAAAGCTGCAATGCGGAAGACCCATACATGAACGATCAACGCATGCGGTCAACACTAGGGGTGGGAAAATGGGTTGAGGAATCGCGAATTCAAACCGAATTGGACCGTTTTGTTCCAAACGGTCTGGTTTTTAAATTTGTAATTTTAGATACAGTCCGGTTCCAACCCGTTTCAAATGACATTATACAGAAAAATAGTAAACAAACAGATTGGTCGTTCTCTCTTTCTCTGCCGTCTCCACTCTCCACCAGATCTTCATCTGCAGATTTCACCTTTAGCAAACGAACAGATCTGCCGTTTTCGAGTTAATTAGATTGCACGAGACACTTAAGCTTGTGCTTCTTATTTTCAAGCTCTGGTAGGTTAAGCAAATCGATATCGTTTGGAACAAGAACACTACCTGCTGTAAACAGCGGCTGTAACTGATTTTAGTGTTTTATTTCAATGCAGTGCTTTAGATTGGAAAGTACCAACTACATTTATCTATGGCATTCAAGATTGGATTGATTATCGAGGTGCTCAGGAAGCTCAGAAGGATATGAAGGTCCCGTGTGAGATCATAAGGGTTCCTCGGGTCACTTCCTTGCTATTTCTTTCGCTCTTGCTTACACACACATGCTTTGGAGGGCAGGCACGGAGCCACGTAGGGGCAAGTGGGGGTACTTGCCCCTACTGACTCTTTTGAAAAAAAACAATAATTTTTTTTGGCGCCCATTATTTTTTTTTAAATTTATAAAAAATATATTTATTTTTTGCGCCTAAATTTAAATACAATTTTAATTTGCCCAACCCCTCAATAGTTCAAATTCCCCAAATCTCTCCAATAATCTATCATTATCACTTCTCCAGGAATGGAGCTTCAAAAGTATAGTGAAATTCACTGTGTTCGTCTTCACAAGATGAGAAATCTTCTTGAGTACTCCCTCATCGCTCAGACATAAAAATCTCGTGTTCTTGGTAAACCCCCAAATTTCAATTTTTTGGTGTCGGTGATTGGAGTATTGGTGGAGGTCATTCATTCCCCTTCTGCTTCGTGTCCACCGTCCCAACGAGCTTCGCATTGAACGCAGTTCCAACTTCCGGGAAAGCAGTGATCTACCACCTCCAACCAAAAATAAGGATGACAATGAGTTATCAGATCCAATCTCTAAGAAAAATCATATAGAGGTTGACCTATCAAGTCTTCTAATAGATCTTGGCTTAATACTTCGTATTTCTTATTACCATTTGAATGATTAAGAGATTGTTAGAAGAGTTTATTTGCAAAAGGGTCATTGTCAGCCGATGAACTACACATTTTCACAGAAAAAAAGAGGTGCGCTACGACATTTTAATGTAGCTTGGTTCACTAAGTATAAGAGTTGGCTAGAGTATAGCAAAACAAATGATGTCGCCATTTGTTTTCATTGCTATCTTTTTAGAAGTGTCGGTAAGCAAAGGGATGGTAATTGTTCTGTTGTTGAAGTAATTTTTAAAAAAATAAAAAAATCTTGAAACTCATGTAGGAAAGCCTAATAGTTTGCACACTCAAGCTTATATGAAGAGTCAAAGTTTAATAAATCAAAACTTCATATCCAATCATTTTATTCCCAAGCAATCTAATCGGCTTATGTTGATTGCAGTTGGTTTTTTACATAGTTATTCATGTATTGTTTAAATTAAAAAAATTATGGTAAAGTAACTAATTATTATATTATCTTTAATTAGTTATGACTCATCACTTTGCCCCCCTTAAATAAAAATCTTGGCTCCGTCACTGTTGGAGGACAATCTCTGTTGTTTAATTATTTATCACCAATATCAGCACTGGTGAAATGAATCGATTGCGCCGTTGCAGCTCTGGATGCATTTATACAAAGCAAACAATATAAGCAATCGACATAAAAAAGGTATAGTAACTGTCTTCTGTTTCATGACAAGGTTTAGCTAAATTGTAACAATTGATATAGTTTCTAATCTACTTTCTGTCCGTTTTATGTTGATGCAGATGAGTTAGTTTGTGTTATTCTCAAAATTGTCTACAACAATTGCCCAAAATGCTCACTTATCAAGTTTCCCATGGAAGTTTGCGAGTTATTTAAGGTTTCCAAACTCTGGATGATGCCTTATTTCATTGATTTTGATATGAAAGGGCCTAAGGTGTTCAAACTCTGCAATAGATACAACTCAATGCCAGTTACCAATTACCTAATAGTGTTCATTGTGTGCGTTATACATTTTAATTATCAAAATAATATCTTTTTTTTTCCTTGGTTAAAATTTTTCTGTCATGGTATAATCAATAAAAGTTGGTTTATCTTTTTCTTATCCTAATCTTGGACATTGTTCAACTATTGTCGTGATCATTGTACAATGAGAATCAAATAAATTAAAATCCCTTTCCTTCCTCAGTTAAAATTTCTCTTTGCTGTGAATTTCAATGAAGTTGTTTACCATATTCTTTTCTTTGTTGAATGTTCCTTCAATTCTCTATTTAATATTATGAATAAAACAACAATGGGAAAAGCCTATGTTGTCAAGTTCATCATCTTATGAATATATTCTAATTGATTTCTCAAAAGACTTGGCCAGACACTAAAACGCCATGGATGTCTATTTTGCATTTGCAGTAGTAGTGAAAACTCTGAAGATGGAGTCAGCTTTAAATGGTGCAATTCAGTTTTGGTGAATCATGTCAGTGTGGTGATCAGACATACTATGTAGCCTAATTGCAGTTTGTCTCATTGTGCGAGTTTTTTTTACAAGTTAATTCCCCAGAGGCCACCTGCAATTTCTCTTCTCTTTGAGATTGAGATTTTGGAATGTCTTTGGGACTCTGAAGCAACACCCAAGAAAGAAATCAGAGAATATGCTTAAATGGATTGTGAGCTCTCTCCTAAGGTGTTGCAATTTATTTCTGGATTTTTAACAAAAAGAATTTATATAGTTCTATATTCAGTTTAAGTACAACTTTGCAGATAAGTTACTAGGTTTTTACATTTGCAGATAGTGTGTTCTGTCTTCACATTTACAGACATTCACATTATGATGTTTGCCCAGTTACAAGGTTTCAAAGCTCTAATTTGTAGAAGAAGGGACTCAAGATGTTCCATATATTTATAGAGCTAAAAAAATATAGAGTTCATTGTTCAATATGAGTTGCAAATTAATTATATATTTTCTTTTTGCCTCAGTCAGAGATCATATTTATTGTACTTGTATCACCAAATTCTCCTTTTGTCATGAATAGTTTTCCCTATTGGTTTGAATCTGCTCAGTTTATTGAGTAGTTCTGTCAATAATCCTCCTCTAGTAGCTGTCTTCTTTTTGCACGAAACTTACATTGTATCTTGAACAAGTACAAAATGAAAAATAAAATGATGTGTAATTTGGAACCGCAGGAACCGGACTGTTTCAAATGGTTCGAGTTAATGTTCAAAATGAGGGAATCCGGACCGGATCCGTTAAATTTAAACGGTTCGAGTTAGGGTCCTCAAATTTTGGAACTGATCTAGACCGTGCCCACCTCTAGTCAAAACGACATACAAACCGTTCACGGCTTTAAAAACCAGCTGAGCAAACGTCCTGAAGTCCATGGCAAAGTGGTAAGACAACAAATGACTACTCAAGTTGAGAGAAGATCCATATGAACAAGATAAGATCAAGTATTGCTCTTACCACAAGGATCACGGACATGACACCGAAGACTGCTACAATTTGAATGACAAAATCGAGTAATGGATTCAGAGAAGATGACTCAAAGAATTTGTTGGGCTGAAAGACAAGTAGTCTAAAGGGAAAGAGAAGGCAGACGCTACCACAAGATCAAATAAGCAGCCAAGAGAGCTGATATACATCTTATACGGCGTAACTAGAAAGAAAGAACGCTAACCGATCAATCCGGGACGTACAGACAAAGATCCGATACCCGAAGATTTCCGTACAATGCATCTGCATGACTCAACGAGGATGCAAAGGGAGATTATTTCCCTCATAACAACGCCCTAGTGATTTCAGTATTGATAGCCAAGTGGGAGATCAAAAGAGTAGTGTCGACGGGCAGCTCAACTAACCATCTGTACCTGACGGCATTCCGCAAGATGCAATTCAGCAAAGAAATACTTACACCCAACGATCTGTCAATGGTGGGTTTCAGCGAAGAACATTGCCGCCCCCTCGAAATGATCTGATTACTAGTCAAAGCAGGAGAACCGGGTAGACAATGAGTCCTATTAACAGACTTCCTTGTTGTCGACGTTCCATCCGCATACAACATACTTTTCGGACGACATTGGATACACGAGATGGGTGCAGTATCTTCTACCATGCATTAAGTCTGAAGTATCACAGTGACAACGACATAGGGGTCATCAAAGGAGATCAACCAGTTGTATGCAAATGCCACTACGCAACAATGAAGGCCTCGAACAGATAGCACTCACCGTCACGACTAGAGGAACCACTGCAGCAACTTGGTCAAACGTATTCCGACCTCCCAGAGCACAATGCCGCACCAATCAGTTCAAGAGGTCGACCAAATCTGGACAACCAGAAGAAGAAACAACACCAGTCCATCTAGATGGTGAATAGAGAGGAAATACAGTTCGGATTGGCACAAAAATTTACCAAAACTAATTGAGAAACTGATCCAACTGTTGAAAGATAATCAGAATGTCTTTACCTGGACAATGAAAGACATGGTAGGCATCGACCCCTTCGTCATTACTCACAGACTGCAAGTCAATCCGGACAAAAGCCAGTCCGACAAAAAAGAATGCTAGTTGCCCCAAAACACAACCAAGTAGTAAACAAAAAGGTGCATCATCTAATGAATGTAGGGATGATCAAGGAATCTCATTACTGGGACTGGCTAGCCAATACGGTTTTGGTCAAGAAAAAGAATGACATGTGGAGGGTATGTGTAGACTACATGGATCTGAACAAGGCCTGCCCAAAAGACAGTTTCCCACTCCCACGAATAGATCAAATTGTGGACGCCGCAATCGGACACGAGCTCCAAAGCTTCATGGATGCATACTTTGGCTACAACCAGATACAAATGCGTCCACCCGACTAGGAAAAAACATATTTCACAACAGAAAGAGGTACGTACTGCTACTGAGTGATGCCATACGGACTAAAGAATACGGGAGCCATGTACCAACGTCTTGTAAATAGAATGTTCAAAGATCAGATAGGCAAGACCATGAAGGTGTACATTGATGATATGCTAAACAAGTGCCTACACAAAAAAACCACATCAAAGACCTCGAACAAGCCTTCTCTCAGCTTCGAAGATACAAAATGAAGTTGAATCCATAAAAATGTACATTCGGAGTAGAATCAGGGAAACTCCTTGGATACATGATCAATCAGAGAGGAATTGAAGCTGATCTGAAACAAATACAAGCGCTCCTCAACATGCAGTCGCCAACTAACATCAATGGTGTGCAAAACCTTAGTGGTAGAATAACAACTTTGAACATATTCATTTCCAAATCATTAGATGAATGTCTTCCCTTCTTCAAATTTTGAAAGGGTACAAAACATTCAAGTAAGTGGAGAATGTGAAAAAGATTTCCAAAGCTTGAAGGCGTACAAGGGAAGTACGGAACTGCTATCAAAGCAAAACACATGAGAAACATTGTACTTATACCTATCAGTGTTCGAACATGCAGTCAGCCCAACACTAATACGAATGGAAAAGGGCGCACAGAAGCCAGTCTACTACGTGAGCAAGACATTTGCAAACACAAAAATTAACTACCCGACTTTGTAGAAACTGGCACTCACCCTACTGTATCCTCAAGAAAGTTACTACCATACTTCCAAGCTCATCCCATCATTGTCATGACCAGTGTAGTCAAAGCGAAGAAAAACGACCGTTTTTGCCTTTTTTGTTCAAGTGTGAAGCGACCGAAGCGTTCGCTTGATTAACCAAAAGTGAATCCAAAGCTCTCCCAAAATTTTCAGATTTTTTTCTTATTCTCTTCCCTGTTACATACTAATTTGTGCGGACAAATGAAAGAAAAGAAATAGGGAAATAAAAGGAGGATAAATGAAGAATATATGAGGAGAATTTGGGTGGAGAAAGTGCCGGCAAAACTCGAATGTAGTTGAAGCAGAACGGAACAGAACACGCAGGGGAGAAATGAAGAAGAAAAAGGAAGAAAGGGAATTTGTTTTAAAACTTGGGTGGCTATTCGTACTACTACAGTTCTGGGGGCACTCCACCTCAGAAATTTCAGAAAATAATCTTAAAAAAATGAAATTTAAAATCAAATAAATTGAACACATTGCACTTAATCCAAAAATTCCAAAATTAAGTAAACTGGTATATGAAAAATATTTTCATTTTTATATAATATTAATTTTTTTAGAGTCGCTTTACTTGCGTAAAGCCATCGCTTTTGCTTAAAGCCAAGCCATGGAAAATCACTTCACCTTGATTCACCGCTTTGACTACCTTGGTCATGATCGAACAACCACTTCGACTGATGCTGCACAAACCAGAACTATCTGGAAGAATGGTGAAGTGGGCAATTGAACTCGGGCATCTCGACATCAGTTATGGTCCTAAAACTGCCATTAAAATTCAAGCATTAGCAGACTTCATTATTGAATTCACGGGCATCAACGAACATTGACCAAACAACAATCAAGAGGAAGAGCACACTGAACGAACTGTTCACGAATGGATCCTGCGCTGCAACGAAGCATCCAACGAAAAGGAGAGTGGAGTAGGAATAATCTTGTACAACTCGGAACGCATAATGTTGGAAAAGGCGATAAAATTCAGTTTCAAAGCCTCAAACAACGAAGCTGAGTATGAAGTAGTGATAGCCGGATTACAATTGGTCAAACACTTAGGAGTGAGAGAAATCAGTGTCTTCATTGACTCTAAACTAGTGGTCAATCAGTCGAAAAACAAATTCCAAGTCAAAGATGCTTGGATGAAAGCCTACCACCAAAAGACAAATGAGTTGATCCCAAGCTTCCAAGTTGCAACGGTTAAACGACGCGCAAGAGCAGAAAACAATAGAGATGATAAATTAGCCATAGAGGCATCACAAGCTGAAAAAACTGATAGTCCACTCGTCACAGTACAAAAGAGCTCAATACTGGAAAACTAAGTGCAGGAAACATGTACAACGGGTCAGGAGAGCAACTGGATGACTCCAATCCTGACTTACATACAGAGTGGAACATATAGGCCCGTAAACTACGAAATAGAGCAGCACGGTACATGCTGATTAACGACAATCTCTGATGAAGATCTGCTGACCACTGCTAAGATGCCTTTCACCCGACGACGCCGACTACGTTTTATGAGAAATTCACTTCGGCATATGCGGGAACCACCCAGGAGGAATAACATTAGCCTATAAAGCCTTAACATTGGGTTACAACTAGCCGACAATGCAAGTGGATGCAAACAAACTTGTTCGTACCTGTGATAAATGTCAAAGATTCGCCCCATATACTCACATTCCAGGCCAAAACCAAATCTCGATGAGCAGCCCGTGGCCATTCATACAATGGGAAGTGGACATTGTGGGACCACTTCCAGCGGCTGACAGAAAAAAATTCCTCTTCGTAGTGGTGGATTACTTCACCAAATTGGTCGAAGTAGAGCTGCTAGCAAATATTTGAAAATCTTAAATCAAAAACTTTATTTGGAAGGATATCATATGCAGATTTGGAATCCCAAGAGTAATTGTCACTGACAATGGGAAGCAATTTGAATGCAAGAAAGTTAAAAAGTTGTGCGAGAACCTAAGTATCAAACACCACTTCTCAGCACATGCCCACCATTTGCAAACAGACAAGCAAAGGTGAACAACAGAACAATCCTGGAAGCGATAAAAAAAGCTCAAAGCATCGAAAGGATTGTGGGTGTCCAGATTGTTTGGTATCTTGGCCTACAGAACAACGAAGAGAACTTCGACTGGAAAAACACCATTTGCCCTTGCATATAGATTTGAAGCAATGGTACCAGTTGAAATTGGCATTCCAACATTTAGAATCGAAGAGTTCCGAACATAAGATAACCATGAAGCACTACAAGTTGGATTAGACCTTCTCGATGAGAAACGAGAAAAAGCTTCGATCAAAGCAACATCTTACCAACAACGGATGGAAGTTACTACAATAAAAAAGTAAAGCCCTGTACATTCAACATCGGTGACTGGGTGCTCAGAAAAATCCAACTCAATATAAAAGAGCTAGGCGAGGGTAAACTAAATTCAAACTGGGAAGGACCATAGAAAGTGGTGAAAATCAATAGACCGGGAACATACTGGTTGGAAGACTCGAAAGGCGAACAATTACCACGATCATGAAATGTCGAACATTTGAAATTTTTTTATCAATAAGACTTCCAAATTCCAAGAACCCTTCGTCTCGTGCTCAAATAATCTAATCCAGACAGGACATCAAAGTTAGACGAGATATATACTCAAAATATTTTCGATCCGATTATAACGATGTATCATGAGGCAAGGGAATCAGGACAAATAAGTCAGATGTACCCTGAAAACTTCTGGTTTGATCAACCATGAAACAGACTTATAAAAGGTCTGGACGAATAAGTTAGACCTAATCATAAATCTTCTGGCCCGACTAACATGTCGGACAATGAAGTATACTTATAAAAGTCTGGACGTATAAGTCAAACTTACTCGTAAGTCTTCTGGCCTGACTAATATGTCAATCCACGAAGTGTATTTATAAAAGGCCTGGACGAATAAGTCAAACCTAATCAAAAACCTTTTGGCCTGACTAATATGTCGGATCATGAAGGTATACTTGTAAAAGTCTGGACGTATAAGTTAGACTTACTCGTAAGGCTTCTGGCCCGACTAACATGTCGGACCACGAAGTATACTTTTAATAGTCTGGACGTATAAGTTAGGCTTATTCATAAGTCTTCTGGCCCGACTAACACGTCGGACCACGAAGTGTAATTATAAAAGGCCTGGACGAATAAGTCAGACCTAATCATAAACCTTCTGGCCCAACTAACATGTTAGACCACGAAATATATTTGTAAAAGCCTGGACGTATAAGTCAAACTTACTTGTAAGGCTTTTGACTCAACTAACACGTCGAACCATGAAGTATACTTATTATAAGTCTGGACGTATAAGTCAGACTTACTCGTAAGGCTTCTAGCCTAACTAACATGTCGAACCACGAAGTGTACTTATAAAGGTCTAGACAAATAAGTCAGACCTAATCATAAATCTTCAGACCAGACTAATATGTCAGACCACGAAGGGTACTTATAAAATGTTTTGACATATACGAAGTTAGAAAATGATCACTACGAAAAAAACAAAGAAACAATACAAGTATAGACAAAAAGAGATTTTCATTATCTTTCTACTTTGTTATATCAGAATAGGAAGATACATGGATTGGAGAGGGATCAGTAGAAGCATTCAATGCATCACTTGAAGAGACACTCGGAGGAGGTTGAACATTAATGTCAGCAACATTGTTAGCAGAAGGAGACAATGTCTTATCTCCAGAAAGAGTCGCAGACTTCTCTTCAGTAACAAGGGCAGATAATGGCGCAGGTTCGGACAGAAGAAGAGACGATTGTTCTTCATCAACCGGATCATTAGGCGGATCCAGAACAAATTCCTCATTGTCAGCGTATTCAAAGATGTGGTTAACCAGACCACGATATCTCGTAAGATCGAGACCCTCATCCGACTCCATAAAATCGATGAGGTCAATTTTATCATCAACGACCCTTTTCCAGTCCGCCGCTTTTGCAATCTTCAATCTATCTATGACTGTTGCAAACTCATTCTTGGTTGATGCAAGTTCTTTTTCAACAGTGGTGAGCCTCGCAAAAGCATTCGACTTAACAATAGCAAACTCAGCAGTTAACTTCACCGCTTATTCCTCAACAACGTTAGACAGACAGATTGCTCAGTAGCAGAACACATGGCTTTGTCACGATCGACCTTCACATCGGAAAAATCCTTCTCAACAACATCCAGCCGATCAGAAAGTTTATTCAATTCCTTCTCCGAGGTTTCAAGTTTAGCAGCAAACTTGTACAGGACAACCTATACTTCTTGCAATGAAGCCTGAACTATCTCAGCAGCCTTCTCCTGCACCGCACACTGCGACTTCAGCACAGCAAACTGACAAAGAACGTGGGAAAACACCAATGCCTGCCCTGCCATCTTCCTTTCCATGAAGGCCACCTGATCACGCATAGCCTTGTAATCTGACCCCATCATCCCAACATAAATGAGGTGATTCATCCCTTCTATTATCTACTTTAGACCTTGGTCGAGGTGAGTTCTAGATTGATGCACGTGCATTGGAACCCTCTCAACCAACTGCCTATGCCACTCGAAAATAAGATTAATGGCACTATTCTGCACGTCCATCTCTGTAAACCAGCTGAACTTCTCATCTAATTTAATATGGATGTCTTAAGGATTGGGTTCCTTCCAACCAATTTGTGGATGAAGGATTCGAGGATCATGAAGGACTGAAGCTCTGCCCCCTAGTAGCCGGATGGATGGTCGAAACGACAGTGATGATAAAAGTACCATTCTTGCCATTTTTTAAAGGCATCAGTGGCAGGAGAAGGACGAACAATAGGAGAAACATGCAACTCTACTGTGTCAGTAACATGATTAGGAGAAAGAGGAGGATGAGACTTAGAACTCTGACCACGGTTAACATCCTCCTCATCGTACATTGGGTTGTACTCAAAGTCAGCTATGGTCTTCGTTCTAGTTGGATCACGAGATCGCTCCATAGCAAGCTGAAACATCTTATTATTGAAGACATGAGGGTCATCATCAGACCACTTGGAAAAATCAAGCAAGGTATGAGTACATATGAGGTCCATCTCATGCTCGTCCAACGGACGAGACACCTTTTTTTTATCCTCTCTAGAGTTTGATTTATCTCTTCAACCTCTCGAGCAGCAAGTTAAGCCTCATCTTCATCACCTCTCGAGCAGCAAGTTTGATGCGATCGTTCCCTGAATAACACCATGAACAGAACCAACAAACCGCTTCTTGTTTGGGGCACAGCCAGGGCTAATCGCCAGTTGCTTCGACGAGCTGGCAGGCCTACGAAATTTCCTTTTTCTAGTGGTCGAGCCAGCACCAGCAGCAGCAGGAGCATTGAAATTCGTAACCCTCCTAGCAGAGCTCACTTTCCCATCAATGTTAGCATCACTAACGCTAACAGGAGCAACACGCTTCTCCCCTCACCAAAAATGACGACATTGCCAACACGAGCAATAATGACTTCAACAGCTCGAGCTTCAATAAATGTCACACGCTCCACCTCATTCATAGTGTACAAGCCACTGCGCTTGACAAAATCCGTAGCAAGGAAAACATCCACAACGAATCGATGAAGCTTTAGAAATTGATCACGAATCGCCTGCTCCTTTGTAGTAACCAGAATCAATGGACACATAAAACCAATACCTCAACCAACCCTGTAGTCATCCCTAAGTTTCACAAAATAGGCAGAAGAATGGATAAAACAAGTAGGATTAGTGCTTACAATGAGCCCCACCACAGAGTGCAAAATCTTGGTATTAAGAGGAATTCGATAGAGAATGGCTCTCACCACGGTCGAAACCATCACTCTCCAGCCGTTGGGACCCATTTGAGCAAGAGTAATGCCCAAAAAGTCTAAATACTCTCAAAAGATCTCTGGGGCCGAAAGCCTAAGACGTGACTGGAACATGCTAGGGTACAACGTAATGTGGCCAGGCCTTGGAAGATAAGGACTGTTTTCATTCCTAGGAAAGATAATCTGAAAGTCAGACATTAGTGAGAATTCATAGCGAACATTATTCAAAGTCGCCCATGACGCCTTCTTGGGCAAGAGGAATGCCTTGCAAGTTTCAAGCGTCTCACCACTTAGCATCCTGACAACAGACATGAGAAAGGAGTCGTGCAAAGAAGAAAACAAAGAAGGTGAGAAAAGTAAACTTTGATAATTTAGATAGCGTAAAGAAAGAAACACAAATCTCACACCCCCTTTTTGTAGGGTTGAGCAATGAAAATGCTTTTGTTTATCCCTTAACCTCTCTCACTCTAGATGCCACCGGCTGGGTTCGACCTTGTGACCTAGTGATACCATCCAACACTGCTCAACGATTGAACCATCATACATTTGGCGAGCAACGAAAAGACTACTAATGGGAAGAAGTGCGAGATATGATGGCTACACGAAATCCCAAAAATTGCGTCGAAATGAACAGTCGAACGAGACATCAAAATAGAAACCGTATCGATAGCTGTTATCAGCTTTAAGCGCTGCAATGATGAAGTCAAAAATCCAACCACCATAAAGTTAGTGGCCACATACGCATGCCCACTAAGGGGGTGAGTAGCTGATGATACATCAAATAAGGCTTAAATCACGATCGTACACGTGGAAAATGTCATCTATCACGAGGACCATGTACTTCAATTTTGGCTCAACCCGACCCGTGAAGCCTGAAAAGGCAGGTCCAATCATATAGGCCCAAAAGGGCCCTTTAGAGCAGATCGTAATTAGAGGCTCGAATCCAGGCCCAACAAATCTCTCCCTCAAAGAAGAGAAACATTATGAATGAGATGAATCATGGTGAGAATCTCTTTCTCATGGACCTATCTCAATGTAAGAGGATACTGTTATAAAGAACGTCTCCCTTCACCATGCCCTACATGCTTAAGTCACACATAGAATTAATAACTGACATTATATAAGGTAAAGGCAACATTCGACAAAGGTACGCAATTTTAACTGAACTCTGTCCAGATTAAGCAAGCTAACTACTAAACTGAATAAATCAAATATGGCATAAGAAGTAAATCTTGGAAATTTGGGATTATTATGAATGGGAAACTCCCTATGTCGATCCATCATATTTCCACCCTTAGCATCCCACACCACACCACACCCCCCCCCCCCCCCCCCCCCCCGCCCAAAAAAAAATTGATGGCAAAGTGGAGCAAACTAGTAGAATTTTCTTTGTAAATACTAAAACAATTGTGCCATATAGGATTAGGTGAAACGTCTACAAGTTGAGTATGCACGGAGAGATATGGGCAGTGCTATTGCGAAATGATAAATTGTAAGGCACAATACATCAGAGTTGGAGATATTAATATATCTGAAAGGCAAGGGAACAATATCACTTGGTGCACGAATGTAGACAATCCAGACTCTATCCGAAAGTAAGAAGCGTAGCCAAACAATGCATATTGTAGTAACTAGGATGGCTTTGCATTTTGCTTTAGCTGACAAACAAGCAACAATGGACTGTTTTTTGCTATGCCAAGACATAACAAAGTCACCAAAAATATTCAAAACTACATGGTTGACTTTTGGTCATTTATGTACTCATCCCAGTAACCATGTATGAAGGCTTGGAATTCTAAGGGTGAAGTGGATTGGTAGAACAAACTCTGCAAAAGTGTGCCTTGTAGGTAAAAATGAATTATAGCACACCAACACAATGATTAGTGGCTGGAGACAACATAAACTGTAGCTTGTAATATAGACTGCATAGACATGGTCTTTGGTTTAGTAGAAATTTTCAAATGAGACCTAGAATCTGCCAGTAAAAAATAGGGCCAAGATAGGAGTTGCCAGATGAGGGGAGGTTAGGACTTGAGAGTTTGATAGGGGTGTCAACCATTTGGGTGTGTTGAGAGAAATCAACACCAACTTGGTGTTGGATCATTCTAGAGAAATTGATAAGATCAAAAAGAGAATAAATCAAAGGATTTCTCTAGAAGAATGGAGAAGAAGATGATGAAGGTAAAAGTTTGTGGGTGTCTAGAAAATTCTCCAACGATCCTCCACCTCCCTGGATCATCTATAAATAGGGAGCTAAGTGGATGTTGCAAATTAGCTTAACAATGAGCTCAAATCAGAGTCTGAGTGTGTGAGTGTTTGAGAGAAATATTTGAGAGTTGTGTGTGATGTGTTGTAATATGTAACTGAGTGTATGTTAATTGTGTTGGTATCAAAGCCGGACGGGTATTGTTCACTGCGTGACAATACTATTCACAGGAAGATGACACTGTTCACTATTTATATGTACAAGATTGTTCATATGTACGATCATAAATCAAAATTTGAGGAGTTGTTCATGGAGATTATTCGAGATTGTGAAGCCAATTAGTCATGGACAAGTGAAGCCGAATTTAAGGTGTCACAACAAGCGCCGACACAGTGTGTCAGTGTACATTGACTTTGCGGGTTCTTGTGAGATGACTGATAGGCCGAGTTATGAAAGCGACGTAGGCTATGACAAGGGATCATAGGGCCACATTGTGAGACGAGATGTTTGAGTTAGTCACCACCATACCATAGAAAAATGGTTCTACAGTGTAATCAAAGTGACAAGCGAAGCCTCGTTGTGCCATGGAACACGTTGTGTGGTTGTGCCAAAGAGCACATTGTGGGGTTGTGCCAAAGAGCACGTTGTGTGTGGTTGTGCCAAAGATCACATTGTGTGTGAAGGTGCCATGAGAGCACGTTGTTGTGTGAAACTGCCAAGGGAGCACGAAATTGTGTGTGTGCCAGGGGAGCACATGCACATGAAATTGATGATTTGTACAGATCGTGCTTGCGAATCAATTGGTTGAAATATTGGAGAAGTTGTGATATTGGAAGAACGCAAGTGTGAACGTGAAGACAATGTGTGAATGTGAAGTCGTGAAGGCAGTATGGAAATATGAAGGCTGGCAAGTTGGTGTTGAAGAGGGATGTTGAGAGAAATCAACACCAACTTGGTGTTGGATCATTCTAGAGAAATTGAAAAGATGAAGAAGATCAGAAGAAATCAAGGGATTTCTCTAGAAGAATGGAGAGAAAAAAAGATGATGAAGGTCAAAGTTTCTGGGTGTCTAGAAAATTATCCAATGATCCTCCACCTCCCTGGATTATCTATAAATAGGGAGCTAAGTGGATGTTGCAAATTAGCTCAACAATGAGCTCAAACCAGAGTCTGTGTGTGAGTGTTTGAGAAGAAAAATTTGAGAGTTGTCTGTGATGTGTTGTAATATGTAATTGAGTGTATGTTACTTGTGTTGTGTTCTTAATGTAATTGAGAGTTGTAATTGATCATGGGTGCCGAAATTTACAATAGGGTGCCTATAAGACGTGCACGTACTTTGACTAAGATAGAAGAATCTCCATTTGTACCTCAATTCTAAGGAAGTATTGAAGGTGTCCCAAATTTTATTTATTTATTTTTTAAGTGTTCTTTGAGAGCCAAAGTATCGAGTAAGTCATTTACAAGTTAAAAGCACATCATCATCATACAAAACAAATATGGCAGTGCCTATTTGGCACCACAACTTACACTCACCCACACCACTCATTTGGTTTTTACTTTCCCACACCATGCATCTTTTGTTCCACACCACTGTTCTCTTCCACACCACTTATAAAAGAAAAAACCTAAATCTTTCTCCCCTCCCAAATTCAAAATGATGGAGAACTTCCTCTTGCCTCCAAACTCCCTCTCTTCTCACCACCACCCTTTTTGTGTAGGTTGTGCTGCAGAAAGGCATCGATAAAAATCAACAACAATTCTAGACAGCCAGGTTTGGTAGCCATTTTTGGCCAAGTCTTGATTTTTTTACACTTCTACCCCTTCTATAGATGGTATTTGTGGTTGTGTTTTAAAGAGAATGGGTAAAACGTGTTAAAAAAACCAAGACTTAGGCAAAAAAATAGCTATCAAACCTGGCTAGCTAGACTTACTCAAAAATCAATATGAGAAAGAGGCTTGGTGACTCACTGAGGCTATATGGTAGTAGAAAATAGGAATATTTTGCAAAATCTTCGTTTGTAATATGATTATTGATTGGCCCTTGGCTGCTCATCATGCTTTGTAATCTGTCATCCACAAAGAACTCAAGTAAAGAGAAAAGTTTGTGGTTCACGAATGTGGATCCATATTGGCCTCCTAGTAAGGCTGGTTCGGATGGTTGATCAAGCAAGACCTAGAAATTAGTTCTTTCAACTGATTAATTTGTTAAAGCCAAATAGGTACAATATCTCTGTGAATGATATTAACTTTTTCGGATGTTATCTCGGTGGCCGATATTAATTCTTTCAGATTATATCTTTGTGAATGACAAGCTAATGTAACAAGGGAACAAGGAAAGCTAGCTATAGATCAGTTCAAAGCAGGGTAACCACATCCGAACTCGACTTGGAGCAACTTGAATATAGACTTACAATGTTTGTGTAAAATCTGATGTTCCAAGTTTTTCTGTTCTGGATGCCGGAGTAGACTGGAGTAAAACTTTGCAGTGAAATCTTAGCAGCCAATGTTATCTTGAAAAAAAAAAAATTTGGTCAGCCCAAAAGTTGATTTTCGGCATAGAGAGAAAATAAAAGCAGATCAGAAAGTAAAAACCATAACTCGCTGAATCACCAACTTATAATGAGAGCTTGGGGCTTGGAGTTTATGTGGGAATCAAATTCTTATCAAGGTTAACTAAATCTCGGATCTGGAACTGGTCTAAGTTGACGTAGAATTCATCCACAAAAGTGTCAAACTGATGGCACAAATCTGTTGGAAGCCAAGGGCTATTTTCTCTATCTATCCTAGCTTCCATAGATAAATAGCAGATACACTCGGTACCAATCTTGTCCAGTGCATTAGGCCATGAAGTGGGGCTGAAAACCGAACCGACGGTTTGGTTTTTCACCTAAACCGTGAACCAAACCGACTTAGGTCGGTTTTAAAATTTTCAAACCGAAACCGAACCGACCATTAACAAAACCGATCCGATTCTAATTTATTCAAACCGTAACCGAACCGAACCGACTAAAATCGAACCAAAACCGAACCGACCGACTATTTTAAACATATTGTATTATTTATATATAAAATATATTATTTATTATATATATTCGGTCGGTTCGGTTTGGTCGGTTAAAATCACATAAAAACCGATCCGAACCGAATTTAAACCGATCCGACCACTTCGGTTTAGATCGGTTCGGTAGGTTTAATCGGTTTGATCAGTTTTTTGTTCAGCCCTACCATGAAGGAAGCAATAAAGACTGCACCGCAACTTCACTTCAAGCCTTCCTCTTAAACCTGAGCAATACAGAAGGTTCTTAAGAAACCAATCATTCGTGGATAACCGATCCAAAGTTGAACTTATATGAAAATCAATCAATCATGAAACATTATCATCAACCAAGGAATGTGATTTCGCGAAATTTCAACGAAAATTTTGTTTTTTTTGAAATTACGAAAATAAAAAGGGCGAAATTAAAAGTTAAATTTTCTCGAGGGTTTTTTTCGAAAACTTTCGAGAGTTTTTTGTTAATTTCAAAATTTTCGGAATTTTTTCGTAAAAATACAAAACCCAGCTACTAAAAATTACATTTTTTTCGAAAAATTTCGGAGTTTTTTTCGTAAATTTCAGGGTTTTTTCGTATTATCAATTCTTCTAATTATTTATTGATTTTTAAAACCACCCCTTGGATTTTCTAATTATCATTTATTCTACTTATATATTGATTTTTGAAACCACTCTCTAATTTTCTAATTATATATTGATTTCATGTTTGTTTCATTTCTTGGCATTTAGGCTTCATTTAGTATGTTTAATAGATTTATTTACTTGCATTTTTTTTTTTCACATTTTCATAGATCCTCAAAATTCATTATATATTTTTTTTATGAATCATCGAAGTTTTTACTTTTTTTCTTTACACACCAAAATATTTCTCAAAATATTTCTTAAAATCCAGATACCGAAATAAACTCGAAAAACGAAATCACAATCCTTATCATCCACGACAAAAGTTTTAAAAATTCAATCACAACAGCTATAGGGCACAGTATCGCCAATCCCCATTCATATACACATTTTTGTTTACAGGCAAAGAGAACTAGAAACAATTAAGAGTGATGCGATGGGACTTAACATGAAAGATCAGGTGCAGAAACCCAAATTGCTGGCGTCCAAAGGTAGTCACGACGACATCTATAGCTTTGTAATGGCCCGAAAGTCCTGCGCTTGATGTTGAAGACTCCAAGGTCTGAACCCCTAGTTTTACCTTCTTCATGTCCTTCAAAGTAGTCATCTGTGAAAATAGATACAATCCCTCTTGCATCCACGAAATAATTTGTGAGTAGAGGTTGACACAGATTCATTGTGCCCAAAAACCCAACACTTGATCACCTAGACTTTTCACCTTCTTCCTGGTCCACTTTCCAAATTGGTGCTCGATTTCAAAATCAGTTATTTATTTATTTTGAAGCCATCCATTTTGAAAGTGAAGGATAATTCTTTGTGCTCACACGCATCTACATACTGAAGTACCCTCAATAAGTCGATGATTCCGCCATATTATCAATATGCCTAATGATAGATTAAACGGTCCTTTAATTTGTGTCGTATACATGTCATGATAATCTCGTCAGCAGATTTAAGCGGGCTTGATTGTCTACCCAATCTGATGAAGCCCAGACAATACTAAGCGAGAAGGTTGGACCCAAATTGCAGCGCCCTACTAAGCCCCACGTCACATGGTCAAGCCTAATACTTATAAAGCCTAATCAGACAAGTATCTGGGGAATCAACCTAAGACGGGCAAGGCCAACAATACATTGGTTCCAACTAGGAAACCAATACTGGAGTATAAGTCGTGCATGAAAACTCCCTTGCATGGACAACACTTTAAAAGAAAGTTCTCCTGGAGATCTAGGAACACAAGTCATGTAGGGAAACTCTCCTACATGGATGAATCGTAACGAGGAAATGATCTCTAGCAAGATATCTTTCCCTAAACTACACTTCCAAAGGTCTAGCCGAACAAGGACTCTCGCATTATAAATAGGACACAGGGATGATGAACAAAAGTAGGCTACAAACCCAATTTACAACTTTAAGCCTTTCTCAATTCTTGTCTGACTTTAGTATCGGAGTGTCATTGGCCGCCACAATGGTGGTCTTTCGCTCATGTGTGTTCCCTGTGTAGGTCAAGGAGAACAAGATTCGAAGAAGCTCCTGGCATCATATATGTACTTCATGGAGTCGGTTCGGAAGGTAAGCAGTCCAACAGGTCCCGCAAGAGGACACTTTTTGAGACGCAGACGCAACCCACTTGCGAGGACCGACAAGTGCAGTATGTCCGTATTTAGAGCCCAATCCCCTCTCTAACGTCCACTGACAAGGACTTCCAGAGCATCCATTCTTCTCACAATGATGCGTTGGTCATTTAGGCCCTCATTACAATGTGGGAAGTGAAAATGGCCTTGGTGGACACAAGAAGCTCCCTTAACGTCATGTTTCTAAATGCATTCCACAATATGCAACTCATGGAGGAGGACCTAACACCCGCCAATCATCCCATGATCGGGTTAAGAGGAGAGAAATGCTTCCCTATTGAGAAGATCAATCTAATGGTAGTGGCGGGAAAGCCACAATTGCGGAAGTACCATGTCCAGGAATTCATGGTAGTCGACGCTCCGTCCGCTTACAACCTCATCCTAGGAAGGCCTTGGCTCCATCATATGGAGGCAGCAGTTTCTATTCTCCACCAATGCATCAAGTACACTGCCAACCAGGCCCAAGGAACAATTCGTGGAAATTAACCTTCAGTTAGGGACTACCACTACATAGTGTTGAAACAACTCGATTGTTAGCAATCACAGCTCGGGCCCGCGGGACAGATGTATCAGACACTGGACCCAGATAAGAGGTAGAATCACCCCCACGGAGAGAGATAAAGCTCTGACAACCAAGTCTCAACTATGCGATGAGCCAGAATTCAGCGCTGGAGACACCATCTAGTCTAGTACAAAGCTAAGTAGCAACAGTTCAACAATTAGGCACCTACTTCAATAGTTGGCAACCAGCGAGGAACGATTCGCCTGAACAAAGTTCACTTTTCAGTAACTTCGCTATCATTGGCAAAATGTGACACTTCCCCATGGAAACTACACAGTCTGAGCCAGTTTAGAAGATTTGTTCGCACAAGCCTATATGACAAAGATTCATTCAAGGAATAAAACGCGAATTAGAGAAAACAAACTTTATTGATTACTAAGAAAGTTGTTACAAAGCTTGTCCGACTGACTAGTACAAAAGTTTACGCACTACAAGTATCTAAGTCCGGCGCGAGTATGAATCCACTTAAACGCTGGTCAAGACTTCACTCCATCAATCTACTTCCAGAATAGGATTCGAAAGTGAAAGCAAAAGTACCCAAAGTAGGTTACAGGCTGTAGGTACCCGTCTGATTCTTTGCTCTGTCAATCTGCCTTGCAAGAATGATTTGAAAGTGGCAGCGAAGAGGATCCAAAAGGGAGAGCAGAAGAAAGTAGATGAGGATTCTCTCAAACAAGGAATGCCTAGGGTAATGCAAAGTTAACACCCCAGGATCGCAGGTCGCGTCCATTAGAGCCCTGCTCTGGCAATCTGCCTTCCAACTATTGCATCACGCATGAAGCCCAGTGGATACAATAGGAAAAGCCACCCAAAGTTGGCTGCAGGTATTATCTCTAAGACTGGATGGCGTGAGACGCCTTCTGAGCACCGAAAGATGAAAGACAAACTCAACCCCTAAGGAGGAGTTTTTAACTCTTCTTCGGAATTTGAGAAGAAATTACAAGTTTCCAGGAAACCAATTGGATGCTCACCCAAACCAAGTGGCATCACGTGATAGCAGGTCTTGTTAAGACTCATCGTTACAAATGTTAGAACATTCGAAGACTCAAACAATGAAGATCTTCCTTTAGTCTTTGGAGAACCCAAAGCATATTTTTTGGAAAAATGCATTTGAAGGACATGCTTTACAACGTTCATGGCAATGCTTGAAATGATGAAGACCAGCCTATATATAGACGTGATGGTTCACGAAATGAAGTCAACCAATAGTTACATCAGCATTAAATGTCATACGAAAAACAAAGAGGCGATGGTTCCAATTTCAACTACACGAGTCATTCATCGAATTAATGATGTTGCATGCATCTCCATTAACTAGGGGCGTAACCGATACTAAACTATCTCGCAATCTATGTCATACACCTGGCATGCTGA
This sequence comes from Berberis vulgaris, assembly GCA_963556465.1. Lineage (NCBI taxonomy): Eukaryota > Viridiplantae > Streptophyta > Magnoliopsida > Ranunculales > Berberidaceae > Berberis > Berberis vulgaris. Next base: position 78,893,859 of record OY747125.1, on the reverse strand, counting down.
TATTTACAACAGGGCCCAGCCAACTAGTGGGCCCAAGCGAAGACCTCACTAGATCTGACCCAGTACACGCAAAGTTACAAACGACGAAGGTTTTAAGTGCTGACAGAATGTAGAACACACCTACAACAATATTATTAATAAACCAAGGTATTTGTTCTATTGAAATTCTGCTACTGTTCATTAAACTTGGATAAACTTAGTCCAATCAATCTATGGCGATCCAACTCCAGAATCAGACATATTGGTTTGACCTTCATGTCGGGCTATTAAGCGAATTAAGTAAGTCAGGACATCTAAGTCATATTTACACGCCCAAGGCCAAACAGAGGCCTAACCTGATCGAAGTTTTTTCAGTTTCGACTGATGACAATAGCTTCTGGTCCGCTCTAACGCCTATTCCATCAAGAGAGGATGACGATGGTTTAGAAAGTGGGAGCTTAGTCAGTGTTCACAACGCCTGATCAAGATGGCTTGCCAGAGATCATTGTCCAATTACAGATAATGATCACCGAACTCGATCAAAGTTTAGTCAGTTCTGACTAATGACGATAGTTTCTTATCAGCTCTAAGACCCTAGTTCACTGAGCGCAGATGAAGATGGCTTAGAAAGTGAAAGCCTAGTCAGTGCTCTAACGCCTGATCGAGACGACTTGCCAGGGATCATTGTCCAACTATAGATAATGGTCACAATTGTTTGCCCGAATACAACCTAGTTCGCAAATGGCGAATTACAACGGCGGATCACGAGGGTGGATTATGGTCTGGTCCGCACGATCTATTTCCAACAAAATTACCCTCTCACATGGAGTTCAACCAATTTACAAGACTTGGTCGATACAACTCCTCGATCTCTAAAAGATACAGACTAGGATTGCCTAAACTATTGCAAGATAGGCAATCAGAACTCTCATCTGCTGATCAATCCTACAGTCTCCTGACTTAGCAAAACCTCTTGTCTATAAGTTAACACCGCGGGAAGACAAAATAGAAAAAATCCAGCAAGAAAAGTAAAAAAAGTACACAAGTACAAAGTGCTACTCAATATATCATCTTTCATTAATAATCCAAAGAATACTGAGTTCACTCCTTGTGAGGAGGAGCTTCAAATACAACGGAGCTAGACTTGACAGAGAAGAAACAGGGGAATTTTCTGCACGCGCTGCCGCTTGGACACCTGATCTTGGTCACCCCTTTTTTTGATTGATCGAAGGCTTCCCCAAACTTCGGAAAGGAAACATCTTTATAGTAAAAGAGGTCCCAGTCAGCATTCTCCTCCTTCATCAGTTGCAACAACTCTAGTATTCCTTGCACAACTATGTTGAACTCGAACGTGCCCTGGGCCTTGCGAAACTTCTCCTCGCGTACTCTTGACTCAGCGAGCTCTCATTCCAACTGCTCCAGTTGCCTGACAACGATCAGCTTTAGGCTGTTCAGCATTCAGGTTGTCCTTTATTGCCCTAAGTTTGTTTTGAGCCAGAAGGAGCCGCTCTTCCGTTGTCCTCACACCCTTGGCATTGAAAGCAACATCAACCTCTAGCTGCTGACATCAGACAACCCATTCAAACTCTTTTTTGGTCATTTCCGCATTTAGAGCCTGCATCTTGGCCTGCGCCTTGGCTGTAGTCTCCTGAGTAAATTGTAAGTCATGATGGACAAGGTTCAATTCTTCCCCGAACCTGTTCCTCAAGGACACCGCCTAAGCCAAATTGAGCTTAAGCATTTCCAAGTGAATCCTCTGAGCCTCCGGTCTTGCCTGCTAGGCCTCCGGATCAACGGCTGATTTGGCGGGCCTCCTTTCTTCAAGCGGCTTCTTCATTGATTTAATTTCAAGAAGATAATCAGAGTATGACTTTTGAAAATTTGCAAAGACTTGCTCCATGGTATACACTCTCTCATGAGCAGCCTCAACCTTTGTCCTAGCGATGACAACTTGGTCCAGATATGACATCCCTAGCACGAGATGTTTCTGGCCCTTATTCATGCGCTTTCCCAGTGTATCACCTTCTTTTGTCGAAACAAAATTTGCCAGTCAGTCACTCCATCTACTAATATGCTTTTTGGAAGCATAAGAAATATCGACCTCCTGGTGCCAGTCTTGGTTGCCCATCATTACCACATCCGAGGCAAATAGGCTAATTTGCGCATCCGGATGGAGGTCCTCTAGGATCAGAATCACTCCAGCACCGCCCTTCGCCGTCTTCACCTCTACCGCTTTTCCCTTATTCACAAAGATCTGCTTTCCCTCATGAGTCGATTCGAAAGCAGTTGACGAGGAAAAAAAATGAGTTATTTCTCGAACCCGTCGTCACCTCAATATGAGGATGAGATCGAAACGGGGGACAATACGGGACACGAAGGAAACTTTTTGCCATAAGGATGACAATCAAATGACTCTTCTGCAAGCCGAGAAGACTCACGATCCAAGGAGGGGTTATACTTGAAATCCTTCAACAAAAAATGACAAGTATGACCCGCATCTGATGAAGTTGCCATACCTGCTTGCAGCAACATGTTGTTCATGACCTTCGCCTGCTCAGTACTCAGCTTCATTACATCTTCAACCCCCACCATTAGCAGATACTCTTTCTCCAATTCAGCAAGAGAAATAGTGGCATTTTCCTGAGCATCACGACCCTCAGACACAACAGCTTTCGCCTCAGCGGACAAATCATGATCTTGCCTCACAACTTTGCGTCCCCTCCAATGGGACTAAACACTCACGAGCGGGCTTAGTTGCAATACGAGGCTTTTTCAAATGCCCAGAAGAAGAAATTGCCTCATTCATCTCGACCCTTCTTGGCGGGCTCAAAATCTTAACCTTCAGGAGCCTCATTTATTCGAAGAAGGTTCGCCTTCATACTTCGGTTTTCAAAACTCTAAAAATAGTGGGGGCCTCATGCCAATAAGCCTACTGGCCGCTACACTTGATATTAGAAAGCTGGATAACATCCTCCACCTGCATCCAAGGCATGTCACCAAATTTGTCCATGGCTGTTTCGTTCTCAGAAGAAAGGGGAGAAGTTAGGAATTTCCCTACAGAAAATGTGGGTAACAATTCAATATGCAATCAACACTAGCGAGATGGAAAATGGAATTAGACTTACTTAGTTGCCTGAACTCCCGCTCATTCGGACAACCATCAAGCTTGAAATACTTCAAGTCAACAGAAGCCATGAAGCAATACTTCTGCCAGAACTTGAAGTCGTAAGGCAGACTGCCAAAATAAGCTAGCGATGTCAACACGCACACAAGATGCTCGTTTATCCAAGGAGAGGTGAGTAGTTAATTCACCCTCGGAGACACTCATACACCAGCGTCATTCGCCCTGGTTAGAATAACGATCACCTTCTTGTACCTGTTCGGCACCAGCTGAGCGAGCAAAATGTCGAGGTTCGCCAATAAGCTCCCAATTTCCTTGATGACAGGAAAACGGACGCTCGAGTGAAATATACCTTGTTGCAGACAGATACATCCTTCTGGATGAGATAATGGTGTTTGACCAGCGTCGAATGTGAATAGCACTAGATCATCAGGGATCCCATGTGTCTCGCGAAGGCTCTTTAGATTCTACTAAGAGATTAACCTCTAATCGAAGAACTTATGACCTTTAATAAACAGTTAATCAAAAAGCTAATTTTGGCCCACCATGGGAGGACGTACAAGCTTTCGATTACGAAAGATATACAAAGTCAAAAGTATGGAAAGAGAAACGACAAAGCAAAGTCTCTAAGATCTAAAGAGTAAAGGAAGGGGATCTATATGGAAAACAAAATTCGAATTTTTTCGAGCAGATGCTGGCCCAATTAATGAAGCACAATGCTCGAGGTAACTATTCAGACTCAACCATCATGATCGTTCAGGTCCTCCATGACATGATTTAGTGGACTGATGAGCTGACCCACCAACTTGGGGGGAGTAGCTGATGATATATATACTAAACCGTCATCTAATTTGTGTCGTACACGTGTCATGATAATCTCGTCATCAGATCTAACCGGGCTTGATTGCCTATCCAATCTGGTAAAGCCCAAACAACACTAAGCCCACTTTAGCATAATCCAGAAGGTTGGATCCAACTTGCAGCGCCCTACTAAGCCCCAACGTCACATGGTCAAGCCCAATATCCGTAAGGCCTAACCAAGAAAGTATCTAGGGGATTGACCTAAGATGGGCAAGGCCAACAATACATTGATTTCGACTAGGAAATAAATACCAGAGTATAAGTCGTGCATAGAAACTCCTTTGCATAGACAATACTCCAAAAGGAAGTTTCTCCCGCAGATCTAGGAACACAAGTCGTGTAGGGAAGCTCTCCTACAAGGATGACTCCTAATGAGGAAAAGATTTCCAATAAGATATCTTTCCCTAAACTATGCCTCCACAGGCCTAGTCGAATAAGGACTCTCACATTATAAATAGGACACAAGGTTGATGAACAAAGGTACGCTACATAACCCAATTTACAACTTTAAGCCTTTCTCAAGCATTGTCTGACTATAGCATCAGAGTGCCATCGACTGCCACAATGGTGGTCTTTGGCTCACGTGTGTTCACTGTGCAGGTCAAGGTCAAGATCAAGGAGAACATGATTCGACTCCAACAAAAAGAAATTTCCTTCCTTTGGTGAACCCAAAACATATTTTTTTGGAAAAACGCATTTGAGAAACTCATTCTATAATGTTCATAACAACACTTGGAATGGTGAAAACCAGCCTACATATAGGCACGAAGGTTCACGAAATGAGGTCACCCAGCAGTTACGTTAGCATTAAATGTCGTATGGGAAATAGGGCGGCAACGGTTCCAATTCTAACAACACGACTCCAAATTCATTGTATTAATGGAACTGCACGCAACCTCATTAACAGCGGGAGTAACTGATACCAAACCTTGCAATCTACGTCATATGGATGGCATGATGATTTCGTCAACAGAGCCCAGACAAGCTAGTAGGCCCAAGTGACTTCCCAGCCAGATTCAACCCAAAAGACGGAGAATAGCCCAATACATGCTCCAACACAAGTGGTGAAGGCTTTAAGCGCCCATGTAATGTAAAACACCTGTGGAGATATTATCAATAAATCCAAGGTATCTGCTTTCTTAATGTTCCTCTGTTGTTCATCAAATCTGGTTGAAATTCAATCTGGTCAATCTATTGTGATTCGGCTTCAAAATCGAACTTGCTGATCTGACCCCCGTGTCGGACTATTAGGCAAAGTAAATAAGTCGGGCACCCAAGTCAGACTTATATGCCCAAATCTATATGGTGGCCGAACCTGACCAAAGTTTAGTCAGCTACGGCTAATGACGATAACTTCTGGTCCATTCTAAGTCATAGTCCGCCGAGAGCGGATGAAGATGGCTTAGAAAGTGGGAGTCTAGTCAGCGCTCACGACGCATGATCAAGATGATTGGCTGGGATCATTGTCAAACCATAAACAATGGTCACTGAACCTGACCAAAGTTTAGTAAGCTACGGCTGATGACGATAACTTCTGGTTCATTCTAAGTCATAGTCAACCGAAAGCAGATGAAAACAACTTAGAAAGTGGGAGTTTAGTAAGCGCTCATGACACCTGATCAAGATGACTTGTCAGAGATCATTGTCAAACCATAGACAATGGTCGCCTAATGTGACCAAAGTTTAGTTAGTTACGACTGATGACGATAACCTCTGGTCCGTTATAAGTCATAGTTCGCCGAGAACGGATGAAAACGGCTTAGAAAGTGAGAGTCTAGTTAGTGTTCGACGCCTAATAAAGGTGACTTACCAAGGATCATTGTCCAACCATAGACAATGGTCACCGAACCTGAACAAAGTTTAGTCAGTAACGACTGATGACGATAACTTCTGGTCCGCTCTAAGTCATAGTCCGCGGAGAACGGATGAAGTCGACTTAGAAAGTGGGAGTCAAGTTAGCGCTCATGATGCCTGATCAAGGTGACTTTCCAAGGATCATTTCCAAAAATAGACAATGGTCGATGAACCTGACCGAAGTTTAGTCAATTACAATTGATGATGATAACTTATGTTCCGCTCTAAGTCATAGTCGGCCGAGAGTGGATGAAAATGGATTAGAAAGTGGGAGTCTAGTCAGCGCTCACGACGCCTGGCCAATATGGCTTGCCTGGAATCATTGTCCAATCATAGACAATGGTCATGAACCTGACTAAAGTTAGGTCGATTCCGACTGATGAAGACAACTTCTGCTCTGATCTGAGACCTAGATTGCCAGGAGCGGACAAAAATGGTATAGAATGTGGAAGTCCAGTCAGAACTCATGAAGCCTGACTCGGACAACTTGCCAGGATCACTATTCGACCGTAGACAGTGATGCACACACTTGGCCAAAGTTTACTCAGACTGACGAAGACTACTTTTGGTCTGAATTACAACCTAGTCTGCAATGGGCGGATTAAGACTGATTGAGCAGTTAAAAATGTGATTAATCTATGAGTTCGAATGGTTTAGTGCCCGCCAAGATCATTTCCCTGCCTGGAGTTTTGCCAACTTACAACGTTTGGCCGAGACATCTTCTGGATTTCTAAGGAGTACAAACCAGGATCGCTTGATTTCATGAGCAACCGCAAGATGAGCGGTCAGAACTCTCATCAGTAGATCAAATAGACAGTTTCCCGACGTAGCAAAATCTCTTGTCTAAAGACCAACACCATGGCAAGGCAACACAAAGAAGATTCAACAGGAAAAGTCCAAAAAAGTACAAGTACATAGCATTACTCAACAAAACGCCTTTCATAGTGATCCCAAAAATACAAAGTTTACTCCTCATCAGGGGGAGATTCAGATACAGTAAGAGCTGACTTAGTGGGAGAAGAAGCATGGGATGGCTTCGCGCTCACCGTTGCTCTAACACCCTGATCTATTTTCCCTCTTCTTGTGATTGATCAAAACTTCACCAAACTTCACAAAGGCCACTTTTCTGTAGTAAAATAGATCCCAATTAGCATGCTCCTCTTCCATCAGCTCCAATAGTTTCAGCCTTCCTTTCACAACTCTACTGAACTGGAATGTGCTTTGGGCCTTGAGAAGCTTATCCTCGTGTACTTTAGACTCAACAAGCTTTCCCTCCAGCTACTCCAGTCTGTCCGACAAGGCGTCAGCTTTGGACTACTCAATACTTAGATTGTCCTTGACTACACTATGCTCATTTTGAGCAAGGAAGAGTTGCTATTTTGTTGTCCTTGACATCAGCCTCTAGTCACTGACAGTGGACAACTCACTCGAACTCTTTTTTGGCCTTCTCAATACTCAAAGCTTGCATCTCGGCTCGCATCTTGGTTGCAGTCTCTTGAGCAAGTTGTAAGTCACAACGGACATGGTTCAGCCTTTCCCCTGACCTGTCCCTCGTGGACACCACCTCTGCCAAATCAAACTCAAGTGTTTCCAAGTGGACCCACTGAGTTTCCAATCTTGTTTGCCAGGCCTCCAAATCAACATCCGATTAAGCAAGCCTCCAACCTTCAAGTTGCTTCTTCAGTGACTAGATTTCGTGAAGAACATTAGAATATGACTTCTGCAAATGCGCGAAAACTCGCTCCATGGTGTATACTCTCTCGTGAGCAGCATCTACTTCCATCCCTGCGCCGACAACTTGGTTCAAATACGACATCCCCAACATCAGATGTTTATGCCTTTTGTTTATACGCTCTCCTAACTTATCCCCTTCAGGTTTCAGAGATTATTCATCAGCCAATCATTCCATTTACTAACATGCCTTCTGGAGGCATAAGAAATGTCAAGCTCTTGATGTCAAACCTGGTTGCTCATCTTTATCGCATCAGGGGCAAAAAACTAAGCTGCGCATCTGGGTGATGGTCCGTTTGGACCAGAATCACGCCAGTACAACCCTTCGTCGTCTTCACCGCATCAGAGGCCTCCTCCACCACTTTCCCCTTACAATGATCAGCTCTTTCTCACGGACTGATTCGAAAATAGTTGACAAGGGAAAAGGAAGTGTATTATATCTCGGACCCGTTGTCACCTCAAGCTGAGGTTGAAATTGGGACAGAGGATAGTACAAGCGATATGAAGGGGACCTTTCGGTATAGGAATGGCGATCAGGTTACTTTTCACTAGGTTGAGGGGACTCGTGATCCAAGGAGGGGTTATACTTGAAATCTTCCAAAGAAAAAGGTCGAGTCTGACCCGTATCAGATGAGGTGGCCATTCCCTCTTACAACGACAGGTTGTTCATAACCTTCGCCCTTTCAGTGCTCAACATCATCACATTTGCAACCCCCACCATTTTCAGATACACTTTCTCCAAGTTGGGAAGGGAAATGGAGGCTTTTGTCTGAGCATCCTGCCTCTCAGGCACAATAGCTTTCGTCCTAGCGGACGCATCAAGATCTTGTCCCGCAACTTCGAGCCCCCTTTCGAAGGGACCGACTACCTGAAAGCAGGCTTGGACGCGATGCAGGGCTTCTTAGAAAGTGAAAATGAAGAAAGTGCCTCATCCAATTCCCCCTCCTTGACGGGCTAGAGATCTTGACCTTCGGGAGCTTCCTCTTCTTTGAATAAGGTTCATCATCTGGCTTTGATTTTGGGACTCTTAAGAGAGTGGGAGACTAATGCAAGTAAGCTCACATCTGTTGCTTAACACTATCGGGATGCACAACATCTTCCATTCGCATTAGGGGCATGTCATGAAATTTATCCATGACCACTTTGTCTATAGGAGAAAGGGGTGTTGTTCGAAATTTCCCTACAAAAAACATGAATAACAGTTCAGTATGTAAGCAACCTAAGCGGGATCGAGAACGGAATTGAACTCACTTAGTTGCTTGAACTCCCGTTCAATTGGATGACCATCAAACTCAAAATACTTCGAGTCCGTAGAAGCCATGAAACAATGCTTCTGCCAGAACTTGTAATCGTCAGGCAACTTGCCCAAACAAGCTGGTGACTTGAACACACACATTATTCTCGTTCACTCGAGAAGAGGTGAACAATTAGATCGCCTCAGGGACACTCAAACACAACATCCTTCGCCCTAATTAGAATGGTTATCATAGTTTTGTACGCGTTTGGCACTAGCTGAGGGGGCGGAATGCGGAGTTACGCCAAAAAGCGCCAAACTTCCTTGATAATAGGAAAATGAATGCCCGATTGAAGCATACCTCTATGCAAGCAAATAAATCCTTTTGGAGGAGACAAGGGCGTCTGACATCACTATATCATCAGGGATCCGATACTTCTCGCGAATGCCCACCAAATTCACCTCTGAGATCGATCTCTCCTAAAAAAAATTGTGGCCTTTAGCGAACGGTTCATTGGGAAGCTGATCTGTTGCGCCATGGAAGAATGTATGAACTTTCGTTTATGGAAGTTGAACAAAGCCAAAATGCAGAAAGAGAGACAATAAAGCAGAGTCTCTAGAATCAAAGAAGTAAAGAATCTAAACTCTGCAGAGAAGGGGATTATATAAAAGCAAGATTCTCGCCTTTTTTAAGCAGTTGCATACCCAATTTATGATGTGCACGACTCGAGGAGATGATTCAGACTCAATCATTGTGATCGCCCAGTTTTCGTGACATGACTTAGTGGATCGACGAGCTGACCCACAAACTTAGGGGGAGTAGCTGATGATACCCCAAACCGTCCAGTAATTCACAACATACACGTGTCATGGTGATTTTGTCAACTGAGTAAAGATCTAAGAGGTTGGACCCAAACAACGAATACCCTATTAAGCCCATACGTCATACGGTCAAGCGCAATACCCGTAAGACCCAATAAGGCAAGTATCTAGGAGTTTGACCTAAAAGGCAAGCCAACAATACATTGACTCCTACTAAGAAGCAAATACGACAGTATAAGTCGTGCATGAAAATTCTCCAGCATTGACAACACTCTACAAGGGAAGAATCACCATCAAATATCGAAGTACAAGTCGTGTAGGGAAACTCTCTTACATAGACGACTCCCAACAAGGAAAAGATTTTTAGCAAGATATCTTTCCCTAAACTACGCCACCAAAGGCATAGCTGAACAAGGACTCTCGCATGATAAATAGGGCTCAAGGTTGAGGAACAAAGGTATGCTACAAAATCCAATTTATAGCATTACACCTTTCTCAAGCTTTGTCTGACTTAAGCATCGGAGTGCCACCAGCTGCCACAATGGTATTATTTGGCTCGCGTGTGTTCCCTGTTCAAGTCAAGGTCAAGAAGAACAGGTCAGTAATGATGATCAAACAGGTCAAGGAAAGTCAACCCAACACGACATGGCTCAAGACGGGTGGGTCTGGGTTTGACATCTTTGACACGATTACTAAACGTGTCGGGTTTGGATTTGAAAACTTGACATGGAATTTTATTTTTACACGACACGACACGACCCATTGGCATCCCTACCCTCAATCTTTTACTATTGCTTGTTTGGGAGTTCAGATCTTACCCAACAACGGTAAAATTATTTTCTATAATAATGTCTGGAGCTATTTGCATCCACAGCTTTGTGCTCATCATAATCCTAATGGAACCTCTTTGCTAGCTATTGTGATCTGTAGTTGTGGTTTTTTTTTATAAATTTTTTCTCTAATAGATAATTTAGAAACCATTGCTAATTTATGTTTGTGTTGTTGTTTTTTTTTTTTTTTGGAACAAACATTGTTGGCTTAACCCATGTTGGAGACGTCGAATTTCCTGCATTAACTTACTGAGAAGGTTTGGTTTCCGTACCTTTTCTCATATCTTTTAAATATATCAAGATTTTCAACTCACATTTAACTCGAAGATTAAAATTTTCTAACCAAAGTTGTTAAATTTTGTTTACAAATCAAGAGTTTTGTAATCACTATGAAACCCAAAAATCAATTAAATCTCAGCAAATGGGACTATCTCAAATCAACCCTTCAAATAGACAAGATTCCATGAATTTGATTGAAGTATTATCATACAAATATTGTAATTACAAAAATTACTTAAATTTGATTGAAACATTGTCTTCAATTACCATAGACTACACAAATTGACATATTTGTAACAATCCCAAAAAAATTTCAATTTTGTGTTGTAACAGTTCACCAAACAATTTCACATAGTATCACAAATGAAGTAATATAATAATTGGATCACCATGGTGTTGTAAGTGATATTATTCACGGTAATCCAATATATTGTATCACTTTTTTTGTCATACTGTTTTTCCAATTTCTGCTTGAATTTGATTTGAAATTGTTTGGTGGACTGTTACATCACAAAAGTGATATTGTTTTGAGGGTTGTTAGAAAACTACCAATTTGGTGTAGTGATTTAAAGATTTTCTATATCCGCTTCAATGCAAGAAATATTCACAAATTGGTTATGCTTGTTTCTTATTGCCACATTCAGTGGAGTGGTTTGCCACCTCCGCTTGGTAAATGATAAAGAATACATATGCAAGTTTTTTCGATGGTTACACAAATTTAGGTGCTCGGTTGACTTTACAAAATAATCACAAAAATACAATCAAAACATAAGTTCAAATATAAGTGAACTACTTAGCTCTTGCATTACTGGTTCTTAATATATCATAAAGCTCTATATTCTGAACCCAAAGATTGGGAATACAAAATTGCTTTTGTTCTTGTACAACTATTAGGCGGCTTCCACATTTATTAATTAGTTCCACGCATAAGAGCACTACAATTAGTACTATCGGCTCCTAAATAGGGATTGTATGAGTTTTTGAAAAGACAAAAGAAAAAAAAATCCTAATTATCTCCCCTGGAAAAACAATTTTGAAAACATGCTTCAAACAATGACATTATTAGAAATTAAAGATAAATCATTATCATCAATGGTGAGATGGGAAAGGCAAGAGATGAGCAATTACTACAACAAAATGCCAAGAGATAGGTTTTCCACTTCCTTCACTTCAGAACTTGAATTAACAAATTAGATTCTCTTAGTTAAATTTGTCTGAAATCATAGTATTTGTGTGTAATTAGTGATGAGGATGGCTCTGGGTGTGGGTACCAGTTTTAGGTGGTTACTCTCAGCGATGGTGGCTCCGAAAGTTCTAAATGGGCTTCTGAATGAGCTGCTTTGTTCACTTCTCAATTCATTGCTAATAGGAAGCAGTGAGTTAAAATGTGTTTGAGCTTTAAGTGTTGAATAGAAACTCTTGAACAATATTACTGTGTAATGATTCAAATAAAAAACTCAATGTGAAAATTATAAAAGTAGCACAAACACTATGAAAGTTCACCTCTTATTCTGACTTCCAATTGAAACTAAAGGTGAAAGTTGAATTATAGCATTGGCGGAAAAAGTGAAAAAAATTATTTCTTAGAGTGTGATGTAGTCAAATCCTATTCACCTTGACCTCGACCTGGACCTACACAGGGAACACATGTGAGCCAAGGACCACCGTTGTGGTAGCCGATGGCACTCCGATGCTAAAGTCAGATAAGGCTTGAGAAAGACTTAAAGCTATAAATTGGGTTCTATAGCTTACCTTTCTTCATCAACTCTATGTCTTATTTATAATGCGAAAGTCCTCGTTCCTCTAGGCCTTTGGTGGCGTAGTTTAGGAAAAGAGATCTTGGTGAAGATCCTTTCCTAGTTGGGAGTCGTCCATGTAAGAGAGTTTCCCTACACGACTTGTGACTTAGATCTGCGGGAGATGTTTCTCTTTTAGAGTGTTGTCCATGCAAGGAAGTCTCCATGCACGACTTATACTATAGTATATGTTTCCTAGTCTGAACCAATGTACTGTTGGCTTGCCTGTCTTAGGTGATATCCCAGATACTTGCCTGATTAGACCTTACGAGTATTGAGCTTTACTATGTGACATGTGGGCTTAGTAGGGGTTGCAATTCGGTCTAATCTTTTGGATTCAGCCAAGATAGGCTAAGTATTGTCTGGGTTTTGCCAGATTGGTTGGGCAATCAGGGCTTTTTTTTTTTTTTTTTTTTTTTTTTTTTTCTGTTGACGAGATCATCAATACATGCGTACGGCGTGGATTAAAGGACGATTTGGTGTAACATCATAGTGGAATTGAGATTATAAATTTTGACATACGATCTTAAGATCCCAATGAACCTACAAAGACAGAGAAAATGAATCTTAATCTGCGTCTGATGTGAAATCCTATCCTTTATATGAACACAAGAAAGGTTATTTTGTTTTCTGACTACTAGCTAGTAATATGTTTATGGATAAAAACTGACTCACGGAGCAATGACAGAAAGAAATTGGTCAGAGTTGCCTAGGGATTTGCTAGAGGAGATAGGAGAAAAGCTTATTTTCTTATTCTGATTATTTGCTATTTCGAGCAGCTTGCCTTGGTTGAAGAAGCTCTCTCCCTACTAAGCCTAAGCACTCGCCTCTCCATTTCCCATATCTAATGATTATCTTTGTCCAATCCTAATCACAAATACCGCATGGTTTCCTTCATGATTCCCTTTGAAGAACATGTAAATAGTGAGTTATGTAAATTAAAACCTCCCGAAGTTGTAGATAAGTTGTATAGAGGATTCTTCAAAGGTTAGATCATCGCGGTACAGATGGATCTTAACATATATCTATAAATCCACACACTAGAGATCAAAAAATGCTTCCACCAATGTACACAATGCCATATGTAATGGGATATAGACCTGACAAAGTGATGCACTATTTTAATAGTACACAAATTAATACCCTTTTTGTAGTCGTAGTAAGGAATAAGTAAGGATCGTTCTAGACCGAGGATTAGAGGACTCGCTAACTAACACTAAGGGTAACTAAATGACAACATAACAAATTAAATAAGGAAATGTTGGGGGATTAAATTTTTCTAATTTTAAATTAAGAAGATTACTAAAAAGATTACTGTAAGAATAATAAAAACTTAAGAGAAGTAGAAGATGAAAAATTAGCTAAGGGCTTTATCTCCACACACCAAACATATACTAATGAGCTAAACTCCAATAATTCTTTTACTAACTCATGAATGACAATGCTCAAGATTAACGGTGACCACACTACATTAACCTCATTATTTTCCCAAATTTATTGAATTAAACTCAACGTTGCTTTCAAACTATTCTTTTCATGTTATCTAATCAGAAATCGATAGATAAACAATCCAAGATTATTAAGTTATGTGGAAAATATGAACACTGACTAGGCAATTAAAAGTAAGAATATTATCTTGTTCTTAACCTAGGGTTTTACTTAACCTTACCAAGTTCCATGGTATGTACTACTTATGAATATAGGATTATAACTGATGAATCAAACCATCATCTGATCAACACCGTACACGTGTCATGATAATCTCGTCAACAAAACAAAGCTCGATTGCATTCTCAATCCCCCAAGGACCAAACAACACTAAGCCCATCATCGACAGGATCCAGATAGTCAAGTCCAAGTTGCAATAAGCCATTAAGCCCACACGTCATGCGGTCAGGCCCAATACTCGTAAGACCTCTAAGGCTAGTATCTGAAAGATCAACCCAAGACTGGCAGGCCAGCAACACATTGGATCTGACTAGGAAACAAACACTAAAGTATAAGTCGGGCAAGGAAAATTCCTTGCATGGACAACACTCAGAAAGGAAAACCTCTCCTGCAGATCTAGGAGCACGAGTCATGTAGGAAAACCATCCCACATGGACATCCCCCAATAGAAAAAGATTCCAACAAAAGCTCTTTCTCTAAACTACACCACCAAAGGTAAGCTACAGAAACCCAGTTTACAGTTTTAAGCCTCTCCTAAGCCTTATCTAACTTAAGCATCGAAGTGTCGTCTGCTGCCACACGGTGGCCCTTGGCTCACGTTTGCTACCTGTACAGGTCTAGGTAAGCAGCAAGGAAGAAGAGCAGGAATCGACTGTATTAGTTTGGCGCCATCCGTGGGGAACGACAGAGTTCCTCAAAAAAGTAGTAGTACCACCATTTCCAGAGAATCAACGAGATGGTGACAACAAGGTCTCACAACAATGGAGATGATGCTAAGCCTTCGAACGCTCATACCGGCAGAGCGCCACCCATTCCACTACTGCCACGGAACAAACCTCCTCAGACCCCTGCGCCAAATGCAGCCGCAATAGATCCAAGGGTGAACCTACTTTCATCACAGATGCAGCAAATCGCTGAAACGCTGGAGGCTCTCAAACAGCGGAATCCTCCACCTGCATAGGGAGACCGTGAGCAGTGAAGCGCCTGGTCCCTAGAAAGTTCCAGAGAGCATGTTCAGGAGAGTTGCACTGCCCCAGCAGTTTCTCAATGGACTATAGGCGGAGGAGCTGCCAATAGAGACCCAGCATCCAGAGCCGATAGACACGACTTGCACAACCCCATCGACAACGGGGCCACAAACCCGGTTGTTTAGTCTCACGGTCCCTCCGTTCATGGACCATATCATGGACGAATCGCTACCAAAGAAATACACACCACCGAAGTTGGAGTTTTATGACGGAACAGGAGACCCGTCCGATCACTTGAGCCACTTCCAGCACGTTATGGCGCTCAAGGAAGGGTCTGATGCAATAATGTGTCGATCGTTTCCTGCAAGCCTGAAGACGTCAGCACCGACGTGGTTCCACAACCTTTTTATGAAATCCATCGATTCATTTCGGATGTTGGTATTGGCATTCCTCACATGCTTCGTGGGCAGCCAACAGCTCACGAGGTCCCGCATTATCTGTTGACCCTAAAGCAAAAATAGAACGAGATGTTGAGGGAGTACGTCACTCGTTATAATGATGAGCTCACCCTCATCGAAGACTGTAGTGATGACACTGTCGTCACGACTTTCACTTCAGGTCTGAGAAAGGGCAAGTTCTATGACTTCCTTACCCTGGACCCCTAACCAATATGACATATTTGCTCAGAGATGCCCAAAAATACATCACTTTGGACAAAATGTTGCCCGCCAATAGAGAAGCAGAGTCAGAAAAGAAACCCTCTGTTCCAAAGGACAAGAGAAAAAGGAAGAAGAAATAGGACGACGACGGTAACAAGAGGAAGCACATAAACAGCAAGACCTATTCGGGCCGCACCAGGCAGGACAAGGCCTCAAATTACATCGAGTCCAGGTTTGTCAACCCTCTCAATACCAGTCTGTCTGACATCCTTGATTGCATCTAGGATTGGGAAAAGCTGATTTGGTCGCATAAACAACTAGGAGACTCCGCTCGGCACGACAACAACAAATATTGCACCTACCAAATGAAGGTGGACACGATACTGAGGATTGCAAAAATCTTAGAGGAGAAGTCGAGTACTGGATTAGGAAAAACAAAATCATGGAGTTCCAAGGCTAGGACAGGAGGCAGGGCC
Organism: Berberis vulgaris; assembly: GCA_963556465.1. NCBI lineage: Eukaryota > Viridiplantae > Streptophyta > Magnoliopsida > Ranunculales > Berberidaceae > Berberis > Berberis vulgaris. The sequence continues at coordinate 78,877,581 of OY747125.1, read as the reverse complement.
GAGCAAAGGAAAGAGCAGACGTTGTAAAGGAGATTCAAAATAAAGCTGTTGGCGTCATTTATGTACTCCATGGGGTCAGTCTCAAAGGAAAACAATCAAACAGGTCCCGCAAGAGGACACTAACCGAGATGCGAACACCATCTCAGTATGAAGAAAGACAAGTGCAACACCCACGAGTTCACAGCCCAATCCCATCACTGACGTTTATGGAAAGTGATCTCCAGGAGGTACATTCTCCTTACAGTGACGCCCTAGTCATCTTTGTCCTTTTCGCTAAGTGGAAGGTAAAAAAAGCCTTGGTGGATACTGAAGCTCACTAAATTTCTTGTTCCTCAATGCTCACTAAATGCCCTATGGTCGGATTCAGTGGAGAAAAGTGTTTTCCCATTGGGAAGATCAATCTAATGGTGGCGGTAGTCGACACCCCGTCCACCTACAACTTTATTCTGGGAAGGTCGTGGCTTCATCATATGGAAGCAGTGGTCTCCACCTTGCACGAATGCATAAAATATACAGCTAACCATGCCCAAGGAACTATCCGAGGATATCAACTAGCAGCAAGAGACTGCCATTGTGCAGCCCTGAAGCAACTGAATTGTTTCTAGTTAAAGCTCTGACCCACAGAGCCAACATGTCAGGCATCAGGCCTAGACAAAATAGGAGAATCACTCTATGAGGGCAAAGGAGCCCAGATAACGAAAGTGCAGCTATGTGGAGATCCAGAAGTCAAAGCTAGCAACGCCATTTAGACTAATAAAAAGCTAAGTAACGATACTTCAACAAACAGACACAAACTCCAAGAACTATTAATCGCAGGAACTACTTGCTAGCACAAAGTTCACTATTCAGTAACTTCATTAGCTTTAAGAAAAACTTTGCTAGAGGGACCACGCAATCCAAGCCAAGACCATTTGCGCCTCCTTCAAGGCTGGATTAGCTCAGTCTTCGCTCGGAGTTAAATTATTTGTTGCTTTGATTTCGTGTCTTGTTTTTTATTTTTCATTTCAATTTAGAAGAGTTGTTCGTACAAGACACATTCCAGAAATAAAATAGATTTTTTTGATTACAATGAGAATTATTATAAAGCTTGTCGACCAACTAGTACATCGGTTTATACACTACAAGTATCTAAGTTCGATGCAAGCATATATCCGCTAAAACAAGGGTAGAGACTCCAATCTACTAATCCGCCTCTAAAAGAGAAGGTGGTTAAAGTAAAGCATCTGCGACAGAAGACGAAAAAGCGCATCAATTCATAGCTTCATCGAATCACCCCAGAAAGACGATTCGAAAGTGGCAAGCAAAGTACATGAAGAAGGATGTGAGTACTCCCTCAATTCTTTGTTCCGCCAGTCTACCTAATGAAGAGGAACAGAAGGAAGCGACAGAAAGCCGACGAAAATGTCCCAGAACAACGAGATCGTCGAGTCCTCACAATGCTGCCAAATGGGGACGCTTATCAAATGTGTAATGCCTGGGATGACGTAAGATGCCACCCCGGGAATGAGAGTCACGACCTCCAATGCTCCCATCAACCATAAACTAGCTACGAGGACCATCCCTCGATAGCAGTGAACAGATGAAAGAGTGATTGAGCACTGGAAGATGGAAGACAGACCTAACCCCCGTGAGGAAGTTCGTAACTCTTATTCGCAATATAAAAAGATATTGCAAGACCGCATGGGATCAACCTGGTGCCCACCCAGATCAGGCGGCATCGCATAATAGCAAGTCTTAAAAAGACTCATTGGCGAAAATGTCAGAACATTCGAAGACTCTTGTAAGGGAGATATTCCATCAGCCGTTGGAAAATCCAAAGAAAACTCTCTAGTAAGATGCATTTGATTAACATGCTCTACTATTCTCATTGCCATGCTTGAACGCAGATTAGCCAGCCCATATATAGGTGAAATGGTTCATGAAAAGGCGTCAACAAGCAGTTACTTCAACATTAAATGTCGTACGGGAAAACGGAAAAATGACGGATCCAATTGCAACTGCACAAGTCCACATTTTTTGAATTAATGACCCTGCGAGCAGTTTCATTAACTGAGGAGAGTAATCGATAATGAACCGTCTCGTAGGATGTGCCTTATCCCTAGCACGTTAATCCACAAATATTTTTTTCTAATTGGGCTCCTCGACTAATGGGCCCAAGCTTATGCCCTGCTAGATCCGACCCAACACACGCAAAAGAACAAACAACAAAGGCCCTGACCACCCACAAAATAAAGAGTGTGCCTACAAAGTGTTATCATTAAATCCAAGGCATCAACTCCACTGTTATTCTGTTGTTGTTCATTAAAGCCGATCAATCTATTATTAGTCCTATCAATCGATCTGACACTGGAATCAGACCGCCAGGCGAGCTAAGTAAGTCAGGATACCTAAGTCAGACTTACACACCCAAAATCTTATTATGGCCTAAACTTAGTCAGTCCCGACTAATTACAACAGCTTCTGGTCCGCTCTAACACCTAGCTCGCCAGGAGCGGACGACGATGGGTTAGAAAGTGGGAGCTTAGTCAGTGTTTGTAATACCTGACCGCAATGGATTGCCAGGGACCATTGTCCAACTATAGATAATGGTCGCCGAACTTAACCAAAGCTTAGTCGGTTTCGACCTATGACGATAGCTTCTAGTACACTCTAATGCGCGGTCCGTTAAATTAAACGTGTGTCAACGGTTTAGAAAGTGGCAGCTTAGTCAGCGCTTTGATGCCTGATCTTGATGACTTGCCAGGGATCACTGTCCAAACATGGGCAATAGAGATAGAACCTGACCAAGGCTTAGTCGGTAATGACCGACGACGATGGCTTCTAGTCTACTCGAAGACTAGTCCGCAAATAACGGATTTCGACGACCTAGAAAGTGGGAGTCTAGTCAGTGCTCTCGATGCCTGATTAAGATGGCTTGCCAATGGTCACTACTCATACGCAGACAGTGATCATCGAAGCCCGACCAAAGCTTAGTCAATGGCCGCTGATGACAATGGTTTTGGTTTGCTCGAAGCCTAGTTCGTTGTTCGTGGATTCCAATAGCCTATAAAGTGGGAGCTTAGTCAATACTCATGTAACATGGTGAAGACGTTTTGACAAGGATCATTGGCCAACTACAAACAATGATTGTTGAACCTTGCCAAAATGTTAGTCAGAACGACTGACGATGATAACTACTAGCTCGCTCCAATTCCTAGTCCACCACGAACGGATCAAGATGGGTTTGAAAGTGGGAGTCTAGTTAGTGCCCTCGATGCTAGATCAAGATGGCTTGCTAGGGACCACCATGGTCGCCAAAATCTGACCCCGGTTTAGTCAATTATAACTGGCGATAATAACCCCGGTCCAATGATGCCTATTTAACGAATAGCAAATAAAGACGAGTCAAAAGTCTGGTCAAAGTTCTTAAAACTCGACTCAGACGACTCACAAGAACTACTGTCTGATCATCTACAACGATGCAAGCACTAAGGACCATAGTCTTACTAATTCGCTTATAACAGCAACAACAACTACTAGTCCTACAGACAGCCAAGCCGCCAGACAGATGGTGTATTACACTCCCCGATCTCTAAAAAAGAGTTTGACCAGAGCTGCACAAATTACTGCAGCCCAATAAGTCAGAGCTCTCAACAGCGGATCAATCATAAAGCTTCCTAGCCTAGCAGAGCTTCTCGTCTGACAATTAATGTCAAAATAAGACTAAGTAGGTAAAAGCTAGCAGAAAAAGCAAAAGAATACAAACAAGTGCGAAGTATTATTCATTTGCAAACTGGAAAGAAAATACAATATTCACCCCTTATCAAGAGGAAAATCAGATATAATAGAACTAGACTTAGCAGGGGAAGAAGCAGAAGAAACATCTATAGGTGCTGCCACTCGATTCCCTTGTCAGGGTCGCCTTCTTCTTCAGACAAATCGGAAGTCACTCCAAACTCTGGATATGCAATCTTTTTATAATTGGAGAGATCCCAGTCGAGATGCTCCCCCTTCATAAGATGCAACAGCTCCAGCCTTCTATGCACGACTCTACTTAATTCAAATGTGCCCTGGGTTTGATAAGTTTCTCATCGTGCCCTCTTATTCAGCGAGCTCATGTTTCAACTGTTGCAGCTTGCCCGATAGCATGTAAGTCTTGGACCGCTCAGCACCCAGCTTATCATTAATGTTATTCAGCTCACTCTACCCAGAAAGAATTGCTCTTCAGCGGTCCGCGCACTCTTGGCATTGAACTCAACGCCGGCCTCCAACTTCTGACATCGAACAGTCCATTTGGTCTCCTTGATCCCATCAGCATGCAGAACTTGCAATTCAGCCTGCACTCCAGCCACAATCTCACGGGCGAGCTGCAAGTCACGTCGGACAAGGTTCAATTTGTTCTTGAACCGATCCCTCGCGAACACTGCCCTGGCCAAGTCAGACTCAAGCGCCTCCAAGCGAACCTTTTGAGCCTCCGACCTAATGGACAAGGACTCCGTTCCAGTATATGAGAAAGCTTCAAGTTGTTTCCTCAATGACTCAATCTCGCATAAAGCGTCAGATTATGACTTTTGCAAGTTTGCAAAGACTCGTTCCATGGTATACACTCTTTCACGAGCGGCAGGAACTTCAATTCCAGTTGCGGCCACTTGATTCAAGTATTACATCCCCAACACAAGATGTTTTTTCCCTTTATCCAAATGCTCTCCTAGCGTCTCTCCCATTGACTTTGGAGCGTAGTTCGCCAGCCAGTCGTTCCAGCTGGTTATATGTTTCCTCAAAGTGAAAAGATGTCAACCTCCCGATGCTAAGCTTTGTTGTTCATCCTTATTACATCTGGAGCAAACAGAGTGATTTGCGCATCCAGATGAAGATCATTCGGGACCGGAATCACCCCAGCACCGCCCTTAGCCGTCTTCACTGCATTAGGGCTCTCATCAACAACTTTCCTTTGCTTGCAAAAATTGACTCTCTTTCACGCACTGATCCAGAATCAGTTGACGGGGAAGGGGAAGTGAATTATTCCTTGGACCCGTCGTCATTTGAATATGGGGATGGGATTGAGATGGAGCACAGTACAGGCGATTAGAAGGTGACCCTTCAGCATGACACCGACAATCGAACTACTCTTCAATAGGTTCACGATCCAGAGAAAGGCAGGTCTCAAAGTCCTTTATTGCAAAAGAACGACCATCCAAAGCTTCCATTCCCGCCTCCTTTCAGCAGCATTTTATCAGAAACTCTGCCTGCTTGGTGCTCAGTTTGGTTACATCCTCCACGCCCATCATTTGCGAATACTCCCTCTCCAAGTCAGGAAGGGGGATAGGGGTCACGACTTGAGCATCACGCCCCTCAGAAACAACAGTCTCATCAAGCTCTTGCCTGACAACATCACATCCTTCGGATGAGGCCATACGCCTGCATACAGACCTAGATAAAGCACGAGACCTCTTCGGATGCACAGGAGAAGGAAACGCCTCATTTAATTTTGCCCTCCTCGAAGGGCTTGAAACCCTGATATTGGGAAGTTTCCTCATCCTTGAAGCAGACACACCTTCGGGCTTTGGCTTCTTTACTCGAAAAAGAGTAGGAGCCATGTGCTAATAAGCCCACAGTCCTCTAGACGAGGCATGTAACAGAACGCATCCAAGGTTGCTTTATCTTCAGTAGAAAGTGGCAAAGTTGGGAATCTCCCTGCAAAAACCACAACGGTTCAACCTAATACACAGTTAACATAGCAAGACTGAAAAAAAGAGTCAACTTACTCAGTGGTCTAAATTCATGCTCGACTGGACGACCATCAAACTCAAAGTACGTCGAGTCCGCAGGAACCATGAAGCAGAACTTCTGCCATGATTTAAAATTATCAGGCTGTTTGGCGAAGTAATCTAGCGATGTTAGCACACACACAACGTTCTCGTTTATCCGAGTTGAAGTAAGCACTTGCAGCACCCCTCAAAGACAATCGGACACCATCATCCTTAGCCCTAATCAGAATGGCAATAACAATCCTATACTCATTTGGTACGAGTTGAGTGGGTGTAATATCGAGGTACGCCAAGAACTCCCAGATCTTCTTACTAACAGGAAAATGGACGGCATATTGAAGCATACCTCGGTGAAGACAGATAAACCCATCAGAAGGGTACAATGGCGTCAGATCGGCTCCCAGAGTGCAGAGCTCCAGATAATTAGGAACCTTGTATGTCTTAGGAGGACTTGCAGAACAGATTCAGAGAGCAGCCTCTCCTCAAAAAACTTATGGCCCTTAGCGAACAGTTCATCAGGAAGCTGATTCCGGCCCACCATGAAAGAAAGTAAAAGCTTTCAAATACGAAGGTTAAGCAAAGTAAAAAAGCATAAAAAGACAATACTGCAAAGCATAATCTTTGAGGTCGAAAGAGTAAATGAGTTATACTCCACTGGCAAGAAATCTATATAGAAAAGTGGACTCCCACCATTCCTGCTTTCAAGCTGGCGCACACTCAATTAATGAAAATTTGCTGCTCGAGAAAACAACTCAAACTCAATCATCATGACTGCACAGTTGCTTCATGAAATGACCTAATGGACCGATAAGACGCCCCACTAACTCAAGGGGTACATCAAACCGTCCTCTGATCAGCATCGTACATGTGTCAACCTCGATTGCATGCTCAATCCAGCGAGGCCCAAACAACACTAAGCCCATCATCGACAGGATTCGAATAGTCGGGTCCGAGTTGTAATGAGCCATTAAACCCACACTTCACACGGTTAGGCCCAATACTCATAAGACTTCTAAGGCAAGTATCTGAGATATCTACCCAAGACTGGCATGCCAACAACACATTGGATCCGACTAGGAAACAAATACTAGAGTATAAGTTGGCAAAGAAACTTCCTTGCATGGACAACACTTAGAAAAGGAAACCTCTCTCGAGCATGATTCATATAGGGAAACTATCTCATATGGACAACTCCTAATTAGGAAATGATCTCCAACAATATCTATTTCCCTAAACTACGACACCAAAGGCCTAGCCGAACAACGACTCCTACACTATAAAAGAGAGATAAGGTTGATGAAATTATGGTATGCTATAGAAACCCAGTTTACAGTTTTAAGCCTCTCATAAGCCCTATCTAACTAAAACATCAGAATGCCATCGACCGCCACATGGTGGTCTTTGGCTCACGTTTGCTACCTGTGTAGGTCTAGGTAAGCAGTGAGAAAGGAGAGCAGGAATCGACTACATCAATAACTATTAGATGAAACTCTCCTATACTCTAGCACCAAATCCTAACAAGCTTATTAATTTGACCACCTTAACAAACATTCAAATAAAAGTTCTCTATAAAACAATTAAGTTGAACACATTCACTAACTAACAATGAAAGACTAAATCTAATTAATCAATAAACATATGTTCGGGGTTTTGAATTCGTTGCTTGCTAAATAAAAGCTCGATGTTCTCTTTATAGATGTTTTCTCTGGGTTTCCTTGTTTGTATAGTTTCCTATGGCCACAAGTCTTCCTAATTCAAACTAATTTGCATCTTTTAGCTTTTATTTTGGAATTATGCTATTGCAACCTACAAAACCACAAAAAAACATAAATTACTACAAAAAAATAACACATACTAGCTAAGAATGTATAAAGAAATACAACAATAAAATTGCATAAATATACTTTTACCAAATTCCCCCACACACTTATCTTTTGCTATTCCTCGAGCAAATAAAAAAAAAAAAAAAAAAGACTCAATGACTCAACTGAAACTTTCCAACATTTGTCTTAGAGATTTTCAACGAATCATGACATGATAAGATTTTTTACAACACAAGATTAAATCCACATCAATTGAAATCTAATACACGTTCAATCAGGTGAAGTTCAAACACATACCAAAAATAATTAACCCAAAAATCTCATTGGATGCATTTTTTTTCCACTGAATGTTTGGTAAAATCATTCTTCCTATTCTAATCTTATGTGAAAGGATTGATGTAAAAGGGAAACAATTGCTCAAATATGATATAACAAGAAAGAAAGACATTTTCTGACATTTTTTTTATTTATTATTTATATGATTTCATGGAATGAATGGTACTACTTGAATGCAACAACTAGTAACACCATATGCTCATACCTCGTTCGAATTTCCACATAGTGACATTGCATAACACACCCAATCAAAAGGTCTTAATTCAGGTTGTAATGGGGCTAAGGGATCAAGGGAAGAAGAAGAATGGATAAGAAAATTATAAAGGGCTTACAGAAATGGTGAAAACATGCAATGAAATTAGAGACATTAGCAAGAAATCACATGGTTCAAGACATACAACGTAAATGCAGCTCTGATACATCAGCTTATGCATGAAACGAAAGTGGTAGCCTACCGATAATTAATAGTTTTCAGCCATAATTTTGTATCTACTAAAAATGAAAAGAACTAGACTATTTGTGTAGTACTGAAATACTGAATGAGTATAGACAAGGGCTTGCATCCTTTCTGTAGTTTTGTACATTTTTTATATTTTTATTTGCAAAATATTTCTTATTTGGTAACTTTTTTCTTTTTCAATTGTCTACCTTAGGGCTATACATCACACTTGTTTTTCAACATACCTTGAACCACAATAAAGTCTACAAAATGAGGGTAACGAAAAAAAAAAGCCTAATGATAGGCTCAACATGGGTTAACCTAAAAAAAATGATAAGCTTATTTGGCAATGGTGAAAACTAGGTGCATTTATCATGTCAAACATGTCATGCAACTCAATATAATGCTTTGGACAAATTAGTACAAGTTGTAGCGTTGAGTTCTTAATTATGAAAGCAATCCAAGTAGCAATCAAAGCAAACAAAAATGAGATCATGCAACGAATTATTATGGACAAGAAAGTGAAAGATGATATAACTAAAAACTCTCAAAATTAAAGCACACTAAGCTCAATCTTATCACTTGGTACCCTGATTCCGGAACAACTAATCATATGACATCTGATGACTCTGCTTTTACCAGTCGACAATCTTATCATAGCTCAGATCAAGTGACTATTGCAAATGGGGCTACTCTCCCGATCGCCGGTACTGGTAACATGACTATCTCAACTCCCACATCCACTTTTTGATTGAACAATGTTTTACATGTGCCTCACATAACAACTAATTTACTATCTGTTTCTCGATTTGTTAACGATAGTAATTGCACTTTTCAATTTGCTTCTCCTGGTTTCTCTATAAAGGATTGGCGCACAGGGAAGGTTTTATATCAAGGCTTGAGTAAATGTTTTTTCTACCCATTTCAAGCACACCCTAGCTCTCCTCAAGTGAAAAGTTCTACACTTTCTGCTTTAGTTAGAAATAATTCTGCCCTACTCGTATGACACAATCAATTTGGACACCCACATGTTGATACCACATGGTGGCAACGGGTGCAAAGTTATCGCGTATTGATTATACTCCACATGTTGATGCCACAGCTTATCGAAGCATTGTGGGTGCCTTACAATATCTCATCATCACTAGACCTGATCTTACCTATGTTGTGAATCAAGTGTGCCAATTTATGCACGAACCTTGTCAATCTCATTTGGCCGCGGGAAAACACATATTGCGTTATTTAAAGGATACTCCTCACTTCGACACTCATAATGTGAAATCAAAAGATAAACATCTTTATGGTTTTTCAGACGCTGATTAGGAGAACTTTCCACTATAGGCATGTGCACTTACTTTGGACCCAACCTCCTTATTTTGGCAACTAAGAAACGACCCACTGTGTCTCGATCCAGTGTGGAAGCAGAATATTGTGCTCTCGCTCACACAACCACTAATATTCAGTGGCTCCTATTCCTCTTCAGAGAATTAAAGTTACCAATGTCGCTACCGCCTACCTTACACTATGATAATGTGAGTGCCACGTATTTAGCCTCTAATCCTGTCTTGCATGCACAAACCAAATACATTGAAATCGATTATCATTTTATCCGGGAGCGAGTGATGCGTGGTTCCTTACGGATTGTGTTTGTTCCCAGTGAAATGCAAATTGCCGACATATTTACCAAAAGGGTTGCCATCGGCGAGATTCAAGTTGCTTCGAGAGATATGGCAAAGTGCAAAGTGGAGCAAACTAGTAGAATTTGCTTTGTAAATACTAAAACAATTGTGCCATATAGGATTAGGTGAAACGTCTACAAGTTGAGTATGCACGGAGAGATATGGGCAGTGGTATTGCGAAATGATAAATTGTAAGGCACAATACATCAGAGTTGGATATATTCATATATCTGAAAGGCAAGGGAACAATATCACTTGGTGCACGAATGTAGACAATCCAGACTCTATCTGAAAGTAAGAAGCGTAGCCAAACAATGCATATTGTAGTAACTAGGGTGGCTTTGCATTTTGCTTTAGCTGACAAACAAGCAACAATGGATTGTTTTTTTCTATGCCAAGACATAACAAAGTCACCAAAAATATTCAAAACTACATGGTTGACTTTTGGTCATTTATGTACCCATCCCAGTCACCATGTATGGAGGCTTGGAATTCTAAGGGTGAAGTGGATTGGTAGAACAAACTCTGCAAAAGTGTGCCTTGTAGGTAAAAATGAATTATAGCACACCAACACAATGATTAGTGGCTGGAGACAACATAAACTGTAGCTTGTAATATAGACTGCATAGACATGGTCTTTGGTTTAGTAGAAATTTTTAAATGAGACCTAGAATCTGCCAGTAAAAAATAGGGCCAAGATAGGAGTTGCAAGATGAGGGGAGGTTAGGACTTGAGAGTTTGATAGGGGTGTCAACCATTTGGGTGTGTTGAGAGAAATCAACACCAACTTGGTGTTGGATCATTCTAGAGAAATTGATAAGATCAAGAAGATAATAAATCAAAGGATTTCTCTAGAAGAATGAAGAAGAAGATGATGAAGGTAAAAGTTTGTGGGTGTCTAGAAAATTCTCCAACGATCCTCCACCTCCCTGGATCATCTATAAATAGGGAGCTAAGTGGATGTTGCAAATTAGCTCAACAATGAGCTCAAATCAGAGTCTGAGTGTGTGAGTGTTTGAGAGAAATATTTGAGAGTTGTGTGTGATGTGTTGTAATATGTAACTGAGTGTATGTTAATTGTGTTGTGTTCTTAATGTAATGGAGAGTTGTAATTGATCATGCGTGCTAAAATTTACAACAATTTAGTATCAAAGCCGGACGGGTATTGTTCACTGCGTGACAATACTGTTAACAGGAAGATGACATTGTTCACTATTTATATGTACAAGATTATTCATATGTACGATCATAAATCAAAAATTGAGGAGTTGTTCATGGAGATTATTCGAGATTGTGAAGCCAATTAGTCATGGACAAGTGAAGCCGAATTTAAGGTGTCACAACAAGCGCCGACACAGTGTGTCAGTGTACGTTGACTTTGCGGGTTCCCGTGAGAGGACCGATAGGCCAAGTTATGAAAGCGACGTAGGCTACGACAAGGGATCATAGGGCCACATTGTGAGACGATATGTTTGAGTTAGTCACCATACCATAGAAAAATGGTTCTACAGTGTAATCAAAGTGACAAGCGAAGCCTCGTTGTGCCATGGAACACGTTGTGTGGTTGTGCCAAAGAGAACGTTGTGGGGTTGTGCCAAAGAGCACGTTGTGTGTGGTTGTGCCAAAGATCACATTGTGTGTGAAGGTGCCATGAGAGCACGTTGTTGTGTGAAACTGACAAGGGAGCACAAAGTTGTGTGTGTGCCAGGGGAGCACATGCACATGAAATTGATGATTTGTACAGATCGTGCCTGCGAATCAATTGGTTGAAATATTGGAGAAGTTGTGATATTGGAAGAACGCAAGTGTGAACGTGAAGACAATGTGTGAATGTGAAGCCGTGAAGGCAGTGTGGAAATATGAAGGCTGGCAAGTTGGTGTTGAAGAGGGATGTTGAGAGAAATCAACACCAACTTGGTGTTGGATCATTCTAGAGAAATTGAAAAGATGAAGAAGATCAGAAGAAATCAAGGGATTTCTCTAGAAGAATGGAGAGAAAAGAAGATGATGAAGGTCAAAGTTTCTGGGTGTCTAGAAAATTATCCAATGATCCTCCACCTCCCTGGATTATCTATAAATAGGGAGCTAAGTGGATGTTGCAAATTAGCTCAACAATGAGCTCAAACCAGAGTCTGTGTGTGTGAGTGTTTGAGAAGAAAAATTTGAGAGTTGTCTGTGATGTGTTGTAATATGTAATTGAGTGTATGTTACTTGTGTTGTGTTCTTAATGTAATTGAGAGTTGTAATTGATCATGGGTGCCGAAATTTATAATAGGGTGCCTATAAGACGTGCACGTACTTTGACTAAGATAGAAGAATCTCCATTTGTACCTCAATTCTAAGGAAGTATTGAAGGTGTCCCAAATTTTATTTATTTATTTTTTGAGTGTTCTTTGAGAGCCAAAGTATCGAGTAAGTCATTTACAAGTTAAAAGCACATCATCATCATACAAAACAAATATGGCAGTGCCTATTTGGCACCACAACTTACACTCACCCACACCACTCATTTGGTTTTTACTTTCCCACACCATGCATCTTTTGTTCCACACCACTGTTCTCTTCCACACCACTTATAAAAGAAAAAACCTAAATCTTTCTCCCCTCCCAAATTCAAAATGATGGAGAACTTCCTCTTGCCTCCAAACTCCCTCTCTTCTCACCACCACCCTTTTTCTTCTTTGATCTTCTTTTTTCGCTCTTGCAAGATCCTCTGCGTCTTCCGATCCTCTATTCGCAATGTACCTCGGCGAGGGTCAATTTTTTTTCCCTCGCAACGGTTCATGCGAGTAGGGAACCCATCCTTGCACGGACCGCCGCGAGGGCAAAACACAATAAAGTTCGACGAGGAAAGAGAAGAAAGAGAGGGAGATGGGCGACAATATGTGGGAGAAGAATAGAGGGGAATGAGAGAGAGTGGGGGAAGAAGGGATAGTGGGAGATCTGAGAGAGGGGAAGGAGGAGAAAAAAAAAGATGGAGAGGGGAAGGAAAAGAAGAGGATAAGGGGCGACAGTAGTTGTCGCTCCATCTCCTCTATCTATTGTCATCGCCGGTCGTTTCTCACCATCCCTCGCAATTGATCGCCCCTTTCCTCGTTACCCACTTTCATGCTGGTTTTGTTGTTCTTGTTCTCGAGAAAAGAGAATGAGAAAAGAAAAAGATGAATAGTGATTTTTATGAGTAGTGTGGAAAAGAGGTAATTTTTTTTTTTTTTTTTATAAAAAGGTGGGTGGTGTGGGTGAGTGTAACTTGTCGTGTCAAATGGATGAGGTTTGAATAAAGAGTTCAATGTCAGAATGAGAACAGTGACAACATAATTAATAGACCACTATAGAAAATTCTCAAACCAAGGATGAGGTGTGTGTTTAAGTTCATTTAGAGTCTTGCAAAATGGCAGAGTACTACCTTTTGACGTGGTAAGCGCTAGCATCGGAACGATAACTTTTTTGTGTAGGTTGTGCTGCAGAAAGGCATCGATAAAAATCAACAACAATTCTAGACAGCCAGGTTTGGTAGCCATTTTTGGCCAAGTCTTGATTTTTTTACACTTCTACCCCTTCTATAGATGGTATTTGTGGTTGTGTTTTAAAGAGAATGAGTAAAACGTGTTAAAAAACCAAGACTTAGGCAAAAAAATAGCTATCAAACCTGGCTAGCGAGACTTACTCAAAAATCAATATGAGAAAGAGGCTTGGTGACTCACTGAGGCTATATGGTAGCAGAAAATAGGAATATTTTGCCAAATCTTCGTTTGTAATATGATTATTGATTGGCCCTTGGCTGCTCATCATGCTTTGTAATCTGTCATCCACAAAGAACTCAAGTAAAGAGAAAAGTTTGTGGTTCACGAATGTGGATCCATATTGGCCTCCTAGTAAGGCTGGTTCGGATGGTTGATCAAGCAAGACCTAGAAATTAGTTCTTTCAACTGATTAATTTGTTAAAGCCAAATAGGTACAATATCTCTGTGAATGATATTAACTTTTTCGGATGTTATCTCGGTGGCCGATATTAATTCTTTCAGATTATATCTTTGTGAATGACAAGCTAATGTAACAAGGGAACAAGGAAAGCTAGCTATAGATCAGTTCAAAGCAGGGTAACCACATCCGAACTCGACTTGGAGCAACTTGAATATAGACTTACAATGTTTGTGTAAAATCTGATGTTCCAAGTTTTTCTGTTCTGGATGCCGGAGTAGACTGGAGTAGACATCACCTAGATGTACGGACAGTTGTTTTGAAACAGATGGTTTGGCATTGAATCTAATACATCTCTAAAAAGGATCAATATATACAGTTTGTGAAATTGAAATCTCACCCTTGTTGGAAGGTTGCGAATAGTAGGCAATGTATATTAAAAAGAAATCACCACATCAGTTTTATGGTTACTTGAGAAATGTGGATGACCGAAATAAATAGTTTGTTTCAAAGTAAAGTAATTCAGTGGGGTAAGTAGTTTGAACCCTACACCATGGTTCAATCTCAACTCACTAAGAAAAGTGTGAGTACATGTGGCAAGATGGATACAGAGAGATTGGAGAAAAAGTAGACTTAATTCTTGAGATCACTTTATGCCTGAATCTTAATACAGGTTGCAGTAGTAGAAGATATGAATGGATAATTAAGCTAATCTTTTTTCAGAACAGACCAAAGTCCAGTTTACCAATGTTATTTTGAAAATATACCAAAATCCAATCTCGAGTAAAACTTTGCAGTGAAATCTTAGCAGCCAATGTTATCTTGAAAAAAAAAAAATTTGGTCAGCCCAAAAGTTGATTTTTGGCATAGAGAGAAAATAAAAGCAGATCAGAAAGTAAAAACCATAACTCGCTGAATCACCAATTTATAATGAGAGCTTGGGGCTTGGAGTTTATGTGGGAATCAAATTCTTATCAAGGTTAACTAAATCTCGGATCTGGAACTGGTCTAAGTTGACGTAGAATTCATCCACAAAAGTGTCAAACTGATGGCACAAATCTGTTGGAAGCCAAGGGCTATTTTCTCTATCTATCCTAGCTTCCATAGATAAATAGCAGATACACTCGGTACCAATCTTGTCCAGTGCATTAGGCCATGAAGTGGGGCTGAAAACCGAACCGACGGTTTGGTTTTTCACCTAAACCGTGAACCGAACCGACTTAGGTCGGTTTTAAAATTTTCAAACCGCAACCGAACCGACCATTAACAAAACCGATCCGAAACCGATCCGATTCTAATTTATTCAAACCGTAACCGAACCGAACCGACTAAAATCGAACCAAAACCGAACCGACCGACTATTTTAAACATATTGTATTATTTATATATAAAATATATTATTTATTATATATATTCAGTCGGTTCGGTTTGGTCGGTTAAAATCACATAGAAACCGATCCGAACCGAATTTAAACCGATCCGACCACTTCGGTTTAGATCGGTTCGGTAGGTTTAATCGGTTTGATCAGTTTTTTGTTCAGCCCTACCATGAAGGAAGCAATAAAGACTGCACCGCAACTTCACTTCAAGCCTTCCTCTTAAACCTGAGCAATACAGAAGGTTCTTAAGAAACCAATCATTCGTGGATAACCGATCCAAAGTTGAACTTATATGAAAATCAATCAATCATGAAACATTATCATCAACCAAGGAATGTGATTTCGCGAAATTTCAACGAAAATTTTGTTTTTTTTGAAATTACGAAAATAAAAAGGGCGAAATTAAAAGTTAAATTTTCTCGAGGGTTTTTTTCGAAAACTTTCGAGAGTTTTTTGTTAATTTCAAAATTTTCGGAATTTTTTCGTAAAAATACAAAACCCAGGTACTAAAAATTACATTTTTTTCGAAAAATTTTTGAGTTTTTTTCGTAAATTTCAGGGTTTTTTCGTATTATCAATTCTTCTAATTATTTATTGATTTTTAAAACCACCCCTTGGATTTTCTAATTATCATTTATTCTACTTATATATTGATTTTTTAAACCACTCTCTAATTTTCTAATTATATATTGATTTCATGTTTGTTTCATTTCTTGGCATTTAGGCTTCATTTAGTATGTTTAATAGATTTATTTACTTGCATTTTTTTTTTCACATTTTCATAGATCCTCAAAATTCATTATATATTTTTTTTATGAATCATCGAAGTTTTTACTTTTTTTCTTTACACACCAAAATATTTCTCAAAATATTTCTTAAAATCCAAATACCGAAATAAACTCGAAAAACGAAATCACAATCCTTATCATCCACGACAAAAGTTTTAAAAATTCAATCACAACAGCTATAGGGCACAGTATCGCCAATCCCCATTCATATACACATTTTTGTTTACAGGCAAAGAGAACTAGAAACAATTAAGAGTGATGCGATGGGACTTAACATGAAAGATCAGGTGCAGAAACCCAAATTGCTGGCGTCCAAAGGTAGTCACGACGACGTCTATAGCTTTGTAATGGCCCGAAAGTCCTGCGCTTGATGTTGAAGACTCCAAGGTCTGAACCCCTAGTTTTAACTTCTTCATGTCCTTCAAAGTAGTCATCTGTGAAAATAGATACAATCCCTCTTGCATCCACGAAATAATTTGTGAGTAGAGGTTGACACAGATTCATTGTGCCCAAAAAACAACACTTGATCACCTAGACTTTTCACCTTCTTCCTGGTCCACTTTCCAAATTGGTGCTCGATTTCAAAATCAGTTATTTATTTATTTTGAAGCCATCCATTTTGAAAGTGAAGGATAATTCTTTGTGCTCACACGCATCTACATACTGAAGTACCCTCAATAAGTCGATGATTCCGCCATATTATCAATATGCCTAATGATAGATTAAACGGTCCTTTAATTTGTGTCGTATACATGTCATGATAATCTCGTCAGCAGATCTAAGCGGGCTTGATTGTCCACCCAATCTGATGAAGCCCAGACAATACTAAGCGAGAAGGTTGGACCCAAATTGCAACGCCCTACTAAGCCCCACGTCACATGGTCAAGCCTAATACTTATAAAGCCTAATCAGACAAGTATCTGGGGAATCGACCTAAGACGGGCAAGGCCAACAATACATTGGTTCAAACTAGAAAACAAATACTGGAGTATAAGTCGTGCATGAAAACTCCCTTGCATGGACAACACTTTAAAAGAAAGTTCTCCTGGAGATCTAGGAACACAAGTCATGTAGGGAAACTCTCCTACATGGATGAATCGTAACGAGGAAATGATCTCTAGCAAGATATCTTTCCCTAAACTACACTTCCAAAGGTCTAGCCGAACAAGGACTCTCGTATTATAAATAGGACACAGGGATGATGAACAAAAGTAGGCTACAAACCCAATTTACAACTTTAAGCCTTTCTCAATTCTTGTCTGACTTTAGTATCGGAGTGTCATTGGCCGCCACAATGGTGGTCTTTCGCTCATGTGTGTTCCCTGTGTAGGTCAAGGAGAACAAGATTCGAAGAAGCTCCTGGCATCATATATGTACTTCATGGAGTCGGTTCGGAAGGTAAGCAGTCCAACAGGTCCCGCAAGAGGACACTTTTTGAGACGCAGACGCAACCCACTTGCGAGGACCGACAAGTGCAGTATGTCCGTATTCAGAGCCCAATCCCATCTCTAACGTCCACTGACAAGGACTTCCAGAGCATCCATTCTTCTCACAATGATGCGTTGGTCATTTAGGCCCTCATTACAATGTGGGAAGTGAAAATGGCCTTGGTGGACACAAGAAGCTCCCTTAACGTCATGTTTCTAAATGCATTCCACAATATGCAACTCATGGAGGAAGACCTAACACCCGCCAATCATCCCATGATCGGGTTAAGAGGAGAGAAATGCTTCCCTATTGAGAAGATCAATCTAATGGTAGTGGCGGGAAAGCCACAATTGCGGAAGTACCATGTCCAGGAATTCATGGTAGTCGACGCTCCGTCCGCTTACAACCTCATCCTAGGAAGGCCTTGGCTCCATCATATGGAGGCAGCAGTTTCTATTCTCCACCAATGCATCAAGTACACTGCCAACCAGGCCCAAGGAACAATTCGTGGAAATTAACCTTCAGTTAGGGACTACCACTACATAGTGTTGAAACAACTCGATTGTTAGCAATCACAGCTCGGGCCCGCGGGACAGATGTATCAGACACTGGACCCAGATAAGAGGTAGAATCACCCCCACGGAGAGAGATAAAGCTCTGACAACCAAGTCTCAACTATGCGATGAGACAGAATTCAGCGCTGGAGACACCATCTAGTCTAGTACAAAGCTAAGTAGCAACAGTTCAACAATTAGGCACCTACTTCAATAGTTGGCAACCAGCGAGGAACGATTCGCCTGAACGAAGTTCACTTTTCAGTAACTTCGCTATCATTGGCAAAATGTGACACTTCCCCATGGAAACTACACAGTCTGAGCCAGTTTAGAAGATTTGTTCGCACAAGCCTATATGACAAAGATTCATTCAAGGAATAAAACGCGAATTAGATAAAACAAACTTTATTGATTACTAAGAAAGTTGTTACAAAGCTTGTCCGACTGACTAGTACAAAAGTTTACGCACTACAAGTATCTAAGTCCGGCGCGAGTATGAATCCACTTAAACGCTGGTCAAGACTTCACTCCATCAATCTACTTCCAGAATAGGATTCGAAAGTGAAAGCAAAAGTACCCAAAGTAGGTTACAGGCTGTAGGTACCCGTCTGATTCTTTGCTCTGTCAATCTGCCTTGCAAGAATGATTTGAAAGTGGCAGCGAAGAGGATCCAAAAGGGAGAGCAGAAGAAAGTAGATGAGGATTCTCTCAAACAAGGAATGCCTAGGGTAATGCAAAGTTAACACCCCAGGATCGCAGGTCGCGTCCATTAGAGCCCTGCTCTGGCAATCTGCCTTCCAACTATTGCATCACGCATGAAGCCCAGTGGATACAATAGGAAAAGCCACCCAAAGTTGGCTGCAGGTATTATCTCTAAGACTGGATGGCGTGAGACGCCTTCTGAGCACCGAAAGATGAAAGACAAACTCAACCCCTAAGGAGGAGTTTTTAACTCTTCTTCGGAATTTGAGAAGAAATTACAAGTTTCCAGGAAACCAATTGGATGCTCACCCAAACCAAGTGGCATTACGTGATAGCAGGTCTTGTTAAGACTCATCGTTACAAATGTTAGAACATTCGAAGACTCAAACAATGAAGATCTTCCTTTAGTCTTTGGAGAACCCAAAGCATATTTTTTGGAAAAATGCATTTGAAGGACATGCTTTACAACGTTCATGGCAATGCTTGAAATGATGAAGATTAGCCTATATATAGACGTGATGGTTCACGAAATGAAGTCAACCAATAGTTACATCAGCATTAAATGTCATACGAAAAACAAAGAGGCGATGGTTCCAATTTCAACTACACGAGTCATTCATCGAATTAATGATGTTGCATGCATCTCCATTAACTAGGGGCGTAACCGATACTAAACTATCTCGCAATCTATGTCATACACCTGGCATGCTGATATTTACAACAGGGCCCAGCCAACTAGTGGGCCCAAGCGAAGACCTCACTAGATCTGACCCAGTACACGCAAAGTTACAAACGACGAAGGTTTTAAGTGCTGACAGAATGTAGAACACACCTACAACAATATTATTAATAAACCAAGGTATTTGTTCTATTGAAATTCTGCTACTGTTCATTAAACTTGGCTAAACTTAGTCCAATCAATCTATGGCGATCCAACTCCAGAATCAGACATATTGGTTTGACCTTCATGTCGGGCTATTAAGCGAATTAAGTAAGTCAGGACATCTAAGTCATATTTACACGCCCAAGGCCAAACAGAGGCCTAACCTGATGGAAGCTTTTTCAGTTTCGACTGATGACAATAGCTTCTGGTCCGCTCTAACGCCTATTCCATCAAGAGAGGATGACGATGGCTTAGAAAGTGGGAGCTTAGTCAGTGTTCACAACGCCTGATCAAGATGGCTTGCCAGAGATCATTGTCCAATTACAGATAATGATCACCGAACTCGATTAAAGCTTAGTCAGTTCTGACTAATGACGATAGTTTCTTATCAGCTCTAAGACCCTAGTTCACTGAGCGCAGATGAAGATGGCTTAGAAAGTGAAAGCCTAGTTAGTGCTCTAACGCCTGATCGAGACGACTTGCCAGGGATCATTGTCCAACTATAGATAATGGTCACAATTGTTTGCCCGAATACAACCTAGTTCGCAAATGGCGAATTACAACGGCGGATCACGAGGGTGGATTATGGTCTGGTCCGCATGACCTATTTCCAACAAAATTACCCTCTCACATGGAGTTCAACCAATTTACAAGACTTGGTCGATACAACTCCTCGATCTCTAAAAGATAAAGACTAGGATTGCCTAAACTATTGCAACATAGGCAATCAGAACTCTCATCTGCTGATCAATCCTACAGTCTCCTGACTTAGCAAAACCTCTTGTCTATAAGTTAACACCGCGGGAAGACAAAATAGAAAAAATCCAGCAAGAAAAGTAAAAAAAGTACACAAGTACAAAGTGCTACTCAATATATCATCTTTCATTAATAATCCAAAGAATACTGAGTTCACTCCTTGTGAGGAGGAGCTTCAAATACAACGGAGCTAGACTTGACAGAGAAGAAACAGGGGAATTTTCTGCACGCGCTGCCGCTTGGACACCTGATCTTGGTCACCCCTTCTTTTGATTGATCGAAGACTTCCCCAAACTTCGGAAAGGAAACATCTTTATAGTAAAAGAGGTCCCAGTCAGCATGCTCCTCCTTCATCAGTTGCAACAACTCTAGTATTCCTTGCACAACTATGTTGAACTCGAACGTGCCCTGGGCCTTGTGAAACTTCTCCTCGCGTACTCTTGACTCAACGAGCTCTCATTCCAACTGCTCCAGTTGCCTGACAACGATCAGCTTTAGGCTGTTCAGCATTCAGGTTGTCCTTTATTGCCCTAAGTTTGTTTTGAGCCAGAAGGAGCCGCTCTTCCGTTGTCCTCACACCCTTGGCATTGAAAGCAACATCAACCTCTAGCTGCTGACATCAGACAACCCATTCAAACTCTTTTTTGGTCATTTCCGCATTTAGAGCCTGCATCTTGGCCTGCGCCTTGGCTGTAGTCTCCTGAGTAAATTGTAAGTCATGATGGACAAGGTTCAATTCTTCCCCGAACCTGTTCCTCAAGGACACCGCCTAAGCCAAATTGAGCTTAAGCATTTCCAAGTGAATCCTCTGAGCCTCCGGTCTTGCCTGCTAGGCCTCCGGATCAACGGCTGATTTGGCGGGCCTCCTTTCTTCAAGCGGCTTCTTCATTGATTTAATTTCAAGAAGATAATCAGAGTATGACTTTTGAAAATTTGCAAAGACTCGCTCCATGGTATACACTCTCTCACGAGCAGCCTCAACCTTTGTCCTAGCGATGACAACTTGGTCCAGATATGACATCCTTAGCACGAGATGTTTCTGGCCCTTATTCATGCGCTTTCCCAGTGTATCACCTTCTTTTGTCGAAACAAAATTTGCCAGTCAGTCACTCCATCTACTAATATGCTTTTTGGAAGCATAAGAAATATCGACCTCCTGGTGCCAGTCTTGGTTGCCCATCATTACCACATCCGAGGCAAATAGGCTAATTTGCGCATCCGGATGGAGGTCCTCTAGGATCAGAATCACTCCAGCACCGCCCTTCGCCGTCTTCACCTCTACCGCTTTTCCCTTATTCACAAAGATCTGCTTTCCCTCATGAGTCGATTCGAAAGCAGTTGACGAGGAAAAAAAATGAGTTATTTCTCGAACCCGTCGTCACCTCAATATGAGGATGAGATCGAAACGGGGGACAATACGGGACACGAAGGAAACTTTTTGCCATAAGGATGACAATCAAATGACTCTTCTGCAAGCCGAGAAGACTCACGATCCAAGGAGGGGTTATACTTGAAATCCTTCAACAAAAAATGACAAGTATGACCCGCATCTGATGAAGTTGCCATACCTGCTTGCAGCAACATGTTGTTCATGACCTTCGCCTGCTCAGTACTCAGCTTCATTACATCTTCAACCCCCACCATTAGCAGATACTCTTTCTCCAATTCAGCAAGAGAAATAGTGGCATTTTCCTGAGCATCACGACCCTCAGACACAACAGCTTTCGCCTCAGCGGACAAATCATGATCTTGCCTCACAACTTTGCGTCCCCTCCAATGGGACTAAACACTCACGAGCGGGCTTAGTTGCAATACGAGGCTTTTTCAAATGCCCAGAAGAAGAAATTGCCTCATTCATCTCGACCCTTCTTGGCGGGCTCAAAATCTTAACCTTCAGGAGCCTCATTTATTCGAAGAAGGTTCGCCTTCATACTTCGGTTTTCAAAACTCTAAAAATAGTGGGGGCCTCATGCCAATAAGCCTACTGGCCGCTACACTTGATATTAGAAAGCTGGATAACATCCTCCACCTGCATCCAAGGCATGTCACCAAATTTGTCCATGGCTGTTTCGTTCTCAGAAGAAAGGGGAGAAGTTAGGAATTTCCCTACAGAAAATGTGGGTAACAATTCAATATGCAATCAACACTAGCGAGATGGAAAATGGAATCAGACTTACTTAGTTGCCTGAACTCCCGCTCATTCGGACAACCATCAAGCTTGAAATACTTCAAGTCAACAGAAGCCATGAAGCAATACTTCTGCCAGAACTTGAAGTCGTAAGGCAGACTGCCAAAATAAGCTAGCGATGTCAACACGCACACAAGATGCTCATTTATCCAAAGAGAGGTGAGTAGTTAATTCACCCTCGGAGACACTCAGACACCAGCGTCATTCGCCCTGGTTAGAATAACGATCACCGTCTTGTACCTGTTCGGCACCAGCTGAGCGAGCGAAATGTCGAGGTTCGCCAATAAGCTCCCAATTTCCTTGATGACAGGAAAACGGACGCTCGAGTGAAATATACCTTGTTGCAGACAGATACATCCTTCTGGATGAGATAATGGTGTTTGACCAGCGTCGAATGTGAATAGCACTAGATCATCAGGGATCCCATGTGTCTCGCGAAGGCTCTTTAGATTCTACTAAGAGATTAACCTCTAATCGAAGAACTTACGACCTTTAATAAACAGTTAATCAAAAAGCTAATTTTGGCCCACCATGGGAGGACGTACAAGCTTTCAATTACGAAAGATATACAAAGTCAAAAGTATGGAAAGAGAAACGACAAAGCAAAGTCTCTAAGATCTAAAGAGTAAAGGAAGGGAAATAGGGCGGCAACGGTTCCAATTTTAACAACACAAGTGGGAGTAACTGATACCAACACGAAGGTTCACTAAATGAGGTCACCCAGCAGTTACGTTAGCATTAAATGTCGTATGGGAAATAGGGCGGCAACGGTTCCAATTTTAACAACACGACTCCAAATTCATTGTATTAATGGAACTGCACGCAACCTCATTAACAGCGGGAGTAACTGATACCAAACCTTGCAATCTACGTCATATGGATGGCATGATGATTTCGTCAACAGAGCCCAGACAAGCTAGTAGGCCCAAGTGACTTCCCAGCCAGATTCAACCCAAAAGACGGAGAATAGCCCAATACATGCTCCAACACAAGTGGTGAAGGCTTTAAGCGCCCATGTAATGTAAAACACCTGTGGAGATATTATCAATAAATCCAAGGTATCTGCTTTCTTAATGTTCCTCTGTTGTTCATCAAATCTGGTTGAAATTCAATCTGGTCAATCTATTGTGATTCGGCTTCAAAATCGAACTTGCTGATCTGACCCCCGTGTCGGACTATTAGGCAAAGTAAATAAGTCGGGCACCCAAGTCAGACTTATATGCCCAAATCTATATGGTGGCCGAACCTGACCAAAGTTTAGTCAGTTACGACTAATGACGATAACTTCTGGTCCATTCTAAGTCATAGTCCGCCGAGAGCGGATGAAGATGGCTTAGAAAGTGGGAGTCTAGTCAGCGCTCACGACGCATGATCAAGATGACTGGCTGGGATCATTGTCAAACCATAAACAATGGTCACTGAACCTGACCAAAGTTTAGTAAGCTACGGCTGATGACGATAACTTCTGGTTCATTCTAAGTCATAGTCAACCGAAAGCAGAAGAAAACAACTTAGAAAGTGGGAGTTTAGTAAGCGCTCATGACACCTGATCAAGATGACTAGTCAGAGATCATTGTCAAACCATAGACAATGGTCGCCTAATGTGACCAAAGTTTAGTTAGTTACGACTGATGACGATAACCTCTGGTCCGTTCTAAGTCATAGTTCGCCGAGAACGGATGAAAACGGCTTAGAAAGTGAGAGTCTAGTTAGTGTTCGACGCCTGATAAAGGCGACTTACCAAGGATCATTGTCCAACCATAGACAATGGTCACCGAACCTGAACAAAGTTTAGTCAGTAACGACTGATGACGATAACTTCTGGTCCGCTCTAAGTCATAGTCCGCGGAGAACGGATGAAGTCGACTTAGAAAGTGGGAGTCAAGTTAGCGCTCATGATGCCTGATCAAGGTGACTTTCCAAGGATCATTTCCAAAAATAGACAATGGTCGATGAACCTGACCGAAGTTTAGTCAATTACAATTGATGATGATAACTTATGTTCCGCTCTAAGTCATAGTCGGCCGAGAGTGGATGAAAATGGATTAGAAAGTGGGAGTCTAGTCAGCGCTCACGACGCCTGGCCAATATGGCTTGCCTGGAATCATTGTCCAATCATAGACAATGGTCATGAACCTGACTAAAGTTAGGTCGATTCCGACTGATGAAGACAACTTCTGCTCTGATCTGAGACCTAGATTGCCAGGAGCGGACAAAAATGGTATAGAATGTGGAAGTCCAGTCAGAACTCATGAAGCCTGACCCGGACAACTTGCCAGGATCACTATTCGACCGTAGACAGTGATGCACACACTTGGCCAAAGTTTACTCAGACTGACGAAGACTACTTTTGGTCTGAATTACAACCTAGTCTGCAATGGGCGGATTAAGACTGATTGAGCAGTTAAAAATGTGATTAATCTATGAGTTCGAATGGTTTAGTGCCCGCCAAGATCATTTCCCTGCCTGGAGTTTTGCCAACTTACAACGTTTGGCCGAGACATCTTCTGGATTTCTAAGGAGTACAAACCAGGATCGCTTGATTTCATGAGCAACCGCAAGATGAGCGGTCAGAACTCTCATCAGTAGATCAAATAGACAGTTTCCCGACGTAGCAAAATCTCTTGTCTAAAGGCCAACACCATGGCAAGGCAACACAAAGAAGATTCAACAGGAAAAGTCCAAAAAAGTACAAGTACATAGCATTACTCAACAAAACGCCTTTCATAGTGATCCCAAAAATACAAAGTTTACTCCTCATCAGGGGGAGATTCAGATACAGTAAGAGCTGACTTAGTGGGAGAAGAAGCATGGGATGGCTTCGCGCTCACCATTGCTCTAACACCCTGATCTATTTTCCCTCTTCTTGTGATTGATCAAAACTTCACCAAACTTCACAAAGGCCACTTTTCTGTAGTAAAATAGATCCCAATTAGCATGCTCCTCTTCCATCAGCTCCAATAGTTTCAGCCTTCCTTTCACAACTCTACTGAACTGGAATGTGCTTTGGGCCTTGAGAAGCTTATCCTCGTGTACTTTAGACTCAACAAGCTTTGCCTCCAGCTACTCCAGTCTGCCCGACAAGGCGTCAGCTTTGGACTACTCAATACTTAGATTGTCCTTGACTACACTATGCTCATTTTGAGCAAGGAAGAGTTGCTATTTATTTGTCCTTGACATCAGCCTCGAGTCACTGACAGTGGACAACTCACTCGAACTCTTTTTTGGCCTTCTCAATACTCAAAGCTTGCATCTCGGCTCGCATCTTGGTTGCAGTCTCTTGAGCAAGTTGTAAGTCACAACGGACATGGTTCAGCCTTTCCCCTGACCTGTCCCTCGTGGACACCACCTCTGCCAAATCAAACTCAAGTGTTTCCAAGTGGACCCACTGAGTTTCCAATCTTGTTTGCCAGGCCTCCAAATCAACATCCGATTAAGCAAGCCTCCAACCTTCAAGTTGCTTCTTCAGTGACTAGATTTCGTGAAGAACATTAGAATATGACTTCTGCAAATGCGCGAAAACTCGCTCCATGGTGTATACTCTCTCGTGAGCAGCATCTACTTCCATCCCTGCGCCGACAACTTGGTTCAAATACGACATCCCCAACATCAGATGTTTATGCCTTTTGTTTATACGCTCTCCTAACTTATCCCCTTCAGGTTTCAGAGATGATTCATCAGCCAATCATTCCATTTACTAACATGCCTTCTGGAGGCATAAGAAATGTCAAGCTCTTGATGTCAAACCTGGTTGCTCATCTTTATCGCATCAGGGGCAAAAAACTAAGCTGCGCATCTGGGTGATGGTCCGTTTGGACCAGAATCACGCCAGTACCACCCTTCGTCGTCTTCACCGCATCAGAGGCCTCCTCCACCACTTTCCCCTTACAATGATCAGCTCTTTCTCACGGACTGATTCGAAAATAGTTGACAAGGGAAAAGGAAGTGTATTATATCTCGGACCCGTTGTCACCTCAAGCTGAGGTTGAAATCGGGACAGAGGACAGTACAAGCGATATGAAGGGGACCTTTCGGCATAGGAATGGCGATCAGATTACTTTTCACTAGGTTGAGGGGACTCTTGATCCAATGAGGGGTTATACTTGAAATCTTCCAAAGAAAAAGGTCGAGTCTGACCCGTATCAGATGAGGTGGCCATTCCCTCTTACAACGACAGGTTGTTCATAACCTTCGCCCTTTCAATGCTCAACATCATCACATTTGCAACCCCCACCATTTTCAGATACACTTTCTCCAAGTTGGGAAGGGAAATGGAGGCTTTTGTCTGAGCATCCTGCCTCTCAGGCACAATAGCTTTCGTCCTAGCGGACGCATCAAGATCTTGTCCCGCAACTTCGAGCCCCCTTTCGAAGGGGCCGACTACCTGAAAGCAGGCTTGGACGCGATGCAGGGCTTCTTAGAAAGTGAAAATGAAGAAAGTGCCTCATCCAATTCCCCCTCCTTGACGGGCTAGAGATCTTGACCTTCGGGAGCTTCCTCTTCTTTGAATAAGGTTCATCATCTGGCTTTGATTTTGGGACTCTTAAGAGAGTGGGAGACTAATGCCAGTAAGCTCACATCTGTTGCTTAACACTATCGGGATGCACAACATCTTCCATTCGCATTAGGGGCATGTCATGAAATTTATCCATGACCACTTTGTCTATAGGAGAAAGGGGTGTTGTTCGAAATTTCCCTACAAAAAACATGAATAACAGTTCAGTATGTAAGCAACCTAAGCGGGATCGAGAACGGAATTGAACTCACTTAGTTGCTTGAACTCCCGTTCAATTGGATGACCATCAAACTCAAAATACTTCGAGTCCGTAGAAGCCATGAAACAATGCTTCTGCCAGAACTTGTAATCGTCAGGCAACTTGCCCAAACAAGCCGGTGACTTGAACACACACATTATTCTCGTTCACTCGAGAAGAGGTGAACAGTTAGATCGCCTCAGGGACACTCAAACACAACATCCTTCGCCCTAATTAGAATGGTTATCATAGTTTTGTACGCGTTTGGCACTAGCTGAGGGGGCGGAATGCGGAGTTACGCCAAAAAGCGCCAAACTTCCTTGATAATAGGAAAATGAATGCCCGATTGAAGCATACCTCTATGCAAGCAAATAAATCCTTTTGGAGGAGACAAGGGCGTCTGACATCACTATATCATCAGGGATCCGATACTTCTCGCGAATGCCCACCAAATTCACCTCTGAGATCGATCTCTCCTAAAAAAAATTGTGGCCTTTAGCGAACGGTTCATTGGGAAGCTGATCTGTTGCGCCATGGAAGAATGTATGAACTTTCGTTTATGGAAGTTGAACAAAGCCAAAATGCAGAAAGAGAGACAATAAAGCAGAGTCTCTAGAATCAAAGAAGTAAAGAATCTAAACTCTGCAGAGAAGGGGATTATATAAAAGCAAGATTCTCGCCTTTTTTAAGCAGTTGCATACCCAATTTATGATGTGCACGACTCGAGGAGATGATTCAGACTCAATCATTGTGATCGCCCAGTTTCCGTGACATGACTTAGTGGATCGACGAGCTAACCCACAAACTTAGGGGGAGTAGCTGATGATACACCAAACCGTCCAGTAATTCACAACATACACGTGTCATGGTGATTTTGTCAACTGAGTAAAGATCTAAGAGGTTGGACCCAAACAACGAATACCCTATTAAACCCATACGTCATACGGTCAAGCGCAATACCCGTAAGACCCAATAAGGCAAGTATCTAGGAGTTTGACCTAAAAGGCAAGCCAACAATACATTGACTCCTACTAAGAAGCAAATACGACAGTATAAGTCGTGCATGAAAATTCTCCAGCATTGACAACACTCTACAAGGGAAGAATCACCATCAAATATCGAAGTACAAGTCGTGTAGGGAAACTCTCTTACATAGACGACTCCCAACAAGGAAAAGATTTCTAGCAAGATATCTTTCCCTAAACTACGCCACCAAAGGCATAGCTGAACAAGGACTCTCGCATGATAAATAGGGCTCAAGGTTGAGGAACAAAGGTATGCTACAAAATCCAATTTATAGCATTACACCTTTCTCAAGCTTTGTCTGACTTAAGCATCGGAGTGCCACCAGCTGCCACAATGGTATTATTTGGCTCGCGTGTGTTCCCTGTTCAAGTCAAGGTCAAGAAGAACAGGTCAGTAATGATGATCAAACAGGTCAAGGAAAGTCAACCCAACACGACATGGCTCAAGACGGGTGGGTCTGGGTTTGACATCTTTGACACGATTACTAAACGTGTCGGGTTTGGATTTGAAAACTTGACATGGAATTTTATTTTTACACGACACGACACGACCCATTGGCATCCCTACCCTCAATCTTTTACTATTGCTTGTTTGGGAGTTCAGATCTTACCCAACAACGGTAAAATTATTTTCTATAATAATGTCTGGAGCTATTTGCATCCACAGCTTTGTGTTCATCATAATCCTAATGGAACCTCTTTGCTAGCTATTGTGATCTGTAGTTGTGGTTTTTTTTTATAAATTTTTTCTCTAATAGATAATTTAGAAACCATTGCTAATTTATGTTTGTGTTGTTGTTTTTTTTTTTTTTTGGAACAAACATTGTTGGCTTAACCCATGTTGGAGACGTCGAATTTCCTGCATTAACTTACTGAGAAGGTTTGGTTTCCGTACCTTTTCTCATATCTTTTAAATATATCAAGATTTTCAACTCACATTTAACTCGAAGATTAAAATTTTCTAACCAAAGTTGTTAAATTTTGTTTACAAATCAAGAGTTTTGTAATCACCATGAAACCCAAAAATCAATTAAATCTCAGCAAATGGGACTATCTCAAATCAACCCTTCAAATAGACAAGATTCCATGAATTTGATTGAAGTATTATCATACAAATATTGTAATTACAAAAATTACATAAATTTGATTGAAACATTGTCTTCAATTACCATAGACTACACAAATTGACATATTTGTAACAATCCCAAAAAAATTTCAATTTTGTGTTGTAACAGTTCACCAAACAATTTCACATAGTATCACAAATGAAGTAATATAATAATTGGATCACCATGGTGTTGTAAGTGATATTATTCACGGTAATCCAATATATTGTATCACTGTTTTTGTCATACTGTTTTTCCAATTTCTGCTTGAATTTGACTTGAAATTGTTTGGTGGACTGTTACATCACAAAAGTGATATTGTTTTGAGGGTTGTTAGAAAACTACCAATTTGGTGTAGTGATTTAAAGATTTTCTATATCCGCTTCAATGCAAGAAATATTCACAAATTGGTTATGCTTGTTTCTTATTGCCACATTCAGTGGAGTGGTTTGCCACCTCCGCTTGGTAAATGATAAAGAATACATATGCAAGTTTTTTCGATGGTTACACAAATTTAGGTGCTCGGTTGACTTTACAAAATAATCACAAAAATACAATCAAAACATAAGTTCAAATATAAGTGAACTACTTAGCTCTTGCATTATTGGTTCTTAATATATCATAAAGCTCTATATTCTGAACCCAAAGATTGGGAATACAAAATTGCTTTTGTTCTTGTACAACTATTAGGCGGCTTCCACATTTATTAATTAGTTCCACGCATAAGAGCACTACAATTAGTACTATCGGCTCCTAAATAGGGATTGTATGAGTTTTTGAAAAGACAAAAGAAAAAAAAATCCTAATTATCTCCCCTGGAAAAACAATTTTGAAAACATGCTTCAAACAATGACATTATTAGAAATTAAAGATAAATCATTATCATCAATGGTGTGATGGGAAAGGCAAGAGATGAGCAATTACTACAACAAAATGCCAAGAGATAGGTTTTCCACTTCCTTCACTTCAGAACTTGAATTAACAAATTAGATTCTCTTAGTTAAATTTGTCTGAAATCATAGTATTTGTGTGTAATTAGTGATGAGGATGGCTCTGGGTGTGGGTTCCAGTTTTAGGTGGTTACTCTCAGCGATGGTGGCTCCGAAAGTTCTAAATGGGCTTCTGAATGAGCTGCTTCGTTCACTTCTCAATTCATTGCTAATAGGAAGCAGTGAGTTAAAATGTGTTTGAGCTTTAAGTGTTGAATAGAAACTCTTGAACAATATTACTGTGTAATGATTCAAATAAAAAACTCAATGTGAAAATTATAAAAGTAGCACAAACACTATGAAAGTTCACCTCTTATTCTGACTTCCAATTGAAACTAAAGGTGAAAGTTGAATTATAGCATTGGCGGAAAAAGTGAAAAAAATTATTTCTTAGAGTGTGATGTAGTCAAATCCTATTCACCTTGACCTCGACCTGGACCTACACAGGGAACACATGTGAGCCAAGGACCACCGTTGTGGTAGCCGATGGCACTCCGATGCTAAAGTCAGATAAGGCTTGAGAAAGACTTAAAGCTGTAAATTGGGTTCTATAGCTTACCTTTCTTCATCAACTCTATGTCTTATTTATAATGCGAAAGTCCTCGTTCCTCTAGGCCTTTGGTGGCGTAGTTTAGGAAAAGAGATCTTGGTGAAGATCCTTTCCTAGTTGGGAGTCGTCCATGTAAGAGAGTTTCCCTACACGACTTGTGACTTAGATCTGCGGGAGATGTTTCTCTTTTAGAGTGTTGTCCATGCAAGGAAGTCTCCATGCACGACTTATACTATAGTATATGTTTCCTAGTCTGAACCAATGTACTGTTGGCTTGCCTGTCTTAGGTGATATCCCAGATACTTGCCTGATTAGACCTTACGAGTATTGAGCTTTACTATGTGACATGTGGGCTTAGTAGGGGTTGCAATTCGGTCTAACCTTTTGGATTCAGCCAAGATAGGCTAAGTATTGTCTGGGTTTTGCCAGATTGGTTGGGCAATCAGGGCTTTTTTTTTTTTTTCTGTTGACGAGATCATCAATACATGCGTACGGCGTGGATTAAAGGACGATTTGGTGTAACATCATAGTGGAATTGAGATTATAAATTTTGACATACGATCTTAAGATCCCAATGAACCTACAAAGACAGAGAAAATGAATCTTAATCTGCGTCTGATGTGAAATCCTATCCTTTATATGAACACAAGAAAGGTTATTTTGTTTTCTGACTACTAGCTAGTAATATGTTTATGGATAAAAACTGACTCATGGAGCAATGACAGAAAGAAATTGGTCAGAGTTGCCTAGGGATTTGCTAGAGGAGATAGGAGAAAAGCTTATTTTCTTATTCTGATTATTTGCTATTTCGAGCAGCTTGCCTTGGTTGAAGAAGCTCTCTCCCTACTAAGCCTAAGCACTCGCCTCTCCATTTCCCATATCTAATGATTATCTTTGTCCAATCCTAATCACAAATACCGCATGGTTTCCTTCATGATTCCCTTTGAAGAACATGTAAATAGTGAGTTATGTGAATTAAAACCTCCCGAAGTTGTAGATAAGTTGTATAGAGGATTCTTCAAAGGTTAGATCATCGCGGTACAGATGGATCTTAACATATATCTATAAATCCACACACTAGAGATCAAAAAATGCTTCCACCAATGTACACAATGCCATATGTAATGGGATATAGACCTGACAAAGTGATGCACTATTTTAATAGTACACAAATTAATACCCTTTTTGTAGTCGTAGTAAGGAATAAGTAAGGATCGTTCTAGACCGAGGATTAGAGGACTCGCTAACTAACACTAAGGGTAACTAAATGACAACATAACAAATTAAATAAGGAAATGTTGGGGGATTAAATTTTTCTAATTTTAAATTAAGAAGATTACTAAAAAGATTACTGTAAGAATAATAAAAACTTAAGAGAAGTAGATGATGAAAAATTAGCTAAGGGCTTTATCTCCACACACCAAACATATACTAATGAGCTAAACTCCAATAATTCTTTTACTAACTCATGAATGACAATGCTCAAGATTAACGGTGACCACACTACATTAACCTCATTATTTTCCCAAATTTATTGAATTAAACTCAACGTTGCTTTCAAACTATTCTTTTCATGTTATCTAATCAGAAATCGATAGATAAACAATCCAAGATTATTAAGTTATGTGGAAAATATGAACACTGACTAGGCAATTAAAAGTAAGAATATTATCTTGTTCTTAACCTAGGGTTTTACTTAACCTTACCAAGTTCCATGGTATGTACTACTTATGAATATAGGATTATAACTGATGAATCAAACCATCATCTGATCAACACCGTACACGTGTCATGATAATCTCGTCAACAAAACAAAGCTCGATTGCATTCTCAATCCCCCAAGGACCAAACAACACTAAGCCCATCATCGACAGGATCCAGATAGTCAAGTCCAAGTTGCAATAAGCCATTAAGCCCACACGTCATGCGGTCAGGCCCAATACTCGTAAGACCTCTAAGGCTAGTATCTGAAAGATCAACCCAAGACTGGCAGGCCAGCAACACATTGGATCTGACTAGGAAACAAACACTAAAGTATAAGTCGGGCAAGGAAAATTCCTTGCATGGACAACACTCAGAAAGGAAAACCTCTCCTGCAGATCTAGGAGCACGAGTCATGTAGGAAAACCATCCCACATGGACATCCCCCAAT
Source organism: Berberis vulgaris (assembly GCA_963556465.1). Lineage (NCBI taxonomy): Eukaryota > Viridiplantae > Streptophyta > Magnoliopsida > Ranunculales > Berberidaceae > Berberis > Berberis vulgaris. Next base: position 78,844,382 of record OY747125.1, on the reverse strand, counting down.
AGAAAAAGATTCCAACAAAAGCTCTTTCTCTAAACTACACCACCAAAGGTAAGCTACAGAAACCCAGTTTACAGTTTTAAGCCTCTCCTAAGCCTTATCTAACTTAAGCATCGAAGTGTCGTCTGCTGCCACACGGTGGCCCTTGGCTCACGTTTGCTACCTGTACAGGTCTAGGTAAGCAGCAAGGAAGAAGAGCATGAATCGACTATATTAGTTTGGCGCCATCCGTGGGGAACGACAGAGTTCCTCAAAAAAGTAGTAGTACCACCATTTCCAGAGAATCAACGAGATGGTGACAACAAGGTCTCACAACAATGGAGATGATGCTAAGCCTTCGAACGCTCATACCGGCAGAGCGCCACCCATTCCACTACTGCCACGGAACAAACCTCCTCAGACCCCTGCGCCAAATGCAGCCGCAATAGATCCAAGGGTGAACCTACTTTCATCACAGATGCAGCAAATCGCTGAAACGCTGGAGGCTCTCAAACAGCGGAATCCTCCACCTGCATAGGGAGACCGTGAGCAGTGAAGCGCCTAGTCCCTAGAAAGTTCCAGAGAGCATGTTCAGGAGAGTTGCACTGCCCCAACAGTTTCTCAATGGACTATAGGCGGAGGAGCTGCCAATAGAGACCCAACATCCAGAGCCGATAGACACGACTTGCACAACCCCATCGACAACGGGGCCACAAACCCGGTTGTTTAGTCTCACGGTCCCTCCGTTCATGGACCATATCATGGACGAATCGCTACCAAAGAAATACACACCACCGAAGTTGGAGTTTTATGACGGAACAGGAGACCCGTCCGATCACTTGAGCCACTTCCAGCACGTTATGGCGCTCAAGGAAGGGTCTGATGCAATAATGTGTCGATCGTTTCCTGCAAGCCTGAAGACGTCAGCACCGACGTGGTTCCACAACCTTTTTATGAAATCCATCGATTCATTTCGGATGTTGGTATTGGCATTCCTCACATGCTTCGTGGGCAGCCAACAGCTCACGAGGTCCCGCATTATCTGTTGACCCTAAAGCAAAAATAGAACGAGATGTTGAGGGAGTACGTCACTCGTTATAATGATGAGCTCACCCTCATCGAAGACTGTAGTGATGACACTGTCGTCACGACTTTCACTTCAGGTCTGAGAAAGGGCAAGTTCTATGACTTCCTTACCCTGGACCCCTAACCAATATGACATATTTGCTCAGAGATGCCCAAAAATACATCACTTTGGACAAAATGTTGCCCGCCAATAGAGAAGCAGAGTCAGAAAAGAAACCCTCTGTTCCAAAGGACAAGAGAAAAAGGAAGAAGAAATAGGACGACGACGGTAACAAGAGGAAGCACATAAACAGCAAGACCTATTCGGGCCGCACCAGGCAGGACAAGGCCTCAAATTACATCGAGTCCAGGTTTGTCAACCCTCTCAATACCAGTCTGTCTGACATCCTTGATTGCATCTAGGATTGGGAAAAGCTGATTTGGTCGCATAAACAACTAGGAGACTCCGCTCGGCACGACAACAACAAATATTGCACCTACCAAATGAAGGTGGACACGATACTGAGGATTGCAAAAATCTTAGAGGAGAAGTCAAGTACTGGATTAGGAAAAACAAAATCATGGAGTTCCAAGGCTAGGACAGGAGGCAGGGCCGAGCAAAGGAAAGAGCAGACGTTGTAAAGGAGATTCAAAATAAAGCTGTTGGCGTCATTTATGTACTCCATGGGGTCAGTCTCAAAGGAAAACAATCAAACAGGTCCCGCAAGAGGACACTAACCGAGATGCGAACACCATCTCAGTATGAAGAAAGACAAGTGCAACACCCACGAGTTCACAGCCCAATCCCATCACTGACGTTTATGGAAAGTGATCTCCAGGAGGTACATTCTCCTTACAGTGACGCCCTAGTCATCTTTGTCCTTTTCGCTAAGTGGAAGGTAAAAAAAGCCTTGGTGGATACTGAAGCTCACTAAATTTCTTGTTCCTCAATGCTCACTAAATGCCCTATGGTCGGATTCAGTGGAGAAAAGTGTTTTCCCATTGGGAAGATCAATCTAATGGTGGCGGTAGTCGACACCCCGTCCACCTACAACTTTATTCTGGGAAGGTCGTGGCTTCATCATATGGAAGCAGTGGTCTCCACCTTGCACGAATGCATAAAATATACAGCTAACCATGCCCAAGGAACTATCCGAGGATATCAACTAGCAGCAAGAGACTGCCATTGTGCAGCCCTGAAGCAACTGAATTGTTTCTAGTTAAAGCTCTGACCCACAGAGCCAACATGTCAGGCATCAGGCCTAGACAAAATAGGAGAATCACTCTATGAGGGCAAAGGAGCCCAGATAACGAAAGTGCAGCTATGCGGAGATCCAGAAGTCAAAGCTAGCAACGCCATTTAGACTAATAAAAAGCTAAGTAACGATACTTCAACAAACAGACACAAACTCCAAGAACTATTAATCGCAGGAACTACTTGCTAGCACAAAGTTCACTATTCAGTAACTTCATTAGCTTTAAGAAAAACTTTGCTAGAGGGACCACGCAATCCAAGCCAAGACCATTTGCGCCTCCTTCAAGGCTGGATTAGCTCAGTCTTCGCTCGGAGTTAAATTATTTGTTGCTTTGATTTCGTGTCTTGTTTTTTATTTTTAATTTCAATTTAGAAGAGTTGTTCGTACAAGACACATTCCAGAAATAAAATAGATTTTGTTGATTACAATGAGAATTATTATAAAGCTTGTCGACCAACTAGTACATCAGTTTATACACTACAAGTATCTAAGTTCGATGCAAGCATATATCCGCTAAAACAAGGGTAGAGACTCCAATCTACTAATCCGCCTCTAAAAGAGAAGGTGGTTAAAGTAAAGCATCTGCGACAGAAGACGAAAAAGCGCATCAATTCATAGCTTCATCGAATCACCCCAGAAAGACGATTCGAAAGTGGCAAGCAAAGTACATGAAGAAGGATGTGAGTACTCCCTCAATTCTTTGTTCCGCCAGTCTACCTAATGAAGAGGAACAGAAGGAAGCGACAGAAAGCCGACGAAAATGTCCCAGAACAACGAGATCGTCGAGTCCTCACAATGCTGCCAAATGGGGACGCCTATCAAATGTGTAATGCCTGGGATGACGTAAGATACCACCCCGGGAATGAGAGTCACGACCTCCAATGCTCCCATCAACCATAAACTAGCTACGAGGACCATCCCTCGATAGCAGTAAACAGATGAAAGAGTGATTGAGCACTGGAAGATGGAAGACAGACCTAACCCCCGTGAGGAAGTTCGTAACTCTTATTCGCAATATAAAAAGATATTGCAAGACCGCATGGGATCAACCTGGTGCCCACCCAGATCAGGCGGCATCTCATAATAGCAAGTCTTAAAAAGACTCATTGGCGAAAATGTCAGAACATTCGAAGACTCTAGTAAGGGAGATATTCCATCAGCCGTTGGAAAATCCAAAGAAAACTCTCTAGTAAGATGCATTTGATTAACATGCTCTACTATTCTCATTGCCATGCTTGAACGCAGATTAGCCAGCCCATATATAGGTGAAATGGTTCATGAAAAGGCGTCAACAAGCAGTTACTTCAACATTAAATGTCGTACGGGAAAACGGAAAAATGACGGATCCAATTGCAACTGCACAAGTCCACATTTTTTGAATTAATGACCCTGCGAGCAGTTTCATTAACTGAGGAGAGTAATCGATAATGAACCGTCTCGTAGGATGTGCCTTATCCCTAGCACGTTAATCCACAAATATTTTTTTCTAATTGGGCTCCTCGACTAATGGGCCCAAGCTTATGCCCTGCTAGATCCGACCCAACACACGCAAAAGAACAAACAACAAAGGCCCTGACCACCCACAAAATAAAGAGTGTGCCTACAAAGTGTTATCATTAAATCCAAGGCATCAACTCCACTGTTATTCTGTTGTTGTTCATTAAAGCCGATCAATCTATTATTAGTCCTATCAATCGATCTGACACTGGAATCAGACCGCCAGGCGAGCTAAGTAAGTCAGGATACCTAAGTCAGACTTACACACCCAAAATCTTATTATGGCCTAAACTTAGTCAGTCCCGACTAATTACAACAGCTTCTGGTCCGCTCTAACACCTAGCTCGCCAGGAGCGGACGACGATGGGTTAGAAAGTGGGAGCTTAGTCAGTGTTTGTAATACCTGACCGCAATGGATTGCCAGGGACCATTGTCCAACTATAGATAATGGTCGCCGAACTTAACCAAAGCTTAGTCGGTTTCGACCTATGACGATAGCTTCTAGTACACTCTAATGCGCGGTCCGTTAAATTAAACGTGTGTCAACGGTTTAGAAAGTGGCAGCTTAGTCAGCGCTTTGATGCCTGATCTTGATGACTTGCCAGGGATCACTGTCCAAACATGGGCAATAGAGATAGAACCTGACCAAGGCTTAGTCGGTAATGACCGACGACGATGGCTTTTAGTCTACTCGAAGACTAGTCCGCAAATAACGGATTTCGACGACCTAGAAAGTGGGAGTCTAGTCAGTGCTCTCGACGCCTGATTAAGATGGCTTGCCAATGGTCACTACTCATACGCAGACAGTGATCATCGAAGCCCGACCAAAGCTTAGTCAATGGCCGCTGATGACAATGGTTTTGGTTTGCTCGAAGCCTAGTTCGTTGTTCGTGGATTCCAATAGCCTATAAAGTGGGAGCTTAGTCAATACTCATGTAACATGGTGAAGACGTTTTGACAAGGATCATTGGCCAACTACAAACAATGATTGTTGAACCTTGCCAAAATGTTAGTCAGAACGACTGACGATGATAACTACTAGCTCGCTCCAATTCCTAGTCCACCACGAACGGATCAAGATGGGTTTGAAAGTGGGAGTCTAGTTAGTGCCCTCGATGCTAGATCAAGATGGCTTGCTAGGGACCACCATGGTCGCCAAAATCTGACCCCGATTTAGTCAATTATAACTGGCGATAATAACCCCGGTCCAATGATGCCTATTTAACGAATAGCAAATAAAGACGAGTCAAAAGTCTGGTCAAAGTTCTTAAAACTCGACTCAGACGACTCACAAGAACTACTGTCTGATCATCTACAACGATGCAAGCACTAAGGACCATAGTCTTACTAATTCGCTTATAACAGCAACAACAACTACTAGTCCTACAGACAGCCAAGCCGCCAGACAGATGGTGTATTACACTCCCCGATCTCTAAAAAAGAGTTTGACCAGAGCTGCACAAATTACTGCAGCACAATAAGTCAGAGCTCTCAACAGCGGATCAATCATAAAGCTTCCTAGCCTAGCAGAGCTTCTCGTCTGACAATTAATGTCAAAATAAGACTAAGTAGGTAAAAGCTAGCAGAAAAAGCAAAAGAATACAAACAAGTGCGAAGTATTATTCATTTGCAAACTGGAAAGAAAATACAAGATTCACCCCTTATCAAGAGGAAAATCAGATATAATAGAACTAGACTTAGCAGGGGAAGAAGCAGAAGAAACATCTATAGGTGCTGCCACTCGATTCCCTTGTCAGGGTCGCCTTCTTCTTCAGACAAATCGGAAGTCACTCCAAACTCTGCATATGCAATCTTTTTATAATAGGAGAGATCCCAGTCGAGATGCTCCCCCTTCATCAGATGCAACAGCTCCAGCCTTCTATGCACGACTCTACTTAATTCAAATGTGCCCTGGGTTTGATAAGTTTCTCATCGTGCCCTCTTATTCAGCGAGCTCATGTTTCAACTGTTGCAGCTTGCTCGATAGCATGTAAGTCTTGGACCGCTCAGCACCCAGCTTATCATTAATGTTATTCAGCTCACTCTACCCAGAAAGAATTGCTCTTCAGCGGTCCGCGCACTCTTGGCATTGAACTCAACGCCGGCCTCCAACTGCTGACATCGAACAGTCCATTTGGTCTCCTTGATCCCATCAGCATGCAGAACTTGCAATTCAGCCTGCACTCCAGCCACAATCTCACGGGCGAGCTGCAAGTCACGTCGGACAAGGTTCAATTTGTTCTTGAACCGATCCCTCGCGAACACTGCCCTGGCCAAGTCAGACTCAAGCGCCTCCAAGCGAACCTTTTGAGCCTCCGACCTAATGGACAAGGACTCCGTTCCAGTATATGAGAAAGCTTCAAGTTGTTTCCTCAATGACTCAATCTCGCATAAAGCGTCAGATTATGACTTTTGCAAGTTTGCAAAGACTCGTTCCATGGTATACACTCTTTCACGAGCGGCAGGAACTTCAATTCCAGTTGCGGCCACTTGATTCAAGTATTACATCCCCAACACAAGATGTTTTTTCCCTTTATCCAAATGCTCTCCTAGCGTCTCTCCCATTGACTTTGGAGCGTAGTTCGCCAGCCAGTCGTTCCAGCTGGTTATATGTTTCCTCAAAGTGAAAAGATGTCAACCTCCCGATGCTAAGCTTGGTTGTTCATCCTTATTACATCTGGAGCAAACAGAGTGATTTGCGCATCCAGATGAAGATCATTCGAGACCGGAATCACCCCAGCACCTTCCTTAGCCGTCTTCACTGCATTAGGGCTCTCATCAACAACTTTCCTTTGCTTGCAAAAATTGACTCTCTTTCACGCACTGATCCAGAATCAGTTGACGGGGAAGGGGAAGTGAATTATTCCTTGGACCCGTCGTCATTTGAATATGGGGATGGGATTGAGATGGAGCACAGTACAAGCGATTAGAAGGTGACCCTTCAGCATGACACCGACAATCGAACTACTCTTCAATAGGTTCACGATCCAGAGAAAGGCAGGTCTCAAAGTCCTTTATTGCAAAAGAACGACCATCCAAAGCTTCCATTCCCGCCTCCTTTCAGCAGCATTTTATCAGAAACTCTGCCTGCTTGGTGCTCAGTTTGGTTACATCCTCCACGCCCACCATTTGCGAATACTCCCTCTCCAAGTCAGGAAGGGGGATAGGGGTCACGACTTGAGCATCACGCCCCTCAGAAACAACAGTCTCATCAAGCTCTTGCCTGACAACATCACATCCTTCGGATGAGGCCATACGCCTGCATACACACCTAGATAAAGCACGAGACCTCTTCGGATGCACAGGAGAAGGAAACGCCTCATTTAATTTTGCCCTCCTCGAAGGGCTTGAAACCCTGATATTGGGAAGTTTCCTCATCCTTGAAGCAGACACACCTTCGGGCTTTGGCTTCTTTACTCGAAAAAGAATAGGAGCCATGTGCTAATAAGCCCACAGTCCTCTAGACGAGGCATGTAACAGAACGCATCCAAGGTTGCTTTATCTTCAGTAGAAAGTGGCAAAGTTGGGAATCTCCCTGCAAAAACCACAACGGTTCAACCTAATACACAGTTAACATAGCAAGACTGAAAAAAAGAGTCAACTTACTCAGTGGTCTAAATTCATGCTCGACTGGACGACCATCAAACTCAAAGTACGTCGAGTCCGCAGGAACCATGAAGCAGAACTTCTGCCATGATTTAAAATTATCAGGCTGTTTGGCGAAGTAATCTAGCGATGTTAGCACACACACAACGTTCTCGTTTATCCGAGTTGAAGTAAGCACTTGCAGCACCCCTCAAAGACAATCGGACACCATCATCCTTAGCCCTAATCAGAATGGCAATAACAATCCTATACTCATTTGGTACGAGTTGAGTGGGTGTAATATCGAGGTACGCCAAGAACTCCCAGATCTTCTTACTAACAGGAAAATGGACGGCATATTGAAGCATACCTCGGTGAAGACAGATAAACCCATCAGAAGGGTACAATGACGTCAGATCGGCTCCCAGAGTGCAGAGCTCCAGATAATTAGGAACCTTGTATGTCTTAGGAGGACTTGCAGAACAGATTCAGAGAGCAGCCTCTCCTCAAAAAACTTATGGCCCTTAGCGAACAGTTCATCAGGAAGCTGATTCCGGCCCACCATGAAAGAAAGTAAAAGCTTTCAAATACGAAGGTTAAGCAAAGTAAAAAAGCATAAAAAGACAATACTGCAAAACATAATCTTTGAGGTCGAAAGAGTAAATGAGTTATACTCCACTGGCAAGAAATCTATATAGAAAAGTGGACTCCCACCCTTCCTACTTTCAAGCTGGCGCACACTCAATTAATGAAAATTTGCTGCTCGAGAAAACAACTCAAACTCAATCATCATGACTGCACAGTTGCTTCATGAAATGACCTAATGGACCGATAAGACGCCCCACTAACTCAAGGGGTACATCAAACCGTCCTCTGATCAGCATCGTACATGTGTCAACCTCGATTGCATGCTCAATCCAGCGAGGCCCAAACAACACTAAGCCCATCATCGACAGGATTCGAATAGTCGGGTCCGAGTTGTAATGAGCCATTAAACCCACACTTCACACGGTTAGGCCCAATACTCATAAGACTTCTAAGGCAAGTATCTGAGATATCTACCCAAGACTGGCATGCCAGCAACACATTGGATCCGACTAGGAAACAAATACTAGAGTATAAGTTGGCAAAGAAACTTCCTTGCATGGACAACACTTAGAAAAGGAAACCTCTCTCGAGCATGATTCATATAGGGAAACTATCTCATATGGACAACTCCTAATTAGGAAATGATCTCCAACAATATCTATTTCCCTAAACTACGACACCAAAGGCCTAGCCGAACAACGACTCCTACACTATAAAAGAGAGATAAGGTTGATGAACTTATGGTATGCTATAGAAACCCAGTTTACAGTTTTAAGCCTCTCATAAGCCCTATCTAACTAAAATATCAGAATGCCATCGACCGCCACACGGTGGTCTTTGGCTCACGTTTGCTACCTGTGTAGGTCTAGGTAAGCAGTGAGAAAGGAGAGCAGGAATCGACTACATCAATAACTATTAGATGAAACTCTCCTATACTCTAGCACCAAATCCTAACAAGCTTATTAATTTGACCACCTTAACAAACATTCAAATAAAAGTTCTCTATAAAACAATTAAGTTGAACACATTCACTAACTAACAATGAAAGACTAAATCTAATTAATCAATAAACATATGTTCGGGGTTTTGAATTCGTTGCTTGCTAAATAAAAGCTCGATGTTCTCTTTATAGATGTTTTCTCTGGGTTTCCTTGTTTGTATAGTTTCCTATCGCCACAAGTCTTCCTAATTCAAACTAATTTGCATCTTTTAGCTTTTATTTTGGAATTATGCTATTGCAACCTACAAAACCACAAAAAAACATAAATTACTACAAAAAAATAACACATACTAGCTAAGAATGTATAAAGAAATACAACAATAAAATTGCATAAATATACTTTTACCAAATTCCCCCACACACTTATCTTTTGCTATTCCTCGAGCAAATAAAAAAAATAAATAAAAGACTCAATGACTCAACTGAAACTTTCCAACATTTGTCTTAGAGATTTTCAACGAATCATGACATGATAAGATTTTTTACAACACAAGATTAAATCCACATCAATTGAAATCTAATACACGTTCAATCAGGTGAAGTTCAAACACATACCAAAAATAATTAACCCAAAAATCTCATTGGATGCATTTTTTTTCCACTGAATGTTTGGTAAAATCATTCTTCCTATTCTAATCTTATGTGAAAGGATTGATGTAAAAGGGAAACAATTGCTCAAATATGATATAACAAGAAAGAAAGACATTTTCTGACATTTTTTTTATTTATTATTTATATGATTTCATGGAATGAATGGTACTACTTGAATGCAACAACTAGTAACACCATATGCTCATACCTCGTTCGAATTTCCACATAGTGACATTGCATAACACACCCAATCAAAAGGTCTTAATTCAGGTTGTAATGGGGCTAAGGGATCAAGGGAAGAAGAAGAATGGATAAGAAAATTATAAAGGGCTTACAGAAATAGTGAAAACATGCAATGAAATTAGAGACATTAGCAAGAAATCACATGGTTCAAGACATACAACGTAAATGCAGCTCTGATACATCAGCTTATGCATGAAACGAAAGTGGTAGCCTACCGATAATTAATAGTTTTCAGCCATAATTTTGTATCTACTAAAAATGAAAAGAACTAGACTATTTGTGTAGTACTGAAATACTGAATGAGTATAGACAAGGGCTTGCATCCTTTCTGTAGTTTTGTACATTTTTTATATTTTTATTTGCAAAATATTTCTTATTTGGTAACTTTTTTCTTTTTCAATTGTCTACCTTAGGGCTATACATCACACTTGTTTTTCAACATACCTTGAACCACAATAAAGTCTACAAAATGAGGGTAACGAAAAAAAAAAGCCTAATGATAGGCTCAACATGGGTTAACCTAAAAAAAATGATAAGCTTATTTGGCAATGGTGAAAACTAGGTGCATTTATCATGTCAAACATGTCATGCAACTCAATATAATGCTTTGGACAAATTAGTACAAGTTGTAGCGTTGAGTTCTTAATTATGAAAGCAATCCAAGTAGCAATCAAAGCAAACAAAAATGAGATCATGCAACGAATTATTATGGACAAGAAAGTGAAAGATGATATAACTAAAAACTCTCAAAATTAAAGCACACTAAGCTCAATCTTATCACTTGGTACCCTGATTCCGGAACAACTAATCATATGACATCTGATGACTCTGCTTTCACCAGTCGACAATCTTATCATAGCTCAGATCAAGTGACTATTGCAAATGGGGCTACTCTCCCGATCGCCGGTACTGGTAACATGACTATCTCAACTCCCACATCCACTTTTTGATTGAACAATGTTTTACATGTGCCTCACATAACAACTAATTTACTATCTGTTTCTCGATTTGTTAACGATAGTAATTGCACTTTTCAATTTGCTTCTCCTGGTTTCTCTATAAAGGATTGGCGCACAGGGAAGGTTTTATATCAAGGCTTGAGTAAATGTTTTTTCTACCCATTTCAAGCACACCCTAGCTCTCCTCAAGTGAAAAGTTCTACACTTTCTGCTTTAGTTAGAAATAATTCTGCCCTACTCGTATGACACAATCAATTTGGACACCCACATGTTGATACCACATGGTGGCAACGGGTGCAAAGTTATCGCGTATTGATTATACTCCACATGTTGATGCCACAGCTTATCGAAGCATTGTGGGTGCCTTACAATATCTCATCATCACTAGACCTGATCTTACCTATGTTGTGAATCAAGTGTGCCAATTTATGCACGAACCTTGTCAATCTCATTTGGCGGCGGGAAAACACATATTGCGTTATTTAAAGGATACTCCTCACTTCGACACTCATAATGTGAAATCAAAAGATAAACATCTTTATGGTTTTTCAGACGCTGATTAGGAGAACTTTCCACTATAGGCATGTGCACTTACTTTGGACCCAACCTCCTTATTTTGGCAACTAAGAAACGACCCACTGTGTCTCGATCCAGTGTGGAAGCAGAATATTGTGCTCTCGCTCACACAAACACTAATATTCAGTGGCTCCTATTCCTCTTCAGAGAATTAAAGTTACCAATGTCGCTACCGCCTACCTTACACTATGATAATGTGAGTGCCACGTATTTAGCCTCTAATCCTGTCTTGCATGCACAAACCAAATACATTGAAATCGATTATCATTTTATCCGGGAGCGAGTGATGCGTGGTTCCTTACGGATTGTGTTTGTTCCCAGTGAAATGCAAATTGCCGACATATTTACCAAAAGGGTTGCCATCGGCGAGATTCAAGTTGCTTCGAGAGATATGGCAAAGTGCAAAGTGGAGCAAACTAGTAGAATTTGCTTTGTAAATACTAAAACAATTGTGCCATATAGGATTAGGTGAAACGTCTACAAGTTGAGTATGCACGGAGAGATATGGGCAGTGGTATTGCGAAATGATAAATTGTAAGGCACAATACATCAGAGTTGGATATATTCATATATCTGAAAGGCAAGGGAACAATATCACTTGGTGCATGAATGTAGACAATCCAGACTCTATCTGAAAGTAAGAAGCGTAGCCAAACAATGCATATTGTAGTAACTAGGGTGGCTTTGCATTTTGCTTTAGCTGACAAACAAGCAACAATGGATTGTTTTTTTCTATGCCAAGACATAACAAAGTCATCAAAAATATTCAAAACTACATGGTTGACTTGTGGTCATTTATGTACCCATCCCAGTCACCATGTATGGAGGCTTGGAATTCTAAGGGTGAAGTGGATTGGTAGAACAAACTCTGCAAAAGTGTGCCTTGTAGGTAAAAATGAATTATAGCACACCAACACAATGATTAGTGGCTGGAGACAACATAAACTGTAGCTTGTAATATAGACTGCATAGACATGGTCTTTGGTTTAGTAGAAATTTTTAAATGAGACCTAGAATCTGCCAGTAAAAAATAGGGCCAAGATAGGAGTTGCAAGATGAGGGGAGGTTAGGACTTGAGAGTTTGATAGGGGTGTCAACCATTTGGGTGTGTTGAGAGAAATCAACACCAACTTGGTGTTGGATCATTCTAGAGAAATTGATAAGATCAAGAAGAGAATAAATCAAAGGATTTCTCTAGAAGAATGAAGAAGAAGATGACGAAGGTAAAAGTTTGTGGGTGTCTAGAAAATTCTCCAACGATCCTCCACCTCCCTGGATCATCTATAAATAGGGAGCTAAGTGGATGTTGCAAATTAGCTCAACAATGAGCTCAAATCAGAGTCTGAGTGTGTGAGTGTTTGAGAGAAATATTTGAGAGTTGTGTGTGATGTGTTGTAATATGTAACTGAGTGTATGTTAATTGTGTTGTGTTCTTAATGTAATGGAGAGTTGTAATTGATCATGCGTGATAAAATTTACAACAATTTAGTATCAAAGCCGGACGGGTATTGTTCACTGCGTGACAATACTGTTAACAGGAAGATGACATTGTTCACTATTTATATGTACAAGATTATTCATATGTACGATCATAAATCAAAAATTGAGGAGTTGTTCATGGAGATTATTCGAGATTGTGAAGCCAATTAGTCATGGACAAGTGAAGCCGAATTTAAGGTGTCACAACAAGCGCCGACACAATGTGTCAGTGTAAGTTGATTTTGCGGGTTCCCGTGAGAGGACCGATAGGCCAAGTTATGAAAGCGACGTAGGCTACGACAAGGGATCATAGGGCCACATTGTGAGACGATATGTTTGAGTTAGTCACCATACCATAGAAAAATGGTTCTACAGTGTAATCAAAGTGACAAGCGAAGCCTCGTTGTGCCATGGAACACGTTGTGTGGTTGTGCCAAAGAGAACGTTGTGGGGTTGTGCCAAAGAGCACGTTGTGTGTGGTTGTGCCAAAGATCACATTGTGTGTGAAGGTGCCATGAGAGCACGTTGTTGTGTGAAACTGACAAGGGAGCACAAAGTTGTGTGTGTGCCAGGGGAGCACATGCACATGAAATTGATGATTTGTACAGATCGTGCCTGCGAATCAATTGGTTGAAATATTGGAGAAGTTGTGATATTGGAAGAACGCAAGTGTGAACGTGAAGACAATGTGTGAATGTGAAGCCGTGAAGGCAGTGTGGAAATATGAAGGCTGGCAAGTTGGTGTTGAAGAGGGATGTTGAGAGAAATCAACACCAACTTGGTGTTGGATCATTCTAGAGAAATTGAAAAGATGAAGAAGATCAGAAGAAATCAAGGGATTTCTCTAGAAGAATGGAGAGAAAAGAAGATGATGAAGGTCAAAGTTTCTGGGTGTCTAGAAAATTATCCAATGATCCTCCACCTCCCTGGATTATCTATAAATAGGGAGCTAAGTGGATGTTGCAAATTAGCTCAACAATGAGCTCAAACCAGAGTCTGTGTGTGTGAGTGTTTGAGAAGAAAAATTTGAGAGTTGTCTGTGATGTGTTGTAATATGTAATTGAGTGTATGTTACTTGTGTTGTGTTCTTAATGTAATTGAGAGTTGTAATTGATCATGGGTGCCGAAATTTACAATAGGGTGCCTATAAGACGTGCACGTACTTTGACTAAGATAGAAGAATCTCCATTTGTACCTCAATTCTAAGGAAGTATTGAAGGTGTCCCAAATTTTATTTATTTATTTTTTAAGTGTTCTTTGAGAGCCAAAGTATCGAGTAAGTCATTTACAAGTTAAAAGCACATCATCATCATACAAAACAAATATGGCAGTGCCTATTTGGCACCACAACTTACACTCACCCACACCACTCATTTGGTTTTTACTTTCCCACACCATGCATCTTTTGTTTCACACCACTGTTCTCTTCCACACCACTTATAAAAGAAAAAACCTAAATCTTTCTCCCCTCCCAAATTCAAAATGATGGAGAACTTCCTCTTGCCTCCAAACTCCCTCTCTTCTCACCACCACCCTTTTTCTTCTTTGATCTTCTTTTTTCGCTCTTGCAAGATCCTCTGCGTCTTCCGATCCTCTATTCGCAATGTACCTCGGCGAGGGTCAATTTTTTTTCCCTCGCAACGGTTCATGCGAGTAGGGAACCCATCCTTGCACGGACCGCCGCAAGGGCAAAACACAATAAAGTTCGACGAGGAAAGAGAAGAAAGAGAGGGAGATGGGCGACAATATGTGGGAGAAGAATAGAGGGGAATGAGAGAGAGTGGGAGAAGAAGGGATAGTGGGAGATCTGAGAGAGGGGAAGGAGGAGAAAAAAAAAGATGGAGAGGGGAAGGAAAAGAAGAGGATAAGGGGCGACAGTAGTTGTCGCTCCATCACCTCTATCTATTGTCATCGCCGGTCGTTTCTCACCATCCCTCGCAATTGATCGCCACTTTCCTCGTTACCCACTTTCATGCTGGTTTTGTTGTTCTTGTTCTCGAGAAAAGAGAATGAGAAAAGAAAAAGATGAATAGTGATTTTTATGAGTAGTGTGGAAAAGAGGTATTTTTTTTTTTTTTTTTTTATAAAAAGGTGGGTGGTGTGGGTGAGTGTAACTTGTCGTGTCAAATGGATGAGGTTTGAATAAAGAGTTCAATGTCAGAATGAGAACATTGACAACATAATTAATAGACCACTATAGAAAATTCTCAAACCAAGGATGAGGTGTGTGTTTAAGTTCATTTAGAGTCTTGCAAAATGGCAGAGTACTACCTTTTGACGTGGTAAGCGCTAGCATCGGAACGATAACTTTTTTGTGTAGGTTGTGCTGCAGAAAGGCATCGATAAAAATCAACAACAATTCTAGACAGCCAGGTTTGGTAGCCATTTTTGGCCAAGTCTTGATTTTTTTACACTTCTACCCCTTCTATAGATGGTATTTGTGGTTGTGTTTTAAAGAGAATGGGTAAAACGTGTTAAAAAACCAAGACTTAGGCAAAAAAATAGCTATCAAACCTGGCTAGCTAGACTTACTCAAAAATCAATATGAGAAAGAGGCTTGGTGACTCACTGAGGCTATATGGTAGCAGAAAATAGGAATATTTTGCAAAATCTTCGTTTGTAATATGATTATTGATTGGCCCTTGGCTGCTCATCATGCTTTGTAATCTGTCATCCACAAAGAACTCAAGTAAAGAGAAAAGTTTGTGGTTCACGAATGTGGATCCATATTGGCCTCCTAGTAAGGCTGGTTCGGATGGTTGATCAAGCAAGACCTAGAAATTAGTTCTTTCAACTGATTAATTTGTTAAAGCCAAATAGGTACAATATCTCTGTGAATGATATTAACTTTTTCGGATGTTATCTCGGTGGCCGATATTAATTCTTTCAGATTATATCTTTGTGAATGACAAGCTAATGTAACAAGGGAACAAGGAAAGCTAGCTATAGATCAGTTCAAAGCAGGGTAACCACATCCGAACTCGACTTGGAGCAACTTGAATATAGACTTACAATGTTTGTGTAAAATCTGATGTTCCAAGTTTTTCTGTTCTGGATGCCGGAGTAGACTGGAGTAGACATCACCTAGATGTACGGACAGTTGTTTTGAAACAGATGGTTTGGCATTGAATCTAATACATCTCTAAAAAGGATCAATATATACAGTTTGTGAAATTGAAATCTCACCCTTGTTGGAAGGTTGCGAATAGTAGGCAATGTATATTAAAAAGAAATCACCACATCAGTTTTATGGTTACTTGAGAAATGTGGATGACCGAAATAAATAGTTTGTTTCAAAGTAAAGTAATTCAGTGGGGTAAGTAGTTTGAACCCTACACCATGGTTCAATCTCAACTCACTAAGAAAAGTGTGAGTACATGTGGCAAGATGGATACAGAGAGATTGGAGAAAAAGTAGACTTAATTCTTGAGATCACTTTATGCCTGAATCTTAATACAGGTTGCAGTAGTAGAAGATATGAATGGATAATTAAGCTAATCTTTTTTCAGAACAGACCAAAGTCCAGTTTACCAATGTTATTTTGAAAATATACCAAAATCCAATCTCGAGTAAAACTTTGCAGTGAAATCTTAGCAGCCAATGTTATCTTGAAAAAAAAAAAATTTGGTCAGCCCAAAAGTTGATTTTTGGCATAGAGAGAAAATAAAAGCAGATCAGAAAGTAAAAACCATAACTCGCTGAATCACCAATTTATAATGAGAGCTTGGGGCTTGGAGTTTATGTGGGAATCAAATTCTTATCAAGGTTAACTAAATCTCGGATCTGGAACTGGTCTAAGTTGACGTAGAATTCATCCACAAAAGTGTCAAACTGATGGCACAAATCTGTTGGAAGCCAAGGGCTATTTTCTCTATCTATCCTAGCTTCCATAGATAAATAGCAGATACACTCGGTACCAATCTTGTCCAGTGCATTAGGCCATGAAGTGGGGCTGAAAACCGAACCGACGGTTTGGTTTTTCACCTAAACCGTGAACCGAACCGACTTAGGTCGGTTTTAAAATTTTCAAACCGAAACCGAACCGACCATTAACAAAACCGATCCGAAACCGATCCGATTCTAATTTATTCAAACCGTAACCGAACCGAACCGACTAAAATCGAACCAAAACCGAACCGACCGACTATTTTAAACATATTGTATTATTTATATATAAAATATATTATTTATTATATATATTCGGTCGGTTCGGTTTGGTCGGTTAAAATCACATAAAAACCGATCCGAACCGAATTTAAACCGATCCGACCACTTCGGTTTAGATCGGTTCGGTAGGTTTAATCGATTTGATCAGTTTTTTGTTCAGCCCTACCATGAAGGAAGCAATAAAGAATGCACCGCAACTTCACTTCAAGCCTTCCTCTTAAACCTGAGCAATACAGAAGGTTCTTAAGAAACCAATCATTCGTGGATAACCGATCCAAAGTTGAACTTATATGAAAATCAATCAATCATGAAACATTATCATCAACCAAGGAATGTGATTTCGCGAAATTTCAACGAAAATTTTGTTTTTTTTGAAATTACGAAAATAAAAAGGGCGAAATTAAAAGTTAAATTTTCTCGAGGGTTTTTTTCGAAAACTTTCGAGAGTTTTTTGTTAATTTCAAAATTTTCGGAATTTTTTCGTAAAAATACAAAACCCAGCTACTAAAAATTACATTTTTTTCGAAAAATTTCGGAGTTTTTTTCGTAAATTTCAGGGTTTTTTCGTATTATCAATTCTTCTAATTATTTATTGATTTTTAAAACCACCCCTTGGATTTTCTAATTATCATTTATTCTACTTATATATTGATTTTTTAAACCACTCTCTAATTTTCTAATTATATATTGATTTCATGTTTGTTTCATTTCTTGGCATTTAGGCTTCATTTAGTATGTTTAATAGATTTATTTACTTGCATTTTTTTTTTCACATTTTCATAGATCCTCAAAATTCATTATATATTTTTTTTATGAATCATCGAAGTTTTTACTTTTTTTCTTTACACACCAAAATATTTCTCAAAATATTTCTTAAAATCCAGATACCGAAATAAACTCGAAAAACGAAATCACAATCCTTATCATCCACGACAAAAGTTTTAAAAATTCAATCACAACAGCTATAGGGCACAGTATCGCCAATCCCCATTCATATACACATTTTTGTTTACAGGCAAAGAGAACTAGAAACAATTAAGAGTGATGCGATGGGACTTAACATGAAAGATCAGGTGCAGAAACCCAAATTGCTGGCGTCCAAAGGTAGTCACGACGACATCTATAGCTTTGTAATGGCCCGAAAGTCCTGCGCTTGATGTTGAAGACTCCAAGGTCTGAACCCCTAGTTTTACCTTCTTCATGTCCTTCAAAGTAGTCATCTGTGAAAATAGATACAATCCCTCTTGCATCCACGAAATAATTTGTGAGTAGAGGTTGACACAGATTCATTGTGCCCAAAAAACAACACTTGATCACCTAGACTTTTCACCTTCTTCCTGGTCCACTTTCCAAATTGGTGCTCGATTTCAAAATCAGTTTTTTATTTATTTTGAAGCCATCCATTTTGAAAGTGAAGGATAATTCTTTGTGCTCACACGCATCTACATACTGAAGTACCCTCAATAAGTCGATGATACCGCCATATTATCAATATGCCTAATGATAGATTAAACGGTCCTTTAATTTGTGTCGTATACATGTCATGATAATCTTGTCAGCAGATCTAAGCGGGCTTGATTGTCCACCCAATCTGGTGAAGCCCAGACAACACTAAGCGAGAAGGTTGGACCCAAATTGCAGCGCCTTACTAAGCCCCACGTCACATGGTCAAGCCTAATACTTATAAAGCCTAATTAGGCAAGTATCTGGGGAATCGACCTAAGACGGGCAAGGCCAACAATACATTGGTTCCGACTAGGAAACAAATACTGGAGTATAAGTCGTGCATGAAAACTCCCTTGCATGGACAACACTGTAAAAGAAAGTTCTCCTGGAGATCTAGGAACACAAGTCATGTAGGGAAACTCTCCTACATGGATGAATCCTAACGACGAAATGATCTCTAGCAAGATATCTTTCCCTAAACTACACATCCAAAGGTCTAGCCGAACAAGGACTCTCGCATTATAAATAGGACACAGGGTTGATGAACAAAAGTAGGCTACAAACCCAATTTACAACTTTAAGCCTTTCTCAATTCTTGTCTGACTTTAGTATCGGAGTGTCATTGGCCGCCACAATGGTGGTCTTTCGCTCATGTGTGTTCCCTGTGTAGGTCAAGGAGAACAAGATTCGAAGAAGCTCCTGGCATCATATATGTACTTCATGGAGTCGGCTCGGAAGGTAAGCAGTCCAACAGGTCCCGCAAGAGGACAATTTTTGAGATGCAGATGCAGCCCACTTGCGAGGACAGACAAGTGCAGTATGTTCATATTCAGAGCCCAATCCCATCACTAACGTCCACTGACAAGGACCTCCAAGGCATCCATTCTTCTCACAATTACGCGTTGGTCATTTAGGTCCTCATTACAATGTGGGAAGTGAAAATGGCCTTGGTGGACACAAGAAGCTCCCTTAACGTCATGTTTCTAAATGCATTCCACAATATGCAACTCATGGAGGAGGACCTAACACCCGCCAATCATCCCATGATCGGGTTAAGAGGAGAGAAATGCTTCCCTATTTAGAAGATCAATCTAATGGTAGTGGCGGGAAAGCCACAATTGCGGAAGTACCTTTTCCAGGAGTTCATGGTAGTCGACGCTCCCTCCGCTTTCAACCTCATCCTAGGAAGGCCTTGGCTCCATCATATGGAGGCAGCAATTTCTATTCTCCACCAATGCATCAAGTACAATGCCAACCAGGCCCAAGGAACAATTCATGGAAATTAACCTTCAGTTAGGGACTACCACTACATAGTGTTGAAACAACTCGATTGTTAGCAATCACAGCTCGGGCCCGCGGGACAGATGTATCAGACACTAGACCCAGATAAGAGGTAGAATCACCCCCACAGACAGAGATAAAGCTCCGACAACCAAGTCTCAACTATGCGATGAGCCAGAATTCAGCGCTGGAGACACCATCTAGTCTAGTACAAAGCTAAGTAGCAACAGTTCAACAATTAGGCACCTACTTCAAAAATTGGCAACCAGCGAGGAACGATTCGCTTGAACGAAGTTCACTTTTCAGTAACTTCGCTATCATTGGCAAAATGTGACACTTCGCCATGGAAACTACACAGTCTGAGCCAGTTTAAAAGATTTGTTCGCACAAGCCTATATGACAAAGATTCATTCAAGGAATAAAACGCGAATTAGAGAAAACAAACTTTATTGATTACTAAGAAAGTTGTTACAAAGCTTGCCCGACTGACTAGTACAAAAGTTTACGCACTACAAGTATCTAAGTCCGGCGCGAGTATGAATCCACTTAAACGCTGGTCAAGACTTCACTCCATCAATCTACTTCCAGAACAGGATTCGAAAGTGAAAGCAAAAGTACCCAAAGTAGGTTACAGGCTGTAGGTACACGCCTGATTCTTTGCTCTGTCAATCTGCCTTACAAGAATGATTTGAAAGTGGCAGCGAAGAGGATCCAAAAGGGAGAGAAGAAGAAAGTAGATGAGGATTCTCTCAAACAAGGAATGCCTAGGGTAATGCAAAGTTAACACCCCAGGATCGCAGGTCGCGTCCATTAGAGCCCTGCTCTGGCAATCTGCCTTCCAACTATTGCATCACGCATGAAGCCCAGTGGATACAGTAGGAAAAGCCACCCAAAGTTGGTTGCAGGTATTATCTCTAAGACTGGATGGCGTGAGACGCCTTCAGAGCACCGAAAGATGAAAGACAAACTCGACCCCTGAGGAGGAGTTTTTAACTCTTCTTCGGAATTTGAGAAGAAATTACAAGTTTCCAGGAAACCAATTGGATGCTCACCCAAACCAAGTGGCATCACGTGATAGCAGGTCTTGTTAAGACTCATCGCTACAAATGTTAGAACATTCGAAAACTCAATCAATGAAGATCTTCCTTTAGTCTTTGGAGAACCCAAAGCATATTTTTTGGAAAAATGCATTTGAAGGACATGCTCTACAACGTTCATGGCAATGCTTGAAATGATGAAGACCAGCCTATATATAGACGTGATGGTTCACGAAATGAAGTCAACCAATAGTTACATCAGCATTAAATATCATACGAAAAACAAAGAGGCGATGGTTCCAATTTCAACTACACGAGTCATTCATCGAATTAATGATGTTGCATGCATCCCCATTAACTAGGGGCGTAACCGATACTAAACTATCTCGTAATCTATGTCATACACCTGGCATGCTGATATTTACAACAGGGCCCAGCCAACTAGTGGGCCCAAGCGAAGACCTCACCAGATCTGACCCAGTACACGCAAAGTTACAAACGACGAAGGTTTTAAGTGCTGACAGAATGTAGAGCACACCTACAACAATATTATTAATAAACCAAGGTATTTGTTCTATTGAAATTTTGCTACTGTTCATTAAACTTGGATAAACTTAGTCCAATCAATCTATGGCAATCCAACTCCAGAATCAGACATATTGGTTTGACCTTCATGTCGGGCTATTAAGCGAATTAAGTAAGTCAGGACATCTAAGTCATATTTTCACGCCCAAGGCCAAATAGAAGCCTAACCTGATCAAAGCTTTTTCAGTTTCGACTGATGACAATAGCTTCTGGTCCGCTCTAACGCCTATTCCATCAAGAGAGGATGACGATGGCTTAGAAAGTGGGAGCTTAGTCAGTGTTCACAACGCCTGATCAAGATGGCTTTCCAGAGATCATTGTCCAATTACAGATAACGATCACCGAACTCGATCAAAGCTTAGTCAGTTCTGACTAATGACGATAGTTTCTTATCAGCTCTAAGACCCTAGTTCACTGAGCGCAGATGAAGATGGCTTAGAAAGTGAAAGCCTAGTCAGTGATCTAACGCCTGATCGAGACGACTTGCCAGGGATCATTGTCCAACTACAGATAATGGTCACCGAACCCGACCAAAGTTTAGTCAGTGACAACTGATGAAGATAACTTCTGGTCCGCTCTAACACCTAGTTCATCAAGTGCGGATGACGATGGCTTAAAAAGTGGGAGTCTAGTCAGCACCCTCGACATCTGATCACGATGGATTGCTAGGGATTTTTGCCTAACTACGGGCAACGATCACCGAACCTACCAAAATTTAGTTAGTTTTGACTGATGACAATAACTTCTGGTACGCTCTAAGACCGTAGTCCGTCGAGCGCGGATGAAGATGGCTTAGAAAGTGGGAGTCTAGTCCGCCTCATCAATGCCTAATCATGATCACTTGTCGGGGATCATTCTCCAACCACAAACAATGATCACCGAACCCTACTAATGCTTAGTCATTTTTGACTGATGACAATAGCTTCTGGTTCGCTCTAAGATTGTAGTCTGCCGAGTGAGGATGAAGATGGCTTAGAAAGTAGGAATTTAGTCAGCGTTCTCAATGCCTTATCATGATGACTTGCCAAGGATCATTGTCCAACCATAGATAATGATCGCCGGACCCTACCAAAGCTTAGTAAGTTTTGACTGATTACGATAGCTTCCAATCCGCTCTAAGACCGTAGTTCGCCGCGTGTGGATGAAGATGGCTTAGAAAGTGGGAGTCTAGTCAGTGTTCTCAATGCCTGGTCATGATGATTTACCAGGATATTTGCCCAACTATGAACAATGATTGTCGAACCCCACCAAAGCTTAGTCAGTTTCAACTTATGACAATAGCTTCTGGTCCGACCAGAAGCCTAGTTCACCAGAAGCAGACAATAGAGGTTTAAGAATCTAGTCAGCTCATAAAGCTTAACTCAGACGACTTGCAAGGACCATTGTCTGACCACTTAAAGTAATGCACACACTTGACCACAGTTTGACCAGTTCGCTTGAACTACCAACCACAATTGTTTGCCCGAATACAACCTAGTTCGCAAATGGCAAATTACAACGGCGGATCACGAGGGTGGATTATGGTATGGTCCGCACGACCTATTTCCAACAAAATTACCCTCTCACATGGAGTTCAACCAATTTACAAGACTTGGCCGATACAACTCCTCGATCTCTAAAAGATACAGACTAGGATTGCCTAAACTATTGCAACATAGGCAATCAGAACTCTCATCTGCAAATCAATTCTACGGTCTCCTGACTTAGCAAAACCTCTTGTCTATAAGTTAACACCGCGGGAAGACAAAATAGAAAAAATCCAGCAAGAAAAGTAAAAAAAGTACACAAGTACAAAGTGCTACTCAATATATCATCTTTCATTAATAATCCAAAGAATACTGAGTTCACTCCTTGTGAGGAGGAGCTTCAGATGCAACGGAGCTAGACTTGACATGAGAAGAAACAGGGGAATTTTCTGCACACGCTGCCGCTTGGACACCTGATCTTGGTCACCCCTTCTTTTGATTGATCGAAGGCTTCCCCAAACTTCGGAAAGGACACCTCTCTATAGTAAAAGAGGTCCCAGTCAGCATGCTCCTCCTTCATAAGTTGCAACAACTCTAGTATTCCTTGCACAACTATGTTGAACTCGAACGTGCCCTAGGCCTTGCGAAACTTCTCCTCGCGTACTCTTGACTCAGCGAGCTCTCATTCCAACTGCTCCAGTTGCCTGACAACGATCAGTTTTAGGATGTTCAACATTCAGGTTGTCCTTTATTGCACTAAGTTTGTTTTGCGCCAGAAGGAGCCGATCTTCCGTTGTCCTCACTCCCTTGGCATTGAAAGCAACATCAACCTCTAGCTGCTGACATCGAACAACCCATTCAAACTCTTTTTTGGCCATTTCCTCATTTAGAGCCTGCATCTTGGCCTGCGCCTTGGCTGTAGTCTCCTGAATAAATTGTAAGTCATGATGGACAAGGTTCAATTCTTCCTCGAACCTATTCCTCAAGGACGCCGCCTAAGCCAAATTGAGCTTAAGCATTTCCAAGTGAATCCTCTGAGCCTCCGGTCTTGCCTGCTAGGCCTCCGGATCAATGGCTGATTTGGCGGGCCTCCTTTCTTCAAGCGGCTTCTTCATTGATTTAATTTCAAGAAGAGCATCAGAGTATGACTTTTTCAAATTTGCAAATACTCGCTCCATGGTATACACTCTCTCACGAGCAACCTCAACCTTTGTCCCAGTGATGACAACTTGGTCCAGATATGACATCCCTAGCACGAGATGTTTCTGGCCCTTATTCATGCGCTTTCCCAGTGTATCACCTTCTTTTGTCGAAACAAAATTTGCCAGTCAGTCACTCCATCTACTAATATGCTTTTTGGAAGCATCAGAAATATCGACTTCCTGGTGCCAGTCTTGGTTGCCCATCATTACCACATCCGAGGCAAATAGGCTAATTCGCGCATCCGGATGGAGGTCCTCTAGGATCAGAATCACTCCAGCACCGCCCTTCGCCGTCTTCACCTCTACCGCTTTTCCCTTATTCACAATGATCTGCTTTCCCTCATGAGCCGATTCGAAAGCAGTTGACGAGGAAAAAAAAGTGAGTTCTTTCTCGAACCCGTCGTCACCTCAATATGAGGATGAGATCGAGACAGGGGACAATACGGGTGACACGAAGGAGACTTTTTGCCATAAGGATGACAATCAAACGACTCTTCTGCAAGCCGAGGAGACTCACGATCCAAGGAGGGGTTATACTTGAAATCCTTCAACGAAAAAGGACAAGTATGACCCGCATCTGATGAAGTTGCCATACCTGCTTTCAACAACAGGTTGTTCATGACCTTCGCCTGCTCAGTACTCAGCTTTTTTACATCTTCAACCCCCACCATTAGCAGATACTCTTTCTCCAATTAAGCAAGAGAAATAGTGGCATTTTCCTGAGCATCACGACCCTCAGACACAACAGCTTTCGCCCCAGCGGACAAATCATGATCTTGCCTCACAGCTTTGCGTCCCCTCCAATGGGACCAAACACTCACGAGCGGGCTTAGTTGCAATACGAGGCTTTTTCAAATGCCCAGAAGAAGAAAGTGCCTCATTCATCTCGGCCCTTCTTGGCGGGCTCAAAATCTTAACCTTCAGGAGCCTCATTTATTCGAAGAAGGTTCGCCTTCATACTTCGGTTTCAAAACTCTAAAAATAGTGGGGGCCTCATGGCAATAAGCCTATTGGACGCTACACTTGATATTAGAAAGCTGGATAACATCCTCCACCTGCATCCAAGGCATGTCACCAAATTTTTCCATCGTTGCTTCGTTCTCAGAAGAAAGGGGAGAAGTTAGGAATTTCCCTACAGAAAATGTGGGTAACAATTCAATATGCAATCAACACTAGCGAGATGGAAAAAGGAATCAGACTTACTTAGTTGCCAGAACTCCCGCTCATTCGGACAACCATCAAGCTTGAAATACTTCAAGTCAACAGAAGCCATGAAGCAATACTTCTGCCAGAACTTGAAGTCGTAAGGCAGACTGCCAAAATAAGCTAGTGATGTCAATACGCACACAAGATGCTCGTTTATCCAAGGAGAGGTGAGCAGTTGGATCACCATCGGAGACACTCAGACACCAGCGTCATTCGCCCTGGTTAGAATAACGATCACCGTCTTGTACCTGTTTGGCACCAGCTGAGCGAGCGGAATGTCGAGGTACGCCAATAAGCTCCCAATTTCCTTGATGACAGGAAAACGGACGCTCGAGTGAAACATACCTTGTTGCAGACAGATACATCCTTCTGGATGAGATAATGGTGTTTAACCAGCGCCGAATGTGAATAGCACTAGATCATCTGGGATCCCATGTGTCTCGCGAAGGCTCTTTAGATTCTACTCAGAGATTGACCTCTAATCGAATAACTTACGACCTTTAACAAACAGTTAATCAGAAAGCTAATTTTGGCCCACCATGGGAGGACGTACAAGCTTTCGATTACGAAAGATATACAAAGTCAAAAGTATGGAAAGAGAAACGACAAAGAAAAGTCTCTAAGATCTAAAGAGTAAAGGAAATAAACTCTGCAACGAAGGGGATCTATATGGAAAACAAAATTCAAATTTTTTCGAGCAGATGCAGGCTCAATTAATGAAGCACACCGCTCGAGGTAACTATTCAAGCTCAACCATCATGATCGTTCAGGTCCTCCATGACATGATTTAGTGGACTGATGAGCTGACCCACCAACTTGGGGGAGTAGCTGATGATATATATACTAAACCGTCATCTAATTTGTGTCGTACACGTGTCATGATAATCTTGTCATCAAATCTAACCGGGCTTGATTGCCTATCCAATCTGGCAAAGCCCAAACAACACTAAGCCCACTTTAGCATAATCCAGAAGGTTGGATCCAAATTGTAGCGCCCTATTAAGCCCCAACGTCACATGGTCAAGCCCAATATCCGTAAGGCCTAACCAAGCAAGTATCTAGGGGATTGACCTAAGATGGGCAAGGCCAGCAATATATTGATTTCGACTAGGAAATAAATACTAGAGTATAAGTCGTGCATAGAAACTCCCTTGCATAGACAATACTCCAAAAGGAAGTTTCTCCCGCAGATCTAGGAACACAAGTCGTGTAGGGAAGCTCTCCTACAAGGATGACTCCTAATGAGGAAAAGATCTCCAATAAGATATCTTTCCCTAAACTACGCCTCCACAGGCCTAGTCGAACAAGGACTCTCACATTATAAATAGGACACAAGGTTGATGAACAAAGGTACGCTACATAACCCAATTTACAGCTTTAAGCCTTTCTCAAGCATTGTCTGACTATAGCATCAGAGTGCCATCGGCTGCCACAATGGTGGTCTTTGGCTCACGTGTGTTCACTGTGCTGGTCAAGGTCAAGATCAAGGAGAACATGATTCGACTCCAACAAAAAGAAATTTCCTTCCTTTGGTGAACCCAAAACATATTTTTTGGAAAAACGCATTTGAGAAACTCATTCTATAGTGTTCATAACAACACTTGGAATGGTGAAAACCAGCCTATATATAGGAATGAAGGTTCACGAAATGAGGTCACCCAGCAGTTACGTTAGCATTAAATGTCGTATGGGAAATAGGGCGGCAACGGTTCCAATTTTAACAACACGACTCCACATTCATTGTATTAATGGAACTGCACGCAACCTCATTAACAACGGGAGTAACTGATACCAAACCTTGCAATCTACGTCATATGGATGGCATGATGATTTCGTCAACAGGGCCCAGACAAGCTAGTGGGCCCAAGTGACTGCCCAGCCAGATTCAACCCAAAAGACGGAGAATAGCCCAATACATGCTCAAACACAAGTGGTGAAGGCCTTAAGCGCCCATGTAATGTAAAACACCTGTGGAGATATTATCAATAAATCCAAGGTATCTGCTTTGTTAATGTTCCTCTGTTGTTCATAAAATCTGGTTGAAATTCAATCTGGTCAATCTATTGTGATTCGGCTTCAAAATCGAACTTGCTGATCTGACCACCGTGTCGGACTATTAGGCAAAGTAAATAAGTCAGGGCACCCAAGCCAGACTTATATGCCCAAGGCCATATGGTGGCCGAACCTGACCAAAGTTTAGTCAGTTACGGCTAATGACGATAACTTCTGGTCCGTTCTAAGTCATAGTCCGCCGAGAGCGGATGAAGACGGCTTAGAAAGTGGGAGTCTAGTCAGCGCTCACGACGCATGATCAAGATGACTGGTTGGGATCATTGTCAAACCATAAACAATGGTCACTGAACCTGACAAAAGTAGTATGCTACGGCTGATGACGATAACTTCTGGTTCATTCTAAGTCATAGTCAACCGAAAGCAGATGAAAATAACTTAGAAAGTGGGAGTTTAGTAAGCGCTCACGACACCTGATCAAGATGACTTGTCAGAGATCATTGTCAAACCATAGACAATGGTCGCCTAATGTGACCAAAGTTTAGTTAGTTACGACTGATGACGATAACCTCTGGTCCGTTCGAAGTCATAGTTCGCCGAGAGCGGATGAAAACGGCTTAGAAAGTGAGAGTCTAGTTAGTGTTCGACACCTGATAAAGGCGACTTGCCAAGGATCATTGTCCAACCATAGACAATGGTCACCGAACCTGAACAAAGTTTAGTAAATAACGGTTGATGACGATAACTTATGGTCCGCTCTAAGTCATAGTCCGCAGAGAACGGATGAAGTCGACTTAGAAAGTGGGGGTCTAGTCAGCGCTCATGATGCCTGATCAAGGTGACTTTCCAAGGATCATTTCCAAAAATAGACAATGGTCGATGAACCTGACCGAAGTTTAGTCAGTTACAATTGATGATGATAACTTATGTTCCGCTCTAAGCCATAGTCCGCCGAGAGTGGATGAAAATGGATTAAAAAGAGGGAGTCTAGTCAGCGCTCACGACGCCTGGCCAATATGGCTTGCCTGGAATCATTGTCCAATCATAGACAATGGTCATGAACCTAACTAAAGTTAGGTCGATTCCGACTGATGAAGACAACTTCTGATCTGATCTGAGACCTAGATTGCCAGGAACGGACAAAAATGGTATAGAATGTGGAAGTCCAGTCAGAACTCATGAAGCCTGACCCGGACAACTTGCCAGGATCACTATTCGATCGTAGACAGTGATGCACACACTTGGCCAAAGTTTACTCAGACTGACGAAGACTACTTTTGGTCTGAATTACAAACTAGTCTGCAATGGGCAGATTAAGACTGATTGAGCAGTTAAAAATGTGATTAATCTATGAGTTCGAATGGTTTAGTGCCCGCCAAGATCATTTCCCCGCCTGGAGTTTTGCCAACTTACAACGTTTGGCCGAGACATCTTCTGGATTTCTAAGGAGTACAAACCAGGATCGTTTTATTTCATGAGCAACCGCAAGATGAGCGGTCAGAACTCTCATCAGTAGATCAAATAGACAATTTCCCGACTTCCATCCCTGCGACGACAAGAGGATTATATAAGAGGATTCAATAAAGCAGAGTCTCTAGAATCAAAGAAGTAAAAAATCTAAACTCTGCAGAAAAGAGGATTATATAAAAGCAAGATTCTCGCCTTTTTTTAAGCAATTGCATACCCAATTTATGATGTGCACGACTCGAGGAGATGATTCATACTCAATCATTGTGATCGCCCAGTTTCCGTGACATGACTTAGTGGACCGACGAGCTGACCCGCAAACTTAGTGGGAGTAGCTGATGATACACCAAACCGTCCAGTAATTCACAACATACACGTGTCATGGTGATTTTGTCAATTGAGTAAAGATCTAAGAGGTTGGACCCAAACAACGAATACCCTATTAAGTCCATACATCATACGGTCAAGCGCAATACCTGTAAGACCCAATAAAGCAAGTATCTAGGAGTTTGACCTAAAAGGCAAGCCAACAATACATTGACTTCTACTAAGAAGCAAATACGATAGTATAAGTCGTGCATGAAAATTCTCCAGCATTGACAACACTCTACAAGGGAAGAATCACCATCAAATATCAAAGTACAAGTCGTGTAGGGAAACTCTCTTACATAGACGACTCCCAACAAGGAAAAGATCTCTAGCAAGGTATCTTTCCCTAAACTACGCCGCCAAAGGCATAGCTGAACAAGGACTCTCGCATGATAAATAGGGCTCAAGGTTGAGGAACAAAGGTATGCTACAAATTCCAATTTATAGCATTACACCTTTCTCAAGCTTTGTCTGACTTAAGCATCGGAGTGCCACCAGCTGCCACAATGGTATTATTTGGCTCGCGTGTGTTCCCTGTTCAGGTCAAGGTCAAGAAGAACAGGATTTGACACCATCAGTAATGGTGATCAAACAGGTCAAGGCAAGTCAACCCAACACGACATGGCTCAAGACGGGTGGGTCTGGGTTTGACATCTTTGACACGATTACTAAACGTGTCGGGTTTGGATTTGAAAACTTGACATGGAATTTTATTTTTACACAACATGACCCATTGGCATCCCTACCCTCAATCTTTTACTATTGCTTGTTTGGGAGTTTAGATCTTACCCAACAACGGTAAAATTATTTTCTATAATAATGTCTGGAGCTATTTGCATCCACAACTTTGTGCTCATCATAATCCTAATGGAACCTCTTTGCTAGCTATTGTGATCTGTAGTTGTGGATTTTTTTTATAAATTTTTTCTCTGATAGATAATTTAGAAACCATTGCTAATTTATGTTTGTGTTGTTGTTGTTTTTTTTAACAAACATTGTTGGCTTAACCCATGTTGGAGACGTCGAATTTCCTGCATTAACTTACTGAGAAGGTTTGGTTTCCGTACCTTTTCTCATATCTTTTAAATATATCAAGATTTTCAACTCACATTTAACTCAAAGATTAAAATTTTCTAACCAAAGTTGTTAAATTTTGTTTAGAAATAAAGAGTTTTGTAATCACCATGAAACCCAAAATTCAATTAAATCTCAGCAAATGGGACTATCTCAAATCAACCCTTCAAATAGACAAGATTCCATGAATTTGATTGAAGTATTATCATACAAATATTGTAATTACAAAAATTACATAAATTTGATTGAAACATTGTCTTCAATTACCATAGACTACATAAATTGACATATTTGTAACAATCCCAAAACAATTATCAATTTTGTGTTGTAACAGTTCACCAAACAATTTCACATAGTATCACAAATGAAGTAATATAATAATTGGATCACCATGGTGTTGTAAGTGATATTATTCACGGTAATCCAATATATTGTATCACTTTTTTTGTCATACTGTTTTTCCAATTTCTGCTTGAATTTGACTTGAAATTGTTTGGTGGACTGTTACATCACAAATGTGATGTTGTTTTGAGGGTTGTTACGAAACTACCAATTTGGTGTAGTGATTTAAAGATTTTCTATATCCGCTTCAATGCAAGAAATATTCACAAATTGGTTATGCTTGTTTCTTATTGCCACATTCAGTGGAGTGGTTTGCCACCTCCGCTTGGTAAATGATAAAGAATACATATGCAATGAGCCATTAAGCCCACACGTCATGCGGTCAGGCCCAATACTCGTAAGACCTCTAAGGCTAGTATCTGAAAGATCTACCCAAGACTGGCAGGCCAGCAACACATTGGATTCGACTAGGAAACAAATACTAAAGTATAAGTCGGGCAAGGAAAATTCCTTGCATGGACAACACTCAGAAAGGAAAGCCTCTCCCGCAGATCTAGGAGCACGAGTCATGTAGGAAAACCATCCCACATGGACATCCCCCAATAGAAACAGATCTCCAGCAAAAGCTCTTTCTCTAAACTACACCACCAAAGGCCTAGCCGAACAAGGACTCCTACATTATAAAGGGAGATAATGTCGATGAACTTAAGGTAAGCTACAGAAACCCAGTTTACAGTTTTAAGCCTCTCCTAAGCCTTATCTAACTTAAGCATCGAAGTGTCGTCTGCTACCACACGGTGGCCCTTGGCTCACGTTTGCTACCTGTACAGGTCTAGGTAAGCAGCAAGGAAGAAGAGCAGGAATCAACTAAATCAGTTTGGCGCCATCCGTGGGGAACAACAGAGTTCCTCAAAAAAGTAGTAGTACCACCATTTCCAGAAAATCAGCGAGATGGTGACAACAAGGTCTCACAACAATGGAGATGATGCTAAGCCTTCGAACGCTCATACTGGCAGAACGCCACCCATTCCACTACTGCCACGGAACAAACCTCCTTAGACCCCCGCGCCAAATGCAGCCGCAATAGATCCAAGGGTGAACCTACTTTCATCACAGATGCAGCAAATTGCATAAATGCTGGAGGCTCTCAAACAGCGGAATCCTCTACCTGCAGAGGGAGACCGTGAGCAGTGAAGCGCCTGGTCCCTAGAAAGTTCCAGAGAGCATGTTCAGGAGAGTTGCGCTGCCCCAGCAGTTTCTCAATGGACTATAGGCGGAGGAGCTGCCAATAGAGACCCAGCATCCAGAGCCGATAGACACGACTTGCACAACCCCATCGACAACGGGGCCACAAACCCGGTTGTTTAGTCTCACGGTCCCTCCGTTCATGGACCATATCATGGACGAATCGCTACCAAAGAAATACACACCACCGAAGTTGGAGTTTTATGACGGAACATGAGACCCGTCCGATCACTTGAGCCACTTCCAGCACGTTATGGCGCTCAAGGAAGGGTCTGATGCAATAATGTGTCGATCGTTTCCTGCAAGCCTGAAGACGTCAGCACCGACGTGGTTCCACAACCTTTTTATGAAATCCATCGATTCATTTCGGATGTTGGTATTGGCGTTCCTCACACACTTCGTGGGCAGCCAACAGCTCACGTGGTCCCGCATTATCTGTTGACCCTAAAGCAAAAATAGGGAGTACGTCACTCGTTATAATGATGAGCTCACCCTCATCGAAGACTGTAGTGATGACATTGTCATCACGACTTTCACTTCAGGTCTGAGAAAGGGAAATTCTATGACTTCCTTACCCTGGACCCCTAACCAATATGACATATTTGCTCAGAGATGCCCAAAAATACATCACTTTGGACAAAATGTTGCCCGCCAATAGAGAAGCAGAGTCATAAAAGAAACCCTCTGTTCCAAAGGACAGGAGAAAAAGGAAGAAGAAAGAGGACGACGACGGTAATAAGAGGAAGCACATAAACAACAAGACCTATTCGGGCCGCACCAGGCAGGACAAGGCCTAAAATTACATCCTTGATTGCATCTAGGATTGGGAAAAGCTGATGTGGTCGCATAAACAACAAGGAGACCCCGCTCGGCACGACAACAACAAATATTGCACCTACCAAATGAAGATGGACACGATACTAAGGATTGCAAAAATCTTAGAGGAGAAGTCGAGTACTGGATCAGGAAAAACTAAATCATGGAGTTCCAAGGCTAGGACAGGAGGCAGGGCCGAGCAAAGGAAAGAGCAGACGTTGTAAAGGAGATTCAAAATAAAGTTGTTGGCGTCATTTATGTACTCCATGGGGTCAGTCTCAAAGGAAAACAATCAAACAGGTCTCGCAAGAGGACACTAACCAAGATGCGAACACCATTTCAGTATGAAGAAAGACAAGTGCAACACCCACGAGTTCACAGCCCAATCCCATCACTGACGTTTATGGAAAGTAATCTCTAGGAGGTACATTCTCCTTACAGTGACGCCCTAGTCATCTTTGTCCTTTTCGCTAATTGGAAGGTAAAAAAAAAGCCTTGGTGGATACTGAAGCTCACTAAATTTCTTGTTCCTCAATGCTTACTAAATGCCCTATGGTCGGATTCAGTTGAGAAAAGTGTTTTCCCATTGGGAAGATCAATCTATTGGTGGCGGTAGTCGACAACGCGTCCACCTACAACTTTAATCTGGGAAGGTCGTGGCTTCATCATATGGAAGCAGTGGTCTCCACCTTGCACGAATGCATAAAATATATAGCCAACCATGCCCAAGGAACTATCCGAGGATATCAACTAGCAGCAAGAGACTTCCATTGTGCAGCCCTGAAGCAACTGAATTGTTGCTAGTTACAACTCTGACCCACAGAGCCAACATGTCTGGCATCAGGCCTAGACAAAATAGGAGAATCACTCTATGAGGGCAAAGGAGCCCATATAACGAAAGTGCAGCTATGCGGAAATCCAGAAGTCAAAGCTAGCAACGCCATTTAGACTAATAAAAAGCTAAGTAACGATACTTCAACAAACAGACACAAACTCCAAGAACTATTAATCGCAAGGAACTACTCGCTAGCACAAAGTTCACTATTCAGTAACTTCATTAGCTTTAAGAAAAACTTTGCTAGAGGGACCACGCAATCCAAGCCAATACCATTTGCGCCTCCTTCAAGGCTGGATTAGCTCGGTCTCCGCTCGGAGTTAAATTATTTGTTGCTTTGATTTCGTGTCTTGTTTTTATTTTTCATTTCAATTTAGAAGAGTTGTTCGTACAAGACACATTCCAGAAATAAAATAGATTTTGTTGATTACAATGAGAATTATTATAAAGTTTGTCGACCAACTAGTACATCAGTTTATACACTACAAGTATCTAAGTCTGATGCAAGCATCTATCCGCTAAAACAAGGGTAGAGACTACTAATCCGCCTCTAAAAGAGAAGGTGGTTAAAGTAAAGCATTTGCGACAGAAGATGAAAAAGCGCATCAATTCATTGCTTCATCGAATCACCCCAGAAAGACGATTCGAAAGTGGCAAGCATAGTACATGAAGAAGGATGTGAGTACTGCCTCAATTCTTTTCTCCGCCAGTCTACCTAATGAAGAGGAACAGAAGGAACAGACAGAAAGCTGACGAAAATGTTCCAGAACAACGAGATCGTCGAGTCCTCACAATGCTGCCAAATGGGGACGCCTATCAAATGTGTAATGCCTAGGATGACGTAAGATACCACCCCGGGAATGAGAGTCACGACCTCCAATGCTCCCATCAACCATAAACTAGCTACGAGGACCATCCCTCGATAGCAGTAAACAGATGAAAGAATGATTGAGCACTGGAAGATGGAAGACAGACCTAACCCCCGTGAGGAAGTTCGTAACTCTTATTCGCAATATAAAAAGATATTACAAGACCTCATGGGATCAACCTGGTGCCCACCCAGATCAGGCGGCATTGCATAATAGCAAGTCTTAAAAAGACTCATTGGCGAAAATGTCATAACATTCGAAGACTCCAGTAAGGGAGATATTCCTTCAGCCGTTGGAAAATCCAAAGAAAACTCTCTAGTAAGATGCATTTGATTAACATGCTCTACTACTCTCTAAGTGAAATGGTTCATGAAAAGGCGTCAACAAGCAATTACTTCAACATTAAATGTCGTACGGGAAAGCGAAAAAATGACGGATCCAATTGCAACTGCACAAGTCCACATTTTTTGAATTAATGACCCTGCAAGCAGCTTCATTAACTGAGGAGAGTAATCGATAATGAACCGTCTCGTAGGATGTGCCTTATCCCTAGCACGCTAATCCACAAATATTTTTTTCTAATTGGGCTCCTCGACTAATGGGCCCAAGCTTATGCCCTGCTAGATCCGACCCAACACACGCAAAGGAACAAACAACAAAGGCCCTGACCGCCCACAAAATAAAGAGTGTGCCTACAAAGTGTTATCATTAAATCCAAGGCATCAACTCCACTGTTATTCTATTGTTGTTCATTAAAGCCGATCAATCTATTATTAGTCCTATCAATCGATCTGACACTGGAATCAGACCGCCAGGCGAGCTAAGTAAGTCAGGATACCTAAGTCAGACTTACACACCCAAAATCTTATTATGGCCTAAACTTAGTCAGTCCCGACTAATTACAACAGCTTCTGGTCCGCTCTAACACCTAGCTCGCCAGGAGCGGACGACGATGGGTTAGAAAGTGGGAGCTTAGTCAGTGTTTGAAATACCTGACCGCAATGGCTTGCCAGGGACCATTGTCCAACTATAGATAATGGTCGCCGAACTTAACCAAAGCTTAGTCGGTTTCGACCTATGACGATAGCTTCTAGTACACTCTAATGCGCGGTCCGTTAAATTAAACGTGTGTCAACGGTTTAGAGAGTGGCTGCTTAGTCAGCGCTTTGATGCCTGATCTTGATGACTTGTCAGGGATCACTATCCAAACATGGGCAATAGAGATAGAACCCGACCAAGGCTTAGTCGGTAATGACCGACGACGATGGCTTCTAGTCTACTCGAAGACTAGTCCGCAAATAACGGATTTGGACGGCCTAGAAAGTGGGAGTCTAGTCAGTGCTCTCGACGCCTGATTAAGATGGCTTGCCAAGGGTCACTACTCATACGCAGACAGTGATCGTCGAACCCCGACCAAAGCTTAGTCAATGGCCGCTGATGACAATGGTTTTGGTCTGCTCGAAGCCTAGTTCGCTGTTCGTGGATTCCAATAGCCTATAAAGTGGGAGCTTAGTCAATACTCATGTAACATGGTGAAGACGGCTTGCCAAGGATCATTGGCCAACTACAAACAATGATTGTTGAACCTTGCCAAAATGTTAGCCAGAACGACTGACGATGATAACTACTAGCTCGCTCCAATTCCTAGTCCACCACGAGCGGATCAAGATGGGTTTGAAAGTGGGAGTCTAGTTAGTGCCCTCGATGCCAGATCAAGATGGCTTGCTAGGGACCACCATGGTCGCCAAAATCTGACCCCATTTTAGTCAATTATAACTGGCGATAATAACCCCGGTCCGATGATGCCTATTTTACGAATAGCAAATAAAGACGAGTCAAAAGTCTGGTCAAAGTTCTTAAAACTCGACTCAGACGACTCACAAGAACTACTGTCTGATCATCTACAACGATGCAAGCACTAAGGACCATAGTCTTACTAATTCGCTTATAACAGCAACAACAACTACTAGTCCTACAGACAGCCAAGCCACCAGACAGATGGTGTATTACACTCCCCGATCTCTAAAAAAGAGTTTGACCAGAGCTGCACAAATTACTGCAGCACAATAAGTCAGAGCTCTCAACAGCGGATCAATCATAAAGCTTCCTAGCCTAGCAGAGCTTCTCGTCTGACAATTAATGTCAAAATAAGACAAAGTAGGTAAAAGCTAGCAGAAAAAGCAAAAGAATACAAACAAGTACGAAGTATTATTCATTTGCAAACTGGAAAGAAAATACAAGATTCACCCCTTATCAAGAGGAAAATCAGATATAATAGAACTAGACTTAGCTGGGGAAGAAACATCTATAGGTGCTGCCACTCGATTCCCTTGTCAAGGTCGCCTTCTTCTTCAGACAAATCGGAAGTCACTCCAAACTCTGCATATGCAATCTTTTTATAATAGGAGAGATCCCAGTCGAGATGCTCCCCGTTCATCAGATGCAACAGCTCCAGCCTTCTATGCACGACTCTACTTAATTCAAACGTGCCCTGGGCTTTGATAAGTTTCTCATCGCGCCTACCGCTCAGCACCCAGCTTATCAATAATGTTATTCAGCTCACTCTACCCAGAAAGAACTGCTCTTTAGCGGTCTGCGCACTCTTGGCATTAAACTCAACGCCGGCCTCCAACTGCTGACATCGAACAGTCCATTTGGTCTCCTTGATCCCATCAGCATGCAGAACTTGCAATTCAACCTGCACTCCAGCCACAATCTCACGGGCGAGCTGCAAGTCACGACGGACAAGGTTCAATTCGTTCTTGAACCGATCCCTCTCCAACACTGCCCTGGCCAAGTCAGACTCAAGCGCCTCCAAGCGAACCTTTTGAGCCTCCGACCTAATGGACAAGGACTCCGTTCCAGTATATGAGAAAGCTTCAAGTTGTTTCCTCAATGACTCAATCACGCAGAAAGCGTCAGATTATGACTTTTGCAAGTTTGCAAAGACTCGTTCCATGGTATACACTCTTTCACGAGCGGCTTGAACTTCAATTCCAGTTGCGGCCACTTGATTCAAGTATTACATACCCAACACAAGATGTTTTTGCCCTTTATCCAAACGTTCTCCTAGCGTCTCTCCCATTGACTTTGGAGCGTAGTTCGCCAGCCAGTCATTCTAGCTGGTTATATGTTTCCTCAAAGTGAAAAGATGTCAACCTCCCGATGCTAAGCTTGGTTGTTCATCCTTATTACATCTAGAGCAAACAGAGTGATTTGCGCATCCAGATGAAGATCATTCGGGACCGAAATCACCCCAGCACCGCCCTTAGCCGTCTTCACTGCCTTAGGGCCCTCATCAACAACTTTCCTTTGCTTGCAAAAATTGACTCTCTTTCACGCACTGATCCAGAATCAGTTGACGGGGAAGGGGAAGCGAATTATTCCTTGGACCCGTCGTCATTTGAATATGGGGACGGGAATGAGATGGAGCACAGTACAGACGATTAGAAGGTGACCCTTCAGCATGACACCGACAATCAAACTACTCTTCAACAGGTTCACGATCCAGAGAAAGGCAGGTCTCAAAGTCTTTTATTGCAAAAGAACGACCATCCAAAGCTTCCATGCCCGCCTCCTTTCAGCAACATTTTATCAGAAACTCTGCCTGCTTGGTGCTCAGTTTGGTTACATCCTCCACGCCCACCATTTGCGTATACTCCCTCTCCAAGTCAAGAAGGGGGATAGGGGTCACGACTTGAGCATCACACCCCTCAGAAACAACAGTCTCATCAAGATCTTGCCTGACAACATCACATCCTTCGGATGAGGCCATACGCCTGCATACAGACCTAGATAAAGCACGAGACCTCTTCGGATGCACAGGAGAAGGAAACGCCTCATTTAATTTTGCCCTCCTCGAAGGGCTTGAAACCCTGATATTGGGAAGTTTCCTCATCCTCGAAGCAGACACACCTTCTGGTTTTGGCTTCTTTACTCGAAAAAGAGTAGGAGCCATGTGCCAATAAGCCCACAGTCCTCTAGACGAGGCATGTCACATAACGCATCCAAGGTTGCTTTATCTTCAGTAGAAAGTGGCAAAGTTGGGAATCTCCCTGCAAAAACCACAACGATTCAACCTAATACACAGTTAAGATAGCAAGACTGAAAAAAAGAGTCAACTTACTCAGTGGTCTAAATTCAAGCTCGACTGGACGACCAGCAAACTCAAAGTACGTCGAGTCCGCATGAACCATAAAGCAGAACTTCTGCCATGCTTTAAAATATCAGGCTGTTTGCCGAAGTAATCTAGCGATGTTAGCACACACACAATGTTCTCGTTTATCCGAGTTGAAGTAAGCACTTGCAGCACCCCTCAAAGACAATCGAAAACCAGCATCCTTAGCCCTAATCAGAATGGCAATAACAGTCCTATACTCATTTGGTACGAGTTGAGCGGGTGTAATATTGAGGTACGCCAA
Organism: Berberis vulgaris; assembly: GCA_963556465.1. Taxonomy (NCBI): domain Eukaryota; kingdom Viridiplantae; phylum Streptophyta; class Magnoliopsida; order Ranunculales; family Berberidaceae; genus Berberis; species Berberis vulgaris. Next base: position 78,805,729 of record OY747125.1, on the reverse strand, counting down.
GAACTCCTAGATCTTCTTACTAACAGGAAAATGGACGGCATACTGAAGCATACCTCAGTGAAGACAGATAAACCCATCAGAAGGGTACAATGGCGTCAGATCGGCTCCCAGAGTGCAGAGCTCCAGATAATTAGGAACCTTGTATGTCTTACGAGGACTTGCAGAACAGATTCAGAGAGCAACCTCTCCTCAAAAAACTTATGGCCCTTAGCGAACAGTTCATCAGGAAGCTGATTCCGGCCCACCATGAAAGAAAGTAAAAGCTTTCAAATACGAAGGTTAAGCAAAGTAAAAAAGCATAAAAAGACAATACTGCAAAGCAGAATCTTTGAGGTCGAAAGAGTAAATGAGTTATACTCCACCGGCAAGAAATCTATATAGAAAAGTGGACTCCCACCCATCCTGCTTTCAAGCTGGCGCACACTCAATTAATGAAAATTTGCTGCTTGAGAAAACAACTCAAACTCAATCATCATGACTGCACAGTTGCTTCATGAAATGACCTAATGGACTGATAAGACGCCCCACTAACTCAAGGGGTACATCAAACCGTCCTCTGATTAGCATCGTACATGTGTCAACCTCGATTGCATGCTCAATCCAGCGAGGCCCAAACAACACTAAGCCCATCATCGACAGGATTCGAATAGTCGGGTCTGAGTTGTAATGAGCCATTAAACCCACACTTCACACGGTTAGGCCCAATACTCATAAGACTTCTAAGCCAAGTATCTGAGATATCTACCCAAGACTGGCATGCCAGCAACACATTGGATCCGACTAGGAAACAAATACTAGAGTATAAGTTGGCAAAGAAACTTCCTTGCATGGACAACACTTAGAAAAGGAAACCTCTCTCGAGCGTGATTCATATAGGGAAACTATCTCATATGGACAACTCCTAATTAGGAAATGATCTCCAACAAGATCTATTTCCCTAAACTACGACACCAAAGGCCTAGCCGAACAACGACTCCTACACTATAAAAGAGAGATAAGGTTGATGAACTTATGGTATGCTATAGAAACCCAGTTTACAGTTTTAAGCCTCTCATAAGCCTTATCTAACTAAAGCATCAGAATGCCATCGACCGCCACACGGTGGTCTTTGGCTCACGTTTGCTACCTGTGTAGGTCTAGGTAAGCAGTGAGAAAGGAGAGCAGGAATCGACTACATCAATAACTATTAGATGAAACTCTCCTATACTCTAGCACCAAATCCTAACAAGCTTACTAATTTGACCACCTTAACAAACATTCAAATAAAAGTTCTCTATAAAGCAATTAAGTTGAACACATTCACTAACTAACAATGAAAGACTAAATCTAATTAATCAATAAACATATGTTCGGGGCTTCGAATTTGTTGCTTGCTAAATAAAAGCTCGATGTTCTCTTTATAGATGTTTTCTCTGGGTTTCCTTGTTTGTATAGTTTCCTATCGCCACAAGTCTTCCTAATTCAAACCAATTTGCATCTTTTAGCTTTTATTTTGGAATTATGCTATTGCAACCTACAAAACCACAAAAAAACATAAATTACTACAAAAAAATAACACATACTAGCTAAGAATGTATAAAGAAATACAACAATAAAATTGCATAAATATACTTTTATCAAATTCCCCCACACTTATCTTTTGCTATTCTTCGAGCAAATAAAAAAACAAAAATAAAAGACTCAATGACTCAACTGAAACTTTCCAACATTTGTCTTAGAGATTTTCAACGAATCATGACATGATAAGATTCTTTACAACACAAGATTAAATCCACATCAATTGAAATCTAATACACGTTCAATCAGGTGAAGTTCAAACACATACCAAAAATAATTAACCCAAAAATCTCATTGGATGCATTTTTTTTCCACTGAATGTTTGGTAAAATCATTCTTCCTATTCTAATCTTATGTGAGAGGATTGATGTAAAAGGGAAACAATTGCTCAAATATGATATAACAAGAAAGAAAGACATTTTCTGACATTTTTTTATTTATTATTTATATGATCTCATGGAGTGAATGGTACTACTTGAATGCAACAACTAGTAACACCATATGCTCATACCTCGTTCGAATTTCCACATAGTGACATTGCATAACACACCCAATCAAAAGGTCTTAATTGAGGTTGTAATGGGGCTAAGGGATCAAGGGAAGAAAAAGAATGGATAAGAAAATTATAAAGGGCTTAAAGAAATGATGAAAACATGCAATGAAATTAGAGACATTAGCAAGAAATCACATGGTTCAAGACATACAACGTAAATGCAGCTCTGATACATCAGCTTATGCATGAAACGAAAGTGGTAGCCTATCGATAATAGTTTTCAGCCATTATTTTGTATCTACTAAAAATGAAAAGAACTAGACTATTTGTATAGTACTGAAATACTGAATGAGTATAGACAAGGGCTTGCATCCTTTCTGTAGTTTTGTACATTTTTTTTATATTTTTATTTGCAAAACATTTCTTATTTGGTAACTTTTTTCTTTTTCAATTGTCTACCTTAGGGCTATACATCACACTTGTTTTTCAACATACCATGAACCACAATAAAGTCTACAAAATGAGGGTAACGAAAAAAAAAAGCCTAATGATAGGCTCAACAGGGGTTAACCTAAAAAAAATGATAAGCTTATTTGGCAATGGTGGAAACTAGGTGCATTTATCATGTCAAACATGTCATGCAACTCAATATAATGCTTTGGACAAATTAGTACAAGTTGTAGCGTTGAGTTCTTAATTATGAAAGCGATCCAAGTAGCAATCAAAGCAAACAAAAATGAGATCATGCAACGAATTATTATGGACAAGAAAGTGAAAGATGATATAACTAAAAACTCTCAAAATTAAAGCACACTAAGCTCAATCTTATCACTTGGTACCCTGATTCCGGAACAACTAATCATATGACATCTGATGACTCTGCTTTCACCAGTCGACAATCTTATCATAGCTCAGATCAAGTGACTATTGCAAATGGGGCTACTCTCCCGATCGCCGGTACTGGTAACATGACTATCTCAACTCCCATATCCACTTTTTGATTGAACAATGTTTTAAATGTGCCTCACATAACAACTAATTTACTATCTGTTTCTCGATTTGTTAACGATAGTAATTGCACTTCTCAATTTGCTTCTCCTGGTTTCTCTATAAAGGATTGGCGCACAAGGAAGGTTTTATATCAAGGCTTGAGTAAATGTTTTTTCTACCCATTTCAAGCACACCCTAGCTCTCCTCAAGTGCAAAGTTCTACACTTTCTGCTTTAGTTAGAAATAATTCTTCCCTACTCGTATGGCACAATCAATTTGGACACCCACATGTTGATACCACATGGTGGCAACGGGTGCAAAGTTATCGCATATTGATTATACTCCACATGTTGATGCCACAGCTTACCAAAGCATTGTGGGTGCCTTACAATATCTCACCATCACTAGACCTGATCTTACCTATGTTGTGAATCAAGTGTGCCAATTTATGCATGAACCTTGTCAATCTCATTTGGCCGCGGGCAAACACATATTGCGTTATTTAAAGGATACTCCTCACTTCGACACTCATAATGTGAAATCAAAATATAAACATCTTTATGGTTTTTCAGACGCTGATTAGGAGAGTGACCCCGATGATCGACTTTCCACTATGGGCATGTGCACTTACTTTGGACCCAACCTCCTTATTTTGGCAACTAAGAAACGACCCACTGTGTCTCGATCTAGTGTGGAAGCAGAATATCGTGCTCTCGCTCACACAACCACTGATATTCAGTGGATGCTATTCCTCTTCAGAGAATTAAAGTTACCAATGTCGCTACCGCCTACCTTACACTATGATAATGTGAGTGCCACGTATTTAGCCTATAATCCTGTCTTGCATGCACAAACCAAATACATTGAAATCGATTATCATTTTATCCGGGAGCGAGTGATGTGTGGTTCCTTACAGATTGTGTTTGTTCCCAGTGAAATGCAAATTGCCGACATATTTACCAAAAGAGTTGCCATCGGCGAGATTCAAGTTGCTTCGAGACTAATTGACGGTTTGCCCTTGTCCACCCATCAATTTGAAGGGGTGTTAATATAACTAAAGATCAAGAGCAAATAGTTGACAACTAGATAAAATCTTTCCTGGCTTTTCATACAGTTCACTATTGTGTTGTATTCCATTTCATATACTGTTGGAGTTGAGTAAATCTCTGAACAAGAGTTTGTTGTAAACCCTCATCTAATGAGAGAAAATCTCTCTACACTTTGTTTTACGTAGCTCTATAAATTCAATGAAAAACAACCCAACTAGTAGAGCATTTTTCACCATTTAGTTCTAAACTTCAACTAAAACAACCTTTGATCTCTAGTAATCGGGTTTATTAGATATACATTGAAACCCTTCTCTATGGAAACTATCCAACAATTAAAGAATCCTCTAAACACCTTATATCGAGCTTCAAGTAGCTCTAGTTGCCAAACCTCGCGATCACCAACAACAACATAAGAAAGAATTAATAAACCATGGCAATTGCCACTTGAGATGCTAATCGGGTGGTGGTGGTGGGAGGAGGAGGAAGCATTAGACATTGGAAACAAAAAGGGGAGTGCTTGGGTTTATGACGGAGTGAGGATCTCCAATTAACACAGACTGAACTAAACTTGGAGTAATCGGAAAATAAAATAATGTTCTTTCCTATCTTCTCTAGAAAATCCTTGTGCAGCTGTTACCAATTTCTTTCTTCCATGAGTTTTGTTGATTGATTGATTATTTTGTGAATCAATAATAATCAATTTTTACTTGTCTTCTATTTTCTATTTCCTATTTGTCACATGTTTATGTTAAATATATTTATATATAACAAAGAGAGATTTCTTTCTCATATACGGATTAGGGATCCTCTTTCCTACTATTTTCGTTGCTTGTTGAGAGTAGGGATCTTACTCAACATCGGTAAAATTATTACCATGCTCAACTAGGCCTCAAGCTATTTCTAGTTAACATGAATAGTAAATATATTAATTATATAATTAGAAATACCAGATTAATAGGGATTGTATTTATTTAAGAATAACGGATTAACCAGGATTTGGATTATTTTTCCTTTTCTAGTTAGGATTATATTTGTATATCTATAAATAGCTCATTGTGAGATGAATAGAATTTTACTCTGAATTATTCAAAACCGCTAAATATTTTCTTAGACTTGGTACTAGAGCAATGATCCTAGGATCGTGCTTTCGTTGTTATCCTTGCCTTTGTTGTTTTTGCTCTTGCCTTGTCGTGTCGTGCATTAGCTTGCTCTATCTTTACCTTGCTGATTTGATGATTTACCTTGTTGATTTGCTAATTTGATGATTTACCTTGTTGATTTGCTAATTTGATGATTTACCTTACTGATTTGCTAATTTGTTGTTGTCTTGCTGATTTATTGCTAACATGTCTTGCTAATTTGTTATCTTGCTAATGACTTGTTGTTGTTGTTGTTGTTGTGGTATGATTTATTGCTAACATGTCTTGCTAATGTCTTGTTGTTGTGGTGTTGTTGCCTTTGCCCTACACTATGTCAGATGTGTCCATTGTACCTATTATACCTAAGTCGGATGTGATTGTGGTTTTAGAACCAACATCTATTCCTTATGATGTCAAGTTGAATGAAACAAACTACACTATTTGGTCTCAAGTTGTCTCCATGTTTATTGTCGGACGAGATATCTTAGTGGCACTAGATTATTGTCTTTGTTAATTCACTTGTTAAGCTGGGCATTTGGGATATCTATGTGTCATCTTGAGGGGGAATGATAACGTGAATAATAATTGTACTAATTATAGAACTAGAAATACCATATTAACAGGAATTATAGTTATTTATGAATAACGGATTAACCAGGATTCATATTATTTAGGTTTATATTTATATCCCTATATATACCTCCTTGCAAGATGAATACAATTTTACTCTAAATTATTCAAAACCCTTGGATTGTGTTATTTGACTTTTCTATCCACAACTTCCAAACTTCAGTAGAGTGGTTTGCCACCTCCGCTTGGTACACCGTAAAAGAAAGCGTATTAAATTTTTATGGTGCTAACACAAATTTATGTGGTTGGTTGACTTTAGAAAAAAGTCACAAAAATACAACAAAAAAAAATCAAAATATTAGCTAACTAATTAGCTCCTGCATTCCTGGTTCTTAATATCAAGAAGCTCTATGTTTGTTGAACCCAAAGAATGGGAATACAAAATTGTTTTGTCTTGTACAACTATTAGGCGGGTCTCACATTTATTAATTAGTTCCACATATGAGGGCACTAGAATTAGTACTATACGTGCAAAATAGTGATTGTATGAGTAAGAAAAAATAAACTACACCCTAAATTATCTCAAGAATTTGGAACATGCTTCAAACAATGACTTGGAAATTAAAGATGAAAAAAAATAATATATATATATATATATATATATGAAACTAGTTTATGGGGACTTATTAGGGGGTGTCTGTCTTGCAATTGAAAGTCTTAATAAGACGTGAACTTTCATAGCCTTTTTGCTGCTACAAAAGGAGAAAGTTGAATTATTATAGCATTGGCGGGCAAAGTGCAAAACTTGTTTCTTAGGATGAAATTGACATTGTAAATTTGACATGGGTTTTAACTTTTAAGACCCCAATCAACCAATTGATTCACATAGTAATGGCAGAAAGAAATTGGTCAAAGTTGCCCAGGGATTTGTAGTGGAGATCGAGGAGAAGCTTTTTTTTCTCTTATTATTTGCAATGTCGAGCAGTTTGCATTGGGTGGATATCATCTCTCCTTGCCAAGCCTAAGCACCCGCCTCTCCGTTTCCCATGCCCAAGAAGACCCTGTGGTTTCCTTAATGTTTCAGTTGTAGGTAAAAAAGATGTAAATAGTGAGTTACTGAAATTAAAACTGCCCGTAGCTAAAGATAAGTTGTATAGAGGATTCTCCAAAGGTTGGATCATCGCGGTAGGGATTACTCCTAACAATATCTGAGGAATCCATTCACTATATATCAAAAGCTGCTTCCACTAATGGACCCAATGGCAGATGTAGGACCTGACAAAGTTGGCGAGGAATATCTGGTGATTGGAAAAGTAACAGTATCTACAGTTTGGCTGGTATGAGATCCTACTACATAAAAAAGGTTTTCTTCATCACATAACTACACAGCTATGGATATCTATGGTCCTCAATCCATGTTGGCTTGTTGCAGATATAGAGATGATAACTGGACAATTGTTGGAGAAAGGCATCGTTATTATCACGACATCTTATACTACAAAGAGAATTTCTATGTTGTAAACTGCCGTGGAGGATTATTTGTTGTGTGTGACTTTGATTCATCCCCAAGGATAGAGCGTGTGCCCCACCAATAAGAGGAGTTCTTTTTTGCACGAGGCATATTTGGTAGAATCGTCGTCTGACTGTTGGTACTATGGTATACACATTTAGAGGTTGTAATGTACAAAACCAACTGCTTCAAGATATTTACACTAAATTTGGATTCAAGCCAGTTCAAGCAAATGTTCTAAGGTGAATATTTAGGTGATCATGTGCTGTTTCTGGGCTACAATGAATCAACATCCTATTCTACTCGCAAAGTATCCCCTGAATAGGTTGGGGATTATATTTGTTTCACCAATGACAAAGAACATGGAAAAGGAAATTTTGAGTCACTGGGTTCAGACATTGGCATCTTCTAGTCCAATTAATGGAGAAACTTTACATCCATTACCATGCTACAAATATCCTCCTCAATCAGCTCGTTTGGCCTCCACCTATTTGGGCTACAGCGCCAAATCTTTGATGTTAGTTTGTAAGTTTCTTCAAATTTGACGTTTTTGATTCTGGATTTTGTGTTTATTTCTCCATATTGCTTATACTTTCGTTTCATTTTACATAACATATATGGGAGTCTATGTGATCAAGGTTTGAGTTAAACAAACTCTCCGTTGAGTTAATTTATGAAATTCTGCTGTGTTGAACTTGCTTCTTCCCATTTCTATTACAAAAGTTGAAGAAGTAAAAAACCTCAAGGAAATTTGAAGCTTCTTTTCTTTTTCCTACCAGCTTTCAAACTCATGTGTTGCATGTGGTCAGTATGTGGTAACATGTGTTGACAACTCACTAAAATCCTATAACGATTGAGAAAATTAAGAGAAAATTACATTTATGAACGCTAAGATTGCAACTTCACACCCTACTTCCTTAATTCCTTGTACTTTTCCTTATTGCTGTATACAACCTTCCACATATCCAGCTTTACATATCCAAACATTTCTTCCTTTCCTCATACATCTCATTCCTTTTCTATATGAAAACTTCCCCCAACTCATTTTTAGCATTTTGGTCTCCCATCTTCATGAAACATATGTACTTAGAGGGAGTTTGTTTTTTTTGAAGTGCTTAGAAGCTAACTTTTAACTAGAGTTAGAAGTTTTGAATGAACTATTTATTTTGCTTCTGAATGGGCTGCTGATTAGAAGCCGTAAAATTAAAATATGTTTGTTTTTATATGCTGAATGAGAATTGTTAGACAATTTTGCCCCAGTAAGCTGAATAAAATTATGATATAAATATTGTGCTTAAAATCATACCAAATAATTATCCAAATTCTATAGAATGTTACAATACCTTTCATTACAAGAACATCGAAATATGACCAAGTATATTTAAAAAAAAACATTATCAAACCAAATTTCTTACTAATATTTCGTTTGCAATACGATCTCGTAAATTAACCATATCAGTCCGTTCATGTGATCCAAAAACTTGAGACAGTTGTGGTTGTTCACTATCAATTTGCTCGAGTTCATGGTGCATCAAATGTTCATTGGCCCAATAATTGAATAAATCATCATTTAGTTTAACTCGACGAAGAAACCATACATGCAATGATGATATTTCTTTGGGTGAGAAAGTTGAAGACATCATATTCAAAATGGGATATCTTGCCTTCAACACGCCAAAAGTTCTTTCTATGACATTCCTTAGACGAGCATGTGCAAAGTTAAATTTCTCTTCTTTGCTTCTAGCACGCCTTCTTGTTGAATCTAATCTTTGATACAATATCGAACATCGCGATAGAGACTCATGAAACCTCTGGTATGTGAGTAGACCACATCACATAAATGAAATTTATCTGCAATGGTTGTAAAGCAAAATGAGTAAATAAAACATTTTCATATGGTCAAGTATATAAATAAAAATTTACCTAGGGAGTAAAGGAAATTTGAATTGCGGTCTACGCAATGCATCTGTAAGTACTCTAGAGTCATGTGCAACTCCTTCCCAACCAGCAACCACGTAAATAAACTTCATGTCAAAATCACAAATGGCCAGCACATTTTGGTAGCAAAGTCCACCACCCCTTCTTCTAAACGAAATTTGTTTGTCGGCCAAAATAGACGCACTGATAAGTGTTCCATCTAAAGCTCCAATAACACCTTTGAATGACCATTCTCAAAGATGTCTATGTGATTGTGAGATAATTTCCGTTATTGGTTCATTGAAGTTTGGGGGGACTATCATTTCAATGGAAAAATGCATCATTGCTGACAATATCTCATGAAAGCACTTGCTGATTGTTTGTCTAGAATGTTGGAATCGATGTTTGATCATTTCATTCCTCTCATTATGACTTATGGTCATAAAAAATATTGTCATCTTTTGTTCCACATCTACATGTTTGCTATCCATAAGCCACCCATTTTCTCGAAAATGTTGACATAAAGCAATGAACGAACTCTTACTCATCCTCATCAATTCATAGATTTGGGTTGAAGATCCTTCCAAGAGTTCTTGCATATATTTTTGCTATTAAGTGAGGAAGTGTTCAACTTTTGTCTTTCGAGCCACTTTTTCTTAAAACATAGTGCCACCCAAAGTGTTTCGAGTCTCAAAATTTTCCATTTGATTTTCTTCATTTCGTACAATAACAATCGTATCCCCTGCTTAAATAACAATTACCACAATCAAATAATTAGACTATTTAGTTCATGACGTGTTACATATAACCTATGAGCATACTTACATATATGTCAAACATGAAAACAAATAAATTTCAAAACGAAACAAGCTAAAATAAATTGACATTCAACTATAGTTTTCAAATTAAACAAGCTAAAATAAACTAACCCTCAATCATAGTTTTCAAAATTAAACAAGCTAACACAAATTGACAATGTAAAAACATGTATTCTAAATTAATCAAAACTATGACAACCAACCTATCATTCTAACAATATTTGAAAACAATACGAATAATCAACTTTTTCAATCAGGATTTTCCTAAAATCCTGCACTGGTCCCAAGAAAAGTCATTTTGTCATCAATCTTTGTCATCATCACAAAAGCCACCTATAGCTTTCACACTCGCAAAACGCCTTCAATGCCTTATGGTATACACCATGTGTCAACCCGTATGAATCTCTCATTTCATTCATTAAAGTCGCACATTCATCAAGAGTTGGGATCTTTTCTTTTTTCAGTTTTTTTCTTGTTGGCACCTTCTTCCTCAAATGTGATTGTCTTGTTGATCAACTCCACAATTTGGACCCACTCTTTTGTGACTGTGCTTGCGTTGTGTCACTTTGCCCAATTTTTTTCTAAAGGGTTGTGGGTACACTTCCATCTAGCTCTTCAATCAGGCAACCATTAAGTAGTCATCCTTTTGTGCCTGGGAATCATGAATATCTTCTTCTTGAGGCACTTGCCCACTTGAGGGAGTCCATGCATTGTCTTAATGAACAAGAATTCATTCAAATAAGGGTTTGCTTAGTTCAAGGTCCTTCAAAGGCTCTTTTTTTAATTTCCTTGCATCTGGGTATGTCTTGATTAAAATAAAGTAATGAATTAAAAAACAAATCTTAGCTTTCAAACAAAATTATTTACTTTAAGTAAATCTTAAATTGGTTTAAGAATCTTACCCTACAAAAAGGTTCCCATTGGTCAAGTGGCATTGAGAAGGTATAAGTTTCTTCAGTGTAGCCATAACCTGTTTTCGTTGTAAGTACTCTCCATATCTGATATTGTTTTTTTACAATAACCCAACGATTTTTGAATGTTTTATGGGGTCAATTCACCTTCCACTTTTCATTTATCTTGATCCTAATCGCTACCCATGACTTTGGTTTCAATGATGGACCCACATAACCTTCTTTTTCTACTTCTTGGAGACATAACTCCAAGAATTCCCTCCTTAGCTCGTCATCGTTACTAAAACTTATTTGATTGTTAATACCTATGATACATGGCATATAAGCTACATGTTATATAATCAAAACTTGAAAATATAGATGAGAGGGAGAGTTGGAGAGATGAAGAAAAGCTTGAGTTTCTTACCGTTGAAGAATCCTTGTGGAGGTAGGTAGAACAAAAATGCTTGGTGAAGAGAATGAAAACATGATGTCAAAATTTTGACCTACTTGTTTTTAAGAAGATAGGGGCAGCAATTGTCATTAAATAATAATTTTAAGGCTACTAATTGAAATAATTTTCTCTAAGCACTCAATGCTAATTGATCAGCACCCCCATGTTGCTTGCTCCAATCAGAAGTAAAAACAAACACCCTAAACAGGGTGTCCCACTACTTATCAAGACTTCTGACTCTATTCTTAAGCAAAAACAAACACCCTCTAAGAGAAACACATATAACTTGGTTTCTCCCTTCCATTAATGGCATCCATTTATTGCTCATTTCAAACTTAGATAGTAAAATATAAGCTTGCACATTCTCAATAATAAAAATCATGAATTTTGCAGTGACATATATTGACAACAAAGGAAATGGGAGATTCCTCTTCAATCGAACAGTCTCTCCTTGGAAAGCTCAAGGCTCTATTAACAGGTCTTCAACTATGTGAACAACTAGGGTTCATTAATTAAGATTGCCGCAAGTAGATAACAAGCAAGTAGCTCAGATAGAGAGATTGCCGCTATGGGAGATTCCCAGGAGACAATGCTCAATCGTAAGAACTGTCAAAGAGATTATTGAGGATCTTGAACTTTTATGAATTCAACATATCGAAAAAGAGTGCAATAGGGCAGCGCAGCTCGACAAGGCCCACCTCTTCTAGAAAAAGAGCTTGATAAATTTGTCAAGGAAGATTATGTTCAATTGATCTAATAGTAGAAAGTAGTGGTTATTCTTTAGTTAGGATTTCAGCTAGTGGTCCTATGTTGTTTCACATATTGCTTTTGGTTGAGGGTCAAGCCTAACCCCCTCCCCCTGTATATTATTGTTTTTATCTGAATAAAGGACCACGACCCTAATCCCAGCTAATCCTTTAAAAAATTTATTGTATTGAAATAACTATGGATGACTTGTTCATTGCACGTTGACTAAGTTAGATATACATTGGAACGACGACCCTTAAAAGGAATGAATTCACTTCGAACAATTAAGAGAATTGAAGGGTGTGAGTGCTCTTTAGAAAGGGAGGGAGAGACAATGTCAAAATAGTTGTTGGGGATTAAATTAGTGGTTGTGAAATGGCAAATAATTAAGTCAATGAGCATAGAGGTGGCAAGTGACATCAACAAAGACCCGGACACCCTTGGAAAGTGCATGCTCATTTCCAAACGACATGGATCTATTAATCCCTAAGTGTTTAGTTCATTGTCTACGAATTAACATTCACTTGAAACCCCGATTAACTTTTGCACCAACTCTATTTTGACATAATAGGAGTGTTTTATTTTTTTTAGCACTTAGTGCTTAACACCCCATGGTTCTTATTCAGAACCAAGTGATGATCAAAAATAAATAATAAAAATAGCACCATAAGGTGGATGCTCTTATCAAATCTGAAGGGTAGCATGTTAAGAAAAGAAGTAAGATTCTAAATTTGTTGGTCCGCAGAGCATGGAGGAACAAAAAATGCTCCCTGAGGCATTCTTTCCACATATCATTCATTAATTTAATCAACCGCCACACTAACTGGGTCTTAAATAACATTAAAAGAATCTTCTAATTAATTTTGAGAAAATATTAAGAATCATTTCAAATTAAAAACTTAAAGAAATTTTTTTTATTCCTCAATGAAAAAAATTAAAAAAAAAACCTTCGGGTGGAAAAAAAAAAAGCAACGAATTCCAATTAGTAAAATAACTTTATTCTCTATGAAACGTTCTTTAAATAGATTGTCTATCATTGCATTGAATCTAGCACAATGGATGTTGAAAAGAAGAAGGATATTCAAAGATCTAAGGGAGAACGAAAAAAATGGGAGAAATTTTCTAGAAGAAGGAGAATTGTAGAAGAGGAAATAATAAAGAGAATGACAGTTGGAGAAAAGATAATTTGATTGATTGATAATTTGTTCATTGTTCTAAAATATTTGGATTTCTCTGCTTTAAATAAAAATACTAATCCTAGCTAAACTAAATATAAACCTACTATTTTCGATTGTAAAACCTAAAATAATTAGACCTACTTAAGGGGTTGGTATTCAATTACGAATTTTAATGGATTGCGAAGAATTTTAAAATCCATTAAAATTCAGGGGTATTCAATTAAAAATAAAAGGAGTTGCTACGTGTACTCGAACGTTTGGCTCAGTTGCACCAACTTTAGTTTACATATTTAATTTATAAAAGTTACTTGGTGTACCCAATCACTATTTTTAACTCTAAAATAACAATATTTAATTACAAGGAGTAAGAGAAACGACTCCTAGCCTCCTCCCCATCTTCTATGTTCATCGGCTTGGTAGCTATTCCTTTGAGCAACCAAACAATGGATTCACAACTCCACTTATTGAAATAAAAAAAAATTAAATGTATTTCTAACTTCTAAGAGCATTGCAATAGTCGTGAATAAAAAATCTCCAAATCTAGCACATATTCAGCGTACATGTATGAACCCAATTTCAAATGTCATTGATTTTTATTTTTTTTTATTTTTTTGTATTTTATTTTTATTTTTTATTTTTTATTTTTTTGTTTTTTATTTTTTTGTTTTTGCTTAAATAAATACGGGCACTCAATAAAATTGTTTTCATAAAAAAGGTAACTTGGTGTTACGCATTTAAGTTGGTGCAACAAAGCGAAACATCCCAAAAGGCCGGTGCAACAAAGAGTCGGTGCAATCGAGCTATATAGTCGAGTACACGTTGCAACTCCCAAAATAAAATACCTAATTATGCAAAAATAATAAGATTGTCCAACATCAATCTCACGTGCTTGAAAAAGAACTCGTCCTTGAGTTTATCAAAGCTATATGTTGAGATAACTACCATCATCTTCATCGTCTTCTGAATAAACATTTACTTCAACAAGTGAATGATAAATTTTCTATAACTAATTATACACGACTCTGATTGGCGTGACATTCATTTGATTTGTGACCCAGTTTGTAACACCCTTGCGTAGGCAGGCTGTGGGACTGACAGATTGCCTTGTGTGGGAGGGTAGGGGTTGATAGGCTACCTTGAGTGGGCGGGCAAAGGTTGGTAGGCTACCTAGGTATTATAGTCCCACATTGCCTGGGTGAGGGAAGGGAATAAGCTACTTATGTGCGAGTTTGTATCCCTTGGTATGATGCATTTTAAAGCCATGAGGGTGGTTAAGCCCAAATCGGATAATCTCATACCATGTGGATCAGGTCACTACAAAATGGTATCAGGGTCGAAAGTGTGCCAACAAGGACGTTTGGTCCCTATAGGGCGGATTATAACACCCTTGGGTGGGCGGGTTGTGAGGCTGGCAAGCTATCTTGTGTGGGTGGGTAGGGGCTGACAGGCTACCTATGTATTATAGTCCCACATCATGTGGATGAAGGAAATGAATGAGCTACTTATGTGGAGTTTGTATCCCCTTGGTATGACGTGTTTTAAAGTCGTGCAAGTGGTTAGGCTTCAAGCATACAATATCATACCATGTGGATCGGGTCGTTACACAGTTGGTTGTACTTGAGGCATTTGGTATATGAAGGGCGGACATAGGATTAATATGGATGTTTTACAGAAGTATGTTGGGGTTTAGGAGGTGGAGGTGGAGATGGAGTAGGATGTTTAGTTGGGGATGGAAAAGTGGACTAAGTAGGTATAGATGGGGTAGACAACAAGGGAATAAGAGATGGATTGGATGAAGAATTAGGTTCATGTGTACGGGTGTGAACAAAAGGAAATGATGGGGATGATGAAGTGGTATAAGGGTTTGGTTGGGTGTGGATTTGGGGCGGAATGCGACCATAGGTAGCTTGAGATGGGCGTAATGATGATACAATTTTGGAAACAACCTACATAGCATCATTGAAAGTATGTAAAGTATATACCATCCATTCACGGATAACATGATTAATATCAACTATGTAGCGTGACACCAACTGTGCTTTTGTTTCCTTGATATTGTTGTTAAAAAAATAGTTGTGTAAAATCAGAACTGTAATCCTCCACTGACTGAATTCCTTGATGACAATTTTGCAACCGAGCAAATAATATTTGTTCGCAATCATCTGAAAGAAAGCATACATTCAACAATTTCTTCGTGCGAGTCCAAATGTGATTATGATTTTTATCTTGCAAACTGTAATTAGGCCAAGTTGATTCCCACCAGTTTGAAGTAGCACATTTAAGCTTATAAGACACAAACATAGCTTGTTTCTCCATGGGAATATTCATGAATTCAAAGATTTTTTTTCAACTTCTGAGATCCAATCTAAAAATATTTCAATGTTTGGCTTTCTCACAAGAATAGGAAGATCAATATTGAGCTTGAAATCATGCAAATTGCCAAAAAAACACGAGGGTTGGGATTTTTGATGAGTTGGATGTTCATATGTTTGCATGAAAATATCCTCCAATTCATCATCATGAGAATCATCTTTGGTTCATGGAAATTAGTCGACTTGGATGGAGAGCTATTGACACTATGTTTGGTGCAAGAGATGAGGTAGCATTATATGATGTGCTTTCTTGAACATTGGTATTGTTGAGTGCAACTGGTGAAGGGAGGATGGAAGATGAGTCAATGTGTTGTTTAGCTAGCACCTTCATTCCTGTTTGACTTGGTCAACAATGATATCTTTCAACATAATAAAAATACTCTCAATGAGTTCGTCATGTATCTTTTTCAACACACCTTGCAATTCAACTTGTAATTTTACTTTGGTAACAAAGGTACTAAAATTTGGCTGGCCTGGTTGGGAAGAGTCAGTCATGATGACTTTTTATTCCTAATAGGATTGAAGAAGACGGAGGAGGCGGAAGGGGTGGTTGCGGGTGAAAACAAATAACACGATGGATGTGATGAAAACAATAGAGATAAACAATTTGCTCTGATTACCCATTGGCGCAGCGGATGTTGAAAAAAAAAAAGGAGATCCGGAGATTTCAAAAGGAGAATAGAAGAAATAGGATAAATTTTTTCTAGAGGAAGGAGAACAGTAGAAGAAGAAATAATAAAGAAAATGACACTTATGAGTAAATATAATTTGATTGATTAATAATTTATTCGTTGTTCTACAATAATTGGCTTCTTTGCTTTAAATAAGAATACCAATCCTAGCTATACTAGAAACAAACCTACTATTTCTATTGTAACACCTAAAACAATTAGACCTGCTTAATTGAAATCCTAATTAAAAAAAGGAATACATAATTATTCTAAAATAATAAGCCCTACATCAGAATCCTTTAAAAAAAAAAAGGAATGTAATATTACCATCGGCTTTTTAATCATGTCACCCATATGAATAATCATCAATAGATTTTTATCACAAACACAATTGCGGGTCAAAACCTAGTCAATTGTTGATTTTTTCCTTTTTCTTTAAATCAACAAAACGTTATGTTTTTGTTTCCTGATAGGTTTTTTTTTCCGATTTGTCTTCCATAATTCTCAATTTGAACTACTATTGTTGTATTGTGAATGGGAGTAAACCAATAGTTGTTGTATTGTTGTATTCATACAACAACTATTGAATTATATTATTCTGTTAGAAGATTTTAAGAGAATAAGAGTTTATGAATGGGAGTAAACCACAATACAACAACTATTGTTTCCAAAATGCACAAGATAAATGAGAAACATGGACCTTCAATTTTATCTATTTATCTATCTATCTAAAGATAATAACAATTCATTGGAAAACTCATGATAATAAAAAAAACAAAAAACCAAAAACAAATAGAGGAACCAATACTATTGAAGCTTTTGGAAATTGATGGGTACATTAACCTACATAAACAAAATTGATAGCGAAGGTGTTGTGCTTAGATAGGCAAATGACAAATGCAATGACACAACTTAATCAAAACATATGTCTCGTTTTGTTGTTGATATGTCAAACTACATTAGAGGTTGAAGAACGTGGTACTCATTTTCAAGTCGAGAAAACTCGGGGGAAGAAAAAACATAATTTATGATTGACTACATTTTGACCCCATGTGGCGTTTGTGATAAAAATTATTTTGTGGGTGACATGATAAAGCATGGTGGTAGTATACACTCATAAATAAATAAAAGAATCTCCTCAAAGCAAATTATTTAAATCAGTAGGTTACTTTAAAACTAAGGAATGCTAGCCACCTTCTCCAATATTTCTCCTTATAACAATTTCTCCTCTTAGCATGACATATGCCCTGACTAATCAGTATTCCTTCCAAAAAGAAAACTCTCATCAGTAGAAAATGTACCATTTTAAATTTGCCTTTATTTAAACAAATAGGAAAAAACACTTCACCATTCATCTTTTGCAAGGTTATCGTCTTCAATTGACTATTTCTTCTTTCTTCTTTTTTCGTTTCTATTCAATCCTAAAATGACTAATAAGAAAAATTAAAACCCTGCTTAGTTGAAGAAATTATGAAACTTTATGGACATGACATCAAAGTTGAACACAATACAACTATTCATTTTAAGACAACTTCTGATGCAACAAAATAAAAAACTAAGACTGCCTAGTATGAGAATACTAATACACATACGAGGAGAATGAACATAGCCAAATTTGTTATTTGCCTGTTTTGAAGATGAACTTTAGAAAATTATATAAATTGAAGGCTCAAATAGTGGTTCTCAACACTTATTGGAATATTAAACCCGTGTCCATGTGTTTATCCATGGTAATACCGTGAATTTATGATGTAGTTGTACGATTGGCACTCACCGATATAGTTATAGTCCCACGACTCTGCTCTTGCTTCTGCTTGATATATGATTGAATTCATCTTCTTTACAAGTTTGAGCTTTTAGAGCTTTTAGTCCTCGGAGGTCGTGGGTTTGAGTCTCTTCCAACGCAATTATTGCGAGAATTTTTTTAGTGGTACTCATATTATGTGCTTGTTTTACCGATACCACCATAAACCCTTATTATGTTACAATACATGTGTACATCCATAATGAAATATATGGAGGTACAATTCTAAACCTTCATTGCCGATCAAAAGATGGCAATCTAGGCCCCCATGCCCTCTATTATCAACAAATTTATACATGGAAGTTTAAGATCAACTTTTTGAAAACAACTAAATTCTACTGCAACATGAATTGGACCGATAGTGAGAAAAAACTAAAAACAATGGGTTTTACGGCATACCATGCAATTGATCCAAGTTGTGAAAAAGAAACGTCATTGGTGTGATAGATAGGATGAAATTTATTTCAAGAATTATGACAGTAAATATGTATTTGTATCTGGGTGGACAAAGTGAAAAACATAATTATAAACAAATCTGTCCTAGGAGTTATTATAATTTGTAACCGCTAAAGTCTTGTGATACTACTACTTTTAGTTTCCATTTATTGGTATAAAAGAAAAAAATTGTACTGTTAAGTTGGAAGTTGTACTTTATTTTCTACGTAATTTTACTTTATGTGATGTTAGGAGTGAGTGAGGAATTAGGTCTCCTAAATACAGTTTAAGATTAAGAAAAGTGAATCAATTATTTTTTTCAAAGACATGCATAGTTTTTTGTGTCCCAGAACCTTTAAATGCCTTTCTTAGGGTTTGGATCTTCGACTATCCATTGGTGGGATAAATTCCACTATCATGATTACTTACCATTTATATTTCGCCCCCTCCCCCTCGCTCCCTAGCCTTACTCTTTATATTTACAAACTCCTATTTTCCTCATCTCCTCCTAACCTACCCCTCATTACATGCCCTTTACTTCACATGTTCTTCCTCTTTTATTGTGTTTACGTTTCGTTGTATTTCCTTTTGCTCCGACATGATTACCGCCTCCCTTCCATTTTTGTTAGGATCCAGTGTCCAGGTTCTGCACCTCTTGGACTCTAGAGTATAATTTCATTATACCTGGACTCTGGCCCATTTCAGTCCACACGCTCACTACTTGTAGAGCCTGTGCAGCTCAGGTGTCACCCCACATGTTCGGTATTACCAAAAATCCCTTCATTCATCAATTCATATCGTATCAACTAGCGGACCAATACAAAGTTCCTTGTCTGGGCTAGAATTCATCCAAACTCGTGTATTGACATGCAACACTCTCTCTATATATACAAAGAATCTTTCTACAACGCCGTTGCTGTTGCAATCTCCTCCTTCCCTCCTCAACTCTCTATCTTTTTTATATCTCTCTGTGTTCGTCCCTCTTGTACTCTGTCTCTGCAATGCAACCACCACTAAATCGACATGATTTCTCCTATTTCTCTGTCTCAATTATTTGTGAAGATCTCATCTTCGTTTCTACTTGTTATGCAAAGATTCAGATTGGATGGTATACACTATATATTTGAAACACTTTGTAGGATAAGAAAACCAATTTTTAATCAATTCATATCATATAATTGAATGATATGCATGGTAAATATGTAATGGCAGGCATGGGCTACACAACAATTCTAGCGTGGCTGCCTAGGTTAACCCTCTTTACATTATGGCTTTCTAGGATGTCTGTGCAGGAGGATGACGTGCACTTGGCACATAAGAACGTTTTGTGTTAAATGTTGTTTGTTGCATGAAAATGGGAAGAAAAATATTAGAAAAAGAAAAAATGTGCTCAGTCCTAAGTAATGAATTTAAGCATTTTATAATGTGGAAGCCTCGTTGTAAGAAACACCTATCACGTCTTTGTTCTCCAACAAGCAATTCTGAAAAAATAAAAAAAATAAAAAAAAAATTAGCTCCCTTCAACTTGAGCAACTTTAGATCCCCCAGCTTCATAAAGTGACATGTGTCTGAGGACCCCAGGCTACTACAAAGCCTCCATGTTATAACTCTTTTTTGTTTTCTTCTTCCCTAAATTTTCTATATATCCAAAGCAATTTCTTAAACCAAACCCATTCCTTTATCTTTCCCTTTAATTAATTGAACTGCCCTTGCTTCAACAATTATATTATTTACAACAACAACAATATCATTTCCAACCCATAACACAATCATCAAATGCGACGCCAATTATAGGATCCTTTGACACATAATATTGAAATGCAAATTAAATTAATAGTTGGAGAGAAAAAAAAAACGATTCAAACTGGTTTTGATGTTAATCCTATGACAAACACACACAAAAACAAAAACAAAAAAACTCCACTGAGATCTATGGACAATCTACAGAGGTTGCTTGGTGTTCATTATCAATGTCCAACTTTGTTGAACTCATTCTCTTTCTAACATCCAAAATTTTGTTCATGTTCGTAGCACAGAGAATTTCAACAGAAAGAAATTAAAGGAGTTATAACGTGGAAAATGGAAAGAAAGTCCTCGAAAATAAGGAGCTAATCAAGGAGGCTTTCATGTAGCCACAGGTCCCTTGACACACGTCACTTTATGAAGCTGAGGAGTCTAAAGTTGCTCACACGTTGAAGGGAGCTAAAAAATTTCTAGCACGTCAAAAATGTCTCAAATCAGACCTCAACACTTTCCAATAGATTGAGATAAATAAAATCTTCAAATTTTTCAAATTTTAGACTCAAAACAGGTAAGGATTTCACGAGACAAAAAGAGAAGATTGTTAAAAACATTATAGAACAGGTTATTGAGATTAGATGAGAAAATGTGTGAGATAAAGCTGTGTTTGAATTTTGAAAATTTTTAGGGCTTTGAGTAAAAAATAATCGTCAGTGAGTGAAAAGATCGAACAAGAAAATGTTTTCCGAGGGGAGCTAATCAAAGTTTTCTCACTTCAAGCGTAAAAACATTTCCATGACGAAAAAGTTTTCTTTATCCTAGAAAAAATCAGATGCCAAAATACTCAATTTTGGAGAAGTTTTTTCACCCACAAATCAAACACACAAAGATTTATGAGATTTGAAGATGATATCTCTCGCCTAGTTCCCACTCCCCGCTCTCTCTCCAACTGGTTAGTGCCTTCAACGTCAAGAAGCCAGCAAGTACAAACCTAAATTGTAGCCAGCTCTTTTTTTAACTCACATTGAATTGTTTTTAAAACAAATCAACTTTCACATGTGGAGCGCTTGTGTGTGTCATATTATCACAAACAAAACAAACCTTTTCCTCCTTTTAGACCTTTCTTCCTTGTATACCAATCGCTCTTTTTTTTGTTAAAAGCCTTAGGCAAAAAATTAATAACTAATATCTATTACATCCAATTCTGCCAACATCCGCTGCCAAGCTATGAGCCTTGTCATTAAGGTCTCCAGAAATATATCTACATTGCCAAGAAGGAAGCGCATAAGAAGCAGCTGAATATTACAAATAATAAAGCATCAAACCTGCTGCATAGTAGAAAGCTGTTGAGGTTCACCATCTTGGATGAGGTCAAGAAGGATCACCGAGTCTCCAAAGATAAGTCTGGTCCTCCATTGCTGGGCCTGGATGAGTGACAATGTTGCTTCAACTACATATCCTTCCGCCATCATGTTGTTTGTAACTTTGTTGCCTATCTGACATGCCACAAAACATTTCCTGCCAAATCTGTTGCTAAAACTCCCACACCTCCCAAAAAACTTGAAACTCCCCCTTTTCCTCTAAAAACTTAAAACCCCACTTTTCATCTAAGAACAACACACCCTAAATGAAAGATAAAAGGGAAAAAGTCAATTGTTAGGCTAGCCTTTCGAGTTACATCTTTAAGCTAAGTGGTAATCGTGCAACCCATTAACTTGGCACCATTGACCCCTCAGGAAATCGAGGTATATGTCTAAAGATTTGGTTGGAGCTTTCAACTTCAAACATGATAAACTTGTGTTTTTGTTAATATAGAACACCTATTTTCATTTTGAGAAAGTAAGAAAAATACATTTAATTAGATGAAATAGTCAGCTCATTGTCAATCAATGCAATAGGATGATTGCCATAACATATTTTTACCAAAAGCTGGAGTAAACACTAGCAACCTACAGATGTAATCAACAGAACAAACACAGGAAGTCAAAATAAGACACCAGTCAGTACTTTGTATAAGATGAGGAAGCTAAAAAATTTCAGCATTTCTGATGATAGAAACATTTCACTTTATTAGTCATCCTTCAGCCGCCTAAGGACTCTAGCAGCCCATCGCCGAAGACGTTGCTTCAATGTGAACCCAACAATAATACCGAGAACAAAGCCAGCTGCACAAAGCTTTGAGCAAGTCCACAATGAAACCATTCCACTGCAAAAACGAAAAAAGTCGCTTTATGAAGTTCAAATTGACAAATTTGTATGAAACAAATCAGTAGGGTTTCGCCTAAACCGTGAACCGAACTGACTTTGGTCGGTTTCAAAACCGACTTTATTTTATACAAACCGTAACCAAACCGACCGACTATTTTAAACATATTATATTATTTTTATATAAATATATATTATTTATTATATATATTCGGTCGGTTCGGTTTTGTCGGTTGAAATAACATTGAAACCGAAAACTAGGGGTGGGCACGGGACGGGACGAGATATACTCATCCCTATCACATCCCGTTCATACGGAATCGGAACGGGATCAACGTGCTAATCTGGACATATTAACTAGAATACATTTTGTGCATGGTTGTAGAGTGCACATGTAATGGCAATGGATGTTCAAAAGCTCTTTCCAGATGCAAAAGTGACCATTGGGCCGTGGATAGATAATGGCTTCTACTATGATTTTGATATGGAGCCTTTGACAGACAAGGACTTGAAAAGAATAAAAAAGGAGATGGTGAGTTTTCTTTCAACTATCATAACAAGATATTATTTTAAAAAAATTATGGGAAAATATTCATTAGGTAATGCTTTCAGGGTTCAGAATTTATTTCTTGCATCATCTGTAGGACCGTATTATCAGCCGGAACTTACCTCTAATAAGAGAAGAAATTTCCAGAGAAGAAGCTGAAAAGAGAATAAAGGCCACAAGTGAAATGTCTCTATGTTTTATTTAGTCTTTATGTGATTGGTTAACCCGGTTGCTTTCCTATTGGCATCTTATATTCTGCTGTGAGAACACCTCAGAATCCCCTTCTGCATTCAATTGATGGTGCCAATCTAACTGTTTAAAATTTCTATCGATTCTAACTGTTTCTTCCTTCTTGGTTTTAACATTCTGCCTGTGCTGTTCATTGAACTTCTCAAGCGTATGCCTGTTTTAGCTTAAGCAATAACTTTGATCAATTTTATTTGACGTGTTAATAATTAATATTAATAAATTAGTTCGGGACGGGACGGGATTGGCGGGATTGAAAATCTTCATCTCATCCCATCCCATTCTAGATCGGGACGGGACGGGATCGGGATGAAATTATTCAATCCCATTAAGACGCGGAAAAATCGGGACGGGACG
Organism: Berberis vulgaris; assembly: GCA_963556465.1. Lineage (NCBI taxonomy): Eukaryota > Viridiplantae > Streptophyta > Magnoliopsida > Ranunculales > Berberidaceae > Berberis > Berberis vulgaris. The sequence goes on along the minus strand of OY747125.1, from coordinate 78,782,040 downwards.
GGATCGGGATCGCGGGATGGGATGCCCACCCCTACCAGAAATCGAAAACCGAACCAAACTTAAACCGATCGGTTCGATTTTGATCGATTCGGTTGATTTAATTGGTTTGATCAGTTTTTTGTTCAACCCTACAAATCAGGACAGTTTCTTTGTATAGATTGTTAATAATAACAATTTAATTAGGTTCGCCTGCAAATCCAACAATCTTGTTTCTCTTAAAAGCAGCATTTTCGGGATTTTTTTTTCCCACCACAGAACCCCCACATGCCCAATTAATTTCCCTTCAAAAGGGACAACTTCCCTTTTAGCATGAACAGACAACTTTACCTCTCCAATCTCCATACACCGCTGAAACTTTCAATTTATTCAATCTATCCACATTATTTCATTTCTGGTATGGAGATGCTCTTACCTGCATCTATGACTTTATGTTAGCCATCAAAATTAACAAACATAATTTCATAGATGCAGGTTACCCAAGCAAGTCAAATTATTTCCAATGTTTAATTTGATTGAATCATAAAAGATTTTGTTTGAAATTAGGATTTAATTTTAAAAAACCATGTCTTATATAAATTCAACATACAAGTTAGCCTATATGCCTATGCAATGTATAATAGAAATAGTTGGCAAAAGGTTGCATCTAGAATCACTTATTCCCAAAATATTCTTATATAAACAACATATTCTATATGAGGCTTTAGAGTTTTGTACAGACAATAATACATCTCCTATAATGACTTTTTTTTAAAGATTTTACAAATAAGGATTCTTGAAATCCCTCTGCCCTTTCAAATTCTTCAACATCGAGACACTTGGTAAGAGCTCCTCGACCATTTAAAATGAATTTCACTAGAGAATGCCCATGGAGATAAATTTATGTTCACCCTTCGAACCAAGCTCTAAAAGACAAAGGACATCCTCAAGACCTGGTCTGAAACAAAGTTTCAACATTTCCAAGCAAGCATAGAACGCTGCTAGAGCCAAACTCCACCAGATCTGTAATCAAATCCGGTTTTTCCTCCCTCTATGACCACCTTAGTTGCAAGAGAACGCATTAGTGGAAGAGTAAACCATTTTATCATATGGGGAGTCAACCTTCAATGGAATCCAGGATTGATTAAATAAACATTAAGGGTCAAAATAACATCATCCTATAGGCTATATAAATCTGCCCAAACCAGAGCATCTAGAAAGTCAATAAAACGCATTTTTGACAATCCAATAATGTCCTCGCAGACCCCCTTGGAGATCACCATCTTTTACAAGGCCCTTCTTAGTTTCACGGGCTTTTTGCGCTCTGCCTCTCAATTATTTTGGGTAAAACAACTATGCCCCCCAAAATTATTCAATCCTGGTTTTGCACCCTAAAATCACCATTTCTGGCCATGCTCCATTACAGGGCACAAGATTTTTTTTCTTAAATGACCAGGGTACCCTTATGTAACTCTGCAACCAAACTTTTAAAACCTCGAGATGAGACAATCCGATGGTGATGTGTCCCTCTAAGATGATGGTGTGAAAACCATGTGGGATTAATCACTTACAAATCTCGATGAATAATCTAAAGGTTAAACAAAAAACTTCCCCCAAACACCTTCTTTCCCAAGCACACCACCACCACAATTCCTGCACTTGGAGCCTTTGCTCCTCTCATCTTTTCTCTAACTCACGTTCTTTCGATTTCTTCCATTTTTTTCTTCACTTACAATAAGAACAACTCAACTTATTCTCTCTTCAACGTTCTGATTCCAAATTTTTTTCCTCTTCAATGCACTCAAGAATCCGGGCTTCCAATAGCATCACTTCTAGTTCACACCTCTATGATGACACTAGTTCTTGTATTCCTCTCCAAAACTTTCCTCTGCTAGTTCTCAATGAATTCCACTTCATTGTGACGCAACCATGCCTTACTTTCTGTTAGATATGGATGGAGATCTCATGGCTGATATTCATGAAAATTTGGGGGAAAGGGGTATTAGGAGTTTAATGGATGAAAGTGGAACAGATTATGAAGACCATGTAATTCAATTTGTCAATTTTTAGCGATTGGAAAATTTAAGGTTTTGGTTTTTCGTCTAGGGTTTCATTATGTAGAATAAGAGAGATATAACCGATTTGATTTATAGGGTTTTAATCAATAATTTTTAGTTGCTTTTACTTCAAGTGTGAAGTGGAGACAATGAAGGAAATCAGAAAACTTAAACACTCTCTCGTGCAAATTGTGGTGGTAACGGTGGTGATTTGCTTGGGGAATAAGACAGAGTCTGGGGAAGAAGTTGTTTTTTAAACCTTTAGATTTTTTTAGATTGTATTTTGAATTAATCCCATGTGGTTTTCACACCATCTCAATGAAACAAAAAGGGACACATGACCATCAGATGGTCTCATCTTGAGCTTATAGAAATTTGGGTACCTAGTTACAGAAGGGTACCCTGGTCTTTTAAAAAAGCTTGCGTCCGGTAACAGAGCGTGATCTAAACAAGGATTTTAGGGTGCCAAACTAGTATTGAATAACTTTATGGGGCATAGTATCATGATCTGAAGTGAGGAATCAAAAGCAGTGAAATAAAAGAGGAGCGAACTGTGGGGCACGAAATTAAAGCGCCAACTTTAAATGTTCAAACCAATGGTGTTTTAGTAATTACCTTTCTTTAGTTAGTTGGAGCCATCTGAGCCACACGTGGTACACATCAGTAGGGTCATTTCAAATGTTTGTTACACTCACTGTAGTTAAATAGAAGAAGAAGAAAACACAGAAGGCATCTTGTATTTGCTAAAAGCATTTTAGGTCTTTTGTTCACGGAACTAGATAAGCATTGTAACCAAATTCTTTCAGTAATCCAATTCAATTTTCCATTATCTTCTAAATCTGATAGTCACGCTTGTGACAATTCGTATCAGAGCTCTCGTTACTTTCCATACTATGAAACAGATTTAATCACAGATCCAACATGGAGACATGATCCAAGGAGATAGAGCAGTTTATGAAGGAGAGTAGGAAAAACCCGACAGAAACCTTTGGACAGATTGATTCGCTAAAAGGAGAATTGCAGAAGCCCACATAGGTTAGTGAGATTCAGGAAAAGAAGTTGGAGGCTAGGTTCGAACAGATAATTAAGCTCTTCCAGACAAATCTAGGGTCATCGGAAGCTAGTAGTTTTGGAAACACACCTTAGACTCGCTGGAACAACAGACCTCTCTAACAGGTCCCTCTCCCAAACTCCTTAAGAGAGCCAAGTTATGCATACTCGTATTCCCAAATTACAGTTTCCCCAATTTGATAGAATAAACCCTAGATCTTGGATTAAAAAAAGTGAAAGATACTTCTCTTTCTACCAAGTGAGGGAGGAGAACAAGGTAGGCATCGCATCTATACACCTCAATGGTAGGGTGGACATGTGGTTTTTGGACTACCAGGTAGGCAAGAAAATTATTCAATGGGAAACATTTGTTCAAGACTTATGTGAACAGTTTGAGGAAGCTGTTTTGAACAATTATGTAGATTCATTCAATAAGCTAAGACAAGAATCCACTATGAGTGATTACTATAACCAATTTGAAGAGTTAAAATCTCTAATGCTTTCCATAATTCCCACCTGGATGAAAGATATTTTGTCCTAAGTTTTCTTAGTGGTTTAAGGCCAGAAATCAAGTCATTGGTTCAGTGGTTAAGCCCTCTACAGTCACTCAAGCTTTTTCCCTTGCAAGGATGCAAGAGGCAGCAGCTCCTAACCAAACCCAACCAAAAGGTTATACCACCTACAATACTCAAAACAGATCCACCCACTACCAACCTAATCAATCCTCCACCCTCAAAACAAGATCATATAGTGTGACACCTTCCACACAACAACAAGAGTCCAATACCAACAGACCAAATGTAAGCCAACCTTCAGCAACTAGATTCCCTATGACCATACCACCTATCAAGAGGCTTACTCCAGTACAGATGAAAAGTAGAAGAGAAAGGAGTTTAAGTTATAACTGTGATTAACAGTATAAGGCAGGGCATACTTGCAAGCAGGTAGACAAATCACTGGAAATGGAAGATATAATGCAGGAAGTGCAGACTGATATGGAGAATTCCCTTCATGCTATACATGGGAGTCTATCTACAAACACACTTCTTCTCAAGGGACTAATAAAGAAGAAGACCGTCTCTATTCTTATTGACACTGGAAGCACACACTCATTTGTGGATCCTAGAGTCATTAAGGAAACTAGATGCCAACAACCATGACTCTTCAAATGCTGATGAGGGTGGCAAATGGGCAACAATTAATTAGTAATGCCATATGCCCAAATTTACAGTGGACTACGCAAGGAAGAATGATTGAAGGAAGGGTCAAGTTATTACCTTTGGGAGGTTATGATATGGTGCTTGGGGGAGATTGGCTTAAACTATTTGGGGATATCACTCTTAATCTGCAGAAATTAAGAATGACACTACACATGAATGGCAGCCCCATTACCATTACCTTACAGGGGTGCACAGACACAAGAAAACCATACCCAGCATTTTTTGGTCATCTTTTCTCCATAACTGCCACTCCTATACCACAACCATACCACCCACAGTTGACTCTACTAATCAAGAAGTTTTTGACATTTTTCAAAAACCTACTGAGCTTCCTCCAAATAGACCATTAAACTACCAAATACCCCTTAGAACAGGAAGTACTCCTACCCAACATCCTTACAAAGTTTCTTACATGCAAAAGACAATTGTTGAACAACTAGTAAAAGAATTGATGGATGCAGGCCTTATACAACACTCCCACAGCCATTTTGGGCCCCTATATTGCTAGTCAAAAAGAAGGATGACACGTGGAGATTTTGTGTGGATTATAAAAAGCTAAATGAACCGACTATAAAGGATAAGTTCCCAATACCCCTAATTGATGAGTTGTTGGATGAACTACATGGAGCTACCATATTTTCTAAAAGGATATTTTCTTTAGTTAGTTGGAGCCATCTGAGCCACACACGTGGTTCACATCAGTTGGGCATTTCAAATGTTTTTTATACTCACTGTAGTTAAATAGAGGAAGAAGAAAACACACAAAGCATGTTGTATTTGCTAAAAGCTTTCTAGGTCTCTTGTTCACGGAACTAGAGAAGCATTGTAACCAAATTCTATCAGTAATCCAATTCAATTTTCCATTATCTTCTGAATCTGATAGTCACGTTTGTGACACATAGATGTTTGGCAAAAAGCCCTATCACCAATGAAGATGATGAGGGATCTCTAGAACAATTTGATTTTCAAATTATGCTTGATGAATCTATAACTAATAGACATGGAGAGGGAATTCAATAGATGAAGTCAAATTCACCGTTTTTCCTATGAGAGATAATCCTCAGCGCTGTAAATGGATTGGATTAAGATCCAATAATTGCAAAATTTATGCTTTGTTTAGATCGATCTGATCCCATCAACCTAATTTAAGCAATTTTAGCACCCAAGTTCAATCAATTTACATCCCTACTAAACCATGTTCAGATGGCTTTTGAGGCCACTTGTGAGATTCCAAGATGCTTCAAGGCATCAATGCCACCAACATTACTCTCATCCCCAAATTCATCTTTAACATGTGGAGACTCCGTACTACCTCTTGAAGCATTTGTACAATTGTTGGAAATCAAATCAAGGAGGCTCTCCCCTTCCTTGTTGGCACAAACACGTTGCTTTTGTTTCAAGGAAGAGAAATTAATGATAACACGCTTTGGATGTATTACCTGGTGGAGGGTGGTAATGCATTCTCAAGGTTCACAACCTTTTACGGTTTTACCTCGACACTAAGTGCTCGAACTCACCATTCAGGACACAATGATAACAAACCTTAAGAAACTAAAAATTAAAGAACGATACCATGAAGATACAACAACAAATAATATTCATTCCTTTAGATAATTAAGATAATCAACATTGACATTACAGCGAACATTAATATCTTGATTCACATCATACAAAAAAACACATGGTAATCAACAAGCTATTCCCTCATTACATGTTCTAACCTTTAAGAAGAAAATTAGACTATGACAAGCATATTTTAAAACCCAGACACGTACAAGTCAAGTAACATATAAATATTTATGTTCATCCTCCAAACCATAAGATAATATATAATGTCATCATTTGTGATATTTATTTGCCTAATGCTATTACCATTTTTGTCGCTTATGAGTACAAGAGATTGCGTGGGATTCTGGGAAGAGCCACGATCTCATTGTTTTCCAGTCATTCTAAGTTCTAACCGATCTTAAGTGTAGAAAATAGTTTTGGAGATGATTACTCCATCATATATGATAATCCATTCTCATAAAAAGGAAACATTATGATGTAATATGGATATTCTATTTATTGTATTATTTAATTAATAATTGGATCAGTCCATGTTAAGGCCCCCACTAGGAGTACAAGTCCAAATGGAATTAGATTTAGGACTTTTGCTTTTGCAATTAGAATTAGGAATTCAAGTCAAGTAGGATTTATTATTTCTATTTTGTTTAGGAAACTAGTTGTTTAGCATGCTTGGCCAATGTATTAAACTAGTTTTATTGAATTATAAAGTAAGGCCATTGGCCAATGTATTAGTTTAGTTTTATTGAATTTGGAAAATACATTGAAGTTGTGAAACTTTTTTTATCAAGTTTCAGTTATGTTTGGTTTGTAAGCTTCTGTTGAACCCATCAAATTGGTATTAGAGAGTAAAATCTTTTGACAAAAATGCCACATAAGGAACTAGATTCACCAACGCAAGGATGGAGCGCATGGAGAAAGCCCTTGCGAACATCTCGAAGCAGTTAATTGTTGTCTTGGTTCGTCAAGAACCTTAAGCTATCCGCGAAAAGTCGTGTTGTGAGGTTGGACAACAAGATGAGGTTTTTTCATTCCGTCTCAAGCAGAAAAGGTGAACCCTACTGTCGTTGATTGGAAGAAACCACCCGTGTTTGATGTGTATGAAGGGTATATGGTTATCAGCAAGTCATTGCATTGTAAAGCCGAAACACATCATGAAAATTTTGCAGGTTTTCGCATGAAAGAAAATCTGAAAATCAAAGAATTTTGTAAGAAAGGGGTGCTAGTAGTCACAAACAAGGATGATAACCTAATTTTCCCAATTCGTTGGACTATGATTCTATTTGGGACATGTTTGAAGCTCGGTTTGAGAAAAAGTGTGCATATAAACAAATATTATCAAGAAGTGGATGTATTATGTCTCGGGGATTTGCTTTGGACATTATATATGGTGGCAAAAAAAAAATTGATTGTTCGATGTTCTAAACAAAGAAAGAATTTGAGGTCGAGACTTAGATTTCATCCTCAAAGCTCGAGGAGGAACTTTTCGAAGCGAGGGAGAATGATATAATATGGGTATTCTATTTATTTTGTTATTTAATTAATAATTGGATTGGTCCATGTTAAGACTCAACTAGGAGTACAAATCCAATAGGAATTAGACTAGGACTTTTGCGTTTGCAATTAGAATTAGGAATTCAATTCAAGTAGGAGTTTAGATTTCTATTTTGCTCAGGAAACTAGTTGTTTTGTTTAGCAAGGTTAGATCAATTATAAATTAAGGCCATTGGCCGATGTAATTAGTTTGTTTTTTTTTTTTTGAATTTGAATTTGGAGAATACATTGAAGTTGTGAAAATTTGTTTATCAAGTTTAAGTTATATTTGATTTGTAAGCTTCCGTTGAACCCATAACATTATGATTTTTTTAAATAAAAAAATTGGGAGTGTTCGAGAAGTGTCCAACTTTATTAAGAAGTTTAGGAGGCATATTAACCCCATGAAACGTGTATCCAAAAACAAATGTGTCCGACACGGGAATCAATATGGATAGTTGGATACAAACTCCCCAGGGTCTTAGGGCTTCCTAGCTCATGTATATCACAAATTTGGTTTTACCTCAATCCTCTTACCAACGACTATTTATTTACCTACATGGTACTCAATCATGATAAATGGCTACTCTTATCACTTCTTGACAGAGGGACCCCGAAATTTATTTACTCTTATTAACATAAACTTCGGTTCTTTCTCTTAAAACAAATCAACTTCAAGCTTCATTCAAACTACAATTCTTATGATTCTCATTAGTCATTTCATGTGGCGGAACACTCACCGGAAAGTCCTTTATCAAATACTTACAAAGCTTGGTGTAATCTCACGAAGCCATCCAATATTTTGCAGAGGAACAATAGAATTTGAAGAACTTGAATTGAGTAGATTTTTTTTTTTTTTTTTTTTTTTGGAAAGCGAGCTGGGTTTTTTATAGGATCCCATAACCTATCAACAAAGTGCGACCTACAGGTCAACACCATAAGAAAGTAACCATGCCGCCGGCGGGTCTCGAACCTAGGACATGGGAGATAAACCCACACAGCCCTAACCACTCGACCATAACACCATTGGCTACATTTTTCATGTTAATTTAGTAGCAATCCCACTCCAGTACTTTTCTTTCTCTAATCTCCATTAGACTGTCAACTTCTGATTACTTACCCCTCTTAAAAAGGAAAGCCAGGTAATCTTAGATATTCCAATTCATCATATTTGTCCTTAACTTTTTCGTATCTATTGAAGCAGAATCCTCATTTCTCCCTCTTAAGAGTCATTCATGAAATTGAATAAACTATGCATAACATTCTTCTCATGAGAGAGCTGAACTCATAAACAAAATTAACCTGGAGTTCACAGTTGTATGCTTGCCCAAGGAGACGTCGGAATCATATGGAACATGAATGCTATATACAGCCAGCAATCAATGCTGCTAGCAGGAACAACTCCCTTAGAGAGTATCGAGTGAGCTGAAGCAGTAACTTTTGGACCACACCTCTGTCACACATGATATATCTTGGGCTATGAGAAACATTCTCAATAGCAGATCCTACGCAAACCCTCAAGTCACAACTATTTTTTATGGATCAGGCACAAGTCCTTGGCATGGCCCGTGGGACTTTATGGGATCTTTTTTAAGATTAAGAAGGCCAACTCTCTTTCGAAATAATGCAAAAGTGAGCTATCCTTCCAGATAACAAATGTAATCTACCTATTTTCCACCCTGCTTTCCAGTACATAGGTGGACACCTTCACCCAGAGGAAACTCGCGTCTCTTCAGCCTATGAACTTTCACAAGCCAACTCGTCCTATGATCAAAGACTGGTCCTCCCAATAAGGAAACTCATCTATAGGTTTATGGTCAAACACAGATGCTTACCCAAGATGAGCTGCAAAGAGGAACGAACAATTCCTCCAACTATTTCCTGTGCAACAAGGGAGAACACTTTGCACCCTTTTTTTGTGGGGGTGGGGGGTGTTCATATCCAAAACAACTTAAGCCATGTTTGGTTACTCAATGGAATGGAAATGGGAATATTAATATGTTTGGTTACTCGATGGAATGGGAATGAGATGAGAATGATTTGTGTCTTTACCATTATACCATCAATCATCATCAGTGGATTTGGAATCTATGTTAGGTAAGGAGGGCAAATAAGACAAATAGAGTGTTGACCATTATAATGGGCATTCATAGAGTTTTGAGAAGAAATGCCCATTATAATGAAATTTGTAATGGTCTTCTCATTACGCCATTTTTATACCCAACCAAACAAAGGAATGACTTATACCATTGTAATGGTAATGACCATTACAATGGTTAAAACCCCTTCCATTGAGTAACCAAACACGCCCTTGTGGTCCAATAACTCTAATCAATTTTTTCTCTTTGGCTTCTCAAGATTAGACCTTAACCACCAATACGAGTGGAAATAAGTCCTTGAGAAACACTCTAATGCTCTCATTTATCATCTTTCCATAGAACCATGAGCCAGCTTCTACATATTTCACTTGGAAAAAAGGAAAACCCAGATATGACAACCAACCCCGATCCCTACTCCCAATCCCATAATCTTATATGTTGTTATAGAGGTTTTCCTCACTAACCCAGCCTCCTCCAGACCAAACAAAGAGTAATTGATATCTTCAATTTAATACGAATCTGCCTCTCACTACCATAATCCACAGTCCAAGTGTGTTTAGCCTCGACTTCACAGATTTCTTAACTCGGATGATGAGCATGAATCATTCAGCAGCCCACGGAGGCCTTCTAAGGAACAACAAAGACAGCATAACCTAATTTTGGAAATGGGAGAAATATAATATGCAGCCTTCTCTCTTGACATTCTAGGCCTTTGGGTGCAATCTAAATTCTGACTGTCAAACAAGCATGAACTTCTTTTTATTGATTTTAAATCAATAAAACATACATGGGAACAGTACAAATGAGAGAGAAGCTCGAAAGAGGAGAAAGAAAATAACAAACAGACAAAGCATCAAAACAAATCTTTGTTCTCCCATTGAAAGAAGATCAATTGGTTGAGCTATCAGCATCTCCCACACTTTAGCCCACTGAATGACCATTACTTGATCATATTGCAAATCGGGATGACTTCTAATTTCTTTACTAATAAAATGTGGATGTTTCTTTCTTTCCAGATCATGCACGCCCATAGTACTCAACTGCTACTCCAAGGGCTTGCTGGCAGTCATTGACTCAATGAAAGGAACTTATCCTCCATTTTAGGACATTAGGTTCAGCTATGTATCTAGGGAGATGCTAGCATCCATGATTCTAAACAGCACTTTTGTGTTTCAATTGCTCTCTTATGCAAGCATGTGGCTAATATTGTCCATCAAGATGTCCTAGACACTAGGACTAGGTATCAGAGGAATAGTTGGATATAAACATTTTCCTCTCTCAGTAAAGGGGAGGGTTATCCAGACACTTGGTACTATAGGAACAATTGGATATATACCCTTGGAATAAACGGGAGTGTTTGTGTGCAAAAAAGGTTTTTTTTTTTTTTTTAATTCCACAAGACGGAATTTTTGTTGAATCATTAAAAGGACACCATGGTGAGAAGAAAATCAGAAAAATGTTGACTGACTCGCGTCAGATGAGTTCAAGGAGAAGAAAAAAAATACTATCAGTATGTAGTAATGTCAACATATAAAATTCAACGACGTATAAAAAGAATGTTTTAAGAGAACGAGAGCAATAATAGAACAATGACAGACATGTGCCAACTACTTTCATCAATCAAAACAGATATGACAAGTAACCAGTGTAAAAGAAAAATATTATAACCCTCACATACAAATTAATAATCACGTTCATCCGCACTCTTTGGGATTGTAGTATTCTGCCGAGCATATGTTAGTACGACACTGGTTGGACACTCACCTGTAGGACATGGCTCAGCATGTTTATGGGGTTGGCATGCCTTGGAACTCCTTGCACTTTTATTTTCTTTTCCTTTTTTTTCGTTTTTCCTTGAATAGGGGTGTATAGTTATGAAGTATGGAAATAAAGCGCTTATTCCCGGTGGAAATGATGAAACGACGTAAAATAAGACATCGGGGCACGGCATTTACATGCTCTTTTATTAGATGAAGTGCAGAAATTGTGACAGGTATAATTTTGGCATAATTAATGAATTACTTAGTTATCAATTATGAATAGGAGTGATATTGAGGATAGATAGCTTTAGACCAATACCCAACTTGAAAACAACAACCAGAATACAATACGTAGTCCCCACTCAAATAAATAAACCAAACCAATGAATCCCATTAAAGGAAAATGGAAGTAAGTAAGTACCTGCGAGTTGTGCGAACTAAAACACGAGACTGGTCGGCAGAGAGAGAGGAACCGGTGAAAGGAGCTCCTCCACTTGATGAGCTCCTGGGCTCCTCCAGAAGGGAGCGGAGCCCTGGATTGTTTGCTGCTTCCATCGATGAACACTGAAATTGATTAGAAGCAAGGGGTTTCCATTATCTGAGGGATGGATATTGTCTTCTCAAGGACGAGTAAAGAAAAGGGCGGACTTTTTAGGGTTTAATGGGATTTCAGGGTTTTATTGTTTTTCAAGGAGCTGCTATCCTCACCACCACCACCACTATTTTTCCCTCCACTACTCCAAATGCTATTCAAAATTTCTTAAGTACATCCGTTTTTTTACTTTAAAACCAGACAAAAACTTCAAGAGCATAAAATGACAAAGTTTTCTTGTGTCAACTTCATTTCCAACTGTTAGATGACAATGGCAACTTCCTTTCCTTTGTACACCTGGTAAATGACATAGAGGTTGCCTTTTTTTTTCAATAATTGTCACCTCCCAAAACCCACAATCTCATGTCTTTTTGAACCCTTCTAGGCATCGAGGAAACCAGCGAGGGGGTGAAGGGTCACACCCCTCCCCCTCACTCGTTTCCTCACCATTTAGAATTCCCGGTCCTTTTTTAGCCAAACTATTTAAGTCATGAAGGCTTATTAGTTCAACAAATTCGCAAATTTGTCAATGTTGGTATTATCATTTTCTATCCCATTTTATTTGAATTCTGGTAATATTTTTTAACCTATTTAAAAAGAAGTGAAATCCAAACTAAATAAAACTTTATTTTCTAAATATTATATATTTTTCATTTAAATTTATATTTGTATAATCAAAAGTTATAATTTAGTTTAGATTGTTGTTTATTGTGTTTGAAAATGCATTACCCTTTATGTGTGGCATACGCATGTATATGTTCAATGACTACTCTCTCTCTTTCTCTCTACATATATATATTATAACCATAGTTAGGAATGTAAATGGATTGTATTCGGACCATATTATCTCGAATTCAAAAACAATCTGATACGATTCAAATACACCTATAAATAAAATAAAAATATAATATATCATAGGATTTGCTTATTATTAGATAGGAGGTACTATGTGTATGTACTACTGATTAGAAAGTTCTTTAATAACGGGGTCACTGTACGAAGAATACCTCACGATGTATCTTTGTCCTATGCACTGAAGTTGTGCAATATTAACAAATACTCTTTTCGAATTAAGAGGAAAAAAAAATAAGTAGATTCAATTTGCTATAAATTTCATTTTTTCAAAATCTAAGAGAAAATAACTTTTTTTATATAGACTTATTCAAAACTTGCACCAAGTTTAAATGATAAGTTTTAGAGGAAATAACAACCATGGACATTCTGTAACATGTAAAGCATGGTTAAACTTGATAAGTCGAGCAAAATGTGCAAAACCTAAATACGAACTTGATTTACTTAAATGAGGGACATGGAGAAAGCTAAAAGCTAATGACAAAGTAGTCAATAACAAATTGATTTTTGTGCTGGTGGATTCAACCAGAATTTGTTACATACCTCAAAGAAAATTGTTGAGTGTTGATCTATAGTTTTGTTCTCCTTTTAGGCTAAATTGAGTAATTAATAAATAAAATTTTTGTAAGTCCATATGCAAATATGCATCAATTTTATGGCGGTTTCACGAAGGAACATTGGGTCATATTACACACTAAGGTTGTCAAGTTTTATCTTAAAGCCCATCTGATCCGATTCGAATCTGGATTTCAAAATTCAATTTGATGTTTTTGTCATACTGGATTTGGATTTGTGTAAATTTGATCCAATAATAATCTTAATTGTATAAGTATTATAAAATAATAATTCTATTAATGTTACATATATTATTTATAAAATATGAGCTTTTGGTCATTTCATAAAACATTAGGGTGATTTAGAGGGACCCCTACCACCATAATGGCCCAAACAGGGTCACAAACCCCCCCCCCCCCCCCACCCCTCGTCCCCCAAATTGATCATAAATTAGGGGCACTCCCCCTCATTTATTGGTCAGTCGTGGTCTCCCCATCATGATCGTTATGTTTCGCATGTGTCGTGCACGTGCTTCTATAGGTATTTTCATAATGCCTAAGTTACTTATGTTTTGTGATGTGCAAGTGTATAAAACGTATCTTGAATACAATTTAAGGATCCTAATCAAAACCCTCTTTTCATCTTTTTTCTTAACCAAAACTTTTCTTCTTCAACATCTACTCATTTTGAACTTGAACTACCATTATCATGCCCCCACTGCACCTCCATCATCGTCCCCCAACATCATCGATGGAAAAGTCCCACCGCCTTATCCCACCACCATCACCCAGCCCGATCCACCGCCAAATGAACCACCATAAACAGCAACTTCAATTATATCAAACCACTATCACCACTACCTTCAATGAAATGAGACTCGCCACCATCATCACCACCTTCGATCAAAATCCACCTACTTTAATTGAATCAGAACCACCACTAATATTTAAAAGTTACAAATTTGTTAGCAGCTGTCTTCATGAATGGTAAGAAATGAAGAAGTGTCACTAATATTTTATATACCAGTGGGAAAATTATTCATTTATGTATAAACATTGGGGGGTATGTCTAATATTGTGGTTATGTTCATTTTCAATACTTTTGTCATTCCCTATTGATGACAACAAAAAGTGGTGGTGAGTTATTTGGATTTGATAAGTGAAGTTGGGTTATGAATTCTAGCTTCAGTTTGGCTAAATTCAAATTGGATGTGTCTAATGGGTTAGATTGATTTACTCGAAGGCAGTGATAGTGGTGGGTTTGAATTAACTAAATGTGTTTGATGTGTCCAAATTTGTCCTTGTTGATCTCGAGCTTGGAAAAAATAAGCAGTAGTTAGCCAGGGATCACCGTTGTGGTGGTCGTAGGCACTATGATGCTTAAGTCAGGTAACGATGAAGGAATAGCGAAGACTAGATATAAATTACAAAGTGTGTGCGTTCCTTTCTTCTTCCCTTTTCTCGCCTTAAGTAGTGAGTGCTCCTCCTTAATTGTCCTTGTTATTAAGGGTGTGATGGATGGAGGAGATCTTTCCCAAGATCTTACATGTGCATTACTGAGTTTCTTCGACAATTGGCTTTGTTGGACCCAATGTTTGATTGGGCTAAGAGTTGAATCGTGTTAGATGATCTTGGGCCTATGACAACTCTGAGATTCATGTTCGAACCGTATTGTCCTGAGTCAAGCCCCAAGAATCGTACCTATTAGGCTGGCGTGACTTTGGGCTTGGGTACCTGACTTATGGGTTGAACAAGAATTTGTCTATGGATCTGCTTGGGACCGCGCTGAAGCTTTTCTTGTGTTAGGGTTGGCCCTTTCCATGTGTGTGGCTATGATCGAGTGATTGTTTGACATCTCATCAGTTACTCCCCCAGTTAATGGGGTTGCGTGTAGTTCCATTAATTCAATGAATGGGGACTAGTGCAGTTGTACTTGAAGTCACCGCCCCTTCATTTACCACATAGCATTTAATGCCAACGCGACTGTTGGGTGATTGTGCCTATATAAAGGCTAGTTCTTATAGGGTCAGGCATTATCATATGCTTCGCTGAACATGTTCCTTTAATGCACCATTTTGGAGAGTGTGTTTCTGTTTTGCCCTCTTCAGAGGATGAAGAAGAGCCCCTATTGGTGGAGTTTCCGAATGTTTAGACATTTGCAGCAATGAGTCTTAACAAAACCTGCTATTGGAGGAAGCCACCTAGTTTGAGTGCGCTTCCAGTGATTCCATTGGACCTCCGAATTTGTTTTTATATCGAGAAGAATAAGTATGGACTTCCCCATAGGGGCTGAGTTTGTCTTTCATCTTTTGGTGCCCCCATGATGTCTTCCGCCATTAATTTTTGGGAAATAACACCAGTAGCTAACTTTAGGTGGTTGTTCCCACTGAATCTTTCTGGGCCTCACTCGTGATGCCCCGTCTAGAAGGTACATTAACAGAGCAAAGTTCTAGTATGTGTTCTGGCAGATCCTCTCTCAGACCTCGCTTTCCACCGAGAGCTCAGATTCTTGTAGTGTGTAAACCTTCAAATTGGTCAGTCGGTCAAGCTTCGTAATAACATTTTGATAAGCAATAAAGTCTTTTTTTCTGAATTTGCTCCTTTTATGTATGCTCTGAATGAATGTGAGTCGTATTGGCCTATGCAGACAAATCTTGAACTGTCAAAATAAATCACGGTTGTCTGAGTAGAAAAGACCCTGCGGTGTGAAACATTCCAACTTTGATCAGGGACTGGACTGGCCCGGTCCAGAAGGGGACGCTCGCAATCCTGACTCATCTTGCGTAGTTACCTTAAAGAAATACTTGATTTGTCAATAATGGTGAAATTACAGAAGAGTGATCTTTGTGTGAACAAGTTTTGCCTCGCTAGCTGGTTGCTTCCTGAATAGGTGTCATTCTATCGACTTACTCCTACTTAATTCTGTGTAGAACTGAAGTGACAAATATTTCATTTAACCCTCTTAGGACTTGATATCATACCACACTCTAACTCATTCTTTAGTTAAGTCTTGGTGGTTGGAGCGTTGTCTTGGTTTTACGAACTGGAACAATTGGGTGCGGTGAGTCGTCTGTGGACTAAACTCGTCCGCTTGTGGTGAATTGTCTGTGGACTGGGTACGGTTCGCATATGCATTGCCTTAGTTCCTGAGGCGGGACTAGGTTATCTATGGAGCGGTGAGCCGCCCATGTACTAGACTCGCTCGTTTGAGGTGACTTGTCTGTGGACTGGATTTGGTTCGCATGTGTGTTGCCTTTGTTCCTGCGGCGAACTAGGTCACTTATGCGGCAAGTTGTCAACATCTTGAATAAGACTAGGTTCAGCCAATGTGCGTCATTATGGTCCCTGTAGTCAGACCAGGTTATCTTAGGAGCATTGAGTCATCCGTGGATTGAGCTCGCCCGCTTGCAGTGAATTGTCTGTGGACTGGGTTCGGTCCGCATGTGTGTTTCCTTGGTTCCTAAGGTAGACTAGGTCACTTATGTGGCAAGATATCTACATCCTGAATAGGACTATGCCCAGTTTATGTGCGCCAGTATGGTCCCCGCAGTCAGACTGGGTTATCTTAGGAGCGGTGAGTCGTCGTGGACTAGACTCGCCCGCTTGTGGTGAACTATCTGTGGACTTGGTTTGGTTCGCATGTGTGCCATCATGGTCCTGAGGTCGGACTAGGCTATTTTATGAGTAGTGAGTCATCCGTGGACTGCACTCACTCGCTTGCAGCGATATGTCCATGGACTGGATTTTGTCCGCATTTGTGCTGCCTTAGTTCCTGAGGCGAACTAGGTCACTTATGCAGCAAGTTGTTGACATTCAGAATAGGATTAGGCTCGGCCAATGTGTGCCATTATGGTCCCTGTAGTCGAACTAGGTTATCTTAGGAGCAGTGAACCGTCCGTGGACTGGACTCACCCGCTTGTGATGAACTGCCATGGAGTGAGTTCGGTCCACATGTGTGTCATTGTGGTCCTGTGGTCGGACTGGGCTATTTTAGGAACAGTAAGTCGTTTGTGGACTGAAATCGCCCCCTTGCAGTAAATTGTCCATGGACTGGGTTTAATCCACATGTGTGCCATGGTGATCCTATGGTTGAACTGGGCGTGTTCTAGTGCATGGAGTCACATGAAATGAAATCCTTTAAAGAGAGTACCTTTATTGATAATACTTCGTTAAGTACTCTACATTCCATGGTATTTTCAGACGCTTTCCACTCATGTTTTTTAGCCAGTAGATTCCTGGCCTTTTAATTGTTGTCACCTTGTAGGGACCTTCCCAATTCGGGCTTAGCTTGCCTTCCCTTAGGTCTCTTGTGTTCAGCTGGGTTTTTCTCAGTACCCAAACATCGACTTTGAGTTCTCGAGGCTTAACCCTCTAATAATAGTGTTGGGCCATCTTTTGTTGATAGGCAGTTATTCAGACGGAAGCTTCGTTTCTTCGCTATTTGAGTAAGACTAGTCCGACTCTTAGAGGTTCATCATTGTCCTCCATCTTGAACTCCCCCGTCCTAAACGTTGGCATTCCTAATTCTACTGGAACCATTGCCTCAAACCCATAGGCCTGTGAATGGGGTCTCTTCAGTCGAAGTCCTTGTTGTGGTATGGTATGCCCAAAGGATGCCTCGAAGATTAGTGACCCAAGCCCCCTTGGCTGCTTCAAGTTTCCTCTTGGTTGCTTCCATGATAGTTCAGTTGGTGAGTTTTGCTTGTCCGTTGACCTGAGGGTAACCAGCGCAGAGAAGTGTTGATTGATGCTCATGTCGGTATAAAGTTGTTTGACTTTCTTGCCTTCAAACTGAGTCTCGTTATCGCTGACCAGCATTTTTGATATTCCGAACCTGCAGACGATAGATTTCCAAATAAAGTTATTGACATATTTATCTTTTATCTTATAAAGGGGTTCTACTTATACCCATTTGGTGAAGTAGTCGACAATCATGAGGAGGAATTTCTTCCTTAAGAAAATGGGAAACGAACCTAAAATGTCCATCCCTCATTGGGTGAAGGGCCATGGGCTGGTCATTGGGACTAGGTTCTGTGTAGGCATATGTGTGTATGGTGCATACCTCTGACCCTTATCTCACTTGCAAACCAGTTCTTTGACTTATAGCTGCATTCTTGGCCAAAAGTACCCCAGTGTGAAGGCTTTATGAGCTAGTGTCTTTCTCCGGGTTGGTTCCCACAGATTCCTTCATGGATTTCTCGAAGGACATAATTTACCTATTCGGGGCCAGGCATCTAAGCAGGGGGCCAGTTGTCGATCTTCTATAGAACCTATTGTTGAGGAGCGCGTACTGTACCGCTCTGTTTTTTAGTTTGCGGGCATCTAACTTTTCTGCTGGGAGGACTCTATATTTTATGTAGTTGATTAGGGGGCTCAATCCAGCTAGTCTCCTCACTTGTGGATAAGGTTTCGTGGAGCCCTTATTCCTCTAGGGTCGACTTCTTCTAGAACTTATAAATGCATCAGAGTCGTCTTCTGCAAATGAGGCCTTTCGGGCCAAATCAACAACTTTATGGTTATCTGCTCTTGAACCTCTTTTGGCATCGGTTGTTTTCCCACAATAGGACATCATTCGGGATTCCTTAACATCAAACTCATCGTTCTTCTGATTGACCACTAGTTGGGAGTCGCTGAACACCGTGATTTCTTCTACTCCGATTCCTTTGGCTAATTATATTTTAGACCCCTTCTGGGGTATAAAAGACAATCCCAGGTTCGCAAACCTTCACATTGGATGACCTGTCACATCACAAGATCCATCTCTGTGGGGCGGCTCGGATATCTCGTCTCCTTGCTGATCTTTCAACTCTGGTTCTCATGTCCTTGTGAACTCGGTGATGAAGTCTGCCAGCGCCTGTGCCTTGATGGTTGTTCTCGGAGCGTAGTGGATTTCAAACAGTCCCAGATCCAATGACCATTCTTCTTGATAGCTCTGGCTTGTGCAATACCAACCGGAGTGGGTACTCGGTCAAAACTGTTATTGAGTGAGCTTGAAAGTAAGGTCTTAGTTTTCTGGATGAAGTCACCATTGCTAAAACAAGTTTTTTCAAATTACGGTAATTAGCCTCCACCCCATCGAACGTTTTATTGATGTAATAGACGAGCTTTTGTTTCCTTTTCTCCTCCCGAATAAGAGCTGAGCTGACAACATGCTCTGAGACTGAGAGGTATAGGTAAAGTGTCTCACCAGGCGTAGGTTTTGAGAGCAGCTTCGTGCATCCCATATATGCTTTCAAATCTTGAAAGGCATGTTCGCACTGCACTCCTCATTAAAATTCCTTGTTCCTCTTCAAGATCTTAAAGAAAAAGGAGGCATCTGTCTGAAGATTTGGAGATCAACCTATTTAGGATTGCCACTCTCCCAATCATCATGCTTTGAGTTTCTTTAATGTTTGTGGGTGGTATCATGTCGAGAAGTCCGTAAATCTAATTTGGATCAACCTCTATGTCGATTGACTATGTAGCCCATGAAGTTTCCTGATTGCACCCAAAGGGTGCATTTCTGCGGGTTGAGCTTTATTTGGTACTTCCGAAGTTGGGAGAACGCTCCTTGGAGGTCCGCCATGTGATCAGGATTGTGGAGGCTTTTACTAGCATGTCATCGATAAAGATTTTCATGGTATTTTCGATTAATC
This sequence comes from Berberis vulgaris, assembly GCA_963556465.1. Lineage (NCBI taxonomy): Eukaryota > Viridiplantae > Streptophyta > Magnoliopsida > Ranunculales > Berberidaceae > Berberis > Berberis vulgaris. Next base: position 78,762,146 of record OY747125.1, on the reverse strand, counting down.
CCTTAAACATTTGATTCACTAAATATTGGTACGTTGCCCTCACATTTTTAAGTCGAAATGACATTATCAGATAGCAGTATGTGCCTTTATTCGTAATGAAAGAGGTTTTCACTAAATGCTGGTACGCTAATCGGTGCATGATTACTGAGGGGTTGATTACCCCCATGTCTTTCATTGTCCAAGTGAATATATCATGGTTTTCTTTTAAGAGTGCAACTAGCTGATCGGCAAGGGTGGAGCCACTTTAGAGACAAGAGGGCAATTGCTCCCCCCTCAACTTTGAAATCTTTGTTGATTTACTTATAAAATATTGGGGTACACTTAGTAATACTACAGATTGTCCTCCTAAAACTTTTACATTTCTTTTTTTACCCCCATTTTCCCCCTCACACTTCCTTAAATGATGGGTCCAATACTCTACTAACTCACATAATAATTAGTTGCCCCCTTCCATGAGAATCTGGCTCCACCCTTGCTGATCGGCCAACACTTTGTTAAGGTTAAAGCCTATCTAGACTACCTTCATGTTCCATTCTGTGAATGTTAAGCTTGGGATTTTTCTTTCCTCTCATATGTGTTAGACGAGATGACTCGGTAGTGTGATCTAACTCACAATTCTCGTTACCGATTTCTTTAGTAAATGATTCGAGTGTTGTCTCTTCTCGTTTGCCCCATGAAGAACACATGCCATGTCAGGAGTCATGTCTCATGTTTATCCTCTTTTCACGCGATTCGCAGGGTTCAACAAGCAATCGATAAGCGGATCGTAAGACCGAAAGAAAGAGGAAGCTTACTTACCTCTTAGAATAACCAGATATAAAGTAAACTAAAACATCTGTCATTTGAAAAGATAACATGCGTCATTCCTTCACCTTGGGGTTGCATGTCCCCGAAGCCGAGGAACTTCTTTAGTCATCTTCTCTGATCTAGTACTGGATCTCATATCTGAGACTCCTGCAGTCTTTGGTGTCGTGGTTCATCTTCTTGTGATAAGAACAGTCATTATCCTTATCACGCTTTGAAGGATCTCCTTTGAGTTTTGATGGCCACTTAATGTTTTCCTATTTTTCCATGGCGAATAAAACGTCGACCATGCTGGAGTTGAGAGGAGTGTAATAGGGGTACCTGAAGCCACTGGCCTTTGCTTAGAAGAATCCACTCTAGTTCTCGCCCTGTTTTCTTTTGGAACCATCTCCCCTTTTGTCATTGTCCTTGGCTCTGGAGGGGTGCTGTGGCTCACTTTCCTTCTTTATGGCTACCAATATTTCCTCTAGGGTGATGTATTTCTAGGCACTCCTTAACAGACCCACCGTATACGCTGGGGGTTCCAATGTGATCAGGGAGTTGTAAAACTGACCACCTCGGAGGCCGGAGGTGAAAGCAGTGACCAATGTGTCATCGTTGCAACCATCGACCAATGTCAACTCGTCATTGAAACTGGTGACGTATTTCCTAAGGGTCTCGCCATGCTTCTGCTTGAGGCTCAGCAGTTAGTGGGGTTTTTTCCTGATTCGCTGGCTTTTGACGACTCTGGTGATGAATGCTTTTGCCAAGACCTAGAGCGAATCAATAGATGTCGGATGAAGACTGTTGAACCAAGTCAGCGCAGCTTCCATTAGGTAGGTGGCAAAGTTCTACACAGGATGACTTCAGAACTTTCTTTCAGCACCATTGCGTGATAGTAATGACGCACATGATTTGATGGATCTGATGTTTCATTATAGAGCTCGACCTTTGGGACTAACATTTTCTAGAAGAAAGGCACTCATGATTTCCTCCGAGAATGGAGGGACAGTGCGATCATATAGGACATCAGGATTGGTCGCCCCGAGACGGAGCGGGTTCTTGGTCGTGTTCCTCTCTGTCTTCGGGGCATGGTCCCCGTGATTCTCATACGTTCTAGATTCCCCTATTGGCAAGCTCTTTTTCTTCTACTGGGAGGCTTTCGCCCTTCTAGACACACTCACGTGTGTCCTCTCGAGTCTGAGATCCCCCCGAATTTTGGCCGATCATGGATCATTACTATCTATATGAGCCTTTCTACCACCCGGATTAGGTGATCCTGATAAAGCAGAATCTGACTCATGTGGGGGTTAGCCTTGGCCGTCTCATTGTCTAGACTGTGCGGGTGTTCAGCTTCCTCTATCAGATCGATTCGGCCCTATGGTTGGGCTTCCCCGGCTAGAACGTTGTCTGGCTCGGAACTGTTTTCGAGTGTTCGAGATCTGGTGTTGGTGACCATGTCTCGATGCTCTGCTTCGCTAAAAAGAACTTTATATGTTCATTTGAAGGAAAACTTGTCGTCTATCTCACGAATGGTACCAAACAAATGCGTCCAAATCTGTCTTTGTTGATCTTGCTGATCCCAAGCCTGCAAAAATGAACAACGGTTAGCCAGGGACCACCGTTGTGGTAGCCGAAGGAACTCCGATGCTTAAGTCAGGTAACAAAGCAAGGAAGAGCGTAGACTAGATGTAAATTTCAAAGTGCATACGTACTTTTCTTCTTACCTTTTCTCACCTTAAGTTCCCTTCTCAACTGTCCAAGTTATTGAGGGCTTTGATAGGAATATAATTATGTTATTTTAGTACCATATTTCTGTATATAATTTGGCTATTACTTGTTAATTATGGTACTAATTGTTATTTTTCGTGTTTATATAGGTTTCCAATAAGAAGATTCCAAAATAGAAGCTAAGTGAAGCAAATTGGCTATTTAGAAATACTGGTTACAAAAGGAAACTACACAAAGAAGGAAACCGAAAAGAAAACAATTATAAAAGGGACACTACCAATCCACAACCACACACCCATCATCCCTCATCGCGGCCGCAAGCCGTCACCCCTCCATCTCGCACAGATCCTTCCTCTCCAGCACAGCCATATCGTTCACAACACGGACCTATCTTCATCAAACCCTTCAATCGAACACCATCATCTCCTTCCCCTTCACAACACCTCATCACAATCAGCTTTCCATCACCTTCACAACCAGATCGCAAACCCTCTCTCTTTCAAAACCTCTCACCGCCGACCCCTTCTCATATCCTCATCGCCACCAAATTATACGATCGACTCACATCCCATCTTTCGCCTCCCACATGATATCCCTCTCTAGTTTTCCTCTTTCGCCGTCCATTTTCACAGCAGAACAGTCAAAAGAAGTGAAAGAGTAGATCGTGAAGAGGATGAAGAAGATAAACTTATTTCTCTTCCTCTCCGCTATCCGCACCCATCAGTCCACTCAGTACCACCACGCACGATGACAATGTTTTGTTTCTTTCACTATCTTTTTATTATCTATAGTTGGATATTTAATTATGGAATATTGTTTGAACATGATTAGTATGTCTAGCTAAATTCCATTTTAGCTAGGGGTAGATTCGAAACCTTGAGCATGTGTTTTATGAATTAATTAAATTTAATTTTCCTTACTGATTAGTGATTGTGTTTTGGTTAACTGCTTTATAGAGAAATTTTCTTTGTATGTTTGTTAAGGTGGCCAACTTAGTAAGCATGCCAAGATCTGGGACTAGAGTATATATAGGAGAGTTTCACCTAATCGTTATAATCTTGTACTCACAAGTAGTAAATACCAAGGAACGTTGGTAAGGTTAAGTAAAAACCTAGGTAAGAACAAGATGCTGATCATACTTGTAATTGCCTGGTCACTGTTCATATTTTTCACAAAACTTAATGATCTTGGATTGCTATCTAACTTGCGATTCTAGATTAGATAACATGAAAAGAATAGTTTGAAAGCACTACTTCTCCGCGATATGAGAAGGAATTATGAGACCTCAGCAAATCAATTGTGTGCCCACCCATATCAGGTAACCACGCATAACAGAAACTTTTGCCTTGCCTGAATGACATAAACATCATAACACTCAGAGACTCCAGACACGAAGATACGACTTCGGCCTTTGGAAAACCCAAACATCTTCTTCAGCCTTTGGAAAATCCGAAACATCTTCTTCAAACAATAACATTACAAGAGATAAACTCTGCGAAAGATACTGCCTACAATGATTGGGAAACACCATTTTATAGATGTAATGGTTCACCAAACAGGCACTCAAGCATTAAATGCCAAACATTTAATAGTATTTGGAAAACAGGAAGGCGATGGTTCCCAAGGAAACTACGCAGAACATGTCAATCAATTAATGGCATTGCACGCAACCCCATCGATTGAGGGGGAGTAACCGATACTCAACCATCACGCAACCTGCGACGTACACGTGTCACCGCACGATCTTCACTGTACACACAATGCGCCTTGTAGGAAACCCTAGCCCATCCTTTGCGGGCCAATGGGCTCGACTTGGTAATCAAACAACACCCCGTCGCATGCATGGCACGGGCATCAGAAGATCCTAATCAACCCTGGCATACTGATCGCTAGTCGGTTTAAGGTAACTTCCTCAACACCATGTGCCAAGTGGATGGATCAGGCTCACACGCCCCTTAGCAGACGGAACCTCCCTTCAAACCAGGCAAGCTTAGTCAGCCATGACTGTTGACGATAACTTCTGGTTTATCCCGACACCTAGTCCGCCTAACGTGGGCATCGACGGTTTAGCAAGTGGAAGTCTAATCAGTGCTATCACGCTTGGTGACGAAGACTTGCCAGGGATCACTGCCCCCTTCGCGGACAATGATCACCGAACCTAATCAGGTAAGCCTAGCTAATGCCGACTAGCGACGAAAGTTTCTGATCAAACCCTGGACTTGTAGCCCCCAATGCAAGGGTATAGATAGTCCAGAAGGTTGGAGCCCAGTCAATACCAAACTGATTCTGACGGCTCGCCACGGGATCACTGCTTTTTAGCGTGGCCATCGAATCACCAACCCTAGACTTGTAGCCTTAGCGCAAGGGTGTAAATAGTCCAGAAGGTAGGAACCCAGTCAGTTCCAAATTGATCTAGACGGTTTACCACGGGACCGCTGCTTTTCAGCGCAGCCGCCGAAACACTCCAAGTTTCTAGCCTAGTGCACTCAGGTGTAAATAATTTGGATGGTGGGAGCCTAGTCAGTCCTGAACTGATTATGACAGATTGCCACGGGATCACTATTTTTCAGCATGATCGCCAAACCCTCTCAAATTCGAAGCCCCCACCGCGCAGGGAGGGAGTCGACGGTTCGAAAAGTGAAAGCCTAGTCAGTCCCGAACTAATTTCGACGGCTTGCCACAGGACCACTGCTCTTCGGCCTGGTCACCAAACCCTTACTCCCCGAATCTGTCGTCCGCCTTGATCGATCATACATGATTTGGATGGTGGAAGCCTAGTCAGTCTCGAACTGATTCTAACGACTTGCCACGGGACCAGTGCTCTTCAGCCTGGTCACCAAACCCTTACTCCCTGAATCTGTCGTCCACTTTGATCGGTCATAAATGATTCGGATGGTGGGAGTCTCAAGCAGCTTGCCACACGGCCTCCGCCGTCCCTCTCAATCAGCGGACACAAATATGAATCTAGCCAAGTCAACACCTTCTTGCTCAAAAAATTGGCATCCTAACATTGGAAAAGGCCACTCGTGCCAAACACTCGGCCACCACAGCTCACCCAAGGCAACAGTTACAGCCGACTAGTCAGACAAACAAGCAATGACCTAGGTCATTCACAATACAAAGCGGTCAAACCCTCTACTGCAGACAGACCAGTCAACGTCCTATTGATTCAACTAGCATGACGATAAGGAAAAACGGAAAAGCATGCAATAGAGACAAAAGGCATAAAACGGATAACGTCGTTTTCATTAATGGTCAAGACAAAAAGAGTACAAGTACACAAAATCGCTCCTAATCAAGAGAAGGCACAGAAATAGAAGAGTTAAGTTTAGTAAAAACAGGGGCAGAAGTTGCATCCATATGCGCTTCAACCTGGACGTCAAGGACCAAATCATCCTCCTCGTCTGACGACGCAAAAAACACAGACAAATCCACATATGACATCTTCTTATAACGATCAAGGTCTCACTCCGGATGCTCCTCCTTCATCAACGACATCAACTCCAACTGGCCATGTACGACTCAACGAAACTCACATTTGCCTTGTTTCTGGAGAAGTTCTTCCTTTCGCACCTTTGCATCAATAAGTTTGCGCTCCAATAGCTCCAACTTACCAGTCAACGCATCAACCTGAGACTGCTCTGTGGCTAGACAACTCTCCACAGCACTGAGTTCATGATACCCCAACTTCAGCAGGTCTTTGGCGTTCCTGCTTCTCGAACATAGAAATCCACATCCGATTCCAACTGTTGCTTCTCATCGGCCCAGCCAGCTTCCCTTGAAGCACTCTCTTCAGCAAAGGATTGCAGCTCAAAATGCGCTTTATCTACCTCCTGCGCAACCTTGACTTCTCGACGTATCCAGCTCAGTTCCTGCCTGAGTTTGTCCTTCTTAGACACTACCTCTGCCAGCTTGTGCTCAAGGTCCTTCAGAAGAGCCCTCTGAGCCTCAGCAACCACAGTTGATTGATCTAACTGCATCTTTTTGGCCTGCATCTTAAGCCGCTCAGTTTCATGAAGCGCATCAGGGTACAACTTCTGCACATGTGAAAAGACACGCTCCAAGGTATACACTATCTCACGAGTCGCCTCGACTTCTGTTCTAGCAACAGCCGCGTGTCTTATATGAGACATACCCAACATAAGGTATTTCAAACCCTTATCCATACACCCTTCAAGCGAATCCTCCTCGAGTTTCGGAGGGTGGTCCATTAGCCAGCTGTGACTCCTGTTTATATGCTTACTCGAAGCATACTCTATATCCACCTCTCGGTACCAGACCTACGAGCTCATCTTCACCAAGTCCGGTGCAAACAGGCTTATCCGCGCATCAGGATGAAGCGTCCCTTGATCTGGAACTACACCAACACCACCCTTCACGGTCACTACAATTCTTAGACTCTCCTCTGTGGATTTTTCTTTATCAAGAGCGATCGACAATTTATTGTGAGACGGCTCAATAGGATCTGGAGGCAGTGGAGGAAGCAAAATATACAAAGGGCCCTCCAACACTTCTAACTGTGGCCTTCGACGAGATGGTGAACCACGCGGACTGCGGGAAACACGACCACTCTCAGCAAGTCATCAATGGGGCGATCAGATTCCACTACCTCGAGCGAATCTTCAAAAGGGCCTTCTATCGGAACAACCCCACACAAATCAGCACTAGCAGAAGCCGCCATTGCAAACCGCACCAAACGATCATTCAGAGCCTCAGCTTGCGCGTCACTAAGTTTCGACCCATCTGTGACTCCCGCCAATCGCAGATAATCTTCTCCAAGCCGGGAACGTTAGACACCGCCTCAACAGGCCTAGCAGATTTGCTCACTTTTCTCGGAGGAGTAGGTCATGCAAAAGACGAACCAGTTCTAACACGGGCTTTCTTCTTCATAAAGGAAGCAAGCGTCTCAGATGGCTCCTTCACATCAGATAGGACAGGAGCATTGGCCCTAGTAGCCTTCCTCTTTCTGGAAGGGCCCCCATCTTTCGACTTGATGAGCCATTGGTATAATGTGGGAGCTATGTGCCAATTGTCCCACAACCCACTGCGGATGCAGTTGGAAACTCTGATTACATCAATCACCTCCCTTTGAGGCAAGTCACAAAATTTATCCATGGTGGTTCGTTCTTCCAAAGTAAGAGGAGTAGTGGGGAACCTCCCTGCAGAAGAACATGAGCAATGATTAGTTAATCTATCGTCAAACACATAAAAGTTGCAAGACAAGAGTCGAACTTACAAAGCGGTCTGAACTTTCGTTCAAGCGGACAACCCTTGCATCGGAAATACATCGAATCTGCAGAGGCCAAGAAACAAAACCTCTACTAGAACTTGAAGTCATCAGGCAGTTTACTGAAGCACTTCGGTGTCTGACACTTACAGAGAGCGTTGCTCTGCAGTCGGGGAGCGGTAGGCAACTAGATCACACGCGATGTCACGCTAATGCCGGCCACCCTAGCATATAGTAGAATCATGACGATAACCCTATATCCTTTGGGCTCCAACTGAGCCGGGGGAATCCCTAGAAGATTCAAGAACTCTCATATCATGTCTAGAATCGGGAAACACACTCTAGTTTGAAGCATCCCTCGGCGTAAACAGATAAGACCATCAGGAGGTGACATTGGCGTCTGGTCGCCCGTTAAAAGATACAACGGCAGATCCTCCGGGACTCCAAACCTAGTACGGATTTCAGCAAGACTAGGTTAAGACAACAACCTGTCTTCAAAAAACTATAGGCCCTCGGCAAAGACAACATCATCAAGAAGATCTTCTCGGGCCATGGGGAATATGAACAAACCCTTCTAATCAGAATGATATCTTTAAAAGCAAGAAAAGTAGAAGAGTCAGACGCTGCATGTGGATGACCTATATAGGCAATGGGTTCCCGCCTTTTTTTCGCCGAACCGACGCACGTTCAATTAATGCAGCGCGCAGCTCAAGCAACGATTCAGATTCAGTCATCATGAGCGACACATCCCTTCTAGATACGACTTAGCGAACCGATTTGATGGCCCACTAACTTGGGGGGGGGAGTAGCTGATGATACATAAAAACAGTCACACCCCTAAGCCATACACGTGTCATGATGATCTCAAGGAACCACGAGTTCAAGCAACAACCCAATACGAATACGAATCCAGCCCGAGCGATTCTCAACCCGCTCAACTTCAGCCCACCATGAGGGCTCGAACTCTCACAACAAGCTAGGCCCACACGTCTCACAGCTATCCACAATACTCGTAAGCCCTTTTCAGACAAGTATCTCGAGGATCTGCTTCGGACGGGCAACCAAAATTGCTCTTTGCTACCAACTAGGAAGCAAACACCAAAGTATCTTCCACACAGGGCAACTCCCTTTCGTTGGAATGCTCTCGGATTGAGAAATATCTCCCGCGTATCTAGGAGCACGGAGCTAACAGGGAACTTCCCTCCTACAGCACGACTCCTAATTAAAGAGGGATATCCTCGAAGATCTCCTCCCTAATCTACGGCTACGATGGCCTGGTTAACCCAGGACTCCTTGCACTATAAATAGGACATGAGGTTGGTAAGCTAAGGTACACTATAAATTCCTTGTTACAGCATTACACCTTCTTCATATCCTTGTCTGACTTTAGCATCAGAGTGTCATCCGTTCACATGTGCTACTTGTACAGGTCAAAGCAGGGAGCGAAAAATGACTGCATCAGTTGTCATATGCAAATTCACATGTAATCAATTGAGTAATTGGTACTCATAGCATGCTTAATTGAATTTAACTCATTATAACCCATATGTGAGTTTTGAGCTTATTGTTCCTTTGATTTTGAGGGTTTTTAGTTAGGTCATCTTTCATTACTTTTATCAATAATAATTCATTGCATGATCTCATTTTTGTTTGTTTTGGTTGCTACTTGGATTGTTTTCATAGTTAAGAATTAAACACTAGAACTTGTATTAATTTCATTCAAAGCATTATATTGAATGACACGACATGCTTGACATAACAAAGGCACCTAGTTTCCACCATTGCCAAATAAGCCTATGTCCATTATCTATTATTTCCTTTAGGTTAACCTCGTTGAGCTTGTCATTTAGCTTTTTTCATTTTTCATACCTAACCTGATTAGAATAGTAAAGCATAATTTGATTCGCAAAGACTTTATTGTGGTTCAAGGTATGTTGAAAAACGAGTGTGGGGGAAGGCCCTTATAGTGAATAGTTCAAGAAGAAATAGTTGCAAAAAAAAAGTGGTAAAAAATTACAGAAGGGACATAAGTCCTTGTCTATATTCATTCAATATTTCAGTACCATACAGATAGTCCAGTTCTTTTCATTCAGTAGATACAAAGTAATGGCTTAAACTCTTCATTATCAATAGGACACTTCTTCATTTTCCTTTTCCTACTTATGTCTTGAACCATGAGATTCCTTGCTAATGTCTCTAATCTTATTGCATGCTTTCTCCATTTCTTTAAGCCCTTTGTATTTCTTTATCCGTTCTTTCTCTTCCCTTGACCCATTGGCCTCAATACAACCTGAATTAAGACCTTTTGATTGAGTGTGTTGTGCAATGTCACGATGTGGAGATTTGAATGAGGTATGAGCATATGGTGTCACTAGTTCTTGCATTCAAGTAGTAGCATTCCTTCCATGAGATCGTATATCTGAAAAAAAGAAAAGAAAAACGTCAGAAAATGCCTTTCTTTCTTGTTATATCATATGTGAACTATTTGTTTTTACATCAATCCTCTCACATATAACTAGAATAGGAAGAGTCATTTTAACAAACAATCAGTGAAAAAAAAGAGTGCATTCAGTGAGATTTTTGGGTTAATTCTTTTCCAAACGCGCTTGAGTTTCACAGTTGCTTGGATTAATTTAATTATGAATTTTTATTTCATTGCTATGAACGTGTATTAGTTTTCGAATGATGTGGATTTAATCTTGTGTTTGTAAAGAATCTCATCTTGTCATGACCCGTTGAAAATCTTTGAGACAAATGTTGGAAAGTATAGATTAAGTCATTTGAGTCTTATATTTTTGTTTCTTTGGTTTGCTTGGAGACTAGCAAAGGATAAGTGTGGGGGAATTTGATAGGAGCATAATTATGCTTTTTTAGTACCATATTTCTATATATAATTTTTGCTATTACTTGTTAATTATGGTACTAATTGTTATTTTCATGTTTCTATAGGTTTCCAATAACATGATTTCAAAATATAAGCTAAGTGAGGCAAATTGACAATTTAGAAATACTGTTGCAAAAGGAAATTACGCAAAGAAGGAAACCGAGAAGAAAACTATTATAAAAGGGACAATACCAATCCACAACCACACACCCATCATCCCTCATCGCAGCCGCAAGCCGTCACCCCTCCTCGCACAGATCCTTCCACGCCATCACAACCACATCGTTCACAGCACATACCCATCTCCATCAAACCCTTCAATCGAACACCATCATCTCCTTCCCCTTCACAACACCTCATCACAATCAACTCTCCATCACCTTCACAACCAGATCGCAGACCCTCTCTATCTTGAAACCTCTCACCACCGGCCCCTTCCCATACTCTGATCGCCACCAAATTCTACGATTGATTCACATCCCATATTCCGCCTCCCACCCGATCTCTCTTTCTCTTGCCTTCATCTTTCGTAGTCCATTCTCACAGTAGAACAGTCAGAAGAAGTGAAGGAGCAGATCGTGAAGAGGAAAAAGAAGAGAAACTTATTTCTCTTCCTCTCCGCTATCCGCGCCCATCAGTCAACTTAGTACCACCACGCACGACGATAGTGTTTTGTTTCTTTCACTGCTTTTTCTTATTTATAGTTGGATATTTAATTATGGAATATTGTTTGAATATGATTAATATGTCTAGCTAGATTCCTTTTTAGCTAGGGGTGGATTCGAAGCTCCGAGCATGTGCCTTATGAGTTAATTGAATTTAATCTTCCTTACAGACAACTTTTCTTTGTATGTTTGTTAAGGTGGCCAACTAGTAACCATTCTAGGATATGAGGCTAGAGTATAGGAGAGTTTTGCCCAATCGTTATAATCTTGTACTCACAAATAGTAAATACCAAGGAACGTTGGTAAGGTTAAGTAAAAACCTAGGTAAGAACAAGATGTTGATCATGCTTATAATTGCATAGTTTGTGTTCATATTTTCCACAAAACTTAATGATCTTGGATTGTTATCTAACTTGTGATTCATGATTAGATAACATGAAAAGAATAGTTTGCAAGCGACGCTTAGTTAATTCAACGAACTTGGGAAAATAATAAGATTAATGCAATGCAAACATGGTTAATCTTGAGCATTGTCTTTCATGAGTTAGCAAGTGATTATTGAAGATTGATCTATGAGCATATGTTTGGTGTGTGGAGATAAAACTCTTAGCTAATTTCTTATCTTCTTCATCTCTTTAGTTTTATTATCTTTACAATAATTTTCGTAGTTATTTTCCTAGTGTAAATTAGAAAATTTCAATCTACCAATATTTTCTTAATTAGGTTGTTAGTTGTCTCTTAGTTATTCTTAGTGTTAGTTGGCAAGCCGTCTAATCCCCGGTCCAGAACGATCCCTACTTATTCTTTACTATAATCACAAAGCAAGGTATTAAGTTGTGTGCTAATAAAATAGTGTATCAAGGGCGTAGTGGTGGGATGATATATTGCCTAGGATCTTACTTGTACATGACTGAGTCTCTTCGACTATTGGCTTTGGTTTAAGATCCAATGCTTAATTGGGCTAAGAGCTTATTCATGCGAGTGGATCTCAGGCCTATGACAGCTCTGAGATTCATGCTCGGGCCTTATTGTCCTTGGCCAAGCCTTAAAACTCGTGCCTCTTGGGCAGGCATGACTTAGGCTTGGACACCTGACTTACGAGTTGAACATCAGTTTGTGTATGGCACCTTGATGAAGCCTTTCTCGTGTTAGGGTTGGCTCGTTACGACTGTGATCAAGTTACTGTTCAATGTCTCATCAGTGTTCATGGTCGGGGTAAATGGTGGCACTAGAGGTGGTGATAGTGGTTTGTTCGAAGATGTGAGGGGGATCATGGAAGTAAAAGGGCATGGTGGTTCATTTTCAAATAAGGGGGATGTTGGAGAAGATGGATGGAGGTTTTTATTGGAACCTTCAAGATTATATTTTAAATATGTTTTATATAATTGGGGGTAACACCAAAAAATTTTGATAACAGCGGGGTTGCATATCTATGGATAACTATGCCATTATGAAAATACTTAGGAAGGCACCTACATGGTACATGCAAAAACTAATGATGAAGACGACACGACCACAACTGACCAAAAAATGGGGGTGCCCTAATTTATTATCAATTTGGAGGTGACGCTTAAATAACCCAAAAGATTAGATTCTATAACACCTACATTTACCAACCCGCCCTTAACTACTACCCCCACATTTAAGCCAAAGCTTTGGTGTCGACTCCGTAATTTTAAACCAAATGAAGGGGTATTCAAGTCAACTAAAAAACACAAGTCAGTGGCACAAGATGTAATTAGAGGACAACTGAGGATGTCATTTGTAAGGGAAACCACTGGTAAAAAGAGAAGTTAAGGCTTCGGGTGGAACCAGTCAAACACGCACACGTCAGCAGACGGTCATGTGTCTTGATTCCTATGATTAGGTAGGACGGACATCGTCAAACACTCTAGCTATCCGTCAAACTCTTGATTAGTAAAAATTGAGATCGTAATAACGTCTGTCAAGTTCTCCGCCGGTCAGCCATGTCGTCTAATAATTAATTTCTTCATTCCATCCTTCACTTGTCCTATCCTCTGTCCTTCACATCTAAACTTTATAATGAGAGTTGGGCTCAGGAACATTGTTTTGTGTGTCTTCAACCTGATTTTTTAGTCGCCCAAAATGCCTTACTAATTCTATAATATTTACAAGAAAAATCAATAGGTAGGTGAATAGTGGCTAGGGTATTTTTGTCATTTTAAATGAAAGTCTATTAACCATTTTACCCTTCCAGATTCAGATTTTACGATAAAAAAACTCGTCCCTCTTAAATATTGATAATTATACCTAAGCCCTAATATCATTTATTCGAAGCCCCTAATTATTTATAATCTATAATAGGTTCGTAAATATTTAGAATTTCAACAATACTTTTTTATTTCGCCCTCCCAAACTCATGATATTTGCATTTAAACTCAGCCCTTTAAGCATTTATTAATTACACCCAAGGCACTAGCATAATTTATTTAAAGCCCTCCAATTATCTTTAAATTATAAAAATGCCCTAACATCTAATTTTGATTTTCAATCAAAGTAAGCCCCTGTAAACATTCATTAATTATACTTAAGCCACTTATAAATTATAAAAAGGCTCTTACATATAACATTTTGATTTTCTATTTTGCCTTCCACATTTCATATTTTTACAATCAAAATCAGCTAGTCTTAAAAATTGATTAGTGAAGATTAAAAGGTGTATATTTTTAACCTGATTCTCAGTTTTCAATTTTCCCTCACCCAAATTAAACAATGCTCATCATATCCCCGTCCTCTCTCTCCCTCTTCGTTCTCCTCCTCTTCTCCACCGCCATTGGCCCTCTTCTTCCTTCTTCCTCCGCCTTCCTCTTTCTCTGTTTCACAACCACCCCGCCCCCTTCTTCCTCTCTCTCTGTAATCTTCACCTCTACTATTTACATGCACCTAGTGCACTTCCACCCCTAATCTCCTATTATTAATAGTGGACAAGGCCAAGATTGCTCAAGGTCAGGACCCACTAAGTGGGTTGAGCTTTCTTTCATTGCCTCGATGGTGTTAATACTGACATCACTGCTGCTCCCATTCCTTCGCCCTTGCCACCCCCAGGGACCGGACCAAACTTCCTGTGGTGATTCCACTTGGTATCACAGCATTTACCAATACATCTCAGCGGCAGCAGCTGTTTGGGAAACCTCCTCCTGGGCCTGTGGACTCAGCTTCAACTGGATCAGATGCAGCAGGGGCTTTCCCGGACTCTTCTCATACCTTTCCACCTCAGACTTTCAATAGGAAGCGGCCTAGAATGGACAAAGAAATGAATTCCGAACAAACCAAATCACAGAGACAGAATTCAGGTAAAAGCAATTCAGGGAATTTGATCAGGGAGGGAGCTGACAACGGCAACTCTAGACTTCTGTTTGGGGAGTGTTATGAATGAACTGAGACTTCAAAGCTGCAACAGATGGTGGAAATGGAGAAGCAGCGAATGGCATTTGCCAAGGACCTTGAATTGCAGACAATGCACTTCTTCATGAAAACCCAAATGGGGATCACTGAGATCACGCATGGTAAAAGAGTTGGGACTAGTAATCATCACCATAACAACAGTAATAACAGAACTCACAGTGATTAGTAATTATCTTCTGTTCAAATAAAAGAAACTTGTGTGCTTAGAGAGATTCAGTAGATTGAATTCACTCCCATTTTCTTATTTTCATCCTTCATAATGTGATTGGTGGGTGTTTGAACCATATCTAAATTGGAGGTCTTTCAAAGATATGTAGCTTTCCATTAAGAAATGCTTACTGGCAAATTGTATTGTAAACAAATGTGCTGCAATTTGGTTACTTCTGTCAGAACTATCCAAAAGGACCAAAACTAGTTCCATGTGAAGTTTTTATTTCAACAGCAAAGCTAACTATATTTACAAGTTAATGATATACAACCAAACTGCAAAGAGTATTTAGGACAAACACTATATCTTGAATTATAAAACCACAACTTATGTCAGAATGTAAATAAATTAACTACAAGTACTTGTGCAACAAAAAACCAAAAAATATATATATATATTCTACAAACAGGATGCCCTCAGAGATCCTTTGGACCCTCACTGTATTTTTCACAACTAATTTGACCATACATGAATAAGCCCTTGCTTGTTACCGGTATAGATCTCGTTGCGATCCTCATCATAGAAGAGGGCAGTGACATCTTCTAGAGCTTCCCGTACAGTGCTCCGGATGCATGACCGTCCGCTCATTCTGCCACGGGGATTAATCTTCAGGTTGGGGTCACTTGAACAAATCTTTGCAATGCACTTCCCCGTTAGGATATTACTCATGTTGATTGACCCAACTGCACAAACTACAAAATCCCCTAGTTAGGTCAGAGAATTGACAACAGATTCTATTATGCAAAAGGAAATGTCAATTCAGAAGGGCTATGAACACCGTATCATCAGATAGATACATGTGGAGTAAAGCCCAACAAAAGGATAAATGCAAAAAGAACATGGAAATGAATTGAAACAGACAGTGGTCCATACATTCTCCATCATCGTCAGCCCCTTCTTCAGATTTACAATAGGAGATGATAAGATCTTGATCGCTAGTTATGTAAATGTTATTGGTGTTGCAATCTGGGTGCCACAACAAGTGATCTTCAAAGGAAGTAACTAACTCTCCTCGAAAATTCCAAACTGCAACCGTTCTGTCTCGGAATGTCAAGAACAAGTGGTTCTCATAAAGGAAGATAAAAGCAGATGGTGTCATGAATTCTGTACGGCTAACTTCAGTCAGCTCTGAGTCTCTTACCTGTTAAAAAACAAGATAATATGAAAAGAGGCAAAGGACTTCACTTCGCATATTCGTGTCTGCTGGGGCAAAGTTGTACACACCACAAAACCAATATATGTGAATAATGCCAGGTTATAAGAGGAAATAACATATGCTCACATCAAGAATTTGAAGGTTCTCATTTTCTTGCTTGACAAGAAGCTTCTCATTGAACTGCTCAATAAAATCAACCTTTTTGTTTCGATGTAACAAGTGATGGAAAAATTTCAACTCTGTTCCATCTTCAATAGATAATATCTTCAGAGGAACATAACCAGCCTGTCTATGAGATATTAACAGCATGATTCCTGGACTGTTGAGCAGGAAGTGATATATTTAGAAAAGTCATATAACCAAAGAACAGTAAAAAGAGAGAAAAGAGAATACTTGGTACAGACCTAATCTTGATTTCCTGGACATTTTTATCAGATATCGAGTACAAGAATGAGTAGTTCTTTAGATCGAACACCTTGTAAATGCTGCTGGAATACACAAGCACGTAACCAATGACAATCAAATTAATGCTTTACAGTGGCAACATTCTAGAGATCTCTAGTAATGAACTGCTCCAACAAACCATTCTTCATTCTTTAGCCATTCTTTCCACATTCAAAAGTGGTAAAGGGCTAAATGCAGTCAAGTAGTACTACATTGCAATAATAAATAGCAAATCCAAATGGAAATTAGCCTACCCATCCTGAGCAGAGTATGTTAGAACTTTGCCATTTACATCATCAAATTCAACAAAACCAGGCCACTTCAGTGATTCTGATTCAAACAGAGGATATCCAGCATCAAGTTGATTCCTCCTAATGTACCTATAAAAATTGAATTGTGTTATTATCATATATCCGATAATTCCAGCTAGGAAACAGAAAGCTAACATGAACCTCCAAGGTTGCTACTGCTGGTACAGTTTTCATAATCCCATAATCATATGAGGCTACCCAGTTTATATACCTTGTTTAGAATTTAATATAAATGAATAAGCTGCTCGGAGCAGTTACCCAGGATGATCACTATTTTCCAATTAATAGTATAACAGAGTATCGTAAAGAAAAAAAACATGAACGTTAAGGAACTACGTTTCTTACTCAATAGGGGTTGTCCTGCATTTCAACGAACTGAAGTGATCCGATGCATAAACCGATACAGTTATCAGTGACTCATTATTCTTATTATAGAAGAGACTTCTGATCACCTCGTCCGGGCTGATATTCAGGAAGCAAATACGTTTGTTTGAAGCTGTAAAAATAATGACGAAAAGACAAAAGTAACAGTCAATATATATGTAGAAAGGGCGAAGGGGCTAGGAAGGAAGACTGTAAAAGAACTATCACATCTTGAAGAGACAACTGTTACACGAGATCTTATCATCTTTAAAAATAAATCAAAACAACAAAAAAGTGGTGAAGGGTGATCACAACACATTTTACAAGATCTAATGTGAGGAAACATGACAGCACACGAAGTCCCACACAGCTAACACATTTTTATCTGCAGCTTTTAACTTTTTAGTTTTACGATTTTTAGGCTTCAAATTATTGATTAATTTTAAATAAGTCCCTTTGCTACTACATACAGAACAGTCCAATAACAAAATATAATTTATCTGGACGAAAACATATATCTCATAATTATTTTGTATTTTAATGCAATTTAGGCTCCGCTTGGTATCCTATAAAATAATGTAAATGTATTCATTTGCGAGCGGTTACAAAAAATAGGTGCTTGGTAAGATTTACGTAAAGCGATTATGGAATTAAAATGCATAATCTCTGCATATTCACGTTATGAGATCTCGCATTATTTTACGGGATAAAACGTCCTGAATTCTTTTGCAGAGAACTCTCACATTCACATGTTGGACTATACTTCTAATAGAGTCCATATTTTGAAGAGTTTTTATTATTATGTGGAACTCAATAAAGTCCACATTTACAAGAATTTATTATAATTAAAACTCTTTCAAAGAATTCTTATTTTTCTTACATATTATTCGGTTATATATTTGAAGAAAATATATGTAATATAATATATATGAGAGAACATAAGGTATGTGAAATGCCCGCCAACGAATTTTTTTTTTTTTTTTGGGTGTGAAACTAGCATTGTTTTTCTCCGAAAAGTAATGCATTATAAACTAATGCATTGCAAAGTGATGCATATACGATACTTTACAAAATGCATTTTTTTACAGTGTACCAAGCGGAGCCTTAGTATGGTATTTTTTTGTCAAATTTTGAAGCTTATGGTTGAAAATAACTTGCCCGATCCATAAAATTTATGGCATCCTCATTCAAAATACTAACAAAAGTTGATGTGATAAATGTTCCAAGACCATATTCTACCCTAGAAAGCATTCCTTATAAAATTTTCATGTCTCAAATTTAATATGATTTGTGTATATACTCCAATAGTACTATTATTCCGGACCTACATAGATTACTAAAGAAACTTTGCTGATAAAATATTCACCTAGACAACTCTTATTTTTTCTTTATTTAGATTATGTGTAATTTAATTAGAACTTTAGAAATACCCACTCCCAGCCTCGACCCCGTGACACCTGTTGAGGTGAATAAGAGTAAAAGATATGCTCATCTGCAGAAACAGTGAGAATACACAGTGAGTCTGAGGTATAGTTGGAAAGAAAGGCAAGGTGACATGAAATGAACCTTGGGAAAAGAGATGATAGAGTATGGGATCGTCAATATCCTACATTCAACATTACAAACAGTCTAATACAAATTCAAAAACACAAGCATTGAAATTGTTGAATGAAAATGTATTTTTTTTTACAGAAAATTGTCTTTATTATTGTCAGAGGTGTTGTGGAGGTGAACTCATTAGCACGTCTCCACACAACCCTTCGAAACCCTCTTCGACAGATTTCTCCTCTTCCTTTACTATGCCCCTCGCTTCTCCTGTGTCGTAATTCACATCAAAGGCAAAACCTTCCATTTTCCCTTCATTGGCGCTCCTGTTAGATTTGATGCAAACTCTTATAGATCAAAAAATTCACAATTTTGAAGAAAAGATTGAGATTTCAGAATTTGGGTCATTTCGATTGTTGGATATACAAGGGTTTGGGTCATCAACAAGGGTGATGTTGAGGTAGAAGAGAGGCACAGTAAAGATAAACATAACAAAAAGCCATGAAACACGACAACACACACAATGAGACCAACAAGAAAAACAACAAAAAGAAAGACACCCTATTTCTTCCCTAGATCTTGGTGGTACTCTTCTGCAACAAGCATGAGTAATCACCCACAGTTGCGTTTTCTCTCTATCTTCTTCTTGTCTCTGTGTCTAGATCTCCTTCTCAAAGAACACCATTGTGAAGTTTAGCAACAGTCTTGTAAGGATCTTGAACTTCGCGACCTTTCTTCTCTTCGTTCTAATTATGGGAGCAGGGATTTTGTTGAGCACCAAAGAGACTATCAACTAAGAATATTCTTAAGAAACCACTTATATCACTGGGTGTCTTTATTTTTATTGTGTCTCTTGCTTGTCTCATTGGTCCTTGTTGTGTTTCATGGCTTTTTTGGGTTTATTTCCTTGTTATGTTTCTCTCCTTGTTGTACTTATCTTTTGCCTCAACCGTGACCCAAACTCTCCTTTATCTCGAAATGACCAAAACCCTAAAAATCCAATATTTTCTTCAAATTTGTGAACTTTCTTACCTATAAGAGAAAAAGGTACACACCGAACCTGTTGGGAGCGTCGATGAAGGAAAAAGAGAAGGTATTGCCTTTGTTGTGAATTACAGCAACGGAGAAGTGATGGCCATAGTAGAAGGGGGAAAATCCACCTAAAAGAGTTTCGAAGGGTTGCGCAGTGACATGATGAAGTGCTTCTTCAAGGGTTGCGCGGTGACATCTCTTCTTCAATCCCAAGACTTCTTAAAATATATTTTCATTCATAGTTTCGAGGCTTGTGTTTTCGATATTGTATTGGACTCTTTGTAATGATGCATGTGGGATATTGAGGATCATTTACTCTCTCATTTTTTCCCAAGGTCCACTTCATGTCACCTCGGCCTTTCTTTCCTGCCATACATCACTAGTCAGCAGTAAGTCGTCTTTTCTCTCTAGTTCTGCAGATGAACAGATCCTTTACTCTCGATCTCCTCTCTTGTTCAGCTCAACATGAGCCACAATGTCAAGGGCTGTGATTGGGTACTTTTAATTAGCTTACACGTAATTGAAAGATAACAAAAACAAGAACTTTCTCGTAAATATTTTATAATGAACGTTATGTAGATTAAATTTGATATGCATGAAAATTTTATAATGAATGCTTTCTAAGTAGAATATGGTCTTGGAACATTTATCGCATCAACTTTTATTGGTATTTGAATGAGGATGCCATAAAGTTTTATGGATCGAGCAAGTAACTTTCAACCATAATAACTTGCATCAAAATAAAAAGAATTATGAGATAAACATTTTATCCAGATATGTATTTTATTATTGCATTGTTATGTATGTGGTTGGCTAGGAAGTCATTATTTTGTTAGATAATATGTTCATTTCTATTTTTTTCACAAAGTATCCAAGTGAAGTCTTGGGAAGATTGATAAAACAACAGATACCATGAGACAAAAACAAGTGGATGTGCTGATCAATCAGAGATGCAACAGGACCAATATGAATAGAAATTTTCCTACCTGCAAACTCGACAACATCGAGCTGATGTTAAATTTTCCTGTGTCGACCTCACCTCCATGTCCTATGATAGTGTGCCTACTTGCACCACATGTTAATAACAAAACTTGTTGGTGGATCAAGTTGTTACAACTCTAGCAATGGTTCTCATGTTTCCAACGTACTCTCCAATCCCCAGTTTCTTCCGATCAAGGTTAATGATGCTGCCTACACCCCACAAGGGAGGTTAAACGACTCGTTTGTTCAGAATAAGGGTTTTCTAACAATAATGATATGGATATTGATCTTTTTCTATGGGTTCCTAAAAAATCAAATAGGAAATATCAAGGTTCCTAAAATCTATGTTGGCTGACGCAGGAGTCAGGGCGACATGCCAACCTCCGTTGCGAGAGTTGCAATGAAGTTGAGGCAAAAGTGTGAAACCTTAATATATTTGTAAATTTTTATATAATTTGCATACTAATTGATCATACATCAAAATGGACCAGTCATCACGTCCGTACACGTGGCGTAGAGATCCATCATGAGAATATAGCATCCAGACTATCAGATCAGCACGTAAAGCCCAAGAAGAATAAAGCATACTATTGAAGCCCAGACGAGGCCCGCCAATGAGAAAAAGTAAACAGGGTCTGAATCTAGATCCAAAGAATCAAAGCCCGGATCTAGACCCGACACGAGTTCTCTCATAAAGAAGAGGAACGCCTCCCCGAACACATTTCCATGGAGGAGACTGCTACAAGAAACATCTCCTTCCGTTGCGCTTCACATGCTTAATCCACGCAGAGAGTTAACTACGACTATTATAAAAAGTAAAGGGAACATTCGATACAGGTATGCAACTTTAACTGAATTTTGTCCAAATTTACATCATTCTTCTAACAGAGTTACTGACTTAAGCATCGGAATGCCAACGACCACCAAAAAGATGGTCTTGGCAGTCTAACAATTATTTTGCAGGTCAAACTCACTGGAGGACGATTTTGGACTCATCAGTTTGACACCATCCGTGGGAAACGATGAGTTTCTTTTTCTAAAAACAGAGCACACAGTGACAAAGCTCACAACCTGACAAAAGATCAACAAGCCATCAGAAAAAATAATGCAGTCTGCAGATCATGACAATTCTCCCACCGATGCATCACTGACAGCTAGAGGAGAAGTAGCCCGAATCACTGGACCAATTGCGTCTGAGAATGCAAATCCGCAACACAGTAGTCCAGACAACCCAAGTATCTGGCAACGCTGTCAGAGACCCTCGGGTGGATTTGCTCATAACCCAGATAGATCACATAACAAAGATGCTGGAGAAGATCACACAGTAGCACATTCAGCCAGCCAATCCTGTTCGGGCACCGCCACAACAAAACTCTGACAATCGAACTCAAGGGAGCGACTAAGTCCCGGCAGCACCCCAACAAGGAAACTTTGAAAGTAACGAGCTCCCTCAAAGCAAGAATCCGCTGTGTGAAGGGACGCTTACCGAAATCCCGTTCAGAATAAGGGGTCACGAATCCCAACATACTATACGAGTTGGCAAAGCCGCCATTCTCTGACGCCCTCATGAAAACGACAATGCCGAAAAAGTTCACTCCGCCAATATTCGAAGTATATGATGGTACTTTCGACCAAACCGATCACTTGAGACACTTCCACCACATGATGGCCCTGAAGGAAACCATGAGTCAATCTTATGCAGGACATTCCCAATCCCAATTAGCCTCACGTCTACAGCGAGCGATAAACTGGTTCAACAGCTTACCACCGAGGTCAATAGATTCCTTTCAAGCTTTGGCTACCAGATTCATCAGAAGCTAGCGGATGAGAAAAAAGCCACACAAGCTCCTGCACATTAGGCAGAAGTCCGAAGAAACAATACGGGAATATATCACATGTTTTACCAATGAATTGACAATGATTGACGGATGAAAAATGACGACACAACCGTTACAACCTTCGTGGCTGGATTGAAGAGAGGGCCCTTCTTTGACGCTCTTAACTTGGAACCTCCAAAGGACATGGCAATCCTTCTAAAAATAGCACAAAAGCATATCTCCCTTGAGGAGATGAAGGCAGCCAGGAGAAAAAATGACCAAGAAAGAGAATTTTTCAAGGAAACGGAAAGAAATGAAGAAAAAAGACAGGACGACGGACAACAGGAAGGCAGCAACCCATCAAAGAAACATCGAAGCGGCGAAAGGAGCGATTCGCAATGACAAAAACCCGGGAAGCTACAATCAACGCGGACTCGACACAAGCGGGTAACGAGTGTGATGAAGACCACATACAAGCCGTGTACAACCCTGAAGACAAGTCAAACAAATATACTGAAACACATAGCGAAATGGGATGACATCAACTGGCCGCTTCGAATGAGAGAGGATCCGAAAGGAAGAGACAAGCAAATACTGTTCATTCCATAAGGATCATGAAATCGAGCATTGGGCTCAGAAAAGACAACTCGACGAGCTTATCGGAATGCTAGACAAACAGATCACATGGAAGGAGAAAGCAGACAATGCTGCGGGATCAAAAAAACAGCCAGGGAGTTGATATACGCCGCACACTGCATAGTTGGAGAAAGCAAAACACACGAAGCAACTAGGCAAACTCCTTACTCGAACCGATTTATATCATAACAAGGGTACTGACGAAACACTTCACGAATGCACAAAACATGGAAAAGCTTGCATCAACCAATTCGCACGAGTCAAAAGATCTAATCAACAGTTGCAAGCTCGACCCGAATCACTAACGACAAAGCTGGCAGCAACACACTCGACCAAACCCTGATGGTTGACACCAGACACGGAGAAGACATCAGCATGATTGGATAATTTAGTGTTGATACAAACATGATTGGACAGTTTGGTGTTGACAAAAGTGCGGTCGGACAGTTTGGTAATGACATAAGCATGATCAAACAAGCCAATATTATTTAGCCATTGGATAGAAAAACACCTTGAGCCTGCAGTCACAACATCATACACAACATACGAGAACGAAGCAAAGAAAACAAAGCAACAAAAACACCAATCTAATACGAAGGCTGACAACAAGCAAAGAAGACAAAACAAATTGTACTCCGAACCAGCGTAAATGCCTTAACGGCTAAGGCTGATAAAAACAACAAGGAAATATCAATAAGATTACGAATTCAGAAACTCCAAATATTCACGTGGACAACAAAATAGATACGTCAATGAATTAGCCATACAAAGGAATCAAACAACAAAAGTCGGACACAACTTCTGGTCTGATCAACCAAGAAGTAAAAGTTGGACACCCGAGTCAACTATACACCGAGATGTCGAACTAACGAAGTAAAGGTTGGACATCAACTAAACACAAAAATTCAAATCGACTGAGATGTCAAGATAAAGAAGTAAATGTTCGACACCCAAATCAACTATACACAAAAAATTTCAAATCGACCGAGATATCGAGCTACGAAATAAAGGTTGGACACCCGAGTCAACTAAACACAAAAACTTCGAATCGACTTGGACACCCGAATCAACTAAACACAACTTTGAATCGACCGAGATGTCGAGATAACTAAATAAAGGTTGGACACCCGAGTCAACTAAACACAAAAAAACTTTAAATCGACCGAGATGTCGAACTAACTTAATAAAAGTAGGACACCCAAGTAAACTAAACACAAAATTTCAAATCGTTCAAGATGTTGAGCTAACGAAGTCAAGGTTGGGCACCCGAGTCAACTAAACACAAAAAAAAACTTTGAATCGACCGAGATGTCTAACTAACGAAGTAAAAGTAGGACACCTGAATCAACTAAACACAAAAACTTTGAGTCGACCAAGATGTCCAGTTAACGAAGTAAATGCTCAACAAATAGGTTAACAAAAGGACTTCAAACTGATAAACACAGTATGAGTTAAGGGGAGCAAGTCAATGCGATTCGAAAAAGTAAAAACAAACAGCAACTTTTTACGGCAAATCAGGAAGGAGAACAGTGACCCACCATTAGACGAACGATGAGCCTAAGCACAAAAGCAGCTATAAAAGAATTTAACGCAAAGGCCACGACAACTACAACAAAACAGAAAAGAAGAAAAATAACTAAAGTCAATTTTTATTGATAACACTACTGTTACATCCGGATAAGGTGATAAAGGAGTGGGCGAAGAAACGGAAGCAATGGCAGAATCATCACTCGCTAGAACAGGAGAAGAACTTTTTTCAGAAGAGGGGAGTATTAACAACTCCGGGGCACTCAATGGTAGAAACAATGGCTCCTCCACTGTGAAGCAAATTCTTCGACATCGTCATCCTCAAAAGCTTCACCGACCAGGTGATGATACTTAGACAAATCTTCGCCGAACCCTTCGATATAATCAAGAAGCTCAACCCACCCGTCAACAACTTACTTCCAATCTTTATACGGAGTTTATCCTTAGCAGCAGGAAGTTCATTTTTAGCCGCGGCAAGCTACCCTTCAACGGTAAAGAGCATACCGAAAGCATCTGCCTTGACATCATTAAGTGCAACAGTTATTTGTTCTACCCGCCTCTCAGCGGTATCACACATAACGGATTGCTCTAATTTAGAGCACAAAGCTTCATCAAGAGTTGTTTTCTCAACGGATAACTCTTTTTCCACATCACATCTAACTTGGCTTTCAAAGAGTCAAGCTTAGCGGCGGACCTATCCCGCATATCCGTTGCCTCCATCAGTGATTTTCGAACAGCCCCTACAGCTTTCATAGAGTATGTGCATCGCATTTTCAACACATCAAATTGATAAAGAACATGAGAAAATACCAGCAACAACGCCGCCAATCTCCTCTCCAACAAAGCCACTTGATCACGACCAGCTCGATAAACTGAGCCCATCATCCTTGCATAGGAGAGATGATTCATCGCATCCATTATCTGCTCAAGGCCGTGGTTGATATAATCAAACAGATCAAGAACAAGCATCGAAGGCTTTTCCATCAACCGCCTGTGCCATTCATTTACCAACCTACGTGCACTGTCCTGCACGTCAAGCTGGGTGAACTAGCAAAACTTGTCGTCAGACTTGATACGAATATTCTTCGAGCCAGGCTCAGTCCAACTAATCCGAGGATGGACACGAGGATCCGGAAGCACTAAAGAACCACCCCCAACAGCAAAAAGAGCAGTAGGAATAACAGTAACGAAAAAACCACGTTTACCCTCCCGTCGAGATGCATCCGTGATCAGGGCAGGGCTAACAGTGGCAGCAAGAGCAGGAGAAACCTGACGAACAGGAAAGGAAACTATGAACTCGACTGTTTCGCTGACATCAATAGAAGGAAAAGGAAAATGATCCCTGAAACTCTGACCACCACCAATGTCTTTAGACTGCTCCACCGCTCTTTTCATTAATGACCCGGGGATCATCGTTAGACAACTCAATAGCGTCCGAGACACTGTAAGCAGAAATAAGCTTCTTCTCGTTGTCGTCGAGCAAACGAGTAGTCTCCTTCTCGCTCATTTCCAAAGCAAGCCTCGGTTCCTCAGCCTCCTCGAAAGAATCACGATCTCCTTTTGCAACATTGTTGAGAGACGGACTCGGGCAAGACAGCCCCCATAACATCCTGAACAGGATTCAGACGAGACACAATCCGAGCAGAACCACAATTAGAAAGTCGTTTCTTTCTCGGAAACCGACCAAGGACTACCGGCAATCACCTTGACGGACTTGTAGACCTCGCAAGCTTTCTTTTTCTTGAAGCAGAAAACTGTGATATCAACAGAAGCATTGAGATCCGTAATGTGTCAATCCGAGCTCACTTCCCAATCAATGTTAGCATCACTAACACCAGCACGGGCAACACAAACAGCTTAGGCCTTAGCACGGGACTCGGTGAGTAAAGCTTGCTCCACTTCACTCATAGCGTACAAACCACTACACTCCAAGATACCCTCGAAAAGAAATGCCTCCACAATAAAACGGTAAAGCTTCGAGAATTGATCACTGATCTTCTGCTCCTCAGCAGTAAAGTAAAGATTCTTTCGTTTATTGGAAAAACAGAATGATCGAAAAATCAAACAACCACGCAATTGGAAGTAGTCGGAATTCACGAAAGCATAAAACTAACATCGTGACCAATCACGAATATCATTGATAAGTTTCTCAAAACACTATGGAGAATGGAGAAAGCAGATATCTTTGTTCACCAACACACCAACTACTGAATGCAAAACTTTCACAATCGGAGGAATGTCGAATAAAACAGCCCTCGCATAAGAAGACACCATTACCTTCCAACCATTGGGATCCATTTGGGAAGGAGGAATACCCAAGAAGTTCGGATACTCCCAGAACAACTCTGAAATCGAAAACCGAATATCGGAGAAAAACATGCGCGAATACATTGCGATGTACCCAGCCTTCGGATTATAAGGGCTATCATCCTGTCCAGGCAGGATAATCTCGAGGTCGGGCGGAAGATTATAATCAGAACGAAGATTGTCCAATGTCGCCTAAGAAGCTCTATTGGGAGAATAATGAACCTCACACAGAGTTAGCAACTTACCACTTAGCTTATCACCAACAAACATCGTGAGAATAAACGAAAACAAAGAAGACGAGGGGATGAGTAAACCCCAAATTCAAAGATAGCATGAATATGGAAAATGAAGTCGTCACATCTCCTTTTATAGAGCCAAGAAATGAAGGGACGACTCATGGGATTGCGTGCAAGACATGATAACAACGCGAAATTCCAAAAATATGCACAAAAACGAACGGATAAGAAAAGAATCGATATACCAACTCGCGAAAAGTTACTGACAGCATTAAATACAAGGTAATGATGAAAGTGAAAGGCAAACTGTCGCGAAGTTAATGGCCACGTCAGCATGCCCACGAACTAAAGAAGGGAATAGTTGATGATACATCAAAATGAACCAATCATCACGACGTACACGTGGCACAGAGATCCATCATGAAGGTATAGGGCTCAGACTCGGGTCAGCATGTAAAGTTCAAGAATAATAAAGCTAACTACTGAGGCCCAGACGAGGACTGCCAATGAGAAAAGTAAACAGATCCTGAATCCAAGCCCGACACGAGTTCTCTCATAAGGAAAATGAACGTTGCACTAAAAAGAGTCGTTGAGGAAGTTACGCCTCCCCGAACGCATCTCCATTAAGGAAGAGACTGTTACAAGAAACATCTCCTTCCTCGTGCCTAAGTTACGCAGACCACGACCATTATAAAAGGTAAAAGGAACATTCGACACAGGTATACAACTTTAATTGAGTTTTGTCTAGATTTGCATCCTTCTTCCAATAGAGTTACTAGCTTAAGCATCAGAGTGTCTTCGACCACCAAAAAGGTGGTCCTTGACAGTCTAACAATTGTTTTGCAGGTCAAACTCACAGGACGTTTTTTGACGCATCACTAATAATAAACCATGATTCAAAAAAGACAAACATACAAAAAGAAGAAGTGGAGAACTCACCTGAAGAACTGAAAAACATCGATCGAACTTGCAGATGCATACAAACGGGAAACGACTTGGGTGTTGGGTTGATTGGGGACTATAGGGCAGAATCTAATTTAGTGTTTATAGTTATATTAAAAATAAATAAGTAATTAAACCATTTAATAATTACTTATTTAGCTAATTAAATGTTTACTAATTGACAAGCTATTGGCGCTCCCCATTTTGCTTAGCATCCCGTAGCGTTGCAGGTTAAGCGCTCCACCGCAATGCTTTAACGTTAAAATCCAATTTGACGTAGGAAATTCTGCAACAAATCGCTAGGTACAATTTTATCCGCCTGAACTGTTGCAACGCCGGCTCAGACAACATAGCCTAAAATTGATAAGTGGATAAGTCCACCCATGACTGCCTCAATAAAATCAAAACATGTCCAATTATATAAATCCTCCTGGTTCCAAGTGTGTGAAGTTAGTTGAAACCAAGATAACAAGTTAAGCACTCTTGTAGTATGAGCTTCAACGCAGTCGAACATATTGCAAAAAGCAATTCACGCAAAATCAATTTTGTGAGCAAAAGTGCGGAGAAGAATTATTGAAACAATCAATTAAATCTAGAAGAATTATATATGCGAAATCAAATTTTGAAGCAGAGTCGTGTGTCAAAGTGTCCTCAAAGAACACGAGCAATTATTGAAGTACATAGGAAGGTGAAGGAGTTTATGGAGGGTTTAGCAACAAAGGGAAAGAGATTGAAGTTTATCAAAGGGAGAAGATGACGGCAGAATAAGGGGTTAGAAGCACAAGACCCACACTCAAGAAAAAAGTGGCAACCTAGTCTAAGGCCTTGACCCCACCTTATGAGGTCCGAATCTCAGCAAGGCAGTAACCACAAATATTGTGAGCTTTAAGTCTTATGAGTAAACCCTAACTTTCATATTAGGCTTCATTGATTTTACTTATGTATCAATTATTATTTGTTTCTACCAAGTACCAATAATTTTTATTACTCTTTTTTGTTCAGTCATTCAGTATTAAATTTCAATCAAGATACCAACAAAAACTTACTCCGACTAAAAGCAGCACAGAGACCTGACTGCGCAAGAGCAAATATCACATCCTTGGCTGCGACAATCTCAATTATCTTGGATCGCCTTTTCAGAAACTGTAATCTCAGAAACAAATGAGCTTTTGGATCATATGTATCAAATTCCTCCTGCATAAACAAATATAAATACAGGGTTTGAAGGATACTGTATCATTATAAAGAAACCATGGCAACATATGATGCACTCTTTCAACAGAATAAAACATATCCATGGTAATGTCCATTTTCCCAAGGTTAAACAGATGCTAGTCAGAATTATGTTATGCTATCAGAAGACAGGAGAACATGTCCACCGTATCCTGATTCCTGAGACAGCTTCTAAGATCAAGTGTAGAATATGTTCTTGTCAGTTTAACATTAGACACTAAGCTTCAAGTACAATAATACTATTTTTTTTTTATCAACAAAACGAAAAGTACATTATTAATGAAAAATTAACTACTAGTAGAAAAGAAACTGGCAGCTAGAGCAAAAAAGTATACATCAAGTATTCGTATTGTAAACAATATCTCCCCAATCAAACATACATGAGTACTGTAAATCCTTAAATATACCCCAAGTGAATCCCCACACCCAAAAATTAACTTTAACATCTATCCACAAATTATTCACATCTTTAGCATCTCCCCTAAAATAATAACCCTTACCCTGGATATCTGGGACAGAAGAATGGTCAACTAATGTGTTATCACTAATTTGTCTTAAGATAAATTGTCTTCAAATCCGCAGATTATTCCTCTATTCACTTTTGCTTTACTATTTCCTTAGTTTTTCTGGAAACTGCACCAAGTGCATTTGTTCTGAGATTGTCAACCATATAACTGCAAACAATTAAATTATCTGAACATACTTTTCTTTAATCAGAAGCCACAGAGACAGAAGCGTGAAGGCTCTGGCCAAGGTAGTACAGGAGGTAAAAGTCGGGTCGAGGCTGAAGTAAGGCCAAGAGTGACAGGTCCAGGATATTGGAAACATGCACAGCCTCCACAACACTGATCATGATGGTCTCAATTCTGGAAATGGTGGAGCATCTAGACTAGATTACTAGAGTCTAAATAAAATGAACGTAGATTAGTTGACAATGGTAGTTTTTTTGGGGGGTTGCTTTAGATGTTTATAGTTGTTGTTGGACTATGAATATGCATGTTTCACCTTTGAATGTTTGGTGAAATCTATGTTGACATGTACACATGAATACTATTAGAATTTGTACTTCTCTGCCTAGAAATGCTAGGCGCTTCGGCTGAACCCCTTCAATTTTCCTAGCACTTAGAGTGACATAGGTTCCTCCTCAGTGTCATCAATCTCTTAATCTACCTTATTCAGCAACTGAAAGATGTATAGCAGGATTGATGACCCAGTAGAGGTTTACGCATATTCGACTTAATTTGTTAATTTTAACATGGGACTCCTTTAAACATTAAAAGCATGTATAATTCAGTTCCCTTACCTCGAATTATTTACTTTTGGATCTTATAAGACCCTAACACTGAACGTGATTATTCATGTTGATCGAGCACAAATGTCACCCCCATCCTTTTGTACACTCTCAGAATATATACTCACGGCCTGGTTTCCAGTCTTAACACCTGTTTCTCAAGTACTCCCCCAGTGTCACAGGAGAGGGGAAGTGAGAATATCATATGAGCACAAGAAGATTTATCAATCAAAAGAGGCGTGGAAAATGTGCTCTAGACACTATTTAATACAAAAAGTGTGTTTTCCAATGGGCTTCCCATGCACCCTGGTGGCGCGCACGGAGGACATTTTCTAACTTGAAAGATATATCTCCAGGGCATTGAGGTGGTTTGGGACAAGGTGAAAGTTCAGTATGAGGTGTGACTTGGCAAGGAGTCATTCAAGAATAGATATATGATAGCACAGAAAATATTGGGCTTGCAAGCAATTGTGGTAGTTTTCGTGAACGCTTGTTTGCTTGGGCATGTCTCTTGGAGAGTTTACTGAAAAGAGATTTGAATGAATAGATGGTCCATTCCA
The DNA here is from genome assembly GCA_963556465.1 of Berberis vulgaris. Lineage (NCBI taxonomy): Eukaryota > Viridiplantae > Streptophyta > Magnoliopsida > Ranunculales > Berberidaceae > Berberis > Berberis vulgaris. The sequence continues at coordinate 78,730,841 of OY747125.1, read as the reverse complement.
CTTTGTTGGAAGCTTCCCATTTGAGGTAAACGGTGATGGTGGATAAATAGGTAATGCTATCGTAATGGAATTTGTTCTCCCTCTCTAGAGCATTCTCTAGGTTGGCCTTGGAGCATTTTCCTTCAAAGTCTGTTGACAACTTCCCAGTTGAACTGGTGTGGACAAAAGGAAAGTTCATCTAAGGTGTCATCCTTCACCCACAACTTTGTACCAAAATTGTCGGGTATTCCAATGTGGATTGGCAGGATTGTACCAAAATTGTCGGGTATTCCAATGTGGATTGGCGGGAAATGTTGACGACCAAAGCATATCCATATGGGTACTACTTCCTGTCTTCCCTTGATTAATCCCTTTTAGGTACCCTTGTATTCCTCTTTAGTCTTTCAATCATATTTTACCTTAATAATAATAATAATAATAATAATAATAAAATAATAATCTACTACTATAACAAAAGTTTACCATAGCTACAGTGAACAGTGTGGGTGTCAAGCTGGCAAAATTACTGAAATGCCCCTCAAATTAATCAAAACCCAAACATGCCCCGAAGAGAATTATTGGGTTGGACTTAACATTGGGCCTGGGCTCAGATCTTTGGCAAACCCACAAAGGAAAATAATACCTAAATTTTCTATATTATACTTTTCTTTTTTTATGTATTGGGACTTAGCATTGCTTGGAGAACCAAAATTCATGTAGCCGACCCCGAAAATCTCGGGAATGGGCTTTGATGATGATGATACTTTTCTTTTTTTAATATTAACATACGTGCACGGCACATTGACACATTTGATATCATCATCATCAAAGCTCATTTCCGATACTTTCGAGGTCGACTACACGGATTTTGGTTCTCCAAGCAATGTGGTCTTCCCACATATCCTCACCTAATTCAAGCTCAAGGATGTCTTCCTTCACCGCATTCATCCAAGTTTTCAATGATCATTCCCTCCGTCTACACCCTCTATTAACTTACCAAACTAAATATTTTCTAATTGACACCGTGCTTGGTCTCCTCCACACGTGATCAAACCACGTTAAACCAAATCAACACATTAGTATAGTGAATAAATACAAAGAACAATATCAATGCAGTTGGTGAGGCACATAAAATAACGTATATTCTTATCTAAAAGGGCCTTCCTATGCCATCCTTCCCCTCAAATAGAAGAATTGCTCCATATATTGATCATGTTGTGCACTTCCATCCCACAACACTTATAGAAACTATGCCATCCTTCCCCTCAAATAGAAGAATCGCTCCATATATTGATCATGCTGTGCACTTCCATCCCACAACACTTTAATCTGATGCCTAACCATGTGCAAGAGATAGGGGGAAAATAGATAACTACATCCTTGAGATATAGAGCACGATGCTTTTTAATGAATAAATAAATGCATCACTCTATCCAACTATAATTGAGTTGCAACAAAGATAAAAATAGAAGAATATATTACTTAGAGAGCTACTGTGAAAGATAATAAGAAGCTATGCGAGAGATTGTAACAAACGAATAATAGTTAATGACATGTTTCGGAGATCCCTAAAAATGTGAAAGTAGAGGACTAATTCATCACTGGTTTGATTTGTGAAGAACAAGTTAACAAAGGTGCTAAAACCTAAGGATAAAAAATGGATCAAATGATCAACAACATATTAGCATGTTTTACTGAGAAAGTGTGTTTTCAATGTAATAGCTGGAGTGGTAGCGTCTTGGGGGAGTTTTTCTATTTGTTTTCTCCCTGTCTGTAAGGTGACCTTGTCAGTCACTTGTTCTCTATTACTAATTGTTCGTTTAATCAGAAATAAAATAAAATAAAAATCCATACAACTTTTTTGTATAAAATGCATTATTCTCCATAGATGTATAAAAATTAAAGAATTGTGTGACAACAATTTTATTGTGGATGTCATCACTGGTTAGTTTGATGATAGTCATGTTATCAACTATAACAAGATTTTAGATGAAAACGAGAGAAGAATGTCAAAGTGTCCACTGTATTCTTAATAGCATTGAAAAGCTTTGAGTCTACCGAAAGGAGGAGGACTATAACTATTTACTTAGTGGAGAAGAAACAACTGACATTGTATTATATGAATTCCTCGCTTGGATATAAGTACTCAATTTAAGAGTATGTTTTCCCAGTTCTTCTGCTTGGGATATCATTTTATTATAGGGGAGTGTGATGACAAATGTTAAATATCAGTAGAGTACAAATTCTAATCGGTAGTTCTAATGATTTCAATCCATAGGTAGGATAGATAAAGCTTGAACAATTCAACTGTCTCTCAAAGGTTTTCAAAGGTAAGAAGATATTTTTCCAGTATGGCAAGGAATCTCTAAGAAAAAAAGTTCACTTTCTCGAGACTGTCAACTAACTTAAATTAAAAAACTCCTCCAAGAAATTCTACTGATCTATAAACACGAATTGTACGAAAATGAAAGAAGAAACACCGAAATGACACATCCAATTCACAGCGAAACAGATTCAAAATAGTGATTGAAGAGTTGAAAAAGAGAAAGAAAGAAACCTGAAGCTGAAAATTGCGAAACTTCTCCTGGGCATTAGAAGAAGCCCCCCGACACATGTTCCTCAAGCCCCCAATCTCTCGCCTCTGAAGCTTCCTCACAGAGTTGCCAATTTCACTGTCACGAAGCTTTCGAAGTGAGGATCCAGTGGTGCTCGACTGTCGCCCTCGCTTCTTCGCCGTGACTCGGACTCGAAGTCGTACGTGTGATTTCGGCTTCTTATCCATCTAGAAGGACGAAATCGAATACAAGATTCAAGAAGAACAAGAAGAGTTCATTCAAATGGTGGAGGGTTGGGGTTAGGGTTTATTTCTTCTCCCCCTCCGTTGCCATGGGTGGAAGTGTAGCTAGCTATTTGATTTGAAATGAGATCTCTCTCTTCGTTTCGTTGGATTTTTGAAATGGAGAAAGAAATCTATCGGGGGTTGGGGATGGGAATGTGTCTGGTCAGATAGCAGTATTTGCTGGATTCGTGGCGGAAAATGTCAGATCCCGGGGAGAGAGAAAGAGAGAGGGGACTCTCTAATCTAATGTAAAATCGTAGTCTCTCTCCCGACAAGGTCCCGATCGATGGATCTCTAGTTCGTTCGGGAAAAATCTAGGGTGCTTGGTGTTGTGTCAGGTAGCCATCAGGCATCGTCCATTTATTTCGAGATGTGCATTATTACATATCTCACAACAGATAGACGATGTCTGGTGGCATCAGGCATACCACCATGCACTGTAGTAGTGCTAGTTCGAATAATTATAGGGAGTCTGGGTTTGCTACCTGAGGGGGCGAAAATACAATTTTGCCCCCCTTCTTTAAACACTTTCTCAAAAAATGTGATTAAAGAGGGGGGGGCAAATTTGTATTTTTGCCCCCAGCAGCAAACCAGGCTGCAAACACAGGCCCTGTAGAATCACTCATTAATTCTCTATCATATTTTGGATGGTAGCTAATATGGGATACTATCATTTTGGCTCACTAACACCACAACTTAAAATAAATTTTTTTTAAAATCCAAAAATAATTATTGTTTTTCGTCGGTGGCATATGTTTTTTTAAATGCTTAGAAGCTAATTTCTAACTGGAGTTAGAAGTTCGCAACGAGTTTTTGAATGAATTGTTTGTTTTGCTTCTGAATGATCTGCTGATTAGAAGTTGTAAAATGAAAAGGTGTTTGTTTTTAGGTGTTGAATGAGAATTATTTGACAATTTTGTCTCACTAAGAAGACACATACAAGAATATAGAGATGGTGGATTGGAAACTTGACATACATGGTGGTGATCAATTTATCAAAGCTTTCAAAACAACATGCTACATAATGAAAACTTGAAAATATACATAAGAGTGAGAGTTAGAGAGATGAAGAAAAGCTTGGAAAATACAGAGAAAAAACACAAAGATGAAAGAGATAAACGAGATAAATTTCTTACAGTTGAAGATTCCCTTGAAGGTAGGTAGAACGACAATGCTTGGTGAAGAGATTGAAGGTGTGCCGTCAAAATTTAGCCATATTTGTTTTTAAGATGAGACAACAATTATCATTACAAAATTATTTTAAGGTTATTATTGAAATAATTTTTTAGTCAACATTCAGTGTTAAGTGATCAGCACTTCCCAGTTGCTTACTCCAACAAGTAGTTGAACTTTTGATCAGAATTAAAAACAAACACTCTAAACAAGGTGGCCCACTTCTTATTAAGACTTCTGACTCTATTCAGAAGCAAAAAAAAAACACCCATTATTTCTTTTTTTTATTTTTTGCAAAGTAAGTTGAAGGGACTTTGCCCTTATATTGAAATAACAAAATAATACAATGAAGAGGGGGGGGCAATACCAAACCTCCAACAAATGTAACAAGAACTTTAGCACATCATTAGAACACACAAAAGGCTACACAGAAATATACTATCTATCCTCTAAGATACATGATTGCATTGGTATCTTGGATTACAATATCATTCATCCGTTGATCCATAGGACTGATGAAAGTGCTACACCCATTCGGTCCATCAAGAGAAGCCAAATGATCAACTGATTTGCTTCCCGAAACATATGCATAACTCACATTACTTGCGGCATAACATTGCATTTTCTAACTTAGCCATGATAGGTTATGTTCTCCATAGAGTTGAGTCTTTGTTGTTGATGATATCCACAACTTGTTCATTACCACTCACCACTTCTAATCTATGTACACCATTTCTTTTGTTTTTTCCTTCTTTGTTTGTAATGTTGTGGGATGTGGAGTAAGGTTGGCAGAAATATATGCTTCCACGAATATTCAACGTCCAACCTTGCTCCAAACAGGGCTTACATGGTTTTAGCTTAATGGATTTCTCTCTCTTTCCCTCTATGTGTTTATTCCAGTTTGGAGGCATAGATGCTAGGCATCTATTACGTTATATTATATATCTATATGTTTATTATTCTTCTACAGGTAAGTTTTAAACATGTGCATACCATACCAAATGGTAACCAATTAATCAATAAATGCACTCTGATATGAATGTCCTAGCATGAAATTTGCAATAAGCACTAGTTTAAAAGCTTTCGCATGGTATGTACCCACCTTGGAAATGGATTTTTGTCAATGTCTGCCATAGAAACTAAGTAGTCGGCACAAGTTTTAAACAATTTTCAAGCTATGATAACTTATTTGACATAGTTTAAAGCATTGTCTACTATCTAAATCATGGTTGGGGCTTATTAAAAACTATTTGAAGGGCATTCCATCCATTTGAAATAGTTTTCAAGCAATGCCTACCATGAACTTGAATGATAGGCAATAGTTCAAACATGTGCCTAGGCAATCATAGAATGTTTTATGGATCATGGCAGACACTCATGTAATACAATTATAATGCATTTTCTTGCAGCAAATATGCATTCTAAAATACATTTACTTGCAAATTTCAGGTAATTTTTATCATGTGCCTACCATGCACACTTACAAATGTGTAAAATGACTCAAAAACTAGAAATAGTCTTTGTGGGTGCTGAAGGACTGCCCCTTCAAGTGATCTAGGACAATGGTCAGTATAATGGCTGACCTCTTTCGTGCTCAAGGTAGGCCATCACTCGTTTTGCTTGCTTCGTGATTATGATAAAGTAATCTCATTTATCACATTTAACACATAAACACGTTTAGGCCTCGGTTTCTATTTATGAGTAGTTTAAGCCAATGCCAACCATACAATCCATGTTATTTTAAATATGTGTCTATCATATTCCCAGTATGATAGAATACCATAAAATGACTTTGGCAACCATCGCCAACAAGGTACATACGCATTAAACACTCAGAATTACTTATTCATTACCCCAATGTCTACCAATATTTCAAACTTGTACCTACTAGGAAGTATTTAGAAACTCTCTTTGTACAAACAATAGAAAATATTTCCTATCATGGAAGTTTTATCTAAAACATAACATACAAAATAAAAAACTTGTTTTTTTGGAAACTTTTGGTGGAATCTTCAATCTTATACTCTCAAGATATTTTTGAATGCCATGTTTTTATAAACTCTGTGTTATTTTTTTTTTCTTTTGGAAACATTGTCTTATAATAGGAAGTTTGTTTTTGGAAACTCTTTAGTCGCAAAATTTTATATCTACAATTTTTTCTATAAGTTGTGTCAAAATGAAAACTAATTTTTCATAGAAATTTTGGGCATAAAACTTCCGTGGATGCTTCTTTAAAAGCCATAGCTTTGTACATCATATAAGTTGGATCACACAACTTTCTCTACTAAAAAAGTGAAAACTAGATTTTTTTTTATTACGGCAAAATAGACTAGTATGTCCACTTTTTTTTTTCTTTTGTTCCCCATTGTGTATGAGTTGGTTTCTAAAGGAATTTTTTTGGGTTTTCCTTGGTTTTGAATGATTCACCATTGCCCCACACATTAAGTGAAAGTGCAGCGGTAACTCTAATGTATCACTCATGGTTAAGGGTGCCCTAAGATATGATGAGCAAGATTAGAGGGGGGTGAATAATCTATTTTTTTTAAAAAAAATTTGAAATATTTTGCGGAATAATACAAAAGGTCAGTACACTATATGAAAATTTTATATAAACTCCATGTTCAAAATAATCTCCTAGACCTTAACACCAATAAAACAATTAAAGATAGGTAAAGAGAATGAAATGATTCATCTCTTAGTCTGGGTAGTCTCACAAGTCTTGGAATCTAAAACTCGATTATAAGGAAATATTTTTGCAGAGTAGATCGAAGACTTGATGCACAAATCAAGCATGCTAAACATGATTTGTAACTAAAAACAATATTAACATCGATGTTTTTCCCTATCACTTAAATAATTTTTTTATATTAAAGATGTAGCCACATGTATGTGCATGTTTAGTTTGTTCCTTTGTACGAGGTAGAATTCTAATTATTTCTCTGTGAATAAAAATCATGATTTCTTTCTTGAAAGTTCTTTTAAAACTTAATTTCATTCAATAAGTTGTATTTCTTCGAATTTCACTTAATTCTTCTTCCTTTCCGAATCTCAGGACGAGATTTCATTTAAGATGTGTATAATGTAAAGGCCCCAATTTTCAAAACAACAAAATTTTGTATTTATTTCTACATTTCGACTTCAACAAAAAAAAAAAAAGACTTTCTTAGTGTTTGGATAATATGGATAGTGTACATTACCTAGAAGTTTATTGTCCATGAAAACTGCATGGGTAACAAAATTATTACTGTAGTTGTAGCTAAAATTTTAATTTATTAGGTAAATGTTATATTTTTATTATTATTTAAATATGGATTTTTACTAGGTAATTTGTGATTAGTTAAATAGTTTTATTGAGAATGGGTACAAATAGCATGACTCATTGTATAGATTTAGACTTGGGTCATTGTTTTACTGGGTTTGGTGGTGAGTTAGGGTTTTTACTATACAGATAGTGAAATAAAGAAAGAAAGGGTTGTTCTTTTATGGTAGCGACGACTATATTGTTGTGTACAAGAAAAGAAAGAAGGGAATAGGAAAAAAAGAAAGAAGGAAAAGATAAAATGAAGATAACATGTGCACTTATACGTCTGTGTCTACGTGCATTTATCAATGTTGACGGTGTTTTGTGTCTAGTTGTATTCGTTTGTTTTGATTATTAAAGGATTTATCCCTTAGTGATTTTTCCAGGAAATTTTGGTTCAAGGTTTTGGGGACTTTTGTGGGTTGAATCATGATAGCTTGAGGTGAATTTTCTTCAATCTCTTTTGTTTTTATTGAACTTTTGATTAAAGATACACTTGATCAATACAATAACTCTGAAATTAGGTGTTTAGATAACCATTTAGCTCGTATGTTGTTTATAGTGATGTTTATAATGTTTTGAATTGGATGCACATTTTTATCAATTTCATATGTGATTTTCAGGTAGACTCAGCTCTGCATAACTTTAGGTTTCGCAATGAATTGAGACCTTCCAGTGGTAAAAATCTTTTCAAATTTAATCCGTTGGTTTACAACCCACGTATATCCAAGGATTGCAATTTCGTCTTTTGAGTTAATTTTGGTTTCTTGATTTTAAGAAATATTTCGGCGTGTAAAGAAAAAACGTAAAAAATTCGAGGATAAATGAAATATATAATGAATTTCGAGGGTATATTAAATATGTGAAAAAAACAATATGTAAGTAAATAAATGTTGATGATACATAAAAACGGTCACACTCCACTCCTGAGCCGAGCACGTGTCATGATGATCTCGAGGAACTACGGGCCCAAGCGTCGGCCCAACACAGATCCAACCCAAGGGAATCTAAGCCCGCTCAACTTCAGTCCGCCAAGCGGACCCCGACTCTCACAGCATGCCAGGCCCACACGTCTCACAGCCATCCTCAATACCCATAAGCCCTCTTTAGGCAAGTATCTCGGGGATCCGCTTCGGACGGGCAACTACAGCTGCTTTCTACTTCCTACTAGGAAGCAAACACCAAAGTATCTTCCACACAGGAAAACTCCCTTCTACGGATTGCTCTTGAATTGGGAACTACTTCCCGCGTATCTAGGAGTGCAGAGCTAACAAGGAACTTCCCTCCTAGAACACAACTCTTAATTAGAGATGAATCTCCACGAATATCTTCTCCTTAAATTACGACTACGATGGCCTGATTGAACCAGAACTCGTTGTACTATAAATAAGACATGAGGTTGGTAAGCTAAGGTACGCTACAAATTCCCTATTACAGCATTATACCTTCCTCGGATCCCTGTCTGACTTTAGCATCAGAGTGTCATCGGCCACCCCGCGGTGGTCTGTGGCTCACGTGCGTTATTTGTGCAGGTTAGTTTGGCGTCGTCCGTGGGGACGACATAGTTCTTAACTTAACAATAAGCGTCGTCTCCTACCAAATCCCAAAGAGATGGCGACCACCAGGTCAAGCAACAACAAACCAGAGGACACATCTAACGCTCCGACTATCCCTATACCAATTCCAGCCGTGCACGGGCAGCCTACTCACGCCTTGCACCAATGGCGACGTTCACACGACAAAATCCACCCGCTGCTAATGGAGACCAAGAACAACATGGACCTCCACATCCAGTGGACGATAGAGAGCAAGCGCAGGAGAGCCAGGCCCCCGCTAGCTCCCATTAGACTAGGGGAGGATGCGCGGCTAACGCCAATCCCACGGACAAGACAAAGAGGCTCGATCCCGGGAATCCTCTCCGCAGAGGAATGTACGACTCGGACGTACTATATCGCCTCTTCGTCCTACCCTTTGTGGACCGGATCATGAGTGAAACACTTCCGAGAAAGTTTACTCCCTCAAAGCTTGATTCCTATGATGGAACCACAGATCCTTTCGATCATCTACGCCATTACTAGCACGTAATGGCGCTCAAGGAAGGATCTGAATCCGTCATGTGTAGAACCTTTCCCATTAGTCTTAAGGGCCTGCATTTACGTGGTTCCACAACCTTCCATCGAAGTCAATCAACTCCTTCAAAACATGGGCAAATGAATTCTTGACACGTTTCGTCAGAAGCCAACGTTTCAGAAAAGGCTCGCACTACACACTCTTTCTAAGGCAGAAGTCTGGTGAGACGCTCTGATAGTATGTCACATGCTTCAACAATGAGCTGACCCTCATCGACGGGTGCAGCGATGATACAGCTGTGACGACAATCACTGCGGGCCTCAAAAAGGGAAAGCTTTTAGAGAACCTCACCTTGGAGCTCCCTCTGGACATAGCAGAGCTCCTCAAGAGCGTCCAGAGACACATCACCTTGGAGGAGTCAATGATCGCCAAGAGGGAGACCGAAGGCAACAGAAAGCCCTCAGCTTCTAGGGACAATAAGGAGGGAAATAGACACGAGGATGATAATCAGAGCAAGAGGAAGCACACTTACAACAGACTGGATCCTGATCGTCCCAGGCCAAAGAACTCATCCAACTACGTTGGATCCAAAGCCGTGACGCCCCTAAATGCTAGTATCTCGGATGTACTCAACTCCATGAAAAATTGGGAGGAATTGAAGTGGCCCCCGAAGACACGCGGAGACCCTGCCAAATGAGATAACGGCAAGTACTATGCGTACCACAAGGAGGGCGGCCACAACACCAACGGCTGCAAAAGTCTGAGGTATGAAGTAGAGTAGTGGATTTGCAAGGGCAAATAGAAAAACTTCCTGAAGTCTGAAAGCAGTCAGAACATACCGGGGATAGGGGGAATCAGTCAAAGAGATAGAGAATGAGACTTTTGGGATAATATACGTCCTTTATGGAGTCGGACCGAATGAAGACCAGTCGCACAGGTCCCGCAAGCAGACTCTGCTAGATATGCAGACACAACCCGCGGATGAAGACAAACGCGTTTGCTATTCGAAAATTCAGAACCCCATTCCCACTTTGACTTTAATGAATAAGAACCTCGATGGAGTTCGAGCGCCGCACAATGACGCCTTGCCCATCTTCGTTTCCATTGCAAAGTGGGAAGTAAAAAAAGCTCTCGTTGACACAGGAAGCTTGCTCAACATTCTGTTCTACAATGCTTTCCGCAGCATGGACCTCAAGGAGGAAAACCTAGCACCATCGGAGCACCCGCTGATCGGATTAACCGAGGAGAAATATTTTCCCATCGGAAAGATAAGATTAGCCACGGTAGCTGGAGAACCGTGGCTCAAGGTCCTATTTTTGGTCTTCATGGTGATTGACGCACCATCATCCTACAACCACATCCTGGGAAGACCGTGGCTACACCAAATGGAAGCAGTGGTCTCCACCTTCCATCAGTGTGTTAAGTATACTGCTAACCACTCCGAAGGGACAATACGTGGAGACCAACCCACGACACGAAACTGCCACTACGCCGCACTGAAACAGATAGAGTGCTCAAAGATTTAGCTACATCATGCAGAGCAGCCTGACCTAGTGCAAGGCCGAAAGATGGAAGAGACAATATTTTTGAGCGGTAAAAGCGATCAACTCTCCCGCCCAACGAGTCGTAAGGGCAATGGCAAGCGGGAACACATCCCTCCGACATGTCGTCGGCGTGGAGATCCGCCCCTCTGCAAGGTTTACTCTTTAGTGACCTATGTAACGCCTCGACAGTCTGCTAAATGATTCCCGAGAGCAACCCGAATTCACTTCAAGGCCAGAATCGGTTTCTCTCCGTCAACAATTAGTTTGCTTTAAAGTTGTTTGTTTCCCTTTCCTGAGTCAATATTGAGTTTTAGTTCTTAAAAGACTTAAGTGATTCATAATCATTTAAGAAATAAAAGAAGAATTACGAAAACAAACTCTATTGATTATTGGAAACATGTAACAACAAACACCTTGAGGCAAATACAAAATACTACATATCACGAACGCCCTGAGGCGGATACAAAAAATTGAGCACTATAAGCACCTGAATACAATGCGAACTGAAGTAAAAGACTCCTTTAAACAACTCTGTTACGTGCAACGTCCAACGAAAACTTGCAAATCCTCTGATGCGAGTAATTTGTCAGAGATAACAAAGATAAAAGTTGCTCGACCCCTTCCGAAGACAACAACGAAGTTAAGAGAATGGGAGATGCTCGACCCCTTCCCAAGATAAAGACAAAGCGTAAGAAATGATTAAAAGGACTGAGCAGTCAGATTGCTCGTCAAATCACTCCAGGAAAGTGCTCTCCTTACAGCATTGAAGGCCTCTCGACTAGCTGCTAATTTCCTCAAGAGACATCCCACCGTCTATCCAAGTCCAGCGCGAACATACTTATTCGCGTATCAGGATGAAGCTTCCTCTGATAAGGTACTATGCCCGTGCCTCACATTACCGTTGCCACCGTCCTCAGACTCTGCTCCGTGGCTTTTCCCTTCTCAAGAACGGTCGACCCTTTATTGTGAGACGGCTCAACAGGATTCGAATGCAAAGGAGGGACCGGAGTATCCAAAGAGCCTTCCATCAGTTCTAATTGTGGCCTTGAATGAGACAGTGAGCAATGTGGACTATAGGAGACACGGTCGGTACCATGACCACTTTTAGGCAAGTCAACGGTGGGTTGATAAGAAACCACCACCTCAGGCGATTCTTCAATAGAGACCTCTACCGGAGCGGCCCCTCGTGAATCAGCGCCAGCAGAAGCCATCCTTGCAACCCACACCAAACGGCCATTCAGAGCCTCAACCTGCGCGTCACTAAGGTTCAACCTATCAGCAACTTTCGCCAACCACAAATAATCTTTCTCCAAGCCAGGAACATTAGGCTCCGCCTCAACAATCCTAGCAGACTCGCACCCCTCTTTCACCAGAGCGGGTCGTGCCGGAGACGACCCAGTCCTAACTCGAGGCTCTTCCTCACAAATGAAGCAAGCGTCTCAAACTGATCCTCCACATCAGACAGAACGGGGGAGTCTTGGCCCTAGCAAACTTCCTCTTCCTAGAAGGGGCCCCATTTCCAGCTTAATGCGCGACTCACGATACAGAGTGGGGGCAATGTGCCAGTTGTCCCACAACCCAGTACTGACGAAATTGGAAACTCTGATGATATCAACCGCTTCCCTTTTTGCCATGACGCGGAAGGTCTCCATGGTGGTTTGCTTTTCTAAGGTAAGGGGAGCAGTGAGAAACCTTCCTGCAAGAGAGCACAAGCAATGATCACTTAGCCCGCTATCAAGCACATCAAAGTCACAGGAAAGGAGTTAAACTAACGAAGCGGCCTAACTGTCGCTCAAGTGGACGACCCTTGCATCATAAATATTTCGAATCAACAGGGGTTAAAAAACAGTACTTCTGCCAGAACTTGAAATCATCCGACAAGTTAACGAAGCAATTTGGCGACTTCATCTTGCAAACAACATTGCTTTACAGTCGAGGAGTGGTCATCAACTGAATCACCAGCGGGGTCACACTAACGTCGGCTTCCTTAGCACTGAGCAGAATCATGAGAATGATCCTGTGTCCGTTGGGTCCCAACTGAGCCAAAGGAATCCCTAAGAAATTCAAGAATTCCCAAATCACGTCCAGAACCAGGAAACACACTCCAGTTTGAAGCATCCCTCGATGTAAACAGATGAAACCGGCCAGAGGCGACATTGGCATCTGGTCATCCGTCAAAAGGTACAATGACAAGTTTTCAGGAACTCCAAACTTTGTACGAATTTTAGCGAGATCACGCTCGGACAATAGCCTGTCTTCAAAAAAATCTAGGCCCTTAGCCAGGACAACATCATCAAGAAGGTTTTTTCGAGCCATGAAGAAGACAAACGAACCTTTCAGAACAATATCTTCAAAAGCAAGTAAAACAGAAAGGGTCACAGTCTCAACACTGCGGATGACCTATATAGAAGATAGGTTCCCACCTTTTTTTCGCCAAACCAACGCACACCCAATTAATGCAGCGTGCAGCTCAAGCAATGATTCAGGCTCAATCATCATGAGCATCGCATCCCTTCAAGAGATGACTTAGTGAACCGATGTGACAGCCCACTAACTCGGGGGGAGTAGCTAATGATACATAAAAATTGTCACATTCCTGAGCCGAACACGTGTCATGATGATCTTGAGGAACTACGGGCCCAAGCGTCGGCACAACACAGATCCAGCCCAAGCAGACCCAGACTCTCACTGCATGCTAGGCCCACACGTCTCACAACCATCCTCAATACCCATAAGCCCTCTTTAGGCAAGTATCTCGAGGATCAGTTTCAGATGGGCAACTACAGTTGTTCTCTGCTTCCAACTAGGAAGCAAACACCAAAGTATTTTCCACATAGGGAAATTCCCTTCTATGAATTGCTCTTGGATTATTTTTCGCATATCTAGGAGTACAAAGCTAATAGTGAACTTCCTTCCTACAACACAACTCTTAATTAGAAAGGGATCTCCACAAAGATCTCCTCCCTAAACTACGCCTACGATGGCCGGGTTGAACCAGAACTCCTTGCACTATAAATAAGACATGAGGTTGGTAAGCTAAAGTAAGCTACAAATACCCTGTTACAGCATTATACCTTCCTCGGATTCTTGTATGACTTTAGCATTGAAGTACCATCTGTGGCTCACATGCGTTACTTGTGCAGGTCAACAGGAACAGGGTCGAAGCAGGGAGCGAAAATCGACTGCATCAAATGTATTAAACACATTAAATGAAACCAAAATACCTATAATTAGAAAATCAAGGGATAGTTTAAAAAATCGATATATAAGTAGAATAAGTGATAATTATAAAATTAGGGGCTGATTTCAAAAATCAATAAATAATTAGAATAAATGATAATTACAAGAAAAAAACTCGAAATTTACGAAAAAATCTTGAATTTTTAAGAAAAAATCCTCGAAAAATACAAATTTTAGTAGCTGGTTTTTGTAATTTTAATAAAAAAATGAAAATTACAAAAAAATATACTGAAATTTCGAAATACCCTCGAAAAATGTAAATTTTTTCTATCGCTATTGTTCTTTTCATAATTTCAAAAAAGCGAAAAGTTCGACGAAATTTCGTATAATTTCGCGAAATCCTTGTGTGTATCAACATGTACCTTTCTGTGGGATTTCCTTCAAGTCATGGAAAATTGTTACTAGACTTACTGCTGAAATCCTAGGATTCTTAAAAAGTTATTTATGCGATATTCTTTACTTTGTGTGTGAATGCAGTTGAAATTGATATCATCACGACCTGTAGTTTTTATTGTATTTGACATTAAATTAGTTGTTGGCAGTTTGTTAGATGCATATTTCATTTAATTGCCTATGTTATGCAAATTGATACATAGCATTCTTATTTATGTTATGTAGAAAGGCTCGACATGTGAATATGATTGAATTTAGATTTATGTTGTTATGTCATGATCATGACCAATAGTTGACCGAGAGTTAGATATATACGATTTTACAAAATTGATACTTAATTTTAATGATCTTGTTAGTTCTATTTTAGTATTATTTAGATTTATATTTCGTATAACTACTAAATGTTTGTGATTTTTGTAAGGTTGTCATGTCTAAAAAAATGTTTGTGGATGTAGTGCTAAGATATATTTTTCATAAAGCATTAGTCTTAAGATGTTGTTGATGTTGGAAAAACAAATTTGGAAAATTTTAAATTACAACTCCAAAATGATTATATTTTAATATGCTCCTAGAAAGAAACTAAATGTGTCGAGTCTTGGGAAAGTGGAAGTTACTTGCAGAAGTTTTTATTAGCCAAAATTCAGCTTTATTGTATTATTCTGTGTGAATAGGGACGTGAGATGTTACACACTTGTAACCCTTTTATGGCTTGACGTTGAACTCATATAATTTGGGCTTCCTCTCAAGCTTGCTCATTGGTGATGTCCCGATAGAGCATGGTTAACAGAGTGATTTCTATTATATGAGTAAGGCGTAGGGATGGCAACGGGGCGGATTTGAGCAAATCCATCCCTGATCCGCCCCGCCAATCCGTTTGCAATTTTTATTAAAAACCGTAACCGCCCCGTGCGGATTGACGGATATCTGCCCCGCCTCGCCAATCCGTTTATTGTTATCAATCTAACTACATTATCCATCTAACTACAGAAATTATAACAAAAATTAAAATCCATACAAAAATTACAAAGAAATTACAAACAAAATTACAGAAATTACAAAGAATCCATACGAAAACTAACAAAAAAAAATAAAAACTCGATCTCTGATAGATCAGATCTTGATCTAAAAATTAACAAAAAAAAAAAAAAATCGATCTCAGATATGAATCATCTGATATCGTGATTTCAGATCTTGATCTTGATCTGAGATCTTGATTTCAAATCTGACTCATCTGAGATCACCGGCACCCTTCGCCTTCGCGGCCTTCACTGTGAGAGAGAAGGGTCCCTTCGCGGCCTTCACTGTGAGAGAGAAGGGTCGCCTTCGCGGCCTTCGCTATGAGAGAGAAGGGAGGGTCGACCTCCGCCACCCTTCGCGGCCTTCGCTGTTTTGAGAGAGAAGAAGGGACGAAGGCCTTCGCTACTTTGAGAGACTGGATACGAGAGCGGGGTAAGGGGATGGGGAGAATGTTCGTTGTGAGAGAGAAAAAGGGAGGTCGCTCGCGACCTTCGCTGTGAGAGAGAAGAAGGGAGGGTTGCTCGCTGTTTTGAGGGAGAAGAAGGGACGAAGTCTCTGCAGCTCTGCTTTTGCTCCTCTGGTTTGTGAGAGCTGAAAAAAGAAGTGAAAGTGATTGAGAGAGAGAGGTGAGAGGCAGATGTAGGTAATGTTTTTTCAACATATAAAGGGTTGAGGGTATTTTTGCAATATCAACACTTAAACGGATATCCGTGGGGCGGATATGGCCAAATCCGTATCCGCTCCGAATAATTAATGGATGTTGTTTGGATATCCGTATCCACCCCAAAATCCGTTTAGGCATATCCAAAACCGCCCCAAACGGATTGGGTGGGGCGGATATCCGTGAAAATCCGCCCCACTACCATCCCTAGTAAGGCGTACGTTCGACACAGAGGGATGTGCCATTGTGGTAGGGTATAAAGAAAATCAATTTGTTAAAACAGTCATGGAATTGAAATAAATTTGATATTATAATTTGAATATTGGAAAAATCCATTACTCCAAAATAAAAATATGTTTGTGCTACTAGTAGACATTGAAATTTTGAACAATTAGCATTTGTATAATAATTTTATCTTCAAAACCTCTCACATACCAGGTAGCAAGTGATATTCACATAATTATTACTTAATATATCCCTTAATTTATACATGTTAGTGTTTCGATTATTATATTTTATAGTAATTATTTCGTTTTCATGTCTTTGTAGGAATTTGAGTGTGAACGATGAAATCGTATTAAGGCGAAAATTTAAGGAAAGACAATTGGTCGATTCTAGTGGTGGTACAAAGCAGATGGTCACAAACCTAAACCCAAAACCTACCCATAAACCCAAATCCAATCCTACCCCTAGAGAATATTCTCTCATTTATACCTTGATGAATCTCCCCTTTATTTCATCCCTATTTACTTTGATCATTCTCTATAAATATAAGAGAATATGGTGAGAAAATGGGAGGAAGAGAAGGGAAAAGAAGGATTACACAAAAATCAAAACCTCTTCCTCACAAGTGATTCTCATCACCATCACCACTCATCCATCTCTCACTCACTCAGCAATCACCGCCACAGTCACCTCGCCATCACCCGAGCACCACCACCACCTCCGGACAACACAACCGCCACCACCACAAAACAGGGGAGTGACAACCCTGTTTCGCGTCAGCGCCACCTCCATCACCGTCCTTGTCCCTCTCCCTGTCCATCATCCATCAACCACCATCACCTCCGGAAACCACATCGCGAGCCACCACAACCACCGCGAAATAGAGCCGCCATCACCGCGACTCTGTTCCGCCTCGTGACAGAGCCAGGCAGGCCGTCCTCCTCTCCTCTCTGTCCTCTCTTCGTCTCGGCCTCCTTACCGTCTCTCCGCCACCGTACAACCACCACAGAGCGGCTCGTCCGCGGTGCACAACCACCGCTGAACAGGAATCAAAATAGGGAGTCTTCTTCCTGTTCTCTCTCTCTGTTTTTGAGTTTCTTATTGCATCTCTCTCTCTTCTTTTTTAGGTTCTGGAGACATTTGGAGGACGCGGATCCTCGCGAGGAGCACGGAGGAAGGCGGAGCAGCGGTGCTGCTCGCTGGAGACGACGACCAGGCACTGTAGCGCAAGGAGGGTATTGTAGCGTACTGTAGCAGAGGCGCGAGAACTAGTCAAATTCTGTTTTTGGCTATTCACACCCCCGGTTCTGTTATGTACCACCACAGAGCGTTTTGGGAACATGTTTCTCGGGATTCATGTTCGGACCACCTGCTGATCTGCTGAGTGCCACCACATCAAGTTTGCGACAAACCAAAGGGGTTGCATAATTCATTTTGATTTATTTTACTGAATTGTGTGCTTAATTGTTTTTTTTTTTTTTGAAAGGCAAGCGCGGGGGTATAAATAGGCTCCCCAAACCACTGAAAATAAAAGGATTAGATGATCAGATTACATTCTCAAGTATTTCCTTCCACTCACATCATCAAAAATAATCTTTTTAAGATCTTCAGCAAAAGAACTTGGGATTAACTCCACAAACTCATGAGTAGGTAACAGTTTAGATAATGTATCAGCAGCTTGGTTTGTTTCTCTTACTGTGTGTTTAAGCTTGTAGTCTTCAAAGCCGCCAATGGCTCGCTTCAATCTCCTTGTAAGGTGTATAGCTTCCCATGGTGGTACTTTATTGGTAGTAAGATACTGGAGAGCATTACTAGAGTCCATGGAGAGTTCTACTCTTTGTAATCCAAGTTGTTTTGCTAGCTTGACCCCTGTTGCAACCCCCTGCAGTTCATGTACTGATTGCGCTACTTGAGAGCCCGCGGGTGCTGCCAGTACATGACCTGTATGATCCCGAATAATAGCACCATAACCTCCTCTACTGTCTGTTAACGAGCCGTCTGAATTCACCTTGTACCAACCTTGTATTGGTTTCAACCATTGATGCAAAGTTCCTCTAGGAAACTGGAAATTGACACTGATTCTACACTTGTCAAAGAATGCTCTATTTTCTGCCGTATCTACTACTTGAAGATCCAGTACCGATGCACGCAACCGGATGTCCTCAATAATCTTAGGAATAAGCATCACGGTAGCTCTATGTTTTCTCTGAAACAGTCTGCAATTGCGTTTTGTCCAGAGATGGTAAATTGTAGCATTTAGGGCCAGCTTCCTCACAGTTGTGCTCGCTGATGTACCAGTGAACTTCCGCTTACACCACTCCCATTCCTCTTCCCAATCCAGGGGGCTATGAGTGTAGCTCAAGTAGTGCAGCACATAGGACCACACAAAACTAGAGTAGCAACATTTGAAAAATAAGTGTTCTTCAGTCTCTGGCTTGTCATTGCATAAAGGGCAGACTGATCTATCAATTACTTTCCATGCTTTCAATTTGTCCTGGGTCTTGAGAGCTTTATGGAGAGCTAACCATGTTACAAAACTATGTCGTGGTATTCTCCCCTTGTACCAAACCAGGTTGGACCATGAGATAACTGCACCTCGCTGTCTCAAAGCATGATATGCACTTTTAGTTGAGTATTCTCCATCCTGCCCGCCCATCCACATAACTTCATCCTGAAAGTCAGTGTCTAGTTCTACACAATGAAGGTCCTCATGGATATCAATCCTAGAGTCCCATTCACTATGTCTAATAAGTGCACTTACCTTGGCATTTATTTCTGAATTTCTGATAAATTGCTTTCACCTTTCATGTTCGAGAAATTAAACTTGATATGTTTGGTAGTTAGAATTACCCTTTATCAATATTCAAAGCATGTGCTAAAAATGTTAAGCTTAAACTTTGATTAAGTGTGCCCTAAAAAGACACTTAATACTTGGTAAGAGCATATTTGCTTTAAATAATTTGTTAATGTTTGATAGAAACATGATATAATTTGAATTGGATTTTAACGATCACATATTCGGTGTAAGCAATGGATTCTCATCCCTAAAGTTTCTCGTTTAAATTTTCAGTAATTTAGATTTAAATATTTTTGCTAACTCATTGGTGAGTCCAAGCCCACAAAATCCATCTCATCTATCTTTTATTTTATTTTATTTTATTTTTCTTATTTTTAATTTATTTTTAGTTTAGTTTTAAAAACACTGTAACCCCATTTTTCTCTAAATTAGTTTAGATAAATTCTAAAATTCAATTCCACTCACTTTCCTCATGGGATCGACCCGTACTTGCCGTTGTCTACCAGTTAGGCACCGTGCACTTGCGGTTATTACAAGTGGGTTAAATTAACCTATTAATTTAGGTTAGTTAATTTCGCATCAAGTTTTTGGCGTCGTTGCCGGGGAAGGTAGCGGTGTAATTGAATTTAAGATTTATTTTCACTAATTTAAAATAAATAAATAAAACAAACAAACAAAATTTTCAAAAAAAAATTTTATTTTTATTAAGTTCTTTTTACACTCATTTTGTGTTTGATTTTGCAGAATACACGTTTTTCGAGGATATTGGACGATCCTGCAAAACATCAAGCAAATTTTTATTTTTTTTAATATTTTTATTTTGTGAGGAGAGTTTTAATTTTATTTTCACCTCGTTTTACGAGTGTGTGGTGTAATAATTTTTAAACTCTACTATTTTCATTTTGTAACCACAAAAAAAAAAAAAAACCAAAATTTTCTAACTCAAAAGAAATTATAGGAAAACAATTTTAATTGTTACCCAATAATTTTTTATGATTTAGAATCCGACTTCTAAGACTAAGACCAGTAATTTGATTGCATATGCTTGTGTGCTGACTGAAACAGATAAAAAGAAGTCGGAATTTTTTTTTGAATTGCGCTAACTTTTTGTGCACAACGGAATACGCACACTGTAAGTATTTATATCACACGCAATGTATTAGCGACCCGGGTGCTTTGTGTAATTGTTTGAAATTGTGTGATTGGTTGTTTAATTTCTGTAATTGTGGATGCTAAACTTTAGTAATTCATAATAAGCATACCCAGCTTCTAAATAGAAACTGGTGGGACTTGATATCCCCACCTCATCACTCCAGCTGTGTGCAACCAATAGCCAAACATAATTAAAATCAATTAACAAGTTAGATAGAGCCATCTTTTAGGTACGGCGTTCATAGGACAACCTAGACCAAGGTGAATCCAATAATTTTTGTGTTGACTCAAGCTAAAAGTGACGATGGGTTTAATCATTCAATGAACTCCGAGAGGCCACTGCCACAAGGGTAATTTACCCGGTACGCCGAGTCATAAGTAAGCTACGATCCACAAGAAGAATTAGTGTAACTAACAATTTTGGGTTAGGAACACAAGCCTCAAGTGTAGATTTAACATCATATCGTTCTCACGTCTATTGGCTTACAAAGCGGTAGCACAAGGAAATACTTAATTGGACCATTGTGACCTCCTTCTCTTGTGCAATAATCCGGTTTCTTTGAAACAAAACTCTAGCCTACTGATTTTGAACTTTGTGGTGTAAAGTATACACTCTTAGGATCATCTTGTAGCACCCATTGCTCTGTAATAAAGATTACATAAGAAATAATTGTCCCCCAAAGATAAAAATATAATTGATCTCAAAAACGTTGATTGCTTAGGGAGGCATGTTTCTTGTGCATTTATTGGTTGCTGATTGCGTGTGAGCCTGTGTAATTTTTAGAGTTAGTGCTTTCAAAAAAAAAAAAAAAAAAATCCATGAACACAAGGGATTATCCAGCCTATTTTTTCGAGCAAGTCAATTCATTTTATGACATGCGACGACCTGATTATGATCCATATTTAGATTATTACAACTCAGGTTTAGCCTATCATCCTGACTTCTCATGGGCTCATGGTCAGTACCATGAAGGCCCTCTAGACACTCCTCAGACTTCTCCAGCTTTAATTCCTGATAATGAGTTAGAGGATATCATGAACATTTTTATAGAACGAACAGGAGAAATACTTGAGCAAAATTCTCAGGATATAACAGAATTGACAGTTATTTATCAACAAAACTCTCAAGCTATCCGGAAACTTGAGATGACTGTGAGTCAAATAGTTGAGTCACTTCCTGAGATAGAGTCAGAAAAATTCTCTAGCCAACCTATTTCCAACCCAAATGGTCAATTTGAAATTAGTGGCACATCTGAGCCGGACAGTGAAGATGTCCAATCCACTACTACCCTTAGGAGTGGAAAACTGGTTGACAATCAGGTAGGAATGCCTGACATAAGTGTTACTATATCCTCACCCAATTTTACACAGGTTGCATCCTCCTCTCATAAGAAGGCTGATAAAGCCTCATTTATTGATGAACCTGTAGATTCTGAGACACTACAGAAATCTCCTTCCCATGTTGACTCATGCCTTCCTAGTGACTCATGCATCGAATCAAACTGTGAACATTCTTTAGAGTCTCCCCTTGACTGTTTTCATGATACACATGACCATTTAGAGGCTTGTTTGACTCATTTTAGTTTAGACTTTGTTGTTGATGATTCCATTAGGGAAGTCAATGATTTGCTTGACTCAGTCCCCATTGTGGATTCTAGTTATAAATGGAAGTCTAAAGTGAAGCCTTTTCCACCCAGTGAGTCAAAACTAGTCCCATCAGTTGAGCCACCTGAGCTTGACCTTAAACAATTACCTGACACCCTCAGGTATGCATTTTCAGGTGATGAATTGTCTAGACCAATATCTCTATGTAATTCATGTGATGAGCCTGTACCACCTGATATATCCATCGTCTCATCTACTTGCATCACATTCCCATTTACTAAGGCTACTTTCACCGATCCCTTGTGCTGTAGTAAGGATTTCAGTTTTCACCATCCTGTTGTGAAAATTATCCAATCTTCTGATTTGGAACCAGACATAGGATGTTCCATTTTTGGAGCACGCAAGGATCATCTGTTGTGTATGACTACTGGTCACTTTTGGAATGTCCTAGTGTATTTTGTGCCCCATGTGATTGCTATATTTTGGTGGACTGATCCTCAACTGTTCAGGTTGTTGATATACGACCATGGACTAAGTGTTTGTAATGTTCTTCCTTTCTACTTTTCGATACACCATTTTTTTAGGAAGAATATTTGTCGGGCTGATGACTCTAAACCAAGCGCTCCTAGGAGGCAACCTAGCTTTAGTTGTGTGTCTTTGCTGTTAGTCTGGATTGATTTTCGAGTACCCTATTTAGTTGTGTTTCACTCATACTCGTTAGCTCCATAACAGTTTTGACTTACAACTTGTTTTTTTGTTAATGTCAAGTCTGCATTTTATCTATTTCTATTAACTAATCCACAATTCTTTTGTCTCTGAGCTCTCA
The DNA here is from genome assembly GCA_963556465.1 of Berberis vulgaris. Taxonomy (NCBI): domain Eukaryota; kingdom Viridiplantae; phylum Streptophyta; class Magnoliopsida; order Ranunculales; family Berberidaceae; genus Berberis; species Berberis vulgaris. The sequence continues at coordinate 78,708,019 of OY747125.1, read as the reverse complement.
TCGGTGGATTACTTGTGAAAATTGGTAAAATCTTCACCGCAAAAATACTGTTCTAACCTCCTCTTATGTACTTATTTCATTCATTTGTAAGAATTATTGTGTTAAACATTGAGGACAATGTTTGGATTAGGTTTGGGGGTAGGGTTCATGAGTCGGTGAATTTTTCGTAGTATTGTCTTTGCTTTTATTAAAAAAAAAAAAAAATCGTAGTGTTTTCTTTTCTTATTCCTTTAAAAAAATGCTTTTTCTGTCAAGAAAATTTGGTCTTTTGCGATTATGAAAATGGATTTTAAATGTTTTATGCTCAAGAAAATGCAAGCCAACTTGACATATTGGTATATTGATAAAGACTGAAAGTTTAGTATGATCCTTAAGCTAGATCTAGTTCATAAGATTTTTCAACTCGATTATCTTTGCACCATGAGCCATGTTAGCATAACTTGAAATTGATGAGTGAAATATATACTAGAAAACCTTAGAATAATAATAGTGGAAACTTAACCCTGAAAGCTTTGAGCCATTCTATTTTTCTGAGGGTTATACATAAACTCTGATTTTTCTTGAGTCTACATTATCTCGTTGATGATCTCATTATTTTCATTCTTTTGATCAATTGCTTTGGGAATGACATCAAAATTGAATTATTACACTAGAACTTCTTGGCTTATTCAATTGAGATGTCATAATACTGACCCGAACTTAGGAAATGATCTAGACATTTTTTTCTTTAGACCATTAACTAGCCTTTTAACTTACCCATAACATTAACCATTTTGTAACCTTTTGAGCCTTAGAATAACTTTTATTTGTTAACCCATTAACCTTTACCCAACTTTTCTGGGAATGTGTATGGATGGATATACTTGGTGTCAGAAGGGCATTAAAGAGCAAAATATGAGATATTTCATAAATCCTCTATGAAAAAAAAAAGTTGAAAAAAAAAAAGAAAAATAGAAAGAAAAAAAAATGATTATTCAATGAGGATAAAGATGTGAGAATGAAGAAAAAATTGATGGTGCGCAACATTGGTTTATTCTTGACAGCCCTAATTGTTCGTTTAATGGGTGTATACATTCCTAGAATTTTTTCTTAGAATCCTTTGACATTCTTTATTAACCATTACCCAAGCCCCGTTACAACCCAACAAAATCCTAGTTGATATTAGGTAAAGGTTGGTTCCATAGATGTGGAGATTTAATAACCAAGACCTATGGTGTTTGATTCAACATTCCCAAAAGTAATTGATATTCCTGTCCATGAGATCATATTCATTCAATTCTTGAAAAATCTGTTCTTCATATTACTATATGTGAGATGATTGATTTCCATTATTTACTCTTTCCTCACATATAAACTGAGTGAAATACCAAATCTCTGAGTGTTTTATTGTGAGCGGCATGAGAGGTTTGAAGTCAAAACAAACTTTCTACAGGAGATTTAGTCATTGTTTTACTCTGAAATGAAAAGTTATGTTGATAGTGCTATCCACACACACACATTGAGTTGAGGATGATTGTGAATTTTTTCTAATCTTTGGAGAATATTAAATTATTTTGAGATTTATTGATACACTAAAATGACACTGTTGGTTTCTTACATATCTTGAAGTTTTAAAATAAACACTGTTTGACCAAGATTTTTTTGAGTCAGTAATGTTTGTGGGTAACATTTCTGGAAACCCTCACGAGACTATAACTCGTCCACTAGAGGTAATCTAGGGGTTCAAAGCCTTGTTGCACGTTTAAGGTAAGTGCAACCGACGATTCCTGCGAAAGTGAGTTAGAAATTTATTTTTATTGTTTTGCTCGAGGACTAGCAAAATATAGGTTTGGGGGTATTTGATATTCACATAATTATTACTTAATATATCCCTTAATTTATACATGTTAGTGTTTCGATTATTATATTTTATAGTAATTATTTCGTTTTCATGTCTTTGTATGAATTTGAGCGTGAACGATGAAATTGTTTTAAGGCGACAATTTAAGGAATGACAATTGGTCGATTCTAGCGGTGGTACAAAGCAGATGGTCACAAACCTAAACCCAAAACCTACCCATAAACCCAAATCCAATCCTACCCCTAGAGAATATTCTCTCATTTATACCTTGATGAATCTCCCATTTATTTCATCCCTATTCACTTTGATCATTCTCTATAAATATAAGAGAATATGGTGAGAAAAGGGGAGGAAGAGAAGGGAAAAGAAGGATTACACAAAAATCAAAACATCTTCCTCACAAGTGATTCTCATCACCATCACCACTCATCCATCTCTCACTCACTCAGCAATCACCGCCACAGTCACCTCGCCATCACCCGAGCACCACCACCACCTCCGGACAGCACAACTGCCACCACCTCGAAACAGGGGCGTGACAACCCTGTTTCGCGTCAGCGCCACCTCCATCACCGTCCTTGTCCCTCTCCCTGTCCATCATCCATCAACCAACATCATCCATCAACCACCATCACCTCCGGACACCACATCGCGAGCCACCACAACCACCGCGAAACAGAGCCGCCGTCATCGCGACTCTGTTTCGCCTCGCGACAGAGCCAGGCAGGCCGTCATCCTCTCCTCTCTGTCCTCTCTTCGTCTCAGCCACCTTACCGTCTCTCCATCACCGTACAACCACCACAGAGCGGCTCGTCCGCGGTGCACAACCACCGCTGAAACAGGAATCGAAACAGGGAGTTTCCTTCCTGTTCTCTCTCTCTGTTTTTGAGTTTCTTATTGCATCTCTCTCTTCTTTTGCAGGTTCTGGAGACATTTGGAGGACGAGGACCCTCGTGAGGAGCACGGAGGAAGGCGGAGCAGCGGTGCTGCTCGCTGGAGACGACGACCAGGCACTGTAGCGCAAGGCGGGTACTGTAGCGTATTGTAGCAGAGGCGCGAGAACTAGTCAAATTCTTTTTTTGGCTATTCACACCCCAGGTTCTGCTTTTTACCACCACAGAGATTTTTGGCAACATGTTTCTTGGGATTCGTGTTCGGACCACCTGCTGATCTGCTGAGTGCCACCACATCAAGTTTGCGACAAACCAAAAGGGTTGCATAATTCATTTTGATTTATTTTACTGAATTGTGTGCTTAATTGTTAATTACAATTTATTTCTGAATTTTTGATAAATTGCTTTCACCTTTCATGTTCGAGAAATTAAACTTGATATGTTTGGTAGTTAGAATTACCCTTTATCAATATTCAAAGCATATGCTAAAAATGTTAAGCTTAAACTTTGATTAAGTGTGCCCTAAAAAGACATTTAATACTTGGTAAGAGCATATTTGCTTGAAATAATTTGTTAATGTTTGATAGAAACATGATATAATATGAATTGGATTTTAACGATCACATATTCGGTGTAAGCAATGAATTCTCATCCCTAAAGCTTCTCGTTTAAATTTTCAGTAATTTAGATTTAAATATTTTTGCTAACTCATTGTGAGTCCAAGCCCACAAAATCCATCTCATCTATCTTTTATTTTATTTTATTTTTCTTATTTTTAGTTTAGTTTTAAAAACACTGTAACCCCATTTTTCTCTAAATTAGTTTAGATAAATTCTAAAATACAATTCCACTCACTTTCCTCGTGGGATCGACCCGTAATTGCCATTGTCTACCAGTTAGGCATCGTGCACTTACGGTTATTACAAGTGGGTTAAATTAACCTATTAATTTAGGTTAGTTAATTCCGCATCAGTAAGCCAACTAACATTTCCTTGCAGGGTAGGCTTTCCATGTGATGACCCCATTGGTAAGTATAAGTACGTTATATAATTTGATTGTCTCATCTAGTTAATTGCATGCTAATTTTTCTTATAACTATAGTGAGGCTTTAACATGGTGTGAGGAATTATCCGTCTCCCATTTTCATTTGTTGGTCATTGATTAATGAGGAAAGATGGGATGTTGGCTTTGATATATTTATTATTGATGTAGTTGATTTCTACTTTCCTTCAACACCTTGACCTACACCTGCCAAGTAGCACACGTGAGCCAAAGACCACCGTGTGGTGGCCGATGGCACTTAGATGTTTAAGTTAGATAAGGTTTAGGAGAGGCTTAAAGCTGTAAATTGGGTTTCTGTAGCGTACCTTTGTTTATCAACCTTATCTCCCTTTTATATTGCGAGAGTCCTTGTTCAGCTAGGTCTTTGGTGGTGTAGTTTAGGGAAAGGAATCTTGCTAAATATCCTTTTCTTATTGGGAGTTGTCCATGTAGAAAAGTTTCCCTACATGACTTGTGTTCCTAGATCTGCGAGAGAGATTTCCCTTTCGGAGTGTTGTCCATGCAAGGAAGTTTTCTTGCCCCTGTATTTGTTTCCAAGTTGGAACCAATGTATTGTTGGCATGCCTGTCTTGGGTCAATCCCCCAAATACTTGCCTTATCAGGGATTACTCTTGCCTGATCAGAGCTTACGAGTATTGGGCTTGACCGCGTGACGTGTGGGCTAAGTAGTGCATTGCAATTTGGATTCGACCTTCTGGATCCTGCCAATAGTGGGCTTAGTGTTGTCTGGGCCTTGTTGGATTGGGCGTGCAATCTGACATGTTTTGTTTTGTTTTGTTGATGAGATTATCATGACACGCGTATGCTGCTGATCAGAGGATGGTTCAGTGTATCATCAGCTGCTCCCCCCGAGTTAGTAGGCCATCATGTCAGTTCACTTAGTCGCTTTGATGGAATATGTACAATCATGATGATTGAACCCGAAACGTCGTCTTGAGCGGCGCATGTCATTAAATGAGTGCGTGATTGCTCAGTAAGGAAGAGGGGCGCGACTCCCTGGTGCTCATATAAGTCGTGGCCTCTGCAATAGTGAGTTTTTTTTACTTTTGTATCTTTTTTGCCTCCTTTTTTGTTTTCTTGATTATGTGTTCTTAGCTGCAACTATTTTTGAAAGTTCAAATTTTCTTTCATGGCAGACAAAGTCGAATTTACTTCTAGGCAGAAGTTGTTTCATGTCTACTTCGACTTTTACCGGGAGCAGAAGGGGTCTGATTTGGCTAAGCTTTGAGAGGACTATCGGATTCCTAAAGACCTGGAACTTACCCTATTGGGTGCTAATCACAATCCGTTGACGCCTCCGCAAGGGTTCATAGCCTTCCACAAAAGCATGTTCCAAGCTGGGATTCGTTTTCCAGTTCTGAAGGACATTTGGCGCTTCCTAGTATACCTTCGTATTCCTTTAGATCAGATGGTGCCTAACGGATTCAGGATTTTGATTGATGTCCTTATTAGGGCGAAGGATGTCAGCCTTCGGTTAACTCCACAAGTAATCCACCTACTGACTTCTCCTTGGCTAAATGGTCACATGGTCTTCTTGTTGAGTAATCCGAAGCGATTGGATTCCCTGTTTGATGATTTCAAGTTTTGGCATAAGCATTGCTTTTTGTCTTCTTCGAACTCACCGTACTTCAAGGTGGAGTGGCAGTCGCTTATTACATATTTCAAATTCAATCTTAGTGAGGATAATGCCCCTCGTCGTTTTTTCCTTTTAGGTGCTTTTGCGGATACTGACATGTCATCTTGTTATTTTGTGCAGGTAAATTTGTGACTCCAGCTCTTACTGAGAAGGAGGAATTGGTGAGGAGGGCTTTTAATGAGCTTCCCTTGATCGCTGTTGAGGAGGTCATAACTTCGGACAACGTCGTAAGGAGCGGGTTGTTCAAATACTTCCACGTAGCTCCTACTATGCCTTGGTCGTCACCGTGGGAGACTTGTGGTTGCCATTCCAGGAAGGAGAAGCTCACGATACCAGGCCCTTCAAGGCAGGCTGAGTCGGAGGCAGCCATGCCGCCCATTGGTCGGCCCAAGAGTAAGCGACTTAGCAGCAAAACTGATTCTTCCTCTAATTTGATCCCATTAGAGCAGGAAGTGACGGTCGTAGAGTCTGGGCCCAATCAGTCTGCTCAAGAGATGGTTATGGGTGAGCAGAGTGTCTGTCTAGAACCTTATGCTTAACTAGTTGTACTAGAATAGAATTGTTCAGAGTCGATGAATGCCGACAAAGTCAATGCTGCCACTGGTGATCTTCGGCCTGTTGAGGCTGCTACACTAGGAAACAAATCTTCTCTCCTGCCCCTAGAGCCTGATGCTGAGCGTCAGGTTGATCTTTCAGTTGAGAAGGCTTTGGGTGTGGAACTAGTGTTTCCCAAAGGTCCCTTCGAATTGGCATCACTGGTTTAGGGTGAGCTGCACCCAGACGCTCATGGTATAATTCATGCTTTAGATAAGGCTTTTGCTGAGCTTTTTAAGTGGTATTCGAATGCGCTCTATCGGTAAGACCTCTTAAGTGAGCAACTGAAAGAGGTGGCAGGCAAGGCGCATGCTGATCTGCAAGCCCAAATCGCTGAACAAGAGAGGGTTGAGTCTAAGTTGACTGCTTTGCGCCAGGAGTTTGAATCTAAGATGGCCGACAGGCGACGTCGTGTCCATGAAGTGGAGACTCGGGTTGCGTCTGTGCTGGCTGAGCTAAGTCTGCTAAGACAACGACTGGTTGAAGAGGAATCTAATGTGGTTATACTCTCACATAGATTATCGAAGGCGAATGCAAGTTTAGCGGTGTCCAAGGCACGAGGACATGAGCAGCGTGTAACATCATAATCTCTTGATATCGCCCAGGGTAGGCTAGAACTGTTTGGACTGATTGAAGAAGAAAACCCCTACCTGGAGCTTGACTTTGAACGATACAGGAAGGCTACTTTCTGGTAGATTGACAAGACAAAAGTCTCAGACCTTGCATCCCCGTCTAGCAACTCAAGGTTTGCTTCGAACAATAGTGTTTTATTTCCCGCAGTTCCTTATGATGTAACTGGCTCTTCGACCTCTGGAGCGAGCTCTCCACAACAGTTATTTTTTGAAATATGACTTAAAGAAAGTTTGTCAAGTAGTTTTTTGTGCATGTACCTTCTATAGCTTATCTGTGTTATCATGCCATTGCGCCAGTCTATTAGTTGCATAATAGATTCTGATTGCTTGTACTTCTTTTTCCTTGACCTATCTCAATCCGTTTAATTCGGACTGGACGGTAGTGTGTCTGAGCCATTGTTATTAGCCGAAGCGACTAAGCGTTGCATAAGCGAAAGTACAATGATCTTGGCAAGCCATCTTTGTCGGGTTGCATAAGCGTTGACTAAGCTCACACTTTCTAACTCATCGTCATCCGCTATCTACAGACTAGGTGTTAGAGAGATAAGGTTCATGGATCATTGTCTACGGAAGGACAATGATCCCTAGCAAGCTGTCTCCACTAGGCTAAATGAGCACTGACTAAGCTCCTACTTTCTAACCCATCGTCGTCCACTATTTGCAAACTAGGTGTTAAAGTTATAAGGTTCGGCGATCAATGTCTGTAGAAGGACAATGATCCCTGACAAACCGTCTTCACCAGGCAACATGAGCACTGACTAAGCTCCCACTTTCTAACCCATATTCGTCCACTATTCACAGACTAGGAGTTAGAGTAATAAGGTTCAACGATCATTGTCTGCGGAAGGACAATGATCCCTGGCAAGCCGTCTTCACCAAGCTACACGAGCACTGACTAAGTTCCAACTTTCTAACCCATCGCCGTCCGCTATTCGTAGACTAGGTGTTAGAGTGATAAGGTTCGGTGATCATTGTTTGCGGAGGACAATGATCCTAGCAAGCCATCTTCACCAGGCTACATGAACACTGATTAAGCTTCCACTTTCTAACCCATCATTGTTCACTATTTGCGGACTAGGTGTTAGAGTGATAAGGTTTGGCGATCATTATCTATAGTTGGACAATGATCCATAGCAAGCCATCTTCACCAGGATACATGAGCACTGGCTAAGCACCCACTTTCTTGGCCATTGTCGTTCATTCTAATCGTACTAGGCTTCAAGCAGACCAGAAGCTATCGTTATCAGTGGACACTGACTAAACTTTTATCAGGTTTGGCGATCATTGTCCATTCAAGGATCCCTGACAAACCATCGTCATCAGGTGTCAATAGCGCTGACTAGACTTCCACTTTCTAGGCCGTCGTAACCCGTTATTCACATACTAGGCTTCGAGCAGACCAAAAAATATCGTAATCATTCGTCACTGACTAAGCTCCGATCAAGTTTGGTGTCTGTTATTCATAATTGGACAATGATCTCTAGCAAGCCGTCTCGATCAAGCATTAGAGCATTGATTAAGCTGTCACTCTCTAAACCGTTGACATCTGTTTAACGGACTGGGCATTAAAGAGAACTCGAGGCCATCGTCGTTAGCCGAAACTGACTAGGCTCTAATCGAGTGTGATAAGCCTGAAGTTGGTGTCCTGTCTTATTCAATTCACTGAGTGGGTGGGAGTCAGGTAATGGAAGACTGATTGGTAGTAGTGGAATTTTAGAAAAAGCGAATGTCATTTATTGATAGTACTTTTTAAGGTTTTCTACATTCCATGGCTGCATAAGGCTTTTACCATCTACGTCTTCCAACTAGGTAGTCCCTGGTTTGTTGACCTCAATCACTTTGTAGGGCCACTCCCAATTCGAGTTCAACTTTCCCGCTTTCGATTTTTTAGTGTTCTGTTGAGTCTTTCTAAGTACCTAGTCTCCCACTTTAAATTCACGTGGCTTGACTTTCTGGTGGTAGTACTGAGCCATCTTCTGTTGGTAGTCAGCTATTTTGTAGAGACCTGATTTCTCCTTTCTTCGATGAGATCTAAATTGACGCGTAAAGTTTTGTCGTTGTCTTCCGATCTAAATTCCTCTATTCGAAAAGTCGGTATTCTGAGCTCTACCGGGACCATTGCTTCTGACCCGTAGGCTAGGGCAAAATGTGTTTCTCCAGTGGGTGTCCTTTTGGTGGTCCGGTACACCCAGAGTATCCCTTGTAGTGTTGAGACCCATTTCTCTTTGGTCGTGTCAAGTTTCCTTTTAAATGCTTCCAAAATTGTTCTATTGGTGACTTCCACCTGGCTGTTGGCTTGCGGATGCCCTGGGGAGGAAAAATGGTAGATGATGCAGAGGTCTTTGCATAGTTTTCGACCTTGTTGCCTTCAAATTGGGTTTCGTTATCACTGAATAGTGTTATAGGAATACCAAACCTGCAGACAATGGATGCCCATATGAATTTCTCAATTTGATTCTGACCTATCTTGGACAGGGACTCGACTTCGACCCATTTAGTGAAGTATTCCACTGCTACAAGGAGGAACTTCTTGTTGGTCGAGGCCAAAAGCAATCCGACAATGTCCATCCCCCACTGCACGAATGGCCATGGGCTGGTCAGTAGGCTGAGCGTGTATGTGTGTATACGGCGCGAACTTCTGACATTTGGCGCACTTGTGGATGGTGTCTTTGGCGTCCTGCTGCACTTGTAGCCAATAGTACCCAAGAGTTAGGGCCTTGTGGGCCAGGGTCTTCCTGCCTGGGTGATTCCTGTAGATGCCATCATGGATTTCTCTAAGAACATGGGTCACCTCCAAAGGGGGGGCTAGGCATCTAAGCAGGGGACTAGTGGTCGACCTTCTATAAAGCTTGTCATTTAGGAGAATGTAATGTGCTGCCCTATTTTTTAGCCTTTTGGCCTCTGTTTTTTCGGTCGGGAGGACCCTATTCTTGATGTACTCAATAATGGATTCATCCAGCTTGATTCTACTTCCATTGCATAGAAATCATTGAGTTCCTGTTCTTCTAGACTTGATTGCTTTTCAAATTTGATAAGCCTGTTAGCAGTCTCAACGGTGGATGAGGCCTGCCTTGCTAGTGCGTCATCTCTTTCGTTGTCGTCTCAGGGACACTCCAAAAGTTCAAATCTCCTGAATTGGCATGTTGCATTGTTGACCTTCTCGCGGTAAGCTATCATCATTGGATATCTGCTGTTGAATTCTCCTTTGACCTGGTTGACTATCAGGCATGAGTCACTGTACGCGGTTAGCTCAGTTACCTCGATCCCCTTTGCATGCTTCATGTCGAACATGAGGGCATCATATTCTGCTTCGTTGTTCGAGAACAGGAAACCAAACCTGACATTCTTTTCCAAATTGAAGCCACTCGGAGAGTGGAAAATGATACCGAATCTGCTTCCTTTCAGTGTGGATGACTCGTCACAGTGAAAAATCCATCCTTTTTCGTTCAATCCCTGCTATGAGCTGTCGGGCTCTAGTCTGCCAATGCTTGGACTTTGATGGTCATTCTTGGAGCATAGTTGATGTCAAATTATCCTAGCTCCACCGACCATTTAACCATCCTACTAGATAATTTTAGCTTGTGCAACACTGTGAGTAGTGGATGTTTGGTCAGGGCCGTGATAGAGTGAGCTTGGAAGTAAGGTCGCAGCTTCCTGGAGGAGATGACTAGCACTAAAGCTAGCTTATCTAGATTCGGATAATTTGCTTCTGCTTCCACGAAAGTTTTGCTAGCATAGTACACTGGTCTCTGTTCCCCCTTTATCATTCCGTACAAGAGCTGAACTGACGGCATGATTTGAGAAAGCTAGATATAAGTAAAGCGTCTATCCTAAGACTGGTTTTGAGAGTAGCTCGGTGCTCTCCATGTATGACTTTAGGTTCTGGAAGGCTTGCTCGCACTCTTCGTCCCAGTTGAAGGCCTTGCTTCCTTTGAGAATCTTGAAGAAAGTGAGGCACTTGTCGAATGATTTGGAAATAAACCTATTGAGTGATGCTACCCTATCGGCCAGGCTCTGAACTTTCCTGATGGAGGTTGGGGACTTCATATCAAAAAATGCCTAGATCTACTTCGGATATGCTTATATTCCCTTCCGATTCGTTATGTAGCCTAGGAACTTGCCTAACTTAACCCCAAACATACATTTTTGTGGGTTGAGCTTCATCCAATACTTGCGGAGCTGGCCGAATGGTTCGGTAAGATTGAATATGTGATCTAGGCCGTGGAGGCTCTTGACAAGCATGTCGTCTATGTAGACTTCCATGTTTCTTCAAATTTGGTTCTCGAACATCCGGTTCACTATGCTTTATTCAAGTCGGTGTAATCCACGCAGACTCTTTACTTTCCATTTTTCTTTTTAACCAGGATGGTGTTCGCCAGCCAATCTGGGTACCGTGACTTTTTGATCATGTCGGTGTTAAGTAGTCACTGTACTTCTTCGTTTATGATCCGATTCCTCTCGAGGGCCACAGGTTTTTCCTCTGTATGACTGGTTTTCGTGCTGAGTCTACAGCCAGTCGATGGGTGATTATGGAAGGGTCTATTCCCACCATGTCCCACATCGTCCAGGCGAAGACGTCTTGCTTACGCAAAAACCTATCTAGATGACTCTGTTGTTACTGGGGCTGTCTAGATATACAATCACAGGTTCCTCCTCGGGTCGTCCGATGTTGGGTCTTCCCCTCGGGCTGACTGGGGCTACTTCGTCCGAGATCAGAGAGTCTTCCCTCAACTCCGGATCCGAGCTTAGGGTCACATCAGCCGTGGGTTCAATCTAGAGTTGATGGCCGTCAAGCCATTTTAGTGTTGCGAAATGACAGTCTCTAGTGGTCGGCTGATTCCTTTGTATTAAACCTATTGCTTGATTGACAGGGTATTTGATACATTGATGTAAATTGGAAACTGTTGCCTCCATCTGGTAAAGCCAGGGCCTTCCCAGGATGATGTTGTAGGTGGACGGTGCAATGACCACCGTGAACTTTTGAAAAATTATTTTCTGAAGTCGTGGTTCTCTCGCCGCTACTGTTAATTTGATCTTCCCCATGGGGAAGTACTTCTCCTTGCTGAATCCAACCAAGGGATTTGTTAAGGGCTCAGGTTCTCTTCCTTCAGCTGCATGTTGCGGAATGTGTTGAGGAACAATATGTTCGAACAACTTTTGGTGTCTACTAAAGACCTCCTCACTTCCCAGCTTGCTATGGAGACTGATATTACCAAGGCATCGTTATGCGGAGTGCGGATGCCCTGGAGGTACCTATCTGTGAAAGTCAGGGGCAGGATCAGGCTTTGGGAGCGAATGAGCTGCATCCGTTGGTCTTCATAGTCTGACTTGGTCTAGAATTTGCGGAGCAATCTTTTTTTAGACCAGTTGGAGCGTTCAGTCTCCAAGCTTACTCTGTGCAGGACGCATACTTCATCATCATCCTTTTGTTCTTCCCCTGTTTCTTGTCCTTAGGGATATAGGGTTTCTTATCGAACTCCGCCTCCTTCTCGACGGTTAGCTTCTGGTATAGAATGTTATAATTTTAAGCTTCCTTCAGCAGGTCCGCCATATTGGCCGGGGGGGGGGGGTCTAGATTAAGGAAATTATAGAACTTTTCTATCCTTAGACCTGAGGTGAAGGCAGCGACGACAGTTTCATCACTACAACCGTCGATGAGAGTCAACTCATTATTAAAACGCGTGACGTATTCCCTCAACGTCTCGTTCGGCTTATGCATTAGGGATTTGAATATCTTCACCGTTCGTATGATTTGTTGCATCAGGATTGACAAAACACCCACCCTTGGGTCCGCTATGGCTGCCACCGGCGTGGGGGTCTGAGAGAATTCCTCCCGCGGTGATGGTGTCGTCGAAGTGGGCAACACTTTGCTGGTTCGAGTGTTCGAGGGTTTCGCTTCATTTCCATTGTTGCGAGACCTTGTTGTCACTGTCTTCTTGGTTCTCTGGGAAAGGTGGTACTACTATTTTTTTTAGGAACTATGTTGTTCCCCACGGATGGCGCTAAACTGATGTAGTCGATTTCTGTTCTTCTTCCTTACTTTGACCTACACTTGCATAAGTAGCACACATGAGCCAAAGACCACCATGTGGCGGCCGATGGCACTCTAATGCTTAAGTTAGATAAGGCTTAGAAGAGGCTTAAAGCTGTAAATTGGGTTTCTGTAGCACACCTCTGTTCATCGACCTTATCTCCCTTTTATAGCGCGAGAGTCCTTGTTCGGCTAGGCCTTTTGTGGCCTAGTTTAGGGAAAAAGATCTTGCTGGAGATCCTTTCCTTGTTGGAAGTTGTCCATGTAGAGAAGTTTCCCTAAACGACTTGTGTTCCTAGATCTGTAGGAGAGGTTTCCTTTTCAGGGTATTGTCTATGCAAGTTTTTCTGCCCAACTTATACTCTTGTATTTGTTTCCTAGTCGGAACCAATGTATTGTTGGCCTGCTTGTCTTGGGTCTATCCCCCAAATACTTGCCTTATCAGGGTTTACTCTTGGCTTATTAGGGCTTACGAGTATTAGGCTTGACCACGTGACATGTGGGCTTAGTAGCGCGTTGCAATTTGGGTCTGACTTTTTGGATCCTGCCAATAGTGGGCTTAGTGTTGTTGGGCCTTGCTCGATTGGGCATGCAATCAAGCCTACTTTGTTATGTTGACGAGATTATCATGACATGCGTACGGTACTGATTAGAGGACGGTTTGGTGTATCATCAATTATTATTACTATTTTGTTAGTTTCTTTATTAGAAATGAAGATTAGTCATACCGGCTTAACTGCTGACTCGAATAAGCTTTTGCTTGTTGGGTTTGTTTTCATGGATCGTAGCTAATTATCCATTATCAGGTTATAGAGTTTTTTGCAGTACTATTGGAGTTTTCTTTGGAGGGGCGAACATCGTCAAAGAGTTTCGTTGATAAAGTCCTTTTGGGTTGAGTTCAAATTATTAATAAATGTTTTAGTTGTTGTTTTTGAATTTTGTTCTTTTGGTGTGATACAATAATCATTTTAGGCAATAGGTGTTTTTTTTTGGCGTAGTTTTGTTCTACAAATTTTTTTTATTATTGATGGACTTTTTTTTTTCTTTTGTTGAAACTCTATTTCCTTTGGGTTTATTATTGATGTCAACTACCTATCACCTACTTTTTAGTAATTTTCATGTTTCGAATTTGAAGTAATCAGATATTCCTGCCTGGATTTAAGGGATGTCAATTTCTCAAAAATCGGGGCGTGACAACAAAACAAGTTAAGACAAGCAAGATGACATATGAAAGACAACCAAATAAGCAAACACGAAAAATATGTAAAGAGATAGAAAGAGATAATATCACAAAAATATAAAGAGTTTCATCTAAGCTGGGTTTGATTGGCTCCGACCAGTTAGTTCCTTGGTAGAAAGGACTCGCAAGCCTCAAACTTCTTTTATCTTGATTAACAGAACTACACTCTCAAATAACATTCCACATCCTCGTCAGGTCAAGTCGTTGTGCTCCTCTGAGATTTTCCATGGCAGTCACGAGTCTTACAAAAACCTTGGTGGTCACGTGGGATGCAAGACAACCTAGTCTTATAGACGTGTGCTTGAGATTCCGGAGATACCACCTGGTATTATGTTTGTGCTCTACAAGACTTATCGAATAGCTAAGGATTCCACTATCATGGAATGCAACACAACTAAAGGTTATTACTGATATTCACGTAATTAATACATAATATATCCCTTAATTTATATATGTTAGCGTTTCGATTATTATATTTTATTCTAATTATTTTGTTTTCATGTATTTGTAGGAATTTGAGCGTGAATGATGAAATTGCATTAAGGCGATAATTTGAGGAATGATCAATTGGTTGATTCTAGTGGTGGTACAAAGTAGCGGGTCACATATCTAAACCTAACCCAAACAAATCTAAGTCCACCTAATTTAACTTAAGCCCAAGCCCAAAACCTGACTTAGAAACCCAAACCCAACCTAACAAAGAAAGAGGAAAACCCTATTCAGGCTTCCTCTATCCGATCTTTCTCCTTTTCACGTCTCTTTTTCCTTTTCCTCCCTTCCACGCTTCTCATCTCCTCCTAGTCAGAGACATAGAGACCTTCATCTCTCGCCGCTAACCAGCCACCAACCTGATCTCATCGCCTGCCGGCAATTCTCGCTCGATAGAAAGACCGACAACTCAACCACCATAACCTCGCCATCATCACCATCTCACATCCCCTGCCCCCTCTCTTTACTGTCAATCTCTCTACCATCGCCATCTTACTCGCTGTCCCTGTCGCAGACCACCATCACAAACTGTCATACACCATCCGACAGCCACCACCGTTCAGTACGTCTCATAACAGAAATGCAACAAGTAGGACTCCCAGTCACTCTCTTTCGTCTCTCTCTTCCTTCATCTTCCTTCCACGAGCCAACAATATCACCACCACGACCTCATTGACCTGGCAGCCCCTTCTCGCTCTCCATCCCTGACTCAAAATAGAATCACCCATCACCGGATGAAGAAGAAATAGGGACGAGCTTCCCTGCCTCCAATCCCTGTTCTCTTCCTCCTTTTCGTCTTTCTCTCTCTCTCTCTATCTCGTGTTTCCCTCTCTCTCTCTCTTCCTGTTCTTCTTTTTCAGCAGCTCACACAACCGCAACCAAACAGGAGCAACAAAAACAGAGCTATACCGCCCCTGTTTTTCTCCCTTTTTCTTCGTTCTCTCTCTTTTCTTCCACATCTCTCTTTCTTGCAGGTACCAGAGCTGGTCAGAGGAAAAAGAAGCTTGCGAGGAGCAGAGAGGAAGCAAAGCAAGGTGCGGCTCACTGGAGACGAAGGCTCAACTCCTGTGGCAGAAAAAAAACACATTTTTGAATCAGTTTTGCTATTTGCACCCGGTGCTTATTCTGAGCCACCACAGTGCATTTTTTAACAATTTCTCGAGATGCGTGTTCGTGCTGAGATAGATTCCACCTACACCAGTATTGTGACATCATCCACCATGATTTTCGAGACCCCGCATCGAGGCGAAGATGAAACCACATGGTTTCCTAGAGGTTGTCGTATTTAAATTTATTGTTTTCTATATGCTTAAATGTTAAACACAGTTGATTTCTAAATTTCAATAATTTGCTTTCACCGATTATATCCAAAATAATTATCTAGACCAATCGGTAGTTAGAAGTTCCCTTTGTTAATATTCGAAGCCCGCTTTAATCAATTAATTTGAATATGTGATTGTGTGTGTCGTAGAAAGACATGCAATGCTAAAGGTTTATGCCTTTGCTTAAGTCAATTTCAAACTTAGATTAATCTTTAGGTTAGTCGTGTTGATTTTTGAAAACAATAATTTAGATTACACAAATTTCGAAGAACCTGTGGTCGATTCGATGTCTCGGTCCACTCTCTTATCATCTTACTAGTTTAATTTTAGTTGTCAATTTAGTTCTCTTAATTTAGTAATTTTCATCTGCTGCAACCCCCAATTCTAAATTAGTTTAAATAAGTCTTAGAATTTGACTATCTCGTCAATCCTCGTGGGATCGACCCGTATTTGTCACTATCTACTAGTTAGGCAGCCGTGCACTTGCGGTATTACAAGTAGAGTTTATTAACTTATTAATTTAGGTTAATAAAATCTCCATCAAGTTTTTGACGTCGTTGCCGGGGATTGTAACGGTACAATCAAAATCTAGGGTTGTTTTTGCTAGTTTATAAATTCGGTTTAATGTTCTTTTAAGGAATAGTGTTACGAGTCAGTTTCTTATTTGTTTTATTTGCTTGAGTTTGAATTATTTTGCAGGCGGTCACGCTCGTAGGAGCTCGAGTTGGAACGAAGTGAAATATTGCGATTCGCGAGGAAACTCTCAGAAATCGACTTCTACCCGGCGTCGCAAGTAACCCGAAAGAGGTTCATGCGGGAGGTAACTTCTACACACTGCATCTGCACGAGGTTTCTGTGTGATCACTTGTGTTTAGCTTGTTTTAGGTAGTATTGCATGCAAATTTGAATAATGGTAGGATTGAGTTGAAACTTTTGTGCCCTCTCCCGCAGATAGGTTAATCACCATCTATTTTAGGGTTAGGAACCTAGACCTTCACTATTTAAAATTTGTAGCAAGATAATTATCTAGGAAATGTGTGACACTCATAGGGACTCTCTTTGGACGTTTGATAACTTAAAGTGGTCGAGTGAAGGAACATATCCTATCTGGGAACAGTTCTTGAATTGACATTTCACTTTGAGCTAGATAGTGGAAAAGAGGTAGAAGCAACTCTGTAGTGGCGGATTGAAAGGAAATTATCGTGTCTCTCCCACGGTTAGGTAAATTTAATTGAATTTCAGCCCTGCATTAGTAAAAAAAAGTCTAGGGTCGTCTGCCATCCATTTTGTTAGTGCATCATTTAGGTGTCATTCAGGGTTTCGTTGTTTTTATTTTTTAGAGTTAGGTCATCTTCATATAGCGGTTAGGCTTGCATTAAAATTTTTTTTAATTAAACAAGTATTAAATAAAAAAATAATTTGAAGCCTGTTTAGGAGTGTTGACTTTGAACCTTCGATATCCTTGCCTGACAAGACTTCGAGGAGTTCTTTAAAGTCCCCATTACATATTTAGGTTCATCATCCTTGTCCACTGAGATGGCTAAGGGGAAGGTCTTTAAGGATTACTTCGCCCCTCTTCCTAGTAGTGATCCATCTTGCATTGTCTTACCTGAGACAAGTGCAAATAGTTTTGAATTCAAACCATCTATTATTCATCTGCTGCCTTCTTTTTATGGTTTTGAGAAAAAAATACCCTTATCTTCATGTCAAAGAGTTTATTGACATCTGCGCCACCATGAAGTACCAAAACTTTTCTGACGATTCGGCCCATCTTAGGTTGTTTCCTTTTTCTTTGAAAGATAAGGCGAAATCATGGTTAAATGCATTAGAGACAGGATCCATCACATCATGGGATGCGTTGTCAAGAAATTTCTTGACTAACTATTTCCCTATTCATAAAACGAATGCCCTCCGATGAGATTTATCTAATTTTCAACAAAAAGAGGGCGAACATTTCTATGAATGTTTGGAAAGGTTCAATGAGCTCATTGTTAGGTGTCCCCATCACGGATTCGAGAAGTGGCGGCTAGTTCAATACTTCCAAGATGGTTTAACCCCTCAAACCGTCTATGATTGATGCCACTAGTGGTGGGTCATTAATGAAGATGAGTGTCAATGAGATATGATAATTCTTTGAAACGCTTTCCGAAAATTCTCAGTAATGGGATTATTCGAGAAAGGAGTCTGATAGACATAAGGGCGGTATATATAAAGTTAGAGATACAACTGTTCACCCCCTTCTGCCTCGAAGTTAGAGACAATTGTTATGACCATGGCTCAAAAGTTGATGCACTTTTGAATTTGACTCAACCTGCACTTCCCGCAAATGCTTCATCTAAAATCTATACTGCATGTTCGAGTCCTGGTCATTCAATAGCTAGTTGTGACTTGCAAAACGATTATCTTGCATACTATGTAGAGCAAGTCAAGTCTTTTAATGCGATGCAGTGACCTGGCAATAATCCGCAACCTAACTATTACAATTCAGGGTTCGCCAAACATCCAAATCTTCCCTGGGCCCATGGCCCACACCAAGGGGGACCTGTTGTTGTCACCCAGGCTCCTCAAGCCTCTAGCCCTGTTAGGCCCCACCTTAACCGAGTTTCTCCATCCAACACATCAAGTTTAGAGGAAATGGTTAATCGGTTTTTGCAATGCTCAGAAAGTATAATTGAGCAGAATTCTAAGGACATATCTGAGTTGAAAGCCACGACTCAACACCAATCTCAAGCCCTAAATAGACTTGAGATAGCTGTGAGTAAGATTACTCAATCTTCTTCTGAGAGAGAGCCAGGGAGATTTCCTAGTCAACCTGTTCCAAACCCGAAGGGTCAATTCACACTTGGTAGTACATCTGAGTCATACCATGAAGATGTCCAATCTATTACTACCCTTAGGAGTGGAAAACAGGTTGACAATCGGGTACAAATGCCCAATTCGAGTGTCGTTGCATTTCCATCTAAGTCAAAGCAGGTTGCATCTCCATTTGACAAGGAGGCTGATAAAGCCTCACCTTCTAAAGATGTGCCTATTGACTCTGACCCCACTCAGGCATCGTTTCCATCACAGTTAGCTCCGGCAAAGAAAGGAACAAATGCTAACGATGTAATGGAAATTTTTAAACAAGTTCACATTAATATTCCATTGATCGATGCTATTAAGCAAGTTTCTATCTATGCCAAAATTTTGAATGATCTTTGCACACAAAGGCGAAAGCTACATGTGCAAAAGAGAGTCTTCCTCGCCGAGCAAGTAAGCTCAATTATTCAACACAGAACTCCGCCTAAGTATAGAGATCCTGGGTGCTCGACTATTTCTTGTGTTATCGTTGATCATATGATTGATAAGGCATTGTTGGATTTGGGGGCGAGTGTTAATTTGTTGCCATACTCTGTTTATGAGCAATTGGGTCTCAACGGACTAAAATCGACTTAAGTAACACTGCAATTGGCAGATAGGTCAATTATAATTCCCCGCGGTGTTATAGAGGATGTGATCATTAAGGTTGAAAAATTCTATTTTCCAGTGGACTTCATAGTTCTTGATAAACAACCTGTTCACAACCCTTCCAGTCACATTCCAGTTATTTTGGGTCGTCCATTTTTGGCTACATCTAATGCTATTATTAACTGTAGGAATGGAATCATGAAACTATCATTTGGCAACATGAGCGTCGAACTCAATGTTTTTAATGTAAGCCAACAACCTCCTGAGTCCGAGGATGTTTGTGAAGTTAACATGATTGAGAGTTCGGTGGAGAATTCCTTATTGCAGTCTGCATCAGATGATCTCTTAGCAGCATGTTTGACTAACTTCGGTTTAGACTTCGATATTGATAATTCCATTAGGGAAGTGAATGTTTTGCTTGATTCAACCCCTATAATGGATTTGGGTTACACATGGACGCCTAAAGTGGAACTCCTTCCATTCAGTGAGTCAAAACTGAACCCTTCGGCTGATACTATTAAGCTTTCTGACCCATTCTCTTTCTCGCCTTTTCATGATGACCCATTTGACACATGTCCTCCTAGTGATTCCTACATGAAGTCCGATTCTCAATATTCTTTGGAGAGAATACATCCCATTGATAGTGTTGATTCCAGGTTTGGGGTGTTGTTGAGTTGTCTAGCTCATCATCTTTGTGCAATTCATTTTGTTATGATGAGCCTGTACCACCTGATATATCTATAGACACACATATTTCCATCCCTTTAATAGTGACTGACGCTACCTATGTGGATCCCTTGTTTTTAAGGGATGATGTTAGTTTTGACTATCCTATTGTGCAACACACATTCAATCTTCTGATTTGACACCAGACATAGAATGTACATTTTTAGGAGTAGGAAAGAGTCATTTGCTGGATATCCATGTTGGTGACAACTTTTTGCTCCAGATCCCTATGACTTCTTTACGACCGCGGGTTCGTTTGCATTTTCTCTATGATTTTGCATGGCGTCTTCGTCGTTTTAGGGATGTGTTAATTTCTGTTGTGCTGCATGTGGGTGCTACTATATGTTGGACGGATCCTCAACTTTTTCGGTTGTTGCTATATGATCTAGTCAACATCGTGGACTAAGTGTTTAGGTTTGGAGGAGTGTTCGCTATGTTCTTCCTCGTCATTTCATGGTATATCATTTATGAGGAAGAATATAAGTCGGGCTGACGACGTTAAACCAAACGCTCCTAAGAGGCAGCCTAGCTTCAGTTGTGTCATTATGGTTAGTCTGGATTGATTTTCGAGTTCTTTCTAGTTGCATTTCACTCATACTCGTTAGCTCTGTAACAATTTTGACTTACAACTGATACATGTAATTTTTCATTTGTACATTTGTTTTAGTCCTGTATTGTTTTTACCAATTTACCATGATGAGGCCACAGTTCTTATCTTTTTGAGCATTCATGGTGGATGATTTCGTTAAAATTGGTAAAAACTTTTCCATGGTAATATCACTCTAACTCTCATCTTTTCGTTTTCCTGCATTTGTCATGATCATCAATTTATACATTGAGGACAATGTTTGGTTTAGGTTTGGGGGCGAAGTTTATGAGTTTTTCTTCATTCTTCGAAAATTTTGAACTAAAATGTATTTCACAATTGACTATTGTATTCTACTCAATCTCCATTGAATACATAATTAATTATGATTGTGTGAAAATTTTTCGATTTGAAAATGCATTCAAAATCTAAGTTCCTTGCCAATGAAGAGGATGTGCTTTCAAGTATGCCTTTAAATTTGAGGAATGCATGCTTTCACTTGTCACTTTTATATATCAATAGGAAAACATATGGTTTGATATTATCTTTAAGTTAAATATATTTCTTGATATTTTTCGACTCGACCACTCTTGCACTATAAGCCAAGTTAGCATAATTTGAAGTTAATCAATAAGATATTAACAAGAAAACCTTAGAATAATAGTGGAGACTTAACCCTTGTGAGTTTTGAGACATTCTATTTTTCTTGGGGGTTATTAAATAAACTTCGACTTTTCTTGAGTCCGTATTATTTCTTTGATGATATCATTATTCTTGTTTCTTTTATTGATTGCTTTGAGAATAATGTTAAAATTGAATTATTACATTATAACTTCTTGGATTATTTAGTTGAAATGTCATAATACCGACTAGAGCTTAGGAAGTGATATAGCCACTTTTTTCTTTGAACCGTTATTTAGCCTACCTAATAATAAATATCCATTTGCGGCTCTTTGAGCCTTTAAATAGACTTTTTCTTTGCTAACCCCATCTCCATTACCTATTCCAGTTATTGAGTAATATCTTATATTATTTTTATCCTTGCCCAATGTCTCTGAGAATGTGTATGGTTGATATAATTTTGGAAGGGGCAAATAAAAAAGAGTTGAAACTAAATATTCCATGAATCCTCGGGGCTAAAATGTTTCATTGTGCAGAAGGGGAAAGCATGTCGTTGATCTTATAAAAGAAAGAAAACAAGATTGATGTTTCGAAAAAAATAAAAATATGAAGAAGAATTTTGAAGGAATAAAAATTAATGGTGTACAACATTGTTTTATTCTTCAGAGCCCCACGTGCTTATTAAAGGGTGTATCCAATCTTAGAGAATTTTTTCGTATCCTTTTCCATTTTTGTTAGCCAAAATCTTATCCTCATTACAACCTAATAAAGACCTAATTGATCTTAAGTAAAGATCTGGTTCATAGGTGTGGAGATTAAATAGACAAGAACTATGGTGTGTGATTCAACATTATCAAAGTAATTGATATTCCTGTCCATGAGATCATATTCATTTCATTATTTTAATTGTCCGTTTTTCATGATTATTATATGTGAGATGTTTGTGTTTCCATAATTTATTCTCTTTCTCACATATAAACTGAGTGATAACTAATCAATCTATGAGTGATTCATTTCTAAGTACAAGAGAGATTTGTAGTCGAAGTGTACTATCTAAAGGTTATCTAGTCGTATCTTTACTGAGAAAAAGAAAGTTATGTTGATAAGGCTATGGACACACACACTTTGAGTTGAGAATAATTGATGAAATTTATTTAACCTTTGGATACTATTAAATCATTGTTAGACTCTTTGATATATTATTCTGACAATGTTAGTTGTTTTTTTAGAATTTTTGGCAATCAGATGATTACTCTGAGGATAATAGATAGAGTCATCAAGTTACCATATTTTGGAAATTTATTGAGTCATAATGTTTGTGGGTAACATTTCTGGAAACCCTCACGAGACTATAACTCGTCCACTAGAGGTAATCTAGTGGTTTAAAGCCTTGTTGCATGTTTAAGGTAAGTGCAACCGATGATTCCCGCGAAAGTGAGTTAGAATTTTATAGTTTTTCTCGAGGACTAGCAAAATATAGGTTTGGGGGTATTTGATATTCACGTAATTAATACATAATATATCCCTTAATTTATATATGTTAGCGTTTTGATTGTTATATTTTATTCTAATTATTTCGTTTTCATGTATTTGTAGGAATTTGAAAGTGAACGATGAAATCACATTAAAGCGACAATTTGAGGAATGATCAATTGGTTGATTCTAGTGGTGGTACAAAGTAGCGGGTCACATGTCTAAATCTAACCCAAACAAATCTAAGTCCACCTAATTTAACCTAAGGCCAAGCCCAAAAGCTGACCTAGAAACCCAAATCCAACCTAACAAAGAAAAAGGAAAACCCTATTCAGACTTCCTTTCTTCGATCTCTCTCATTCTCACGTTTCTTTTTCCTTCTCCTCCCTTCCACGCCTCTCCTCTTCTCCTGGGCAGAGACATAGAGACCTTGGTTTCTCGCCACTAACCAGCCACCAGCCTGATCTCATCGCCTCCTGGTGATTCTTGCTCGATAGAAGAACTGACAGTGCAACCACCATAACCTCGCCTTCATTACCATCTCACATCCCCTGCTCCCTCTCTTTATTGTCAATCTCTCTACCACCGCCATCTCACTCGCTGTCCCTGTCGCAGACAACCATCACAAACAGTCAGACACCATCCAACAACCACCACTGTCCAGTATGCCCCATAACAGAGACGCAACAAGGAGGACTCCCAGTCACTCTCTCTTCCTTCGTCTTCCTTCCACGAGCCAACAATATCACCACCATGGCCTCCCCGGCCTGGCAGCCCTTCCTCGCTCTCCTTCCCTGAAGCAAAACAGAATCACCCCATCACCGGACGAAAAAGAAATAGGGACGAGCTTCCCTGCTTCCAATCCCTGTTTCTCTCCCTCGTTCTCTTCCTCATTTTCGTCTTTCTTTCTCTCTCATGTTTCCCTCTCTCTCTCTTTTCCTATTCTTATTTTTTAGCAGCACGCACAACCGCAACCAAATAGGAGCACCAGAAACAGAGCTCCACCGCCCCTATTTTTCTCCATTTTTCTTCGTTTTCTCTCTCTTTCTTGCAGGTATCGGAGTCGGTCAAAGGAAGAAAAAGATCGCGAGGAGCAGGGAGGAAGCAATGCAAGGCGCGACTCACTGGAGACGAAGGCGCAGCTTCTGTGGCGGGGAAAAAACAAATTTTTGAATCAGTTTGGCTATTTGCACCCGATGCTTATTCTAAGCCACCACTGTGCATTTGTAACAGTTTCTCGAGATGTGTGTTCATGCTGAGATGGAATCCACCTACACCAGTGTTGTGACGTCATCCACCATGATCTTCTAGACCTCGCACCGAGGTGAAGATGAAACCACAGGGTTTCCTAGAGTTTGTCGTATCTAAATTTATTATTTTCTATATGCTTGAATGTTAAACACAGTTGATTTCTGAATTTCAATAATTTGCTATCACCGATTATATTCGAAATAATTATCTAGACTAATCGACAGTTAGAAATTCTTTTTGTTGATATTCGAAGCCTACTTTAATCAATTAATTTGAACCTGTGATTGTGTGTGCCGTAAGAAGACATGCAATGTAAGGGGTTTAGAATTAGTTAAAATAAACTTGTGATTGTGTGTGCCATAGAAAGACATGCAATGCTAGGGGTTTATGACTTTGCTGAAGTCAATTGCGAACTTAGATTAATCTTTAGGTTAGTCGTGTTGATTCTTGAAAACAATAATTTGGATTACACAAATCTCAAAGAACCTGTGGTGGATTTGATGTCTCAGTCCACTCTCTTATCATCTTACTAGTTTAATTTTAGTTGTCAATTTAGTTATCTTAATTTAGTAATTTTCATCTGATGCAACCCCAACTCTAAATTAGTTTAAATAAGTCTTAGAATTCGACTGTCTCATCAATCCTCGTGGGATCGACCTGTATCTGTCTACTAGTTAGACAGTCGTGCACTTGCAATATTACAAGTATGTTTATTAACTTATTAATTTAGGTTAATAAAATTTCCATCAATCACCTGTTTGGGATCACTTGTGGCACTTGATCGTACGAATCCACTCCACAGATTCAAGAATCCACAAGAGGTTTGTTGAGTTTCGACAAGCTAACATCACAGAGGTTTTTCCAATGATGTCTCTCCGATATGCGGACGGGAAAAAGTTTAAGCCCGAATTTCTCACTTCTTAATAAAGTAAAAGTGAAGTTCACCCTTACAAGTATGGAGGTTTCCTCTTGATGAAGAGATGAAGAGAAAGTTTTATCTTTCTCTTTTCTTTTGAAACTCACTTAAAAACGATATGGAGAGATGAAAATATTTTCTCTTGAACAACATGGAAAAACTTGTTATTCTTTTTGTTGGATCTGCAGCTCATGAATAACTTTAATAAGTTTCTCTTGAACTCCCAAAGTTAATAAAGGCAAATGAAGATGCATCTATTTATAGACTAATCCTGAAGTAGTGAAGTCAACTTCACTATCTTCAAATGTGTTTTTCAGAATGTCTTTATGCTTTATCAAAATGCTCGTCTGCTAATAGTGACACTGCAATGGTGAAGTCGACTTTGCTCTACCCATATAGCTTTTTTTTAGCAAAAGTTTAATCTTGGTCACATGTCATTGCACTTCACATAAACTTGCCTTTTAAGCACATGAGCACGTATAAAGTGAGAATATTCTCCTAAGGGATAATATTTACTCATGTGAGAGGATGACCAAAATTCAAACTTTGAAATTTTGGTTATCATCTTCTTGTATTGTTGCCTTTAGTTGAATCTTCACGTTCACATTTGAATGATCTAATTTCATCGATCACTCACAACCCAATATGCACGACTTTATCATTCAGCAAATACATTTCTACAATAATTTTCCGCTCAACTTATATTGATTTTATAAGCTTAACCAATATTAGTTTTGTACCAATTCACTAATAAATTTCATTAAGTGTTTTGTTGTAAGTTTGTTTCATAATGATCAATGTATGATTTATTTTATGCATATACTTGATTTATAGGCGTTGCAAACTTCTATGTATAACATTTTTACACTTTGAAAGTGTACTTGGGAAACTGTATTGTCCATGATGGTTGATATAATTTTTCAACTTGTCTTGTATAACCATTGTTAATTCTTTGAACAATTGATAAGAAACATTTGAGTTCTTTGCAAATTAATGTGTTTTTTTTTGTTGTTGTAAAAGACGGTAAAAACTATGTTCACGGTACATATTAACAAATTTAATGTTTTACTATGAAACACCTTTTGTGTTAAGTATGATTTAGCATATTTTTCATGTACAAATATGAAATCTTAATACATTATTTCTTAACTAATTTACGATATAAATTATGCCCATCTATAGTTTTCATGTCTTGAAGTTGCTTTTGAATTTTAAATTAATATGCCTTGAAATAACACACATTGGAATTTTGTCAATTGAGCCTTCTTCCTTGATAAGTACAATGACAATATGAGTATTGTAAATATTGATATTTCATCAATTGAATACATTTCTCTATTATGTACAATAAGAAGATACATGTCCTAAAACACATAATGTATGTATGCCTCGAGTGTCATATATAGAACAAACAATGAAAATTACATGAAATTAGGACTGTGGTTGTGGTATGAACAAATTGTTTTTTACATGTGTCACATACGTTATGCACAACTCCTTTTACTTAGACTACCGTTAGGGTATGAACTCGGGAGGAGTATTGGTATGTGAACATGTTCATTTTCTTTATATATGGACATCTTTTCTTATTTACCCATTGCTTATTTGTAACAAAAGGGGACGGGTATCACTTTTCTATTAGTATACTTAACTCAAATGTGTCACAGTTTTATGTCATTCACAACATTTGACTGGTTACTATGACAAGTCATGTTGCTTACCATTTGAAATCTAGGGTTTATGATAAAAAATTTGATGTAATCAATGATAAAAGAATTCATTTATTTCGTGTCAAACAATGATTTGAAGATAGAATATAAGGTGACAAGTCAGAATGGCGCTCATCAATCAAAGGTCAATGCAAGAACGTAAATTACAACACCATTGTGAAAATGGATTGAATGATTTCAATTATAAAAATTGATGTAGTCGATTTCTGCTCTCCCTTGACCTTGACCTGGACTTGCACAGGGAATGCACGTGAGTCAGGGACCACCGTTGTGGTGGCCAATGGCACTTCGATGCTAAAATCTTGTTAGGGATCCTTTCCTAGTTGGGAGTCGGTCATGTAGGAGATTTACCATACACGACTTGTGCTCATAGATCGGCGGGAGATGTTTTCCTTTTGGAGTGTTGTACATGCGAGGAAGTTTCTATGCACGACTTATACTCTGGAATATGTTTCCTAGTCGAAACCAATGTGTTGCTGGCCTGCCCGTCTTAGGTGAATCCCCATATACTTGCCTGATTAAGGTTTACAGGTATTGGGCTTTACCATGTGACGTGTGGGCTTAATGGGGTGTTGCAACTTGGATCCAACCTTTTGGATTCTGCGAGTATGGGCTTATTTATACAGTTCCCCTCTTCTACATAGTTTATTTACTCTTTGATCTTGGAGACTCTACTTTGTCATTTCACTTTTCGTGATTTTCACTTTACCCAACTTTCGTGATCGAAAGTTTGTATGTTCGTCAATGGCGCACCAGAATCAACTTTCTGATGAATTGTTAGCTAAGGGTCATAAGTTTTTCGAGGATAGGTACTTTCTGAGTCGAATCTGGAAAATCTTATTGAGATGTACGGTATCCCTGATGATCTGGTGGTCTGCACATTGGACGCCGATCAGACACTGATGTCTCTAGGGGTGGGCAAACGAGTTGAGGAACTGCGGATCCAAACCGAACCGTTTGGAGCAAAACGGTTCGGTTCTTTAAAATTTAAATTAGGAAACGGTTCGGATCAGTCCGAATTCGTAATAGAACGGATCGAGTCTGATTCCAAAAGACTGTAATCAAACGGTTCGGCTTCGACCCGTTTGATTAAAAAGATTTATTAATTTTAATTTTTTATTACTTCATTCTCTTCAACCCTAAAGTTATGAGATTTCTTCCATATCTTCCTTCTCCAGCCACAACCGAGCCCTTCTTATTAGTGAGGAAACGGCGAGGGAGGGGGTTGCAACCCTTCATCCCCACGAGATGTGCAATGGCACACATCTCGAGGGGATGGAGGGTTGCACCCCCCTCCCTCCCTTGCCCGTTTCCTCGTCGTTTAGAATTCCTGGCCACAACCAGAGAAGGATTTTGATTCCAAACTCTTTCTCAAATCTCTCTCTCCACTTTTCTTGATCTACCCTTGATAAGCCCTAATTTTGGCAGATTTGAACTTCGGAATGTCTCTCTAAACCCTAGAAAAAAACATGTGGTAGCAGCGGTTCAATTTGGCTCCTCCATCCATGGCTACGACTCACCTCACAGACTCCGAACCTGTCGCAGTGACCCAAGTCGAGAGAGACCAAGCTTGGCATCTCCTCGCGATTCTACTCAGTGCCGGCGGACCGATTCGCACTTCACAACTCACTTTATGATGCACTCTATTCAGTGCGTTTCCAGATTTGATGGAGTTTCTGTGTTCCATTCCCGAGTCTCTGCTGCTTTTGAACGATGATCAGTTTGTCAACATTTCTTTTTTTGCGATTTCTTTTCCTGGAGAGTTCAATTCGAATGGAGTGATTCTTGCTGGCCTGGGCCCAGCTGCCTGGTTTGCTGCTTTGGGGGGCGAAAATACACTTTTGGCCCCCTCTTTAAACACATTTTTCTAAAAAGTGGTTAAAGAAATGGGGCAAAAATATACATTTACCCCCACCCAAACAGCAACCTCGCCCCTTTCCCAGGCCAGCTAGAATTGGGGATTCGAATGTGATTGATGATTTCGAGCAGCAACTCAGACATCATAATCCAGGATGAAAATTTCACATCTATATTTACAGCTGGATACAATTCTTGCAGGCTGAGAGGAGTAAAATGGCTGACAATTGCACTAAGGATGCTGACACTGAGTCAAATGTTCCTTCTTCAGTTTCATGTGGATTGCTTCCAGCTAGTACTCAGTATCTCGATAGGACCACTAGCTATCATGAAATTTATAGTGATACCACTCTTCATTTGGTAGACCTTAACTTGTTGGAACGATGTTCGGAAATGGAGAATCAAGAAACTGACCACCTTAAGCTACATTTGCCTCTTGTTGGGGTATACGAATCAATGGATATCAATTCAAGTTCTTCTATTGGAAATGCAACTCCTGCTCTAGAGCTTTGATAAAAAAAAAAAAGTCACCACCTTGCAGTCTTCTAAA
This sequence comes from Berberis vulgaris, assembly GCA_963556465.1. Taxonomy (NCBI): domain Eukaryota; kingdom Viridiplantae; phylum Streptophyta; class Magnoliopsida; order Ranunculales; family Berberidaceae; genus Berberis; species Berberis vulgaris. The sequence goes on along the minus strand of OY747125.1, from coordinate 78,679,123 downwards.
AGCACCGAGTGTGACCGGAACACCAAGTCAAGCCAGACCATTATTGAGATAACCGACTGAAGATGTATGGAGCCAAAAACAGATTCTTGCATGAGCCCACCCAGAATGTCCGAACTTTAGTTTGATGCTCCAGAGTCCGTTCATTAAAAAAATATGCCATTCAGTGAAACAAGGATGTAAAATTAAATTACTTAGCCAATTATGAAAGTAGTAACTAACAATGCTCGTGTTATAATGTAGATGTTCTTCTGGGCCAATCGACATCTCTTCTCAATGGGTAAAACAGTTCAATAACTCGTATTTTTATAGTTTTGATTTCATCTTCTGTTCTTGAATTTGAATCTTTGAATCATGTGATTGATAAGATAGGGTTTTGAAATTGAATTTTGATTACTGTTTTGCTGGTAAGGTTGCTGATGCAGCACTTGTTTAGATCAATTTGTATTGGTTTGGTCTCAATGTAGGAACCATTTGGAACCGTGGAACCGGACCGTTCTACATGGTTCGAGTTAGGTTCGGTCCCAATTTTCAAGATGAGGGAATCTGGACTGGACCGGACCGGATCCCTTCAAATTTAAACGGTTCGAGTTAGGTTCTTCAAAAATTGGAACCGATCTGGACAGTGCCCACCCCTAGCTGTCTCCCCCGGAAGGATTTATCTATTTGCATCGAGGTATACTCCAATCGGGCGTCACCCGTTATTTTGGAAATTTGGAGCTTCTTGGCCTACCTCGGCATTGCGCCTGTTCAACTGGTGCCGAACGGATACAGGACGATGATCGCCATTTTGATTAAGGGAAGGATGCTGGTGTCCGAGTCTCTCTGAGGGTGATTCAACTGCTTACCTCTCCTCGGATAAACAAAGCATGTTGTGTGCGTGTTGACATCACCGGATTGTTTTGGTAATATGCCTGATGACTTCAAGTTCTAGCAGAAATATTTGCCTTTTAATTAAGTTGACTCGTTTGTCCAACTTTTACTTCGTTGGTTCGACGTACTAATCGAACTAGAGCGAACCATAAGTTATTGTCATCAGCGGCCTACTGACTAAACTTTGGTCGGATTCGATGATCATCTTCTACGGAAGGACAATGATTCCTGACAAGCCATCATAATTAGACGTCGGAAAAGCTGACTAGACTCCCACTTTCTAAGCCGTTGTCATTCACTATTGGTGGAGTAGGATTAGAGCAGACCAGAAGTTATCTTAATCAGTCGTCACTGACTAAGCTTTGGTCAGGTTTGGTGAGAATTATCCATAATCAAGGATTGAGATTTCGCGAAATTATACGAAATTTCGCCGAATTTTTCTTTTTTTGAAAATACGAAAAGAAAATGGATAAAATAAAAAATTACATTTTTTCAAGGGTTATTTAAAAAAATTTCGAGGTATTTTCGTAAATTTTGGGGTTTTTTTTTTTCGTAAATTTCATTTTTTTGTAAAAATACAAAAATGAGCTACTAAAATTTACATTTTTTTGAAAAAATTCGGGATTTTTTCCGTAAATTTGGAGTTTTTTTTTTTTTTTCTAATTATCATTTATTCTAGTTATTTATTGATTTTTTAAACCACCCCCTAGTTTTCTAATTATCACTTCTACTTATATATTGATTTTTTAAACTATCTATTTATTTTCTAATTATAAGTATTTTGGTTTCATTTAATGTGTTTAATACATTTATTTACTTGCATATTATTTTTTTCACATATTTAATATACCCTCGAAATTCATTATATATTTAATTTATCCTCGAAATATTTACATTTTTTCTTTACACACCGAAATATTTCTTAAAATCAGGAAACCGAAATTCACTCGAAAAACAAAATCACAATCCTTGTCCATAATGTGACAATAGTCTCTAAAGAGACGTCTTGATCAGGCATTATAGAGCTGACTAAGCCCCACTCTCAAAGCCGTCATCATCCGTTTTTGGCAGACTAGGCATTAGAACATACTAGAAGCTATCATCATTGGTCGAAAATCAACTAAGCTTTGGTTAGGTTCGGCGACCATTATCTGTAATTGGACAATGGTCCCCTGGCAAGCGATCGTGGTCAGGCGTTAGAGTGCTGACTAAGCTTGCACTTTCTAAGCCATCGTCATTCATCCTTTTTTTGCAGACTAGGGTTAGAGCGGATCATAAGCCATCACCATTAGTAAAAACTGACTAAGCTTTGATCAAGTTAGGCCCCCGCTTGGCTTTGGGCGTGCAAATCTGATTTGAGAGTCCTTACTTATTCAACTCGCCTAGTAGTCTGATATGAAAGTTGGACCCATAATTCGCCTTAATAATTAATCGAAATGAGTTTATCCAGGTTCAATGAACAATAGATAATAGGGCAGGTGACTTGGATTTTTCTAATAATATCACTGTAGGCGTGTTCCACATTACATGGGCGCTTGTGGCCTTCATACTTTACTGGGCCAGATCTGGCGGGGTACTCGTTTGGGCCCATTGGTTGGCGGGTCGTGTTGTGAAGATCAGTGTGCTAGATGTATGGCGTAGATTACGAGACAGTTCGGTGTCAGTTACTCCCCTAGTTAATGGGGTTGTGTCTAGTGCCATTAATTCGATGAATGTGGACTCGTGTATTGCAATTGGAACCGTTGCCTCCCTATTCCTCGTACGACATATAACGCTGATCTAATTGTTGATTGATTTCATTTCATGAACGACAGTGCCTATAAATAGGATTTAGTTTACCGTTTCGAGCATTGCTATGTACGCTCTAGAGAATGTTTCTCCTTAGAAAATATGTTTTGGGTTATCCAAAGTCTAAAGGAAGATCTTCGTTGTTGGAGTCTTCAAATGTTCTGACATTTGCAACGATAAGTCTTAAAAGACTTGCTTTTATGTGGTGCCACCGGGATTGGGTGAGCATCCAATTGGTTCCATGGGACCTTGTTATTTCTTCTTACAATGCGAAAAAGAATTATGCACTTCCCCCAGGGGTCAAGTTTGTCTTTCATCTTCTGGTGCTCCAATGGCATCTCGTGCCATCCGATCTTGGGGATAACACCCGCAGCCAACCTTGGGTGTCTTGCTTCCATTGTACTTACTGGGCTTCACGCGTGATGCAACAGCTGGAAAATAGATAGGCGGAGCAGCGCTCTGACAGGCGTGACCTTGGACACTGACTTTTCATCACCCCAGTCATTCCTCATTCGGGGGACATTCTCATCTACCTTATTATTCCTCCATTTTTAGAGCAAAGAATTAAGCCTGTACTTGCAGCCTTCTTCAAGTACTTTTCATTCACTGCCGAATCATTTTCGAAGATAGATTGGCAGAGTGAAGTCTTGACATGCGTTTGAGCGGATACATACTTGCGTCAGACTTAGATACTTATAGCGTATAATTGTTGTACAAGTCAGCAGAGCAAGCTTTGTAATAACTTTCATTGCAATCAATAAAGTCTATGTTATTCCTTGAATATGTCTTGTGCGAACAATTCTCTTAAACTGAAAAACAAAGAGAAACAAAAGAAATCAAAGCAATAAGATAGTACGATTCTAAATAGAAACTAAGCTAATCTGACCTTGAAAGAGACGCACACGGTCCTGGCTCAGACTGTGTAGCTCTTTGGCGGACCGTCAGGTATCGCCAATGTTGGGGAAGTTACTGAATAGTGAACTTCGTGATGGTGGGTCGTTCCCTGCTGGTTGTCAGCACTCCGATGAGGCACCTGATTACTGAAGTGTTAATATTTAGCTTTGTGCTAGGCTGGATTGTATTTCCAGTATTGAATTTCGGCTCGTCGGATAGTTGAGCCTTGTTTGTCGGAGCTTTGTCACTATCCGCACATGGTGATCCTCCCATTCATCTGGGCCCGATGTCTGATGTATCTGTTCTGCGGGCCCGAGCTGTAATTGCTAGCAATTCAGCTACTTCAGCGCTGCATAGTGGCAGTCTCTCGCTGAAGGTTGATCTCCAATAGTTCCTTGGGCCTGGTTGGATGTGTACTTGATGCATTGGTGCAGAGTAGAAACTACTGCTTCCATATGTTGAAGCCAAGGCCTCCACAGGATGATGTTTAGGCAGACAGACATCGACCACCATGAACTCCTGGACAAGATACTTCCGTAATTGCGGCTCTCCTACCGCCACCATTAAGTTGATCCTCCAAATAGGGAAGCATTTCTCTCATCTGAACCCGACCATGGGATGGTTGGCGGGTGTTAAGCCCGCCTACTTGAGTTGCATGTTGTGGAAAGCGTTGAGAAACAAGTCGTTTAAAGAGCTTCATGTGTCCACCAAGGCCCTTTTTACTTTCCACTTTGAAACGAGGACCGAGATGACCAGGGTGACATTGTGGGGAGAATGAACGCTCTGAAGGTCCTGGTCTGTGAACGTCAACGGTGGGATGGGGCTCTGAATACGTGCATATTGTACTTGTCTGTCTTCACAGGTGGGTTGCATCCGCATTTCGAAAAGCGTCATCTTGCGGGACCTGTTTGACTGCTCGCCTTCAGAGTCGACTCCATGAAGTACATATATAATGCCAAGAGTTTCTTTTTCTATCTCCTTAACGGAATCTTCTATTTCATTTGCCCAACCCTACCTATTCTCTGGGCTTACAAACTCCTTGAGCTTCGCCCTTCCGGATCCAATACTTTATCTTGTTCCTGTTCTCAATACCATGGTCACCCTCGTTGTGAAAGGAGTAGAATTTTATGTTATCGCGCCGGAAGGGGTTTCCTCGTTGTTATGCGGGCCACTTTAGCTCCTCCCAATTCTTGATAGAGTGATCCTGAAGGAGTGAAGTCAACTTCACTATCTTCAGATGTGCTTTTCAGAATGTCTTTATGCTTTATCAAAATGGTCATCTGCTAATAGTGACACTACAAGGGTGAAGTCGACTTTGTTCTACCCATATAGTTTTTTTAAAGCAAAAGTTTCATCTTGGTCACATGTCATTGCACTTCACATAAACTTGTTTTTTAAGCACATGAGCATGTCTAAAGTGAGAATATTCTCCTAAGGGAGAATATTTATTTTCATGTGACATGATGACCAAAATTCAAACATTGAATTTTGGTTCCCATCTTCTTGTATTGTTGCCTTCGGTTGAATCTTCACAGTCACATTTGAATGATCTAATTTCATTGATCACTCACAACCCATTATGCATGACTTTATCATTCAGTCAATACATTTCTACAATAATTGTCCGCTCAACTTATATTGATTTTATAAGCTTAACCAATATTTGTTTGTATTAATTCACTAAACATTTCATTAAGTGTCTTGTTGTAAGTTTGTTTCATAGTGATGAAAGTATGATTTTTATGCATATACTTGATTTATAGGCGTTGCAAACTTCTATGTATAACATTTTTACATTTTGAAAAGTGTATTTGGGAAACTGTATTGTCCATGATGGTTGATATAATTTTTCAACTTGTCTTGTATAACCATTGTTAATTCTTTGAACAATTGATAAGAAACATTTGAAATTCTTAACTTTGAGTTCTTTCCTAATTAATGTGTTTTTTTTTTTTTTTTTTTTTTTTTTTTTTTTTGTAAAAGACGGTTGACAATATGTTCACTATACACATTAACAAATTTAATGTTTTACTATAAAAACCTTGGGTGTTATGTATGATTTAGCATATTTTTCATGTACAAATTACCCCATAATGTTTTTCCAAACACTTGTTGGTGCTAAGATTGTACAATCTTAATACATTACTTCTGAATTAATTTACAATATAAATTATGCCCAGGTCCTAAAGTTGTTGAATGTTAAATTAATATGCCTTGAAATAACACACATTGGAATTTCATCAATTGAGCCTTCTTCCTTGATGAGTACAATAGCAATATGAGTATTGTAAATATTGATATTTCATCAATTGAATACATTTCTCTGTAATGTACAATAAGAAGATACATGTCTTAAAACACATAATGTATGTATGCCTCGAGTGTCATATACAACAAACAATGAAAATTACATGAAATTAAGACTATTGTTAGGGTATCAACAACTTTTTATTTTATTTTTATTTTACATGTGTTGCATACGTTATGCACAACTCCTTTTACTTAGACTATCGTTAGGGTATGAACTCAGGGGGAGTATTGGTGTGTGAACATTTTCATTTTCTTTACATTTGAACATCTTCTTTTTTTATCTACCCATTGCTTATTTTGTAACAAAAGGGGACGGGTATCACTTTTCTATTAGTATACTCTAACCCAAATGTGTCACAATTTTATGCCTTTCACAACATTTGACTGGTTACTATGACAAGTCATGTTGCTTATCATTTGAAATTTAGGGTTTATGATAATTTTTTTGATGTAATCAATGATAAAAGTATTCATTTATGTCCAACTAATTTACTTGTCTCAATTTGAAGTTCTATTCAACATAGGTAGATGTTGGGGTTTCGTCATGAAATAAATCAAAGGGGAAACTGAAACATCAAGAATTTAGGCTGATATTATTTCGTGTCACACAATGATTTAAAGATAGAATATAAGTTGATAAGTCATAATGCTCATCAATCAAAGGTCAATGCAAGAACATAAATTACAACACCGTTATGAAAATGGATTGAATGATTTCAATTATAAAAATTATTTGAAAATAATTCAATTAAAAGTCATTAAGAAATTAACGTTCTAGAACTTTACAAGTGTCGACTAAATTGACCAATTAGTACAGGTCATGGATAAATCTTGATTCTTTGAGCAAATAAGCCAAGGTGAGAACTTGATCTATCAAGCAAACAACTAAGAAGATGAGTTCATCTAGTCAAGTTGGCTTTAGTTCAACTTATCACATAGATAGGTAATGCTCCCAAGACTGGTTGAGCACAATAAAATTTTTAAACAATTTTTCTATATAAACTCATTTATTTTTAGCTAATCTACATGTATAGAAATAAGAAAGGCAAGGAAGTTGAGACACAACTTTGGAGTGAAAAAAAACTCAACTTTCAACACTACAAAAGACATAATTTTTTTGCAAGTCTTTTGCATCCATTTTAAAAGCATAGATATTTGATTTTTCATGTGTTAGAAACTTCACACATCTATGTCTGTCTTACTTGTGTGTATGCATTAGTGTTTTTGGTCATAGTACGTTGCTGAGATCATAGAGGAAGATTATTGAAGCAAAGTTTTGTCTATAGAAGTTAGTTATAAGTAAAAATCTCACTCATTGTAGAACCATGTATGGTTTGTATGTGTCTTGAGTGAACAATGTTGTAAGTGTGATATGTTTCATATTTTATGTTGAGTAGCTTATAGAGTTGGTGGTTGAAACTCTAAAAGTGAACCACGCTTAATTGTGTGTTAATTATTTTCTTGTAATTTATTTATTCAATATTGTATGATTGTGTAAAGTATTGTTAAACATTAAAGATCTTCCAACATTGAATATCATACAAAAGATTTGTCTTAAGTTTAGATCTATTAGATATAGTGTGGAATATAGATTTAAAAATTTGTCAAATCAATAAAAATCAATCTAAATCCTTAAGTGATTAAATCAATCTAATATCACAATTTCACTTTATCCTTAAGTGATGCAAAATTATTGGATATCAGATTGACAATCGTATAGGCATCATAAAGTGATTTACTGCCACGATACTTCAAAAGTGAATGAAATTCAACTAGTAGATTTGTTAGGTTTAGCTTGAATATGACTACTTTAGTTAGAAACATTTCCCCGGTCCTGAACAAGAGCATTATTATATATTCCTACTTTCTATGGTGATACGGGTCCTTATCTTTGATACTCAACCTCGTCACCTAGATGAGATTGATCTGCATCTTTCTTTTTCTCTACTTCCATTTGGTTTTGAGGAATGTTGCACGCATACCAACTATGATGTTCTTCGCATTTGTATCAACTCGCTCAATGATCTACATTTCATTAACATTATTCCCTTGCTTATCTTGAACCAACATGTTTGTCCTGTTCTACTATGACGATGGAAAGATTAGTAAATCCTGATATTTTATGATAATAGTACTTTTGCATTAAAAATAATGTGAAAATTTTCAGAAAGTATACTCTATAACTTTGATTTCCCTCTCTTTTATCTTCTTCTTTTTTTCTTTTTCCTTTTTTCTTTCTCTCTATATGTATATATCACAAAATTGATAATATATTATTTACACATTACACTGATTTACTAATGATATATAGATATTCTTTTCTCAACTTCTGAATCAGTTTGCAAATAATCTTCTTTTAGAAATACTCCTTGTGGAACTCAAAACGTGTGGAGGTCTTATGGGTTAGCTCATGAGACAACCTCCTCAGCTCCTTGGCTAATACCGGCATCCCACAGTAGAACACACCTAGAATATACACAGTTTAATTAGACAAACTGAAATTTGATAAATTAGAGCCTTTGTGGCATATGGAGGATTTGAGAGTTCAAGTGTAGAATAGTGTTAGTTTTATACCTACTGTAGCATAGGGATGCTTATTTGCTATTCTTATGAACACCTCCTTCCAGTTAGGCCTTGCAAAGTGTGTCCTTACCTGCAAGACATTTGCAACATTGAAAAGTTAATTATACGGATTACAAATTGACGTAAAGGGAGGCTTGAACATTTCACTTGTATGAAACATAGGAAATAAATGCCATACTTGAGTGCCTGACAGGATATCGAGTCCATGTTTTGCATGGTTAAGAGCTTGGACCATAGTGAGTAGGGTTGATCTTGCATCACCCTCCTCATAAACGCTAGTAAGATAGTTGTGCATCTCAATTACGCCCTGTTTTAGAGAATGATCAAGAAGATAATGAGTTAGTATCACATACTAGTACGTGTTGACAGGATTTTGGATTCTTTAACAGTTTATGGTACAGCCTAACTTGAGGCTTACTTTCTGATCCATTTCTGCAACTTCGTTCATGACTCCTTTAAACCATTCAAAAGACCCTGGTTCTCTCGTAACCCAAAAGAAATGAGCACTTGTAGTCCTCTGTGACTTCTTTTTCACATTAGGCGTTCCTAATGTAGACGTGAAACTATTTAGGTTGTCCTCAGATCTAGTTGTTTCTGTGTTCGAATCCTGAATTGTCAATACCCAGAAGATAAAGAATGAATTAGGCCATCCAAGTTACAATCACATATTTGGATTATTATATAAGAAGTTGAGCTATACCATTTGTTCATCGGCGGTCCTGAAGTTGTTTAGCAAATCCCTAAGTATGCTTATAAAAGGCGTTGCTCCAATTCCTAGCCCAACAAGGAGTAATACATCATAATTCCGGTAGTCCTGAGCCGGAGCGCCATATGGTCCATCGACAAACAATTTAGGCAAACTGTTTCATTTGAAAAATTCAATTCAAATTGTTAGGCTACTTTCTTTAATCCATATACACCCAGGTTTTTCTTTTACAGAACTATTACTGGGGCCATTTTAATTAAGTGCTTGTATGAAGTGAACTTTACCCTTTAGAATTTATTCCACCAGCTTGACCAAAATTTTCTCTGCCAATAACAGTTGAGGAACCACAAGTCTCAGTAAATACTTGCTTAAGCTCTTGAGTCCAGTCTCCCACAGTTCGAATGTGAACACTGAGGTAGTCATCTCCAGGTGCTGAGGTGATTGAGAAAGGGTGCCTAGGAAAATGTTATATCGTAGTTAGCCACTAATTAAGACGCGTGCAAGTTGAATAAATAAATAAATATGCAATAGGATAGGTGTTCACCATTCACATGGAGAGATTGTTGGGCATTGTAGAAATATATATTGCCCACTTTTGTACTTGAACCCATAGGGCTTTGACACGATCAAGCTGAATACACTTCCAGGTAATTCTAAAACCTGTAAAGAAAATATAAGTAAAAAGAAAGGATAAAATTCAAAATGAAGGTCAGACTTCCAATGCTATTTAGTTAGATACCTTCAAGATCTTAACAGAATAATGGTTTGATCTACAAGTTCTCAAACTCCTTTCTCCAACATAGAGCAACAATGGGATTGAAATGTACATCCAAGTCTATTAATTAAAGCCAACAAAAACTATTTAGCAATTTCAGAAATATTTCCATTCATGGCAAAGATATGATCATGAGGGTCTTACCGTCTTTTCATACCATCGATGGGCTAAGAACACGAAGGACCCATGAATGAGAAGCATGATATACACAAGGGAGAATAGATGGTGTGAGTACCAAAATGCATTGAAGCCAGTTAATCGGTTGAAAGGTGCACGAAGCCTGACCACATTCTTTCGAAACCGATGTGTGGCAAGTGTGAATGAGATGATCATTAGAACTACCATTGTGATTCCAGTCAATCCTACTACTCCAATTAGAAGGTCCTTGTATGTTGGTTGCTTGTTGTTGAAAAAATGAGCTATCATTGCAAACTTGTTAGGGGTAGCCTTAGTAAGGCGGGGGAAATCACAAGCTAGATGGGTCACAACATGTATCAAAACTCCCACGCATATGGCAAAAGCTATTATCTGCAAATAATGATTGAATCATAAGAAAAGAAATCTATATTGCAGAGAGGAAAGATTTTTTTTTTGTACTGGCATTTTATATATAACAAAAAGTGCTTAGAAAGATGTGAATTCTTCAATACATGAGAAAGGAAGACTATGCACAATTGGCAATTACCATGTAGTGAAAGGACGGAACATAATTATTTTAGCCACTCATGCACTTATCTATGCATTGAAAAAGCAAAGTTTTTATGTATTAAACAAGTAGTTCTTAGTTTACAAAAGTTATAAGAAAAATCAATTAAATGGATATAGATACTATTGATTCTTTAACAAATGAGACATGTGGCTTTGGCCACCTAAGGCCAACCATACTAGCTAGCAAACATTCAATTTACCCAAAGGCTCCTTTAAGGATGAATATAATAAGAAATGTATCAGTATAATCTTTTTTTCCTAATAATCTTATACTTATCCAATCTTTTTTAAAGCTGCTTCAAAATTAAGGGTCATTGAAATTATAATAAGAAATGTATCAGTATAATATTTTCATCTATCCAGTTTCTTTCTCAAAATTAAAATTTCCATTACATACAAAAGGTGAAACTTTGACTTATGTTAAGCTTGGCCAAATAGGCACACAGAGAAGTGATAAACGAAGGTTATAAGTCAGCTTTATTTTGCTAATTAAATATAGATGTGTGGGATTATCTATAGAAGTTTAGCGCATTGAACATTTAATGTGGAATTGTTTTAAGTTTTGTGGCATAGAATATTTTTGGACAGCTATATGGTTTACAATTATTTTCTAGGCAGGTAAGATCATAATAAGATTAAGTACGGGCACTAAATGTTTTTGTAATATTAAAGTTTGGAGATCTGTTTTGAGTATTTCAGAAAATTATTAGCAGTTGAGATATCAACTTCTAGAAAAATGTTAGTGTAGAAATACTTAGTATAGTACATATATCCTGTCGTTATAGTATGCTCTGGGATGTTGCTTCATTTTTATTGTTTTGGATAGGATGTTAATTCCTGTGTTGTGTTTGGAGATTTTTTTTTTTAAAAAAAAAAAACAGAAAAAGGAGTGGGAGAAAGAACTTGACGCTCAAGATAGTCACGTTTTCAAGTGAAAAAACCTTCTTCATTGATACTGGCTTGAGAAAGAACATCAGGTCGAAGGTCATTTCCAATTTCAGATTTTCTCTTCCCCTTCTTTTCTTTTTTCCCATCTTTTCATTGTAGTTACAGTTTGGCTCTTTTTTGATGTCTAAACACAACATTAAAAATGTGTAAAGTATCAATCACCTTGTGGAATGTCTATGTATTAGCTTTTGACAAAACTTTATTTTTCCCTTACCGTAACATCATTAATAATTATTCCTCTTTTAACAAATTGAATCACTGATCAAATGTTACAAGGAAATGACCTAAACCCAGGTTCATATACAGTATTTCACTCCTACCAACTACATGGGTTCTCTACTCCTTCCCTTCAGTTACCAAATTTTGCGAAAGAAATGGAAGCTACCTGACATAGTCAACAAATTTCAATTCCCTATTATATTATCAACCAAAACTCCTTTCACCGAGTTCTATTCTTTTATGTCTCCCATGTCTTCTCATTATAATTCCCTTTCTAATCTTAGTCTATTCTATTAATCATCTAAGTCAACTTCTAATCTCTTCATCATTTCAATGAGTCCCCAGGATCCCATCATTGAACGACTTAGATCTACATTAACCATACCTACTCTCTTAAGACAAAACAATCAATGTAAGTAAAGTTAAAAACCATACCTTGTGGAAGTTTATGTTGTCATCAAAGGGAACAAACAACCTCGCTCTTGTTGATCGGAGCCACGTGAGCGTATTTCGACATAACGGTAACAAAATTAAGGCCATATTAAACTTCAGAGTCTCTGCTGCCCCTTTTGCCGTAGGCAAGCAATAGCCCATCACATGAAATGCCTCCCTGTTTCTGTACTGGAAGAATTTCCAGAGCAATAAACCGGCCATAATTGCAATCCACAGTGTAATAATCCATCCTCTCTGCCAATTCTCTAATATTAGACATTTAAGCGCACAGCTTATCCTGCACGCCATGTTCCTTGCTTTTACTAACCCGTAAAAAGGTCCTCCTCCTCCACCACCTTTGTTTTGACTCCAAGCTACACTAACTGTGCTCAATGGCCTACTGTAGTTCATGTAATGGTCTCTCTGTAGTAGTAACGCCTCTAATTGCCATAACTGCAGAAAAATAGATAAAATAAAAAATAAAAAATAACAAATAACAAAAGAACATTTTAAAAGAGTTTAGCTCATTTGTATTATGATAATGGTGTATGATGATGCAAACTCCCTAGGTTAGGCTACAGGTGATTACTTTGTTTTCAATCCAATGTTGTATTACATACATCTTTGATTTTTGGGGCAGCGAAAATTAACTATGAAATAAAACAGTTATGGTGCTTTCTTTCTAGTGAAGTAGAGATGGAATGTCTACTCCACGGTGCAACCAGTAAGATGGGAGTTAAATGAAAACTGAGGGGCATTTCACTGACCTCAATGTAACCGAGATTCTCTGGGTCCAATTCTTCCATAATCAATGAAGCGTATTCTTCTGCCTGTTCTTTCAGCTTTGATAGCTTATTTGCAGATGCACTCAACATTATAAGCTGAAAACCAAAATATAAATTGATAAATAAATCAAAACCAGCGCGTAAATATGAAATTTAATTTTCGTCAAGGAAAATAACATATTTTAGTGAGTTTTCTCACCTCCTGTACCTCCTCTCTCGTGATTCTGCCATCTTCATTGCTATCCGCCCTATAGAACCAAAAAAAAAGGTATATATATAAATTAATTACTTTAATGCTAATTAGATTAATAAAATTTACTACAGAACTGGAGACATTTATGGAACGAAATCAAGTGTGGAAACGAGTAAACTGGGAAAACGCACATGTCAAAGAATATCTGAAGACGAGCGTCAAAACTCTGATCAGATATTTGTAACCAGAAGTCATAGAGCTCTTCTTTCGTGATTCTTTCGATCTTTTGCTGTCTTTGTCTCGCTAATGCATCGAAAATTCCCACCGCGAACTCCTTTGAATCCACCATTCCTGTTACGCGAAAACGAAACAATTATGAGCATTTCTTTTGTTCAATTAATTTTGCTTGCTTGAGTATTACCTACCTATGCATTCACCAAAGTCTTCTCTAGAGAGCAACCCGTCCTTGGAAAGCGAGTCGAACCGCGATTCGACTTTCAACCAAAGCTCATTCTGATCAACTGTCCTTGTAGTCTTGTTAATGAACCTCAAACCTTTCAATGCTTGTTGAGCACTCGACCTCGTCCGTTCCAGCTTTGCTTTAATCTTCCGAGCGTCTCGAGCTGATCTTGTTGGCTCTTCGGTGTCTGAAGAAGCTCGAGACGACGCAGATCTTCGCCAAGAAAACATTCGGCCAAGCTTCGATGTCGAAACGCTTCGGGAGAAGAACGGTTCTTCTCTCGAAGGCTCGCCTCGAGCTGCTGTAGGAGTTACACTGCATAACATAATGGAGTCGTCGTCTTCGAGTTCTAATGTTACTTCAACGAAATCACGCTGGTCGTTTTGCTGGAGGTGGTTGAGGAACATCGGCAGCATTGTTCCGCCGATGCCGAACTCACTGGATTCTGACGCACCACCATCATATTTTACATTGTTGTTCGACGAATTGCTTCCGATGGACAGCGTTCTCATCTTTCCCGTGAGTTTCTCTCTCTAAAATAGAAGGAACACGTACAAATGGTATGTTGTTTTGGAGAATGGAATTAGAGCTCTTAAAACAAACACCTCTCAACCGATCTCTCCACACACGACTTCAACGCTACTGCTGCTTGTTAGCTTAGTCGTGCTTCCTTGCTGAGTTGTTGTTGAGATTTGGTGGAAATTTTTTCCTGCATTTCAGATAAATAAATAAAATTGTCCTATTTTTCACTAACAAAATGTCCTCACATATATATTTTTTTTTTTCCGTTGGGATAATCAGAAGAAGAACAAATTTGACGTGTTGAGGAGATGACCTTACAAATGGCAATAGGCTGTTGTGATTGTGCCACGTGTACAGTGAAGTTACAATGGGGGGGGGGGGGGGGGGGGGGGTCGATCGGATTTTAAAAAGGTTCGTTTGGTTGGAAGAGCTTTTTTCTTTACCCCAGGAAATGGAAATGGAAGTGGGATCTTAACTCGGTGGTGTTGTTTGAGGATGAACTAAACAAATGGAAGTAGTGCCTATATATAATATGAGAGTGATTAAGAAGGTCAAACTTCAAGTACCTACTTCAAAGGTGGTAGTTGATCGGGGGACGTAACCTGGAATTCCCGGTTTCCGTCTGCTTTTTTTATTACCAAATTTGAGGGCATTTTAGTCTATAACTTTTGGTATGATTCATAACACATGATGCCAATTCTGTCGGTTAACAATAGTTTTTGTTTTTTTGGAAAGCGAGCTGACTTTTAAGGACCCTAAAGCCTTTATACAAATGAAACAAAAACAAAAATAAAAATAAAAAAAGAAACAAACTCTCACAAGAAAGAAAATTCTAATGAGAGTGAACATGGTTACTAGGCCTATAGAAATCTTCAACTAGCATCGACCAAAGAAGAAACCTCTTGTTTTTTATCTCGGTCTCCTTTGTTAAGGAGGAAATGATTCAACCTTTGTATTTTTTGTTTGCTTTCTTAGCCCTAGAGGATCTTCGAGGGCAGAGACTAAAATCTTTAATGCAAGATTTTGAAAACAAATCGCTTGCAATCTCTTCACTAGATGGATCTTGCTCATGTTCCTCGTTACTACTCTGCTCTTCTGTTGTGGTGTTCTCTTTGTCCTGAGTCGGTGTGCGTTCACTTGCCTCCACATTAGCACTACGCTCAAGCATTGGGTTGATAAGAATCAATGGTTGTGGACTCGGCGTTATGACATCACTTTGGTCATCATTTATGTTATGCTCTGCCACATTGGCAGCCTCTATACTGGTCACATTTTCTGTTTTTCTTGTGATAGGCCCTGGACTCACCTCTAAACTAGGTGGAGTCTTCGACTTGAATGTATGTCTACCCTTGACGATCGTCCAACCATCGAAATTTTGTCTTTCTAGAGGTTGGGTCCTACCCGTAGCTTGCCATACCATATGTGGCCTGGAGTATTAATTTCTTTGCTCTTTGAACACTGTTGTTTTGTATGGCCAAAAACTGCACAAGAACTGCATTTAACAAGAATCCATGCATACTCAACTTCAACTATTTTTTTCTTATATCCATTGATAACCACAGGGATGTCTTTGGGTAATTGGTTGTTTACATCCACTTCCACACACACCCTCGCATATGCTAATCTTGTCCTTTCTTCAATAGCTTTGTCAAGCATGATAGACACTCCAATAAAATTAGCAATCCTTTGAATACCCTCTGGATTCCATAGGAATAAAGGAATTTTCTTCAGTGTAACCCAAATAGGTAGCGAGGTAAGCACCTCGGCATCCTCGTCCATAGAAGGTAACCAGGCCCTGAGGATGAACAACCTGCTTGCAATATGCTGAGGTCCCATTTCCAATACCTTACTTCTATCTTCTTGAATTTGAATACAAAATTCTTATCTCCGTGTATGCTCATATCAAAATCTCGAATACCCCACGTCCTTATCAGCCACTCTTTGACATAACCATATGCCAAGCACTTGCCCACAAAGCTGCTAATAACCAACCTTTCACATTCTTCTATCCTATTCGCAAAGTCAGCAGTTTGCACTTGTACTATTTTCCTTCCTTCAACAGTAGCTGGAGGTTCATACTTAAGTTTTGTAGAGTCCGTATGCTTGTTTTGCTTAAGCTTTGATGCCCAACTCATCATCGCTGGTGCAACAGCAGGGTTTGTTGTCATTGCTTCTTGAAGTTTGCTAGAGCCAGAGGATGTAACATTGGTTGGCATTGTACAATATTCATCTGCTTTATGCAGAACCTCTTCATTCCTTTGCGCTGCAGCCTGCTCTTGACTGGCTGACACCCTTGCAGTTAGCATTGCCCAATTTTTGGGGTTTATCATCATTTTCAGTTCTTCTGCACCTAGTTTATCTCCATTTTTTACAGTCACTTGATATTCATTTGTGAGTAACTGTAGAAATTCATCGCCATGAATGTTGTACTTCTCCTCAAAAGCCATGAACATCTCCTGTGCAAATAATTAAACTAGTAATAACACTTGTTCAACTTATAAACTACAAATATAAGAAATGTATGAATAATTGAGAAAATCACATAAACCATTTTATAAGAAGTGATAGATTTATAATGATTCGAATGATACATAAATGTTTTAACATTTGCAACGCATTTAAATGATTGGGCTACATATGATAAGGTCCGAAAACTAAGTCTATTTCAGTTATGAGGAAAATACATTGAAACTTCTCAAAAGTGATCACAAAAGGGATAATGTTCAATCAATCAATCAATCCCTTATTACGATGCTATCTTTCAAAATTTTGTCTAATCACTTTGAAAACTGTAATTTTGAGTCTAAAGTTTTAATTAGAATCTTGCTGTGTGTACTCGACTTTTGGCTAAAGTCGCTTGATGCCCCCAATTTCACTCTTCAGATTTAGTTTTTTAAAAACTCTTTGGTATACCAAAAAGTTTGTTAAATTCAAAATAACTCCAATGAACTATCAAGAGAAGAAGGGTACTCATGTCGTTGATTAATGACTTTGTAGAAATGATTTCAATAATGAATATTTGGATTTATGATTTTTTTTGGATTTTACATGCAATTTTTTTTTATAATAGTTCCAACAATTTATTAAATTGATGCACTCACTTATATATTTATTTATTCTTTTAAATACGTGATTTTTGTCAACCCCTTCGTATTTGATGAATGCGTTCTACTCCTTTGCACTTTATTTTAGTTGCACATAGCAGCAGGGGCGGATCTAGGATTGCAGACAAAGGGGGGTAAAAAAATATGTAACATTTTCAAGAAATTTTCTCGGTATATAGCATAAAAGATGTCATTTGTATAAGAAGTTTTCAAAAAATTAGTAAATGCATCAAAGTTTGTCTTATTTTCTGAGTTTTGTTTAATTGATGGAGATATACAGTATAAAATTTTCAATTTATTTATACATTGCAAACAGATTATGTATGTCACTATGTGTGTAGTGTGGAATGTGTACATGTGGTGTGTATGGGGTGTGTTTGTCTTTGAGTGTTAGATTGATTGCTTAGTAACATTTTATGTAGACCATTTTTTTTTTTGCTTTTATAGAAAGATCATTAAGGCTTATTGTGAGATTGTTTTCAAGAAGGATGAGATCGGCTTGGAGATATTTCATATTGTATTGCCTGCTGTAATGGCTTTAACAGCTGATCCAATTGCTTTTTTGATTGACACAACATTCATCGGACATATAGGTTTTTCATTGTTTCTTATTTTCTTGTTAGTTGTATTATTAGATGGAGAATCTCTGAATCGGTTGACATGAAAAACTATATTAAATTCAGGAATTTAGGTTTCAGAAATTCTTCAAAATTTTTATTGCAAGACCAGGCATAAAATCATCAAGTCAAAGATGGAGAAATAAGAACATCAAACAAACTCACCTGTTTCAGATGGAGATGAAGAATAACTGAAGAAGATATCGGAAGACGCAAGCGCAGACGCAAACACAAGAGGCTCGGTTTCTCTTGTGATTTGGGATCTATGATGTTTTTTTTATAAGAGAGAGCAATATGAAATTTCAAGGTGGGCAATATAAATTTTCAAAGGGGGGCAATAGTGAAATTTTAACTACTTTAATGAATTTTTTACAAAACCTAAGGGGGTCAATTGACCCCCTTATCCAAGCAGTGGATCCGCCCATGCATAGCAGAGTGAGTTTGTTTTCAGGGTGATTTTATAAGATTTTTTTACACAACCTACCATACTTTTTGTTAGGTATTATAGAACTACTGATGATAGTCGGTGTATCTTTCATGTTTTATGCAAAACTTAAAGTTAAGAATTCATGACCGAAGTTTAGTTTTATCGATAATATTTTTTTTTGTTCTTTTGTCAAGAACAAATTAATGCTCGTGAACGAAAAAAATTTAATCATGATTTTATTGATAAAAATAGTAAGTCGATGTTACATATTTTAAGTTGGTGCAATAAAGTCGAAACATCCCAAAATGTCGCGGTGCGACATATAGTTAGTGCAACTGAGTCAAATAATCGAGTATACGTACCAACTCCCCTAATTAAACTAGTAGTAACATTTTTGTTCTAACTTATAAACTACAAAATGCATTTTTATATAAGAAATGTATGAATAATTGAGAAAATCACACAAACCATTTTATAAGAAGTGATAGCTCCATAATGATTTGAATGATACATAAATGTTTTAATACTAGTAACGCATTAAATAATTGTGCTCCATAAGGTCCCAAAACTAAGTCTATTTTAGTGATGAGGAATACAATGAAACTTCTCAAAAGTGATCAGGAAAGGAACAATGTTCGTCAATCTTGCTGGGAGGTCAATCACGTTACTACCATGCTGTTATTGGGGGTGGAGGGGTTTCAAAATTTTCTCTAATGACTTTGAAAACTGTAATTTTGGGTATAAAGTTCTAATTAGAATCTTGATACGGCAACAATTAGAATCAAGGAATTAGATCGACGTCATTTTAATATTACTCTTAATGATATATTGCTAAATAAAATAGTACAAAGTTACTTTTTGACTAAATAATCCTTGTGTAGGTAAGAAATGGGAAATTATTACCTAATTTCCATACTGTAGTTTCTAAAAAAAAAAAAAAATGAGGTGGAAACATTGCTGAATATAACCTATCCATCCATCATTGCTTCAATCATCATCAATGTCCGGAATAAATTCTTTATTTTGTTACTCTAACAAGTTCTGCTAGCTTTGAAGAAATTGAGTGTTTCTTTTACTTGGTTTGGATGTTATGAGCTTGCACCAGCTACTCCTCTCTCGTAATTAAACAAGTGTTGGATCAGTTACTACTTGTATGCAGGTTGCCAAATGTGTTCAATAGAATCATGATTTCTACCTTGTCTTGACAATTACTAGTGCTATTTAATTTGTTAGTTTCTATGTGAAAATATATTTTACTTGTACCAAAATAAACAAACTGTTCCATTCTCATTTGATTTTGTTTCTGTATCCCACTCCTGCTGCCCACAGGGGCACTCTCAATTTAGGGAAATTCTAAATGTCGAGGGAACCAGCGTGGGAGGGGGGTGAAGTCGTTCATCCCTCTCGAGATGCATGCAAACCTATGTCTCGAGGCACTTTCACGCATCTCGAGGGAGTGAACGGCTTTCACCCCCTCCCTCGCTGGTTTTCTCGCCCATTCCCTCGCTAGCCAAACCCCTCAATTTAATACCACACTGTAGAGTGGGTTGGTAAGGGAATGTTACTGTTGGCTCCCGCCCCTAGAATATCCCTAACCATTCAAATGATTAACATCAATTATAAGCTTCTCCATAATTTCATTGTAATATTGTATTTACTTGTGCCTTTCATGCGGATTTGCAATCAAAATATGTTTTGGTGTTTGCTACAAAAATTTGGAGTAGAAGTAGTACACTATCCTATATTAAGTTGCATAAATATCAAAGTAGGAACATGATTAATCTGACACGAACATGAATGAGTATTAGAGTTCACAATTATATAAACTAAACCATCAACATGGATCAGGTTAAAAAAAAGGATAGATAGAATATTATTTAATATCACTTGATGACATTTTATATTGGTGCCATAGCTCAAAGTGGAGGGTTTTTTTTTTTAGTTTTAATTAACTTTTGTATTATTTCCAGGTTTTACTATTTTTATTTATTTCTTGTAATGGATTAAGCCTTCCCTTTACATGTTCCCAAGCTCCACAGGCAACTTAAGCTTTAGGTGTAAACTTGACCCTTTCAATATGACATGTGTGTAATGCATTATGCATCATATGAGTTTCTATAGTTTCACTTACCTAACATATTCATGACATACCAAGCAAGCTCCAATGAAAACAAAGCTACCTCAAAAATAGCAATATAATATGAGTCATTATCTTCATATTCTTCTTCATCGCATAAAGGCCTCATGCAATATTTCTCTCACACACCCCTTTCGTATTTCAATTACTAATGAAAAAATATATATACACAACTAACCTCAAAACACATTTTTGAGGTCGAAATTTGAAAATTTCATAACTTCTTTAACTCATATTTTTTATTTTGGTTTTCTTATAAAATTTAAAACTGAATGCTTTGGAGATATATTAAGCAGTTATGGTAAAGCTAAATAATCGTGGATTGAGATAGCTAGATTAATTAGATGATATTGAAATCATTTGCGTGGGTATTGTAGATGAGCAATGGAATAATAGCATCTCACCAACTCCCTGGTGGGATATATATTATATGAAGAGGAAGAATTTCTAGAATGTGAGAAAAATTCAGCACAAGATGGCTAATGGCGTAAACAAATGGTTTTGCATTCGTTTGAGAGA
This sequence comes from Berberis vulgaris, assembly GCA_963556465.1. NCBI lineage: Eukaryota > Viridiplantae > Streptophyta > Magnoliopsida > Ranunculales > Berberidaceae > Berberis > Berberis vulgaris. The sequence continues at coordinate 78,658,126 of OY747125.1, read as the reverse complement.
GAGAGAGACTTGAAACTTGAAACTTGAAACTTGAAAGGAGGATGGAATGAAAGAGATGGGCCACTGCCCCTAACCTCTCTTTTTGCACGCACGTACGTACCGTACTACTCTATTTTGTTCTTCTAGAAGAAACCTGTAATTGTGTGACTAATTCTGAATGTGTAGTACCACTGCATCCTTCAACTACAAGATGAAAGGCCTACTGAAAGATTTGCATTTTGTACTTTCGTGATTTGTTGTAAAATTTTGTACTTGAGTTCAATATTATTGGTAAAACATGTCTATGATTAGTTGCCTTTCAATGCGTGTCATTACCAGTTAGTAGGCACCACATTGATCACACTAGGTTAATTGAAGCAAACACACACACCCTAATGGAAACGAATGAGAAATTAATAATTCACCCAGTTATTTTGCATTTTACAAATTGTATTTTCACGCAGAGCATTCACCCACAGTAAGACATGGATGAGACTACAAGTGTACCTGTGTGTTTGTAACTTTACATAGTTTTAGTGGTTCATGTATTTTGACCTAAAAGTAGTATAAAAGTTACAAATTTGTTAGTTCAACAAGTGTCGGCCAACTTTTCAAAGTTGTATTCACGTTTTGTTGTTTTTTTAGATAGTCATAATCTTGCAAAAGGTTAAAGAAATATATATATATATATATATATACATTTTTTATTGGATTTGAATTTATGAACTTTGAAACGTACAACTTGGGCATTAGAGATGTCTTACAGAAGCGATTGTAGAAAAATAATTTCTTTCTGTCAGTACACAATCGCACACTTCCAACTTGAACTTATGAATGTAAAATTAAGTTTTAACTGTTTCATATTTGTTCAAAAGTGACAATGACTTCAAATAAAGCCAGGAACAAACAAACAATTTCCAAGTTGTTTGTCAAGAAAATGAGTTCTCAACTTCTATTGGATTATGCTGAATGCCATGAAAAATCAAAGTGTTTGGTAATTTCTTTTCATCCTTCTTTGGCCTTAGGTAGACTAATATTTGACTGTCGATATTACATAATTAAATCACGTGTGGCAGCTGGCATGCGTGAAAGAAGCCAACATTTGGCCAATGTAGCCCATGGTTTCCATCTCGATAAATATTGTTGTTACAAAAATTCTACAGTACCTAGATGGTGCTATGCATCTGTTTTTGCTGTTGTGACATTTAAAATTTGTTTGGAGAAATGACCTCCCAACCATACCTTCAAACATGGATGGAATGATGGATTTGACCATCGATGGATGGGATGATGGGATTTAAAATTTGTTTTGATGAATGAGATGATGGGTTTGGCAAAATAGACATTAAGTGCCACATCAACAAATCAGGTGCATGGCACCGTCCAGACAAAAGTCAAACACAAAATACCAGACATTGTAGAAGGACTCTTGTTATTACCATCAACTACTAAAGTGTCAAATATGATAAATTACATTAAAAGAATTTGACAGAGGACCACACGACACTTGCATGTAACTTACGACAAGAAGATTAGCTTATTTGATCTACATCACATATAATCTAATTCAACACACTTGAAACAAAGGAATTTACTCACGTTTCCAAAATTACATCACGTTAATAGCTTTTTACAAGTCAAAACGTAAACTTACCTGTCCCAACGCCAAATCTTTGATGACACTATCGATAATTTCTCTATAGGCACATAGGGTTGGATTGAGTTTTGAAACTAGGAGGATTTGTTAACGAACCCTAACAATAACGATGGCAATGCTTGTTTATCAATATAAGTACTCAACTATGATGAAAGCATCATTTTCCTATACGGTCATAGTACCAACTTCTTGAGACTAGCTAGAATTACAAGCTTGAGAGCTATAGACCATACAAGTGTGAATTTCTTTTCTTTCCGTGTGTTATTTAATTTCATTTCCGAGATAGTTTGGATCATCCACCATAAACAACCTCTAATATATGAAACCTAACAGCCCTTCTTTGTCAAAATACACGTATCCACGGCAGGCAGATCAAGACTGTGAGCGACTCTTCAGTACATGAATTTGCATGGTTCATGCTTGACGTTTTGATATAGAGAGCTTTCACGTAGTTATTCATGGACTTATTATTATTGACAACAACTTAAATTAAATTAATTGCTGTTGTATGAGAAATGGTGTTCAACTTTTTTAGGAAAATAAACATAAGCACGTTATGAAACAAACTAAATTGATGGAGATTTTTAGGTTAATTTTGTTTGCAGTGGGATGTAGACTGGGTGAGGGTAACTACAATTACATCATCTCATTATTAACTGCACAAACGCGAGGAAAAAATCACCGTCAAGGAACACGAACAATGTACACCAACTGGCCTATTTCAAAAAGGAATCATCGAGAACATTGAAAAAACACTAGACAAACACCAATGCCAAATCATCCCCTTGCGTGGGTGACAAAATATACCAATCTCATCCAACTTCAGATGGAGCTGAATGGAGCAGAAACAATAAATTCTAAAAGAGTTTGTTGAGAAAAGACATGGAAACTTGAAAAGGGTAAGAAGTAATTATCATTAATACTGTTCTACGTAACCTTACAATATTCTTAAGCAGGCTATGGCAACTTTTTTTCACATGAATGTGATGCAGGGGGGTTATTTACAATAGGGGATTGGTGAGATCGTGACTAATTTTTTGCACACAACCAAGTTCAAGGCAGACGCCAATGACATTAACACAATTTTTCATTCTCTACCAAAGTTAAGAAAACATAAACTCTGTTGAATGAAACCTTAAGCTTAAAGTAATTAAAGCTAATGAAAGGGAAGTGTTAGTTAAGGTAGCTTCATTCTTTTTCTTTCTCATGCTTAATTTCAATCTCAAATTGCTGATAATTTAATCAATCTACAAGTGACCACAAGACCTATAAATCAACGTAAACATGCCAAAACAAACACAAACAAGGAGACCTTCTAGATCACTCAGGTCGACAAGTCACAATCAGATGTATGCACACCCACTGAACATAGCAACTCAATGATATCAACTTTAAACAGATCATTTAACTCAACAACATTGTATGAGAGATGCAAACGAATAACAATTATAGCTTGTTAGACTTCAGACAAGAGGAAAGGATTCTTTCTTTATATAAAAAAGACAATAGCACGTCTTCAACGACACACAACTGATGTTTTGCAGCAGTGAATTTTATTATTTGTATCAAACAGAGCATAAGAAACTGCTTTACAGCAAAACATGTCAAAGCTGATATATCGATGAACTTGGACAAATTAGGAGTACACATTACGCCACAAATTTGCATTTCATAAATGTTTACAAAAAAACTAGTCAAATTAGAGTAATTACCAAGCAAAGAAAGAAAAAATTCTTCCAAAAGAGTTGGACTAATGCAAACATTCAGTTCACCAAGTTTTCAACTGAATCATTCCCTTTTCCAGGTCTCAGTAACACTTGCCTGTGTTAGATTAGGTTAAAGTCAGTCTCACCACCACCTTAGAATTTGACTTCGAAACCCACATAGACTAATTCAAAATTTGAGAAGGTTCTTGCTCAGTGCACTCAGAATTTTTGCACTTCCTCAAGTTCTCATCATGGACTGTAAAAGATAAGAATCACCTAGATGGTTTACCTAGTCACTAGGATTGTAGGCTTAAAGACTAATTCAATCAGAATACATAAATAAGTCCAAGTTGTCATCTAATAATAGACTTAATAAACTCTATTCCTGGATTCCTGACACAGAAAAACTCATGTTTACTTGCCAGTAATACCGAAGATGAAACAGAGGAATGATTATTTATCATTACATAATAACCCTAATTGACATCATGAGCTTTATTTCTCAAAGCCCGCTAGGGTACAAAATATTAATGTTTATACTTTAAGAAGATCAACAGGTTAGCAATATAATAATGAGCGCTACTTATACAAATGACTGACTAGTTAAAAGACTGGCTCTTTAAGATGCTAAAATGAACATAAGCTACAAAACTGAGATAAGTGCAACATAAGACCAATCATGAATATATTGTCGCAAGTTCCCTCCGGTAAGATTTCTAGTGTGGTTTTGGCACATACCCGTCAACAGCAAAGTTACGAGTTGCAGCTGGCAATGCTAAGCGAAGTCCATCGAGTTCAGGCTTTGCGATCACTTGACATCCCAGCCGGGACCTGTATCAATCAAGATCAATTGTTCCAAGATAGTTTCATCTTTAGAGCTCAACAGTTTCAAGTTTTAAAAGAAATACCCACGTTTCTGTAAGACCAAATGCAAGATCCAACATGTCATTCTCCTCATCCGTTGGATCTTCTAATTTATTGTAATGGTCGACATCCTTTAAAAAAAGATATTAATAAGTATCATAAAAACTGTTAGAATTAAGAACAATTAGCAGTTGGATGCAAATTACAGTTTAGTAAGGCATAAGTAGTTAACAACATACCATCACAATTACATGGCATGTGGAACACGCTAGTGAGCCTTCACACGCTCCTACAATAAATTAAAAGGAAAACCAATAAGACATCTTTAACAAGCAAACAAAAAATTACATACTAAAATAACATAGAACCAACTCATTTATCCCAACGAGGATCACAAATTCGCAATTTATGAGTATCACTGTCTCATCCAAACAAGCTAACAAGTTGCAGTGGATTAATGCTTCAAGTGTTAAAAGGATCTAAACACCAATAGTAAACTTTACATAAAAGTTCAAAGGAAAAATTAAAAATAAAAAGAAAAATCACAGTGCTTGCCTTCAAGTTCTATATCATTTTTGTGTGCAGCTTCTAACATGGACATGCCAATAGGTACTTTCATCTCCTTCTCTTCTCCATCCTTGTCAATAAATGTCACAGATATCTTGCTAGGTTATAAAATCAAAGCATCAGAACCAAATGGGGTGCACCATCCAAATTGAGGGGGCTCAATTATGCTTCATTCATTTCACCTAAATAAGAATATGCTTATGCTAATCAACTTATGTCCATGGTGGCATTGCTATATTGGTGATCAAATTATCAAATTGATGAATCTATTGGTGTTTTTTACTATTAGTGCATGACATTCAAATTATACTCAGACACTCACGTTTCATCTGAAAGACAATGAACTTACTTTTGTTTCTGTTCCTCGGGAGCATTGTTGGTAGCTGTGGTAGAAAAAGAACGATTTTTCTGGAAGAGGAAAACATCAAATTCAGAAGTTTGGATTTCCATGTTATTGAGCATGTGATATTACTGTTTTCTGGACAAAAAGCCAGAAACTTCACAACTATAATAGCTGAACAAAAAGTTTATGCAGAACCGTAAAGTTCAGATGACACAGCCTACAATCCCATAATGCTTCAATATGCCAATATAATCATATAAATATGATATGATACCAATATAGTACCCCTATGCAATGAAAACTATAACCATGCCTAGTTCAAATTTCGGTTACTCGTACCATAATTTCTTCAAGTCTTGAGAATATTTTCCTGTTCCTTTATTATTATTATTATTACTATTTATTTTGATCCCAAATGCCCTTATTACAAAAAACTTTGAAAAAGATTTTTTTTTATTTTTTATTTTTTTTTTTGCATTTACGCTGTGTTTGGCTGAAGGGGAAAACAGTGAAAAAAGGTTTGCGAGGAGGGAGAGAGATGGAAAGACAAAGTACAACTTGAGGTTGGAGATGAAAGTAAATTTAAGAGGGGGGCATAGAAAAGTTCTCTGAAAGCTCAAGAAACATAACCATCTTCAACGTCACTTGCTCAACTTTTTCTCTCAGTCTCTCCTTCCTTGACTAATTTTTTTTATAGTTTAGTTTTAATCCTTAAATCAAACACATCCTTAGATGGTGAAAATAGAAATGAGATTCACTAAGAAAGACCAAATCAAGACAAAGCATTAAAGGCATATTTGGTACCCATATTGATGCTCGGATGATCCTCATTTGATAAATGAAAATGTATAAATTGGTTTCACTTAACAGTGTAAATTTCATTATCCATATCAGAATGTTCTTAGCAGATAAGCAGCATTTATCCTATGGAAATGGTTTCAGTAGGCATATTTACTTACTACAATGGTTTACCATACTAACTTATTCTGAGATAAAGCAAAATTGCAACATCTTATAAGAGGTTCTTATGTAGGTGCTATATTAAATACCACTCAGTCCTGCCAACATTGGCTCAGGAAGTAATTTCAGATGACTTGTCTAACAAGGTGATGTGGTCACTTGGTACAGTTTCTCATCCCTCAACATCCATCATGGATTCTTGAGAAGTAGCCCATCACTAGGGGCATGGAGATCTATAACGCATGTGCATGATGTGATGAGTTTGTCTAGCCCACTCCTCTAGCACATTTGGGTACAATATAAGAAAAGAATAACACTTTTTGACAGCGATTTTTTTTACATTTCAAGATCCGAATGAACTTATTTTGACAATCATTCACATTTTTTTTTCAAATGGAAACTAAGATTTATTATTGGTTTGAAATCAGCGAGAGATGCTTTCGCCGATCAGCCCTACAAGAGAGAGAGAGATCATTCTCTTAACACAATTTTTTCCCACATGAACATAAGATCATTGAAAAGAACATCATTAAAATCATGTATGTTCTGCCCCAGATGAGTACTTGCTCTTTGGACACATCTCTGAAACATCTGTAATTTATTTCTGTCCATAAGTTCCAAGCAACAAAATGAGGAAATCTTTGCTAAATCAAATTCCTGGTCGCTGAGAAGTACCTCTCTTTATTCCAGTTCAAAATCAAGTCTATGGAAGTCACATAGATAGCCTGATTATCACACAGAATTTGTGATTGTCATTCCCCTCTTCCTAAGAATTATAAAGTTTTGAGATTCTTTCATGATACAATGTCCAAACACAAAACAGGTCTGCGGGAGTTTTACTGCCATACTTCCTGCTGAGAGGGTTAAAGTTTTGAGACTTAATAGAACCTTTCCCAGTACTATATCTGCAAAGAACTTCAAAAAGAGATGACACCAATAACCCATTCTTATCTTCTTCACTACACCATCTTCTCAGCCCACTTCCTGAGAGATTGTAAGAGCTGAATCGGGTTTCTTATCTCTTGAACTTCCCACTCTTAAATCTTCTTCTTGGGAATAAGTTGCAACTCCACCATCCTCATCATGAACAAAGAACTCAGTCACAGCAGCTTGTGCATTATATCTGATAAGCCACAATACAATTGATCATATTGGTGGATCTTAACATTTGGTATGAGATTCAATCTTTATAGTGTGGTTAACGTCATCCATAGGACTCATCCTCAGCTTCATCATAGTTGACTCATTATTGTTGCTCATCTTTTTTCATTGCAACAATTTCATTCAAAAGTTTGTTCCACACTTGCCCCTTCTTTGTAGATCCAACAACCCCTCAACATCCTACTTGCTTTCAAGCACCACAGCAAGCCTTCTAATTTCTCCCACCAAAAAAGGGAGTGTGTCACGCGTCCCTGCGTAACACTTATGTTGATTGCACATATGTTGAGCATAGAGAAACAACGCAGACTATGGTCATACTTGAGGAAAAAACATGTTTCATTGTCGGAGCCATCATCTTCATCTACAGGATTTGCTTTCCACACCACGTGCTCATATACCCACATCTCAACTCAAAACGTACTAAAGTTTATTCGTTTTTTGCCAGTACACCCATATGAAATTTGGAGTACTTTTGTTGAAAAAACTCTCCCTCTTGAACCCTAATCGTCCATCCCTCCGCTTTCCCTCCCCTCTGTCACAGGTTTTTTTTTTCCTTTTTGGAGCAAAAAATAAGCTTCACACAGCTAGGGTTATTAGGATCTCTTGAAGTACAAAACCAAACCATTATCGAGTTTTGACAAAGTTAAAGAAGGCTCACAACATAGATATCTTCATCAAAAAAGTAATCACACGAATTTTTGTATTTTGTACCCTAAACTATCGAAGTGCAGACCTGTGTAAATGCATGATAAAAGTAAAGAGTTATTTAACTAACAAAACGCAATGGTGTTTCACTATCCCTAAGAGAGTTGAGACAAAGAATGGTCAAAATGAAAGCAATACAATGAGTTGAGGGTTAAGATTTTGCATGATTTGTAAATAAGATGTATGTAGAATGGCAAAAAAAAGAACAAAAAAAGTGTAATGATTGTGTGGAAGAACACATTTTAATACAGATGGTGGAGAGAGGAACATCTTAAGAGACGCATCTAAACGAAGACCCAGAATTGCATATTTTGGGAAAGTAGAGAGTTTAGGTGAGAACTCAATCCTGCAATTTGAACATGCGATTTCTTCCCAACCAAATAACATTTTGCCACAATTTCAATAAACATTTATGGTTATTTTGATTGTGGGGTCCATTTTAAAAATTATTTGTCTTTGGGGTCCAAAATGGCATAGTCAATTGAGTTAACTCGCTTTGACTAGCCCATAGACCAAAATACCCTTACAAACAGAACCCAAGGTTATTTATGAGAAATCAAATGGATCCAAAATCAAAATAACCCTTAGTTGTTAACGTCTATAGGTTGGTCACTATGTCATTATGAACCACAACTCAAATAGTTTTCAAAATGGATCCCAAACTCGATTACAATAAACCAAATGGACCCCAAGTTGAAATAACCCAAAGTTTATAGTATTTTACTTTATAATAACATTACTCGAGTAGTTTGCATGCTAAAACATGATTTTCATTGAATATATGTTTAAATTATAAGTGATATAGATATAATTGATTGGGGAAGCGAGGGTAACTAGGGGTGCTCGAGACATAAATAATTAGTAGAAAATGCATGTAAAGGGACGTAGGCACAAGTAACGCGCTAGTTAAATAAAATGGTAAAAGGAAAGGTACAACCTTGATTGCCATTTTTTCTACAATAAAGGAAGAAAGAAAAAAGTTGTAAGCTTTTGTTTAGGTAGCGAGTAAACACAACAAACAAGGAGGTGAAAAATCATTTAATAAGTAATTATAGAGTAATCTTTGTTGTATTAACTTTTCATGATTTGTAAGATGCACAATAAATAATGGAAGAAAAATGCAAAACATGGTCCATAAGATCTATTTGTCAAAAAAATTGCTCTCTTCCAGATTCCTTTTACTCCCTTCTTATGCACAAAGCACAATATACCTTTTTTTCCTTTGTAAAATAAAACCTGAAAACTTTATGAAGCGACTGAACCAAATATACCTGTTCGGCTCAATTGATGTGGAACCCTGTTGGGTTTCGGTCAAAAGTTATTGAAAACTGACTTAGTCAGTTTTGTGGACGGTATTGTCCAAACCTTTGACCTGTGAGATTATTTTTGGAAAATGCTTGGGATAGCCCCAAACCCTCGACCTCGTACTAAACTTGCATGATTGCTACCATTGGACTGTACAGATTTTTGAAGACTAAAGCGCCATCCGGCCTTTTAGAGGTCGTGGGCCAATGCATAGCAAGAATATATTTTATAGATTGGAGGTGGATGTCTAAGGCCATGTATAGGTTTTAGGCCACCAACAATTCATGTAGTCTAAAACTCATATAGTTTGGCATTAGTCATTCCTATTGGAAATGGTCTAACATTACATGCAAGAACATAAACTTCCATTATTACAACCAATCCCCCACACCAACTGTCGGGTCTGTTATTGCACACCCTCGACCAAATCCCATTAATATTCCCACATTGCCCCTCAGTCTCACCTCATCCTGACATAGTATATCATCAATTATGAGACATCCTTGTCATTCTTCCTGCTGATGGAATCCATTCCATAAGACAAACTTTGCAAAATTTTCCACTTCAATTCTCAAACTTGAAAAGTAAACTGGTCTAGATGTCCAACAAATCCCAAGTACATATCTATGAGTTTCTTCTCAAAACAAATAGAATAACCAAAGACTTGCTAAAAAAAACCTCTTCACATTTTACTATGTTCAATGAAAGCAGTGTGCCTATGTTCGATTATATCATTCTTCCAATCAAAATTTTCTCAAGAAAAATCATTCAAAATTGAACAAGATAGCACTTCATGGCTGTGTTCAAAGTTCAAACTTAACATCAAGTTGTCAATTTCGATTGCTTATTTGGTCCAGTTGCACCATTAATTTCAGGGAGAGTTGTTCTCCATCGGCCATGAAGTTCTCTATTGTGGAATTGCCAAACATGTTTTGCACAATCCTAACTTATTCAACTAGAAGAAACATTGCCTATCAAGTTTTCACTTCCTTTATATTCAAAAGATATCTATAGGATATCATTCTATATGCACACAATATCTTGGGGCTCCATTGTACTAATAGTATCCACACCTGAGGTTTTTGTTCTGTTAGGGGTCGAGTCACCCCACCCCCCCCCCCCCCCCCCCCCCCCCCCACCCACCCCATATGCTCATGTTGGAATTTGCACATTGCTCATGCTGATCAAACTATGCAAGACAATACTTAATACTCTTATGGAAAATTAGATATGTTGATCCCTAGTGGTCCATGAATTGTCAAGTGCCAATGTTAAGAGTATATTGGAGATTGGAAATACCAAGAATTCAGGTATTCTTTTGTTAGTATTTATACTGATCGAACTCAAAGTCATGAAGATAGGCATATCGCTTTCTAAAAACGAAAAAGGAACAAGATGTCTGAAAAAAGTATAATCACTATTTTCAGAATAAGCATGAGAAAAAAAAAAAAAAAACTTATTAAAAGTGAATGCACATACCAAAGCTTGTAAATAACGACTACAAGGTCCTTGACGATAGTCTCCTCTGGTTCTAGTAGCTAAATGACCTGCCCAAAACAAGAAATGTGTGGCATTAAAAGGAATTTTTGAACTACTGAGAAATAATTGCATTATCTGAAATGGTGAAATTACATATAAAATGCAAGATCAAGTTTATTTTTTTCAAGAAAAATATATATATAAATAAAGAAATAATTACTAGTCCCTTTCTGGAATCATGAAAAAAAATGGACAAATCTCATTCATATGTATCTCGCAGGAAGACAAATCACTTTCACAAGTCATCATAGAACTCCATTCCCTTGTGTCATATCCATTTCTCATGCTTTTTTCATTTGTACCCAGCTAGATTTGTGTGATTCTTTGGCCAAGAATGGAACTATAGGCCCATGCACTTTTTTTTAATCAATAAAACCAGAGGTTTCATCAAGGAGGAAAACCAAGTGCTCAGCACAGGCATCAAAATTACACAAGTGTTTCTGTTACGCACAATGTCTCCCTAATCAAACACACAAGACCAGCAGCTGGACTCCTTAAAATATAGCCTACTTAACTACCCAAATCCACAGTTTCTTTGATGTCTATCCACAAGGTATCTACATGTTTCAGAACATCAAATTTGTTGTCTCTCTCCAAATCACCAAAGTTAATGCATGAAGCAATCTTTCCCAGACCTAATATCCCAAGTGAGTTTTAGTTGAATTCCAAAGTTAAACCCAATCAAGGAAAGTAAGCATGGAGGAGCAGAAACTCTCGACTCATAAAAACACTTGCCAGATAGCATTCGAGATCTCACGGGACAGCAAAAGATGATCAACTGTTTCTTCTGCATGACCACACATGACACAGTGCTTAGTAATGGAAAGGCTTCTCTTGTTGATACTGTCAACAATGAGAATTTTACCATAGAGAATGGTCCAACGAAGAAAGGTGGCTCTAGGAGGAACTTACTTGATCCAAACCAAACCATGGAGTTTGTTTCTTCTCTGGTTTGTGTTAGTGTGGTTAGGAACTTAGGATCCAGATCAGGAACAAGCTGCTTGTAACACTCGACTGAGAAACTTGTGTCCAATTTACAGGTGTCTGCTTCCCCATCAAGATGGACCACTTCAATGGAATTCAGAAGACTAGCCAACTGTTGAATCTCCCAATCATTCAGATATATTCTCAAGTGAAGATTGCAACCCTGATTGCCCATCAAGATTGCAACCCTCAAGATTGCAACCCATCAAGATTGCAACCCTCAAGATTCCCCATCAAGATTGCAACCCTCAGTTGTTGCTGGATACATTGAAAGGCTGAGCACCAAACCATTTGTGGTTCCAAAATTGAACTCTGTTGCCATTGTGGACCTCAAAACAGATAGCATTCTCCACACATCGTTATAGGCACACCGCACATGCACTTCAATGATAACCGATGTGATCACTTGTATTGAGGGTTCTAAAAAATGCTAGGCAGTAGGCGGGTGGGGATCAGGGGACTAGCGCCTAGAGGACTAGGCAGGGGCCTAGGTAGTTATTTATTTATATATTTATTATAATTTATAATTTATAAAAGTTAAGTATAATAGCATATAAATTACTTCCAATTCAATGCTAAGATACATATGCAAAATGTATAAAAATAAAAAAAACATAGCCTAAATATTTTATTTTTTCGAACTGAAAATAAAAATAAAATTAAAAATACAAAAAACAATTGAAATTGACCATCAAAGAAATTACGGATTTTTTTAAAGTGCCCCCCAAAACATAACAAGAATTAGTATTGGCCCCTTGCTTAGTCAATTACCCATTTTGCACCCCCAAAACCCACTTTCCTGTTGTCAGACATCAAAAGACAAAGGTCATTTGTTAGGAAGGAAGCACAAACTCTTCGAAAAACTTGTCGTATCTGTGTCTGACACGTATCCGACATTGACACGAGTCAGACACATGATCAATGTGTCTACAGGTTTTAGATACATGGTCAATGTGGTCAACGTATCGGACACACCTCCGATACACCCAAAATTTGGTCAAGATACAGTCAATACTCAGCAACCGACTTAATTTTATATTTTACTTTTAGATGTGTGAAAATAATCACCTAATTCAATAGTTGTTGATCCATATGAAGTGAATGATTTTTTCAATTGAGAATCAAGTTAAATAGGGCAAAGAGCTACTAAAGAATAGAGATAGTAAATGTTTTTTTCTTAATCTTCTCTCATTTGCTTCTTCTCTACTATATTTTCTCTACTTTGTTTTTTTTCTTACAACAGAGTGTCATCTTCTTTTCGGCCTTTGCACCTCTTTTTATCTACATTTTTTCTTCTTCGTGTTTTTTTTTCTACTTGCAACAAAGATGAAGACACTCTAGGAAGACACTTTATTGGATTATTGTTTATGTTTATATGACATTAAAAAATAGTATGACGTGTCGACATGTCCTCAAATCCTAGTTTTGGAAAATTGTCGAGTCGACGTGTTTTGTCTGTGTCCATGCATCCTTGTTTGTTAGTCAACACACTTATCAATCATGTCCATTAATTTACGGCCATAATGTCGTCGTCATTTCAAGCATGCAATTTTCCCCGTTAATAGAAATGGTGGAAATGTGGAATGCCCTTTTAAAACCCAACTGCCTGCAACTATTTGTCTTGAATTATGAAAACACATCCCAAGGTTTATTTACCCTTCGCCTTCTTCCCCAAGTTATAGTCATCCTGTGAAACCCTAGTTCTCTCGTTTTTCCTCATTTTTCCTCATTTTTCTTCATCTCCACATTTTCCACTCTATTTCACCATGAAATTGCAGCTAAGATGCCCAGAAGTACAAATCCAGCAATGGCGGTTCTATCCAAGTCAACATCTGATCCAGTAGATTAGGGTTGAAAATCGACCGATCAGTTCCCTTTTTTTTACCAAAGTGCAAACCGAACCGTCAAAGTCAATTTTCCATTTCTCGTAACCGAAACCGAGCCTTGGTTTTTATCAACCGAGCTGAATCGTAACAATCGGTTTGGTTTTCCATTTTACTCAGTTTAAGAAGCAAAATTTTCATTTAATGAGAATTAACTATAATTATTACTTTTACCTAACAAATCTATAAAATATTTATTTGGGAAAGAATCTCTCACCATTTATGAGGGAAAATATTATTTTTGAGTAAAACAAAAAGGAAATAATCTTTACATCATTTTCCTCCTTATTTAAGGGGTTTTTGTTTCCTTATTTAATGAAAAATGACTACAATTATTGCTTTTACCTAACAAATCCATTAAAATATATATTTGGAGAGAGTATCTCACTATTTACGAAGGAAAAAGTTATTTTTGGGTAAAGCAAAAAGAAGAATCTATATAATTTTTTTTCTCCTTATTTAATAGGTTTTTGTATAACCACCAATCACCAATCAAAGACTCATCTTTTTTGTCCACAATAGTTGTTCCCATTTTTTAATTTTGCTTGAGTAGATATGCCATACCCATACAATTCGGTTATTGTCAGTTTCTAACACTAAAAAACCACAAACCAAACCGATGTGAACGGTTTTGGATTTTTTGAGTTGAACCGACATATTGTAAAAAAAAACAACAAACCATTCAGCTTGGTTTGGTCAGTTTAATCAGTATTTTGAACAACCCTACAGGAAATCCAACATGTGATGTAGCTGGGGATGAAGTGTGAGAGCAAGCGAAGTTGAAGCTGGCGTAGGAGCGGAATCTGATGGAGTAGTAATGGAGGTTGGAGATGCAACAGGTAATGAGATAGGTGGGGGAGAAGCTGCTCTTTCGATAGAGATTTCTTTGATGGGGGGAGAAGCTTCTCTTCGATAGAGATTTCTTTGGCGGAGTTTTGGTGCCTCTGCTGGACCTTGCAAGAGAATCCAATCATTTGAATGAACAATACAAGCACAATATATCGCACCAAAGAACCATCTTTCTTATCTTCGATCGAACACGAAGACAAAGGTCATGGTCAGTAGTTGTGCAATTCATAACAAATGGATAAGGAAATGTTTTCCTTTTGACATGAAGTAAAGCGGTGAAGATGAGGGTTTGACCTTATGATGAATGTAGTTTTGAAACTGGAAGGAGCTAATTCAGATAAGGGTGCTTTGGGGAAGAAAACAGTTGGGTTTATCTGGCTAGGCATGTATGTTAGAAGATCCTAGAGATTTGTTTTAAGAGGTTGTAAGATACGGGTAAAATAATCTTAAAACCCTTGTGCTCAAAATATGCATTGAATGTGGTCTTTGAACACTTGATTAATGAGCCAAAGGAGTTATGGTCGAGTGGTTCAGGCCTTGTGGGATTTATCCCCAGGTCCTTGCTTCGAGACCCTCCGGCGGCATAATTTCTTTCGGGGTGATGTTGGCCTATAGGCGGCACCTCGGGGGATAGGTTACGGATCCTATCAAACACCGGCTTGCCTTCCAAAAAAAAAAAAAAAAAAAACACTTGATTAATGAGAGATTGGAAATTGAGAGTGCAAAGTATGTTTCTAACAAGGTGAGGGGCAGTTCTAATCATGTTTTGGGGAGGGGCATTATCAAACTTACTTTTATTTTCATTGTTCTTTTTTTTTTAAAAAAGGTAGGTTTATTTTTATTATCCTTATATGCAGATTGGACCATATATAATATTTATAAACATCTCCAATTTGCACTTTATTGTGACCCCTTGCTGAATGGTCATGGAAGTCAAACTTTCTTATATACATACATAAACTTAATTGCAAATGTGTGTACCGTGTGAGTGTTGTGCACTTCCATATTTTCTTCCCCAAACAAATCATGTCACAATATCATTATGTTGCATATCTGACCATAAAAAGATGCGGAGTAAGTGTCTAACCATTTTTCTAACTTCCACTAATTGACATGTTAAATGCACTATCTATCCATATAGGCCGCAAAAACCCTAGAAAAAAATAATAAGGTAGACTCGTTCACTTTGCTTACTATATGCTAATCATTGCTAAAACAAATATTTTATACTCAAATTGGCATTAACAACTGTAACAATCTTGTGTGGGTGGGCTCTAAGGCTGACGGACTACCTTGTGTGGGCAGGCTCTAAGGCTGGCAACTTCATTTGTGGGCGAGCTCAAAGGCTGGCAGACTACCTAGATGTTATAGTCCCACATCGCCTGGTGAGATAAGGAGATGTGCTATATATGTGCGAGGTTGGATCCCCTTGGTACAACGCATTTTAAAGTCGTGCGGCCGTGAATCCCAAATCGAAAAATATTGTACTATGTGGATCGGGTCGTGACAAAATGATATCAGATCCGGACCCAGCCGATAGTGTGCCAGTGAGGACGTTGGCCTCTAAGGATGACAGGCTACCTTGTGTGGGTGGGCTATAACACTGGCAACTCCGGGTGTTGACGAGATCAGGATGACATGCTACCATGTGTGAGCTGGCTGACAGGCTACCTAGTTGTTATAGTCACACATCGCTTGGGTGAAGGAAGGAATGTGCTATATATGTGCGAGGTTGGATCCCCTTAGTACAACGCATTTTAAAGTCGCGTGGATCGTGGATCCCAAAGCAAACAATATTGTATCATATGAATTGGGTCATGACAATAACCATGCCTCTCCAGTCTCCACACAAGGACATCACAAAGCAGGAAGACGTTTCCCATAGGAGAAATGAAAGCCTTATAGGCAAAAATCTCTTACGACAAAACTTGCATTGAAAGCTTTGTAGTTTGTACGCTAAGGGGAGTGATTAACAACTTCCCTCTTTTGGACCATTTCCAAGTCCAATTATTTGTCTTAAAATAATCTTTGGGGCAAAAAAAGTTCTAATATTTTCAAATTAAAACTATTTAGTGAGATGGGAACCAAAGCCAACTCCCCTTAGCATATTTACCTTCAAGGACTACCTACTAAAACTTCTTCATTCAGTATATCTCCATAGCACTTAATTGCTTTGTTCATCTTTATGTTTCTCAAGTTTAAACCTACAACTTGTTCCAGTGGGTGGCAATGCACATCTATGACACCAAAGAAAATCTTTCATGAACTTCTCCAGCTTGTTGCCATGATGGAAGCAAAGGAAACAGTACTTCACCAAACAAGCTTCCATCTTGAGAAATAAGCCTCCCATAACCTCACTAAATCCCAATTGTTCAAACCCCGAGAACCAATGGAGGACAAAGGACAAGGTGTCAAGATGAAAAGGAGTTCAATGCATTTTTGGATCGTCATTGTAACTTTGGACAGATTCAAATCATTGCACACCCATATATGAAAGCTTCTAGGAACAATTACTCCACTACCTAGTACCTAGCCACGCCTTTGAGTGATTACCTTTCAGGATGGAGAATGCCCCAAAAAAGTATATATTAAAGATTTAAAATGTCATGGGTGTCTAGTGAGAATATGTTATCTTTGGCACTAAATTTTGGAATCCCCTTTTTCTTGGGCTTTGGCGAAAGTATACTCAGAAGCTTCCACCACATAACTGAAAAGGGCGGGTGAAAGTGGGTCATTTTTTCTAGTTCCCCTTGCAATCTTATGCCAATAGGGAAAGGAATAAAGGGTTGAACCAGGCTTGCAACAAACGTCGTTCTCTTGGATTTAGAGACGAGCTTGGGAATCAGTTGGAAGAAGAAATATATCTACAACGCTTAAAAGGTCGCCTTGATTAAGAACACTGTGGCAAGCATTGTGATTCATTTGATGGTGTTGGTTACAAACCCAATCCATCTAGCGGAAAGATGTACGATAAATTTCTAGTGGGCCACATGCAAATTCTTAAAAATGGAAAACAGTGTGTCAACCGAAGGAGGAATTTCTAGTGAGTAAAGAATTTCTCTAACTCTTTTATCCAAATGGATGTGGTCCATGCGTCTGCAACTTGGAAATGTTGAACCCGTCAAGCCCATGTGCAAACCGATATTTGGCGGGGTGTCAAAAGCCTAGCTCCGGCTCCCATTAGCATTTGTCTTGGCCAACAATATATTTAACCCAAAAAAGCAAGTTGTTGTTGGATAACCAACCCGAAGAATTTGATTGACCAACCAAACCGATCCCAATCAAGCATTTAGGCAACATGAAGACTAAGACGTTACGATGGGCTGGGGTCGAGATGGGCGATTAGGTTTGTCACTTGCACCCAATTTCATCCCTAGTGGTCCATGTGGAGATATGGGATAGAGACTGAGGCATGTGGCTGAAAATATGTTGCAGACAACAATGATTTGTTTGTTTATCCAAGTGATTCCTCTCACTGGGCAAGTAATAGTCCTAAAGACTCTTTCCCACTCATCTATAACTTGTCTGATGATAAAGATGACAAAGAGGGTGCAATCAGGGAGATCTACTTAACCAACAAGCATAGATACAGGAAAGAGTGGATAACCAGTTTTTTAATGTTAACAGGTTTTGTCAGTTAAAAGCAATTATAACTACCTTGCTCTACAGCTCCCACAAAAAGATCAGAGTATTATCATCAGAGTTGAAGTAAATTCCTCCTAGGTATGCTCCCTTCTTTGGAGTGCTTACAAACAATAACATTAATATTGTGTGAAATGGTATTGATGGACAACTGTGCATTGTGTTTGAAGGAAGAAGAAGAATCAGTAAATTGCTTACACCTTACCTCCAGGTTCTCCCAGGCAATATCTATTATTGGAGAATAGATATCGGATGAAGAGTTGGGGGGGTCGCCCTGATGATTTGACTTGTTCCTTGTCCAAGGTTCTAGGGTTTGATATCAAGGATGAGATGAGGTAAGAGTTTGGATGCAAGTCTACAGGACATTGACGTAGATAATATGAGATGGAAGGGGAGGGTGTAGGTTTTCGTTTTAGTAGTAGTTGTTGTTATTGTATTTGGATCTATAGTAGTTGGTGTTCTCTGTTCTGTTCTGTTTTATTTTAGTTTGCTTTTGAGCTTGAAATTCGATGCAAGTGGTGACCACAATTTATGCAATGCTCCGGAGATGCAGACTTTGCGGGTCTTCATTGTAATCTGGTCGGATTATTAATGAAATTCAAACTTAAAAATAAATAAATAAAAAAGCAAGACAGAAAGAAAGCTGATTACAGATATAAAACTATCCATGATGAATGGTAAAGAGAGTATTTGTGTACCTTTGAGCGGATTGAGCTCCATGACTCTCTCATGCTTTTTCTTCTTCTTTTTTTGGCACTTTTTCTCTATTCTCAAAATAATCCTCCCCTGATATTGATAATAACAACAAATAAGTAATAAATACAAAAATCAATATGGAAAAGTGTGAGGTGGACAATCAAAGGCAGATCCATTTCCTCCATCCTTCCCCAAACCCCATCATGCTGATCGATGTGTTCATAAGCTTTTCATAAAATTAACCTTAGCAATCAATCCCAAGTTCCACACTCTTAGTCTATAGTCCGTCAAAATTTTTTTAATCTAATAAAGAATCTGTGGAAAATGCCACAGGAGCTACGCAAAAAAGTATACATCATGTATTAAGTATTTATATCTCCCCAATCAAACATACAAGAGGAGACGTCAAACCCCTGAATGCACCCCATGTGAGACCCGAAACCCTTAGAATAACCTTGATGCCTATCTACAGACTTTTAAACACTTCTAAAGATTCTATTGTTCCTTTCCCTTCAAATTACCCAAGTCTTTCCCAGGTCCAATTACCAAACACTGACAAGTTGACAATGCCTCTTCTAGCATCCAATAAATTTTCCACCCAGTCATGCAGATATTTTCTTCATAAATCAGCATTCAGCAACCAAAGGCAGGATATGGTCAATAGTCTCCTCTGTCCTCCACACAATACAACCAAAGGGCAGGATATGGTCAGTAGTCTCCTCTGCTCCTCCACACAATACACAGTGATTAGAAATAAAGAGGCCTGTTATATTGATATTATTTCCTGTTAGAATTCTACCCCGGATGACTGTCCACAACTCCAGACCAAGGAGCCGAGGGAGTAAGGTTGGGTGAAAATTGAGCATACCCTTCAGCAACAATGTAGCTTCTTCCTATCCAAACCAGAGCCATTTGCCATCATCTTCATCAATAGCAGCTTGGTCAGTGGCAGAAAGCAGGTTCATCATCTGATCTATTTCCCAGTCATTAAAGCTTAATGTGATTTTCAAAGATCTCCAATCTCCCCATCCACCTAAAAAGCCTTCCTTCCTCCTCCCTCCATTGTTAAGCAACAGAAAATCATTTGTAATGGCGCCTCAAGGCTGCATAAACATGGAAATATGGATTGTTGTAATCCCCTCTCAACCACTTCCTCCTTTAAGATTCCATCAATTCCTACTTTCATCTTCACACAGTGTCGAATACAACAACTCAAGAGGACCACTCTACTCTAAGACATCAATCACTGCCACCTCCATAAGAGAGGAAGCTTTCCTTTCGAGCTTCCTGAAATAAACCCAACTCCACTTTAAATATCTCAATCTCAATTTAACCTAAAGAATAACGCTGTATGACCCCATACAAGTAGCCTCACTTCCACCTCACTCCACCACTGCTCCATTATGTACCACCCCAAATTTCTAAGAATGGGTTGGCCACATTCAATACTAGATTTTCACAGCATCGCCATCTAATATCATTAAAGCATTGAAAAGATAGATTCATAGCAACACAAACCCACACAAGGCTACTTCGTAAGCAAACCACCATAGTTTTTAGTCGTGTATAAACTACATTTTACTACATCCAGTGATGGAAAACAGAATACCCAAAAAAAATGAAACAATTTCATACCTCTTGTGAGCTACCTGACCATCAAAGATCCTACTTGAGGTACTTTCGATCATAACATGATTGCCCCACCTACAGCACAGATGATTGTTAATGAAATCATAAACTAAAGATAAAATAAGAAGCAATTAAGTAAAAGCAGAGTTTTCACAAGGGAAAATGAGTGCAAATGACACTGATTCTAAAAATGAAAATTTTCTACCAACTGCTATCTTTAAATAAGAGAATGAAAGTGCTTCTGAGCTGAGAGAGAGCAATGGATCAATTAATCTCAAACGAAAAGGAAGCAGAATTCAGGACAAAATAGAGCTTTCCAAACTCCCAAAAACTCGGCAGTTCGTGTTTTTAATGACCAACCAATCATTTATTGAAATCTTGGCACTTGAAGTTTCTTTGGTCTATCTGTAAATATAGAGCAGAAAAACTAAAATCATAAATAGCACTAATGTATAAAATTTTAGAGATGGTATGAGGATGGTGTTTTTGTGTTCGCCAACAAATAAAAAAACTTGTCACTTGATTTACAGTCATAACCCAAACATCTTCAAGATAGACTGACATATTTCAAGAGAAAATATATATATAATAGAAAGAAAAAAAAAAAAAATATATATATATATATATATATATATATATATATATATATATATATTTCAAGAGCATATTTATATATATATAATAGAAATAAAAATAAAAAAGAAATATATAAGAGGGGGAAAGAAATACATTGGAAACTTCACAAAACCTATAAAGATGTTAAATGTACGGTATAGCAATGGGGTTAATCGTGCTACATTAAAAGAGGATTATTTAAATGATTGTATGTTTACATGGGTAAACATCTTAGTAAGGTAAGCTTGCTCCAGTGATTGTAATTCTCCCTGCTCCATGAATCGCTCATTGACATAACCCTTCACTTTTCAAATAGAATACCCCATTGTTTTGCTGATAAATAAAGTAAAAACTCCACAAACCCCAAGAAGAAAGAAAGAATCCTAAAGCAAAGCCTTCCACCATTACATTAAGGACTCTAAAAGGCCACTCATAAACCACTTTACGAAACCAGTAACCTCCTTGCCTCCAACCCATCACCTTCCAAATCAGCCTACAGGTAGTAGTATTCGTAGCACATTGATGCCCACCTCGTCAAGGACCTAAACAAAGTTAGTAGAGAAACTAAAATCCCGCCGTAGATGGAAGAAACTAAGGGTGTGTTTCGTTGCACCCATTCCATGGGAATAAGAATCCTATTTCCACTTGGAATAACATTTTAGCTGTTTGTTTAGGGTTTTACTCCAGGGCATAGGATGCCAGCACGTGCCACATATTCCCACCTTTGATGGGAATCGGATTGCCTCCAATCTATTAGGAAAATTTTAGCGATATTAAAAATTCTCTCGTCTCTCTCCAGCTCTCTTCACATCAGTGAAGCTCTTTCCATTCGAAGCTTTCTCCTCAGAGCTTTGTTCAAAGCTCTCTTCATCCTCATATCTCCATTTGAAGCTCCGTTCGAAGCACTCTCCTCAGATCTCCACTCGAAGCTCTCTCCTCAGACCCCATTCGAAGCTCTCTCCTCCACCAGGTACCTCTCAGAGTAGAGAGAAAGCTCTCTCCATCCCCACTGTGTCTCTTTCACTCTCTACTCTGCTTTTTCCACTTAGAGTTTTGATCTTTGCAAGCCAGGTACTTTACAATCCTCTTATTCTCTTTAATTTCAAGTGGGGTTTTCATTTTCCTCAATGGGTTCCCTTTTTTCCCCTAATTTCTGATTTTTTTGCATCTGGGTGTCTTTGTGGGGTTATGATCTGTTGGTGGTAAGAAGAAAAGTCTGTCTGTGTTTGAGATCTGTATCGCCTTTTCAACCATATTCTTTACTTGATTTTGGTCCTCTTTTCTTATCATTCGAGTGTTTGGGGTTCTTCAGAGCTTTTAAGGAGCTGCATCTTTTCAACTTCTATTTTCAAGTGAGTTTTACCTTTTTTAATGCTCCCTTTAAGAAAGTTCATAACTTGAAGTTAATTACTGCGATTATCTAGTTCAGGAACAATTTTTCTTATTTGGGGTTTGAAGATTATTTAGTGAAAGTGATGTATGATCTGATCTTGCATGCAATTTTGTGCTAGTTTGTTGGGATCTATATGTTAATGAAAGATTGGATTTTGATTGTGTGATCAATTATATTATGAAGATTTAATTCTTAGGGATTGGGTTGTTTGAAATATCTTGGTGATTAGATATACTATAGTTCCCAGTTTCAGTTGATCTAGATTTACCATAATTCGTTTTATTACTTCTTTTGGCTAAAAAACTAAAACTTTTTTTTTCTATCAATTTATTGCTTTGCTTGGACTTAAAAAGTCTAAATTCCTTTAGTTTTTCCTTGGTACTTCATATCATGTTGGAGTGAAAACTCATTCAAGTTTCACATCTCGGTGGAAAGCTAAACATCTAAAGTGAAACGGGGTTTGAAGTTTTTTTTTCTAAATTTGTTTATCATTTTGATGAATAGTAAAGTTGTTTGATAAAGCTTGTGACTCTGTTCATTAGCTTCAATAACTATAGTTCTAATTTTTTTCTTCCTTGCTATAACTTACTAAAATTAATGTAGTTCTTTGTTTTACAATTCTTTTTCAATTAATGAAGTTCAACCATAGAAACCATACTTGATAGGTCCCTATCAATTGCTTAGTACATCCCATCATCTGGTTTAGTATATTATGGGATGATTTCATTTTTATTTTCTCTTTTCTTTTATATAATTTCTATCGTGTCTTACTTTACAACTATAATAGAAATACTAATATCACAGTTTCATGCAACAACCATTTTTAATTTATTCTCTTGCAGTGTTATACAATGTGAATTTTAATCGAGCAATGACGAAGACTAGTTCGGATGTTTATGCTCTCTATAATGACAATGATCATATATAGGAGGACAAACATTACTAGAATGTTAATTGTCAACCGAGATGAAGAAAGACATTCTATGTTGAAAAGAATAATTCGTGAGAGTGATCGTGTATGCCACGAACAACTTAGAATGAAGCGAAGAGTATTCTTGAGGTTATACTCTCGCTTACGTGGGTACGGGTTAAGAAATAGTCGTCATTTGGATGTTGAAGAGCAAGTAGCATTGTTTCTCAACATCGTTGGTCATGATAAGCGTAATCGGAGGTCGTGTTTCGAGTTCCTTCGCTCTGGCCACACTGTTATTATACAAAGATGTTGTCAACCCTGCTACAGAAGCAAACTCCCCCACTGATGGTGGGAATCACCGTAGTTGGCATCATCATTTACAGGTTAGATTGGCATCACTTTAGAAATCAAACTTAACATATTTAAATATATTCAGTTATATTATTTTATTATTAATATTTAACTAATGGCATTTCATATAGGATGATGTAGGTGCAATAGATGACACTCATGTCAAAGCCATTGTCGCCGAAGGAGATCAAGCTAGATATCATAACAGAAATAATTTCATTTCCCAAAATGTGCTTGTTGCTTGCACATTTGATATGAAGTTCACCTACGTGCTTGCTGAGTGGAAATGGTCGGCTCCTTCAAAGTGTCGTGAGTCGCAACGGGAGTCGTTTAATTGTGCCAAATGGTATGTTAATATAACGTATTTTATCTAAGTTCATAATAATATAATAGGTTAATAAATTTTGTATCATTTTTAAATGTATAGGCAAATGTCATGTAGCTGATGTTGGATTCCCATTAGTACCAAAATGGTTGACACTCTATCGCCGTACACGATATCACTTTCACAACATTGCTGGTCAACGCCCAACAAATGAAAAGGAGTTATTACATTTTCGCCACTCATCACTTTGAGTGGTTGTCAAACGAACTATTGGTTTGTTGAAGAAGAGGTTTGCATATCTTAGGCATCATTATATCATGATATTGATACCCAGGCAAAAGTGGTACCAGCATGTTGTGTGATTCATAATTTCCTTCGTGAAGGAGATCCTGATGACCATTGTAGCGATGACAAATCTGAAGAGAGTGAAGAAGAGGAAGAAGATGAAGAGGAAGAGTATATTGTCATTGCTAGGACAGGACAAACAATAGGAATCAAATGGCTATGAGGATGTGGGATGTTAGGCAAAATGAACCTTAAGATGGGATTTGTATTTGTTTATGTTTTAATGTAATTCATGTAGTGGATGAGTTCATTATTACTCTTTTGTTGTTACCATGTGAGTATTAACCTATGTTGATGAATTGATGATGAATGGTGAGTGCGTATGATTAATATATGATTTTCATTTTTTAGATTGTTATTTGGATTTTGACTTTGTTTTAAGAATCTCTGATTCCTTTTGCATAAACTTCAAATGCACTTTAAGACCTTGTTTGCATAGCTTGTTGATATCGGTTAGTATATGTTTCTGTTGCCTTTGATAATTGATAAGTTAATTTTGTAGGTATGGCGTCCAAATTACAATGGGGTGATTTGATGTATTTGGTTCTGATTAAAACATTGGTGGATGAAAGTAATACCGGAAGAAGAAAAACAGATAATGGGTAGAAGTCAAGCGCACTAAAGTGCGTAGTGGAAGAGATTAAGAAAACTACAATATAGTAATAACCCATGATCATGTTCGGTCAAGGCTGAAGACCTTCAAGAAGCAATATTTGGCAATCCGAGAAGTTCACAAGCAAAGTGAGTTTGGTTTGACTATAGTAGTGGGATCATCATTGCAGACAACGCAGTGTGGGAAAATTATGTTGTGGTAAGCTTTTCAATATGGTTTGGTAGGACATGGGTTATTTTTTATCTTATTGAGAATGCTTGTTTTCTAGTCTTTATTGAAAAAATTTCCCCAATTATCTTTATTTTCTTGATTGTTCTAATCTTTATTTTGATAAATTAGATTGTTTTCTTAATTATATTTCTTAACATTGTTTAGGCACACAAGGAAGCAAAGAAAGTTTGTGGTAAAATATTTCCATACTATGGCGACCTTGTTATCATTATAGGAAATGATCAGGCAACTGGCAATCACTCTATATCAGGTCGTGATGATGATAATGAACCCATGGCTGAACAAGTGAAAGTGTACATATAGAAATTGGAGACAGGGAATATGTTGCCTCAGGTTCTACATTATCGTCACGCTAACACAAGCAAACGTGTGACAACGATGATCCCCATTTTGGTAAGGCATATTGAGTATATGCAAGGCATTTGAGCAAGCGAATGCTATGCCTTTACAATGAGAACATTTCCTCGGCAAGAAGTTGAGCAGGCTGTAAGGGCGGTTTCTGTAATTACCCCAATGTCAAATTTTGAAAATCATGAAGAAGTTCAATAGGAACACGGAGCTTGGTCCTTTCTTTTTAGGATTGACCGAAGAAACAAGGGAGGGTTGGGTTCTTGCAGAGTAAAGGAGAGTTAGTTGGGAACAGTAAGCAGTCGGCTTCTTTATCTTCAACCATTTTTATGTGTTTTAATTAGTAATCATGGAGTTAGGAAGTCTAGGATTTGTTCGTTCAAATTTTTTCGGCATGTTGAAGTGTTTTAAAAGCATTTAGAGATGCATAGTCACTAATTTTGTTGTAATTGTCAGTATGTCTCTGGCTTCTAATATCAACACTATGGTTTTTCCATGATGCATTGCCATTTTATATTTCATTCATGGCACATGGTTTGTTGTTAAAGAAAGGTTGGCTGACCCTTTGCACCGATACAGCCCCTTGAGGTGAAACACAGGCAGCACTGAGTGATATACTAAAACTGATGTAGATTGTCTACGGTATACCATTATCCATAATGGTATATCTCTTATGAATAGCTGCAGTAGAAATTATGTCATTTGATTTCATTTTTATGGCAAATTGTTTTAATATGAAAGGGTGAATGGTTGTTATTTTATCTGGGTTCTTTTAGGGGACTTTCTGATGTTTTGGATTAGTCTTTATAAATACAAGAAGGTAAAGCTCTAAAAATATAGGCAACAACGGCTAGGCTTGATATTGAAGATTTCTTGCAGAAAAAGTATATCTTCAAAACTAGTTTGACGTTACTTCTTGTAATCAATGGTGATAATGGTATTTTCTTCACTTGTATTTGTGTTGCTTTATAATTTTTCAGTATTCTAAAAAACGTTAGGCGGGCGGCAAGCAGAGGACTAGGCGGGTTTTATTTATTTTAAATTTATAATTTATAAAAGTTAAGCATAATAGGATATAAATTACTTCCAATTCAATGCCACCAAAATACATATGCAAAATGTATTTTAAAAAACGGAGTCTTAATTTTTTATTTTTTTATTTGAAATGCAAATAAAAAAAATAAAACAAAATTTCAAAAATCTGCCCAGGAGGCCGCCTAGGCCAATTTTTAGAACACAGTAATTTGTATAACCCCAGTTATTTACATAGATGTTAAGGTAAAGGAGAACTAGAGGCAAAATGAAGATCTACTTAAGCACTATGGCTATGGAGGTCAAATTCAAGCTTTGTATAGTGAACTGCATGCTTTGACCTTCTATCACATCAAAACTCAACATATTTAAAGTAAATTCTTGCTAGGACTGCAATAGATAGGGTTGCACTAGAGATTCCAGTTATGCTACTCATTTTCATAGTACGTTAGAAATGAGAAGTTTTGGTTGATCATCCAATAATAGAAGAGCGGTCATATTGTGATTTAGCTGACAGATAGATTCAAGTTTGGCTTTCAAATGGTGTGTGGTCGTTTAGTTCCATAAACTTGATATCTGAGTCTATGAACATAAACTTGATATCTGAGTCTATGAATGTGTTGTTCTTGAGAAGTTGGTTGACACCTAAAAGGAACATAGATGTTTGTACATTACCATGGTGATAACACACGTTAATGCATGTATTCCATCTGTTTTTCACTATTAGGAGAAATATATGGCACTAATTTGTATTGGTTTCTCACAGTTTTACCTAGATAGTGCTAGTTTTGCCTAGATAGTGTTGATCATGTCAGAGTAGTGTAATATTGGGGATTCTTTGATTACATTTTGTAGTATTTGCTGAAACTATGCACACTTCATCACCCAAATCATTACACATAAGGAGTACTAAAACAATTTGTCAAAGCATACTCATAACATCCCTGAAACTCAACGAATTTATGCGTCAAGAAACTTTGCCCTGTTGAAGCATTTTCATGCTTTACTCTTGATTGTTTATACTGTTATTCCTCCGCATATACGATCACAAAGTTTATATCATTCAAGTAGATCTTCACCCAACAATACTCTAATGAATATTTCCAATCCAACGCAAGATAATTTATACAACACCAATTAGAGTTTGGTAACATTGCAAATCACTCACCTAAAATAGTTAATTCGTAAATTTCCAAAGCCAAAATTTGGTCTTAAAAACTTTAGGTAAACTTAAAAAAGAAAAAAAAGTAAATGACTCGATCCCAACCTTTAACATTGCAGCAAGTCTTTGGGTTGTGCGTATACGTATGGCAAAACAACTTTTTTAATTGATGAGTTGTCTTGTCACGTTGCCTTATTAAGAATGCTAGTTTGTATTTTGTATAACCGATAACCAAATCAAAATTTCGGTTACTCAAAATTAATACGAAAAATGACTTTTAAGGCCTACTTTTTCACAAAATAGACCATTTAGA
Organism: Berberis vulgaris; assembly: GCA_963556465.1. Taxonomy (NCBI): domain Eukaryota; kingdom Viridiplantae; phylum Streptophyta; class Magnoliopsida; order Ranunculales; family Berberidaceae; genus Berberis; species Berberis vulgaris. The sequence goes on along the minus strand of OY747125.1, from coordinate 78,630,016 downwards.
TATTGTACTTGATGTAATGGCTATTGTACCTACTTTTACACTTTCATGACCAACAATGACTCTTTTATTACCCCAGGTTAACCCGTAAAGTTATAAGACATTTTTGCCCCTCCTAAACAAATAGAAAACCTAACTTTATACTTTTATGACCAACAAGGACTATTTTATTAATTATTCTAATTATGACCAAACAATTACTAGGATGATTTCTGGCCTATTATTTCTACAATCACTCTAGCCAGAGGTATCACATTGTTCTTATTTATTTATTTAAATTATTATTATTATTATTATTATTATTATTATTATTATTATTATTGCTCGCCCAAACTCACTACAATGACAAGTCATAGTTTTTTGTTGTTCTTGATAGTCTCCTCAACTTCAGTTGTCACTTGTTGAAACGTTTTGGCAGCTTTGTATGACAGACAGCCCAATCTATTTTCTGTTTCATAATTATTAATCTTTATAAGAAACCAAAAACTTGAGTATTATCCATACACTAATTTTCTTTATTTTTTTACAGTTCAAGTTTTGAGGCTATTAATGATCTGATTTAGGAGGTAAATATTGTGATCTTTTTATAGCTGAAACCATGCCAATAAAATAATAATAAATAAAACAAATTTATGGTATTTCTGGCTCTATTAGATGTGTTTTGAAAATTTAAATTGACTTAAATCATCAACTTATATAGCATAACTCGATCAACAATTGTTGGTCATAATCAGAATAATTAATAAAAGAGCATTGTTGATCATAAAAGTATAATAGTAAGTTTTCTATTTGTTTAGGAAGGGTAAAGATGTGTACGGGTTAACCTGGGTTATCATAAAAGTATAAAGGTAGGCACAAATTAGTTATTCCATCAACTACGGTATCTAAATGGTCTATTTTGTGAAAAAGTAGGCCTTAAAAGTCATTTTCCGAAATTAATAACCAAACCAAACTGTGTATGATAGAATGGTACCATTCCAAAAGAATTATCTAATGAAAAAAGAAAAAAATCTACAATAAAAATACCACAACTTGTCGGCCCTTGAATTTAGTAACGAGATTGCTAAGAAGGGAGCTTTCGAAGTGGTTCTCAAATTTTACAAAGTAGAATTGGTTGGGAGAATTGTTAGATTTCCATAATTTAAAAAAATATAAAATAAAATATAAAATTAAAAATTAAAAATATTAAAAAAAAAAAAAAAAAAAAAAAATCACATGGAATGGGATTCAAATTCCCATCTTAAGATTGCATGCAACCAAACACACCATAAGTATTCATATCGCATTGATGCCCACCTCCTCAAGAAAGTTAGAATAAAATCCTCCACATAACCAACCTTGGAATCAACTGACCGAACGAGTATTGGAGTCTGAACCATCTCTCCAGGGTGTTTCTAACATCAATCTTCTTTGTCCTCCACTTTTCTAACACATTCTTCCATAGCCTCTCTACAAAAGGCTTCTAGACCCTTAAATTCTAACATTCAGTTCATTTTTAAACCTATATTGAGTGATTGAGAAGATAAATTACTAAACCTAATAAGCCACTCGCTATTGAAACACCCAAACTTGAAATTATCATTCAAACTCTGGAACCAGATGAAAACATATGATAATGAATGAAACAGAGAATAACAGATGGAAGTTTAGAAAGAAAAAGAAAAAAAAAAAAAACCCTTACCTTTTTTGGGTTGGTGGATTTGGGAGAGATAACACCAAGCCTTTCCTCTTCCTATCTACAGAGGAGCTATAGAGAAGCGCGCGCAACCACTGAGGAGACGAGAAAAGGTTTATAAACAGGAGTTGAGAAGCGCAAGCGGAGTGTACTGTAGAAGAAGATTTCAGAGAGTTTTTACAGGAAAACAAAAAGCGTCGTGGGTGAAAAAGGAGAAGAGGGACGCACGGTGCAACCTTAGTGAGTGCGTGCACTGCACGTGTTTTATTTAATAGCCTCTCATTTCATCTCCCAAAAAAAAATCCTTTTGAAACTAGGTGGTGTTTTTTTTTGTGTTTTTTAAGTAGTTAGAAACTAGTTAGAATGTCTAAACAATCTTCTGAAATGAACTATTTGTTTTGCTTCTGAATTAGCTACTAATTAGAAACTGTAAAATTAAATGGTGTTTGTTTCTAGGTACTGACTTGAATTTTTTTACATTTTTTATCCACCACCAGAATTCCCACTGCCCACCACAAATCACCAACATTAATTCCTTCTCCACTTGTTTTCTCTTCTCCAAATACCATTGAGATCATTTTCACCATAACTAGAACCACCCTATATCCTTCTCCATTCTTCATACAATTTTCAATAGAGAGAAAGAAAATGAGTAATAGGAGGAAGAGAAGAAGAATGAGGATGGGAGGCTAGGGAGAATGGTGGCAGCATTGCTCCCATGATAAAGAGGAGGTGGAGAAAAGAGAAGATGGTTGGAAGAGAAGAGGGGTAGTAGCAATCATAACGAATTTATTGTGAGGTTATTATTGGAATGAATTTTCATTAAGCACGGGTGTTAAGTGATCAACACACCCATGGTGCTTACTCCAATCTAAACTTCAACTTCAAATCATAACTAAAAACAAACACTCTTTATGAAGTGTCTCGCTTCTTATTAAGACTTATGAGTTTATTCAGAACAAAAAAACAAACCATCTTAATTTTTTAAAAAGTGATTTGTTATTTACTCTCCATTTGCACGATCACCACCTTTTTTCATAGCATGTATTGTTTGTGTCACATGAGTTGTTGAAAATATCGACATGCTACTTGAAATTATCTTCGACATGACTACTCAATTTTGCAAATCATAACCAAATCAATAAAAATCCACTTCTTTATACATTCTAGCTTAAGTCAAGGGAATGAGAAGTAAAAACTAATACTTACAACAGTAGCATCATCATCCAACAACACTACAATTCGAAAATTCCAATCCATAAATCTATAACAGTGTTAATGCATGACCATGTCATCCAATGAAACACAATTGCTTTAAGTTCACAACTGTTCTTGATTTTATATCTATCTTACATTTCAGATAGGTTTTTTACTGTTCATGAACAGTGTTATGTGAGTGTTTGTCCTACGTGGCACATGATATGTATTTGGCATAACTTAAAGCGAAAATTTAAACCCCCGATACTTTCCTCCTCTCCACACATCCTCAAGGTTCTCTCCCTCTCACCCTCCTCTGTGAACCTCTGTGATTCCTCCACTCAGCTCCCAGCCTTAAATCCAAATACATCTTACTGAAGAAGAAAGCAGATCTGAAATCAATTTTCTCTTCGACATCAACTTTCTTCTTCGACATCAACCTTCTTCTTCGACATCAACTTTCTTCTTCTTCATCTTCGCACAACCTTCTTCTTCGACATCAAACACTACAGAAATCAGATTGACTTCCTTCTTCTTCGCACAACCTTCTTAACCATTGATTAGAAATCAGAAATCAGATCTGACATCACCTTCGCACAACCTTCTTCTTCGACATCAACCTTCCTTCTTCTTCGCACAACCTTCTTCGACATCAACTTCGCCAAACCATCCCTCTCTCACTCTCTCTTCCAACCATTCAATCGAGACCCCTTTTTGCCTCCTCATCTTCCAGATCCTTATCCGTTCTCCTCCTGCTCCTCTGCGCTTCCAGTTCGCCATCCAGGGTAATATCTGTTCAAAAGAGTTGGATTCAATATGTAGTTGCTCAGGTTTCTGTGAACAATGTGTTGAGTTTCCGTGGGTTTCAGAAACTGGGGTTGTTGTGAACAATGTGTTGAGTTTCCGTGGGTTTCAGAAACTGGGGTTGTTGTGAACAATGTGTTGAGTTTCTGCCATGAAATTGAAAGGGTTCTTATGATTGGAAGCAAGCAACAACCCCACCAACAGCAGGTAGCAGATTACTCTCTCTTCTCTCCTTTTGATTTTCGATTTTATAAAACCCCAACCCATCCCCTAGCACTCCACACCACCGCCATTTCCTTCAACAAGTACCTGTTCTTTATGCATTTTCTTCAACAATTGTTGCACCTGTTCTGGAAAATCAAGAAAACTCATAAACATACAAGTTTTGTTGTTATGATTTAAATTGTCACTGCAAACATATATTATTTGAAGCCATTGACTTCATCAAGTACCTCTACGATCAAGTCAGTGTAACTTTCATTATGTTTTGATGTATAATCAATCATTTACACTATCTGTTTTGTTGATACTTGACTGTATATTCCACTGAAAATCGATTGATCTCTGTTTGGTTGGTACTTAATAATATACTGTATGTTTGCGTATTCTACAGCCAAAACCCTAGCTTAACCATTGATTAGGGTTCAAACCCATTGGTCAAATCAGGTAATTTATTCACTCTCTTTATAATGTTTTTCGATTCTTCGATTGGGTATGTTTTTTTTTTCAATTCTACAAAACTACTCGAAATTGGGGACGAAATTGCCCAGCGACGTGGCTCGAGATCATCAGATACTGGACAGTACCCAGCAAGTGTGTGCTTAACTGTGGAAGTTGCAGCAAAATTTCCCCTCTTTTGATTGAGTTTTGTATGAGTTTTCTGATAGTGAACAAAAACATGAATCCTAAATCTTTCTTCTTTAATGCTTTCTAAATCTGTATAAGTTGATGTCTTCTTTTTAGTTTCAATAAGTTGATTATTTGGTTCTTGAATGCTTTCCATAAGCAGAAATAAGTTGATTATTTGGTAATTGATTGATTGGTTTGGGTTTGGGTTTTGTTGAATTTGCAGGGAAATGTGAGCAGATGGCAGAGTATATAAAAAAGTTGAGGCTTTGTATTCAGTCGTTTATAGAGCTCGAAGAAAGTTATCTACTTGAGCAGAAAAAGCTTCGCTATTTGTTGGAGTCTGCAGATATGAAATGCACAGAAATAGGTAATTGAGGATTAGCCTTGTGTTTTGGTGCAATTGTGATTTTGTTGAAGACAGTTTTTCATTTAATTTTATTTGTTGTTTTTTTTATTTGATTAGAGACACAAACGAAGCATAAAAAAACCCATCATTTCCATGGCAACCTCCCAATTCCTCTGCATCTCATCTCTTCACACTTCCTTTAATTTTGTTTAACCGCTTTGATCATAGCAAATGTTTATGATTCCCAAACTGCAAAAAAGCAAGTTGAGGTATGTGTGGGTTATAGGTTTGTGTGGGTTATAGTTTTGGGTTTTTTTTTGTTGGTAATTGATTGGTTTGGGTTTGGGTTTTGATGAATTTTCCTTCTTCGCGGAGAAGATAAAAGGCAAGAACAAGTATGATCACAAGGTCTGTTGCTCTCTCTTCAAAATCCATATTTTTTTTCAATTTTTTTTTTTAAAATTTGATTGGTTTTTGAGTATGGGGTTATTTGTTTTGGAGTTACAATGCTTCATTGCTTTATTTTGATTAGATTTTGTGGTTGTTTGAAATTAATTGAATGATTTTGAGTTTTTTGTATGTGGGGAAGTGCAACATTTTGATTAGATTTGGGTTTTTTTTTTGTTGGTAATTGATTGGTTTGGGTTTGGGTTTGGGTTTTGATGAATTTGCCTTCTTGGCGGAGAAGATGAAAGGCAAGAACAAGTATGATCACAAGGTCTGTTGTTCTCTCTTCAAAATCCATTTTTTTTTCATTTTTTTTTTTTGAATTTGATTCGTTTTTGAGTATGGGGTTGTTTGTTTTGGAGTTAAAATGCTTCATTGCTTTATTTTGGTTAGATTTTGTGGTTGTTTGAAATTAATTGAATGATTTTGAGGCAGAGTATGTGGGGAAGTGCAACATTTTGATTAGATTTGGGTTTTTTTTTTTTGGTAATTGATTGGTTTGGGTTTGGGTTTGGTTGAATTTGCAGGGAAAATGTGAGCAGATGGCAGAGTATATAAAAAAGTTATCTAGAGCTCGAAGAAAGTTATCTACTTTAGCAGAAAAAGCTTCGCTATTTGTTGGAGTCTGCAGATATGAAATGCACAGAAATAGGTAATTGAGGATTAGCATTGTGTTTTGGTGCAATTGTGATTTTGTTGAAGACAGTTTTTCATTTAATTTGATTTGTTGTTTTTTTATTTGATTAGAGACACAAACGAAGCATAAAAAAACCCATCATTTCCATGGCAACCTCCCAATTCCTCTGCATCTCATCTCTTCACACTTCCTTTAATTTCTCCTAAAAAACCATTTTTTCTGCATATGGGAGACATGGGTATTGTAGTTTTGGTAAAAAGTTGCAATTTTGTTTAACCGCTTTGATCATAGCAAAGGTTTCTGATTCCCAAACTGCAAAACAACAAGTTGAGGTATGTGTGGGTTATAGGTTTGTGTGTGTTGTTTATTTTGTTCAATTGTTTGTTCGTTTGTGTGGGTTATAGGTTTCTGTTTCAATTTTTTTTTTTCTTTCACCAAAATTTTAGAAATGACAGCTGTAGCTCGAGCTTCAGCAGCGCCTACTACAGATCAAGTCCCTACTCCTTAGATTCCAATTTGAGGCCATGACTATGGCTTTCCGTCTGAAGCTCACTTTTCGGGTGGTGCCTGTGATTGTGCTTCTGGACGAAAGGTAATCTGAATTTGGCGAGGCCGTGGAATAGTTTGTTCAATGTTTAGAGTGCGAGGTCGGGCAGACATCACTCTCAATGTTGTATTGATGATTGTTACTACCAAAGGCATCTTCAATTTGTTTGGCCTATCTTACCGTTCCACTTTGGCTATTGGAGGGGAAGATGCTCGAAAGAAGGTATATATGGGGTATCCACCTCATGTGAAAAGACGATGCCCTAATTTTTTGCTTGCCCGGGGTCTTTAGTTAGGTAAGGATTTTGATGAATTTGCCTTCTTGGCGGAGAAGATGAAAGACAAGAACAAGTATGATCACAAGGTCTGTTGCTCTCTCTTCAAAATCCATATTTTTTTTCATTTTTTTTTTTTTGATTGGTTTTTGAGTATGGGGTTGTTTGTTTTGGAGTTAAAATGCTTCATTGTTTTATTTTGGTTAGATTTTGTGGTTGTTTGAAATTAATTGAATGATTTTGAGGCAGAGTATGTGGGGAAGTGAAACATTTTGATTAGATTTGGGTTTTTTTTTTTGGTAATTGATTGGTTTGGGTTTGGGTTTGGGTTTGGGTTTTGTTGAATTTGCAGGGAAAATGTGAGCAGATGGCAGAGTATATAAAAAAGTTATCTAGAGCTCGAAGAAAGTTATCTACTTTAGCAGAAAAAGCTTCGCTATTTGTTGGAGTCTGCAGATATGAAATGCACAGAAATAGGTAATTGAGGATTAGCATTGTGTTTTGGTGCAATTGTGATTTTGTTGAAGACAATTTTTCATTTAATTTGATTTGTTGTTTTTTTATTTGATTAGAGACACAAACGAAGCATAAAAAAACCCATCATTTCCATGGAAACCTCCCAATTCCTCTGCATCTCATCTCTTCACACTTCCTTTAATTTCTCCTAAAAAACCATTTTTCTGCATTTGGGATACATGGGTATTGTAGTTTTGGTAAAAAGTTGCAATTTTGTTTAACCGCTTTGATCATAGCAAAGGTTTCTGATTCCCAAACTGCAAAAAAGCAAGTTGAGGTATGTGTGGGTTATAGGTTTGTGTGTGTTGTTTATTTTGTTCAATTGTTTGTTCGTTTGTGTGGGTTATAGGTTTCTGTTTCAATTTTTTTTTCTTCTTTCACCAAAGCAAAACAGTTTGATTTTTTTTTTTTTTTTGTTGATCTCTTCTTCTTATTTTGATGTGTCAGCTATGAAGAATGTGGTGCATCATTTTGGGTAATTGTGAGCTTTCCTCCTCAATGTAAAGCAAGCTCTTCTTCAATGGAAGATGCCACGCCTATATCCTTCAAGAACCTCCACAGCCGACAATACCCAGGTCACAAGAAGAAGGTAACCTCTAAAATTCTCTCTTTTTGTTAAAATTCCACTAAAAACCCCTAATTTTTATTTTTCAAACCCATTCGTTCAAATGTTTTGATTATTACCTCTTCCATGTTTTTGATCTAAAATTTTTGTTCAACTTCCACTAAAAACCCCTAATTTTTATTTTTCAAACCCATTCGTTCAAATGTTTTGATTATTACCTGTTCCAGGTTTTTGATCTAAAAAGGTGCATTCAGTGGCTTGGAATTACACAGGGACCAAGCTCGCTTCCAGGTCTGTCGATCAAACTGCTCGAATTTGGCACATTGAGCCCCACGGACATGTAATTTCTCTTATCATCTCAAAATAATTAGGTATTTTTTTAGGGTTCAAGATCTCAATTTCTGATCAAGAATTTTATATTTGTTACTGTGTTGCATCTAATTGAGTGTCTATTATTTTAGATTGTATGAGTTTAGTTGGAAGGATGTGTTGCAGGGGAAGGTTAAAGAGATTGAATTGAAGGGGCATACTGATAGTGTGGATCAACTATGTTGGGATCCTAAACATGCTGATTTAAATGCTCCTCCCTTCCTTACCACCAGTTCATAGGTGAATCTCCCAGACAAAGTGAGTTCCCCCAATTTCAAATAGAATTGCAAAAGTGGGTTAATTGATTCATATGTTTGCTCTGTTTCATTTTTGAAGAAACCAAATGTGGAATTCTTAGAAGTGATTTGGTTTTGAAAATAATTGTTGTTGCAGGCTCTTCAGTCATTGGGTCTCCTACTGGTCCTGTTCAAGGTCAGTGTAAGCTCTTCCTCATTTGTTAAGTTCAGTCATTGATTTTTTATTTATTTTTGATCTCTTCTTTTTATTTTTTGTTGATTTCATTCCACTCAAACCAACCCAAGCTGAAGCTATGCTATGATTTTTCACACACCAAACAACATTACAAACTTAAAGCACCAACTGAAATCAGCCCAAGCAGTCAGCTCCCAGCAACCCGGACAGCACCAACGCAAGCTCTGTTTCGCAACAGCGTGCAGAAAACCAGCAAGCCTCCCAATGCAGAGCACTCTGACAGCACCAATGCAGAGCACCTGACAGCACCAGCACCAAAGCAGAGCACTCTGACACTGCAGCGCACCCTGCCTGGGTCTGTGCTGCAGTGTTCGGATCACCAACGCAGCACACATCTTCCATACGCGTGTTCCTGCGACAAAGCCAGAATACGCGCCGGACTGCCCAAAACAGCCAGCGTACACACGCTCCAACCGCATGCCGCAGCATCTCAGTAGGCCGCAACCTTAGCAGGCTGCAGGACTCAGAAAACAACAACATCTTCAGGCCGTGTCCACACAGCACAGACCGCAGCATCGCAACATAGACCGCAGCAAACATCTGTGTCGCAGCAGCGTGCTCGCAGCCACCCTCCCGACCCTGGACAGCACCCAGCACTCGGCACCATCTCATCCAGCCACAGCCTCGCATCAGGTCGCATCATGTTGCATGTTGTTATAGGTATGTTTCATTTTTTTTGAATTTCATTCAAAGCAGTTTCCTAAATGTTCGTCAATTACTGGGACATTTATATTCCAGTAGAGAGTCCCTCTCTTTGAATGTTTGTGACCCTTCTACTAACTTGCCTTCTTCAATTTTTTTTTTGCAGGGTTAGGGTTTTGCAGATCTAAGTTAAACAATCTTCTTCATATTCTTCAGATCTTCTTTACGGCAAGTTAGGGTTTTGCAGGGTGTGCGAGAGTTCCATCTTCTTCACTCACTCAATCACTTCCAATCTCTTGAATTCTCATCATCTCTCACGGATCTCTAAAGATGCTCATCATCTCTCACGAAGAATCATCTCTTAGCAGAACTCTCAACATCTGTAAGGAACTCTGTCTAATTATAGAGAAGGTATGGTTTATCATTTTCCTTCATGCAATTTAATTTTTGGTTGAATGTTGTGATGGGTATGTTTAATTTGGTTGACTTTTTGCCCTATCTTAAATCTCTGCAATTTTTCAATTTTGGGTTTCTCTCCTAAAGAAATATAGTTGAATGTTGTGATGGGTATGTTTAATTTGGTTAAATTTTTGCAATATCTCCCAAATCTCTTCGATTTTTCACTTATGTGTTTCCATCCTAAAGAAATATGGTTGCATGTTGTGATGGGTATGTTTAATTTGGTTGAATGTTGTTATAGGTATGTTTTATATTTTTTTTAATTTCATTCAAAGCAGTTGCCTAAATGTTCATCAATTACTAGGACATTTATATTCCAGCAGAGAGTCCCTCTCTTTGAATGAAGGTGACCCTTCTACTAACTTGCTTTTTTTAGTAAGCAACCTTAAAAAATTCTCAATTAAAATGTGATGTTTGTGGTTTGTGGTTTGTTGTTTGTTGTGAATCCTTCTACTGACTTGCTTTTCTTCAAATGTTTAATTAACTCATTTCCTTCAAATGGTTAATTAACTCATTTCCTTCGGATGTTGACTACTCATGGTGATTTTTTCCTTCTTTCAACAACCATATAACTAAGCATGTATACTCTCATTCTACATGTTTTATTTTTTGGGGATTTCATTTTCTACTGTTGAATGTTGTGATAGGGGGTTTTCCTAGCGCCTCTACGTCTTTATCAAATCTCTTCTTTTTTCACTTTTGGGTTTCAATAGCAAAAGAAATTTGGGAAAATGTTGTGACGGGTATGTGGAATTTGGTCTAATGTTTTGATGGGTATGTTGAATTTGGTTGAATATTGAAAATTTTGAGACTGTATATTGCAAAGGTTAATTGTTGAATTTATTTGAATGTTGTGATTGGGTATGTTGAATTTGGTTGAATGTTGCAAATTTTGAGACTGTTGGATTTGGATGGTTGATTATTCCAAAAGTTTATAAAGGTTTAAATAGGGTATTCACAATTTCATGGTTCTGGATTTTTTTTTTGTTCCATTTTCCCTAAAGTTTGATGGTCATAATCTCTTGGTTTTTGGTGGATATAGATGGTTCAATAGATTGATTCATTGGAATCTGGCTAAGATACATTGGGTTTTCATGTTTTTGGGAGTTTTGTTTAGAGTCGTCTATTTGAGGGGAAGATGTTGGGAGTCAAAAAATTTATTATTCGTAAGGGTTTATTACTAAGGTTTAGGGATATTTATTGTGGGTATGTTTGAATGTTGTTGTAATTGCCTTTTGAGATACCTGAATGTTTGTTTGAGAGGATACCTTAATGACCTTGATAGGGATTTAGAGTTTGTCTAAAATTGGAACATATTTAGGGATTTAGAGTTTGTCTAAAATTGAATTTCTTTGTTCACAAATTGCTGTAATTTTTGTGTAGTCAGGGATTTAGAGTTTGTCTAATCTGTTGAGTAGCGGCAGCTTTTATGTGTTTTCATGTCTCACACACTGGATGCGCGCAATGTTGGGGATTGTTCAATTGGCCAGCAGGGATTTGGGACGAGTCGAAGGACCAGCGATGGTTGGGCACTCTGTTGCAAAACAGAGTGTACTCTGTATGCTGGGTGCTGCGATGCTGTGGTTTGCGAGGCTGCGGTCTGTCGCAATGAGACACGGTCTGCTGCTGCGTCTGTGCTGCGTTTCTGTGGTCTGTGCTGCGAAGACACGACCTGATGCTGATTTGCTGCGGTTGGGAATGCTGCGGCCTGCTACGCTGATTGCTGCGAGGTACGCACCGCTGCTGCTACTGCGGACTTTCTGCTGCTGCTTCGAGGGACGCCCTGCTGCTGCTGCGAGGGCGAGGGACGCACTTCTGCGAGCTTGCCTGCGAAACAGAGTGCGCTCTGTTGTTTGGTTATTGGTGACAGCACTTTTGGTCCATGGTTTTTATGTTTTTGGTTTTAATTCGGGTAAAGTCGTAATGCACCCCCGTTTTGATTGTAATTCGTTTTTTTTACGATGAGTAATAAAGGTCTGGCATCCCATAGTTGCCCCTCCCCACTGGAGGTTTAAAAAAAAAAAAAAAATCTGTTGAATTCTCTCTAACACTGTAGTCAGGGATTTAGAGTTTGGATGATAAGAGAAGTAAGAAGGAAATTAGAAGTAGAGATAGAGATAGGATGTCAAGGAGGTCACAATCTGGTTCTCATCGTTCGCATTTATCTGATCCATCACATAGTCCTCCTTCTGAAGTAAGTTTGGCTGAGTTTGCTTTGCTGCATTTTGTTTTGTTTTGCTTGAAAATTTAGTTTATTGTGTTTGAGGAAGTGTTAACTTTGATGATTTATGTGTAGAATATGGATCGTTACGAGAGTGGTAGTCATCGAAGACAAACTTCATCAATTTCTCGAAGGCTGCTTCGGCTCACCGACTACAATCCTGGTGGTTTCGACTCTCGGAGTAGTGCCAGCTTGATGGAGGTACCTTAAATATCTCTGCAAGTTTTCGTATCGTTTGATTAATTAGATGGAAATTTATTTCTTGCATGTGGGTACTCCATGATATAACTCATCATGGATTTATAATTTTCAAAATAAATTGGATGTGCATGCTACCTTGACATGTCAAAATCTATGCTACCTTGAAATGGCAAGTATTTTGTGATGTCTTTCGAAAAAAAGTGTTCTTGATGAGTTTTTCATCTATGAAATTTGTAGCTGAAAAGTGTTCTTGATTTGGTCGTAAATTTTTTTTTTTTCAGATCTCTTCTTCTCACTCTCTCCTTTCATTCTTCAGATCTTTTTTACGCCAAGTTAGGGTTTTGCATGGTGTGCGAGAGTTTCAGGAAATCGATTTCGAAGAAGGTAAGATCCATCTTCTTCACGGGTATGTGGAATTTGGTCTAATGTTTTGATGGGTATGTTGAATTTGGTTGAATATTGAAAATTTTGAGATTGTATATTGCAAAGGTTAATTGTTGAATTTAATTGAATGTTGTGATTGGGTATGTTGAATTTGGTTGAATGTTGCAAATTTTGAGACTGTTGAATTTGGATGGTTGATTATTCCAAAAGTTTATAAAGGTTTAAATAGGGTATTCACAATTTCATGGTTCTTGAATTTTTTTTTTTGTTCCATTTTCCCTGAAGTTTGATGGTCATAATCTCTTGGTTTTTGGTCTGTGGAGATATTATGTGGTGTTCATGGCATTGATTGCCATTATAAATTTTTATGACAGGTTCAGACAGGTTTCAATATTGAAAAATACAGAGGAAACTCTGTCGAAATTTTGATTTTTTAATTGTTCATGACATTGATTATCATTATAGCCACTTATGTGAAGTATATTTTCTTATGACATGTTCAAATAAATTACTTTATTCAAAAAATGACATTTTTTTGGATATAATGATATTGTTTGCATGTCTCTTTGACTGTTTAAAACCATGTTCTACTACCAAACCTCTTTTAATACCGAAAACGTCGATTATATATTGGGCTGAGGCAACAATTTTTTGTGAATGCCAAATTATGTGAGGTACAAATGCTTATGACAAGTTTAAATATTGAAAAAAGGAGAAGCGATGGCTATATTTTAAATATTTTTTAATTTTTGTAAAAAATTCATCTTGATATTCTTCTAAACCGAATGTGCAATTCTGTTTGCCCTAATTATGTTTCTTCAACTGTTGCTTTACTATATCATCAATTTAAGTCAAAACTCACTTGGACAAACATGGGATTTTTTTAATATTGAATTATTTCCTTATTTTTTAGTTAAGCTGACATTTGATGGAGCTTAAATTCCTTAGCACATTGGTTGCGTTGATAAGTTTTATTAACATTGTTTTGCCATTCAAGATTATTAACTTTTACAAAATTAATTCATCATAACTGTTGTAATAAACAATTATGCAAGTGTTTTTAGAAATCGAAACAAAACCCCAAATGTGAGTATTCGACATAGCCGTGAAGGTAGGATGTAACCTGCAATAGTGCCAACGGCACGGGTATTCCACTAGTCTATATATATAGCAACAACATCATAATGGCAATATTTTGTTCATTATAGTGAATGTGTTGTGAACCCCAAAAAACATCTTTTGCCACCCGATGATGCACATATCCTTTTAAAGCTTCTAAAACATCAAGCCTTCAACGTCATTAGCATCGTTAGATGCATACAGTTATAATAAACATTGAGAAATTGATGGCCATATTGACTGAAATATTCAAAGGATCTATAACTAAGCTCACAACGTTTGTATCTTGAGTGTTCCCCTTCCTCCAAGAAGCAACCCCCATTAACAAGTAACAACCCTTTCTACTTGATTTGGTGAATAGGGTTGAAAATCTAAAAACAATTTGCTTCCACGTATGAGTATTGTCTTTCAACTTAATAACAAAAATTAAGGGTGGGCATCCCATCCCGCGATCATGATCCCGTTCCGATCTCGTCCCTTCCCGATTTTTTCGAGTCTTAATGGGATTGAATAATTTCATTTCGATCCCGTTTCGTCCCGATCTAGAATGGGATGGGATGGGATGAAGATTTTCAATCCCGCCAATCTCGTCCCGTCCCGAGCTAATTTTTTAATATTTATTATTAATATTTTATTTATTTATTTATTTTTATTCATATAAACTTACAGATGACTGACAGAAACTCATGGTGTTTGCATTTGAATCCTTTCTGGGATCTTCATCTTTTGATGTTCAAGATTGCATTTGAATTTCATTTATTTTATTTTGGGTTTTATATATTATGTAATATCAATATAGACTATATATTAGTGTCTCTTGAGGCTATCATTTCTGGGTTTATCTGAAGTTTCAAGGAGAAAACAGATGAAAACAAAAGAAAATTGAACTCTCCCAAACATCCCAACTAGATTAGCACTTGAGGGTGGTTTGCAATCAATCACGTGCTCGTTACGTATACAACTAGTGGAATACCCGTGACGTTGGCACTATTGCAGGTTACATCCTACCTTCACGGCTATGTCGAATACTCACATTTGGGGTTTTGTTTCGATTTCTAAAAACACTTGCATAATTTTTATTACAACAGTTATGATGAATTAATTTTGTAAAAGTTAATAATCTTGAATGGCAAAACAATGTTAATAAAACTGATCAACGCAACCAATGTACTAAGGAATTTAAGCTCCATCAAATGTCAGCTTAACTAAAAAATAAGGAAATAATTCAATATTAAAAAAATCCCATGTTTGTCCAAGTGAGTTTTGACTGAAATTGATGCATGATATAGTAAAGCAACAGTTGAAGAAACATAATTAGGGCAAACAGAATTGCACATTCGGTTTAGAAGAATATCAAGATGAATTTTTTACAAAAATATTTAAAATATAGCCATCGCTTCCCCTTTTTTCAATATTTAAACTTGTCATAAGCATTTGTACCTCACATAATTTGGCATTCACAAAAAATTGTTGCCTCAGCCCAATATATAATCGACGTTTTCGGTATTAAAAGAGGTTTGGTAGTAGAACATGGTTTTAAACAGTCAAAGAGACATGCAAACAATATCATTATATCCAAAAAAATGTCATTTTTTGAATAAAGTAATTTATTTGAACATGTCATAAGAAAATATACTTCACATAAGTGGCTATAATGATAATCAATGTCATGAACAATTAAAAAATCAAAATTTCGACAGAGTTTCCTCTGTATTTTTCAATATTGAAACCTGTCTGAACCTGTCATAAAAATTTATAATGGCAATCAATGCCATGAACACCACATAATATCTCCACAGACCAAAAACCAAGAGATTATGACCATCAAACTTCAGGGAAAATGGAACAAAAAAAAAAAAATTCAAGAACCATGAAATTGTGAATACCCTATTTAAACCTTTATAAACTTTTGGAATAATCAACCATCCAAATTCAACAGTCTCAAAATTTGCAACATTCAACCAAATTCAACATACCCAATCACAACATTCAATTAAATTCAACAATTAACCTTTGCAATATACAGTCTCAAAATTTTCAATATTCAACCAAATTCAACATACCCATCAAAACATTAGACCAAATTCCACATACCCGTGAAGAAGATGGATCTTACCTTCTTCGAAATCGATTTCCTGAAACTCTCGCACACCATGCAAAACCCTAACTTGGCGTAAAAAAGATCTGAAGAATGAAAGGAGAGAGTGAGAAGAAGAGATCTGAAAAAAAAAAAATTTACGACCAAATCAAGAACACTTTTCAGCTACAAATTTCATAGATGAAAAACTCATCAAGAACACTTTTTTTCGAAAGACATCACAAAATACTTGCCATTTCAAGGTAGCATAGATTTTGACATGTCAAGGTAGCATGCACATCCAATTTATTTTGAAAATTATAAATCCATGAAGAGTTATATCATGGAGTACCCACATGCAAGAAATAAATTTCCATCTAATTAATCAAACGATACGAAAACTTGCAGAGATATTTAAGGTACCTCCATCAAGCTGGCACTACTCCGAGAGTCGAAACCACCAGGATTGTAGTCGGTGAGCCGAAGCAGCCTTCGAGAAATTGATGAAGTTTGTCTTCGATGACTACCACTCTCGTAACGATCCATATTCTACACATAAATCATCAAAGTTAACACTTCCTCAAACACAATAAACTAAATTTTCAAGCAAAACAAAACAAAATGCAGCAAAGCAAACTCAGCCAAACTTACTTCAGAAGGAGGACTATGTGATGGATCAGATAAATGCGAACGATGAGAACCAGATTGTGACCTCCTTGACATCCTATCTCTATCTCTACTTCTAATTTCCTTCTTACTTCTCTTATCATCCAAACTCTAAATCCCTGACTACAGTGTTAGAGAGAATTCAACAGATTTTTTTTTTTTTTTAAACCTCCAGTGGGGAGGGGCAACTATGGGATGCCAGACCTTTATTACTCATCGTAAAAAAAATGAATTACAATCAAAACGGGGGTGCATTACGACTTTACCCGAATTAAAACCAAAAACATAAAAACCATGGACCAAAAGTGCTGTCACCAATAACCAAACAACAGAGCGCACTCTGTTTCGCAGGCAAGCTCGCAGAAGTGCGTCCCTTGCCCTCGCAGCAGCAGCAGGGCGTCCCTCGAAGCAGCAGCAGAAAGTCCGCAGCAGCAGCAGCGGTGCGTACCTCGCAGCAATCAGCGTAGCAGGCCGCAACATTCCCAACCGCAGCAAATCAGCATCAGGCCGTGTCCTCCCAGCACAGACCACAGAAACGCAGCACAGACGCAGCAGCAGACCGTGTCTCATTGCGACAGATCGCAGCCTCGCAAACCACAGCATCGCAGCACCCAGCATACAGAGTACACTCTGTTTTGCAACAGAGTGCCCAGCCATCGCTGGTCCTTCGACTCGTCCCAAATCCCTGCTGGCCAATTGAACAATCCCCAACATTGCGCGCATCCAGTGTGTGAGACATGAAAACACATAAAAGCTGCCGCTACTCAACAGATTAGACAAACTCTAAATCCCTGACTACACAAAAATTACAGCAATTTGTGAACAAAGAAATTCAATTTTAGACAAACTCTAAATCCCTAAATATGTTCCAATTTTAGACAAACTCTAAATCCCTATCAAGGTCATTAAGGTATCCTCTCAAACAAACATTCAGGTATCTCAAAAGGCAATTACAACAACATTCAAACATACCCACAATAAATATCCCTAAACCTTAGTAATAAACCCTTACGAATAATAAATTTTTTGACTCCCAACATCTTCCCCTCAAATAGACGACTCTAAACAAAACTCCCAAAAACATGAAAACCCAATGTATCTTAGCCAGATTCCAATGAATCAATCTATTGAACCATCTATATCCACCAAAAACCAAGAGATTATGACCATCAAACTTTAGGGAAAATGGAACAAAAAAAAAATCCAGAACCATGAAATTGTGAATACCCTATTTAAACCTTTATAAACTTTTGGAATAATCAACCATCCAAATCCAACAGTCTCAAAATTTGCAACATTCAACCAAATTCAACATACCCAATCACAACATTCAAATAAATTCAACAATTAACCTTTGCAATATACAGTCTCAAAATTTTCAATATTCAACCAAATTCAACATACCCATCAAAACATTAGACCAAATTCCACATACCCGTCACAACATTTTCCCAAATTTCTTTTGCTATTGAAACCCAAAAGTGAAAAAAGAAGAGATTTGATAAAGACGTAGAGGCGCTAGGAAAACCCCCTATCACAACATTCAACAGTAGAAAATGAAATCCCCAAAAAATAAAACATGTAGAATGAGAGTATACATGCTTAGTTATATGGTTGTTGAAAGAAGGAAAAAATCACCATGAGTAGTCAACATCCGAAGGAAATGAGTTAATTAACCATTTGAAGGAAATGAGTTAATTAAACATTTGAAGAAAAGCAAGTCAGTAGAAGGATTCACAACAAACAACAAACCACAAACCACAAACCACAAACATCACATTTTAATTGAGAATTTTTTAAGGTTGCTTACTAAGAAAAGCAAGTTAGTAGAAGGGTCACCTTCATTCAAAGAGAGGGACTCTCTGCTGGAATATAAATGTCCTAGTAATTGATGAACATTTAGGCAACTGCTTTGAATGAAATTAAAAAAAATATAAAACATACCTATAACAACATTCAACCAAATTAAACATACCCATCACAACATGCAACCATATTTCTTTAGGATGGAAACACATAAGTGAAAAATCGAAGAGATTTGGGAGATATTGCAAAAATTTAACCAAATTAAACATACCCATCACAACATTCAACTATATTTCTTTAGGAGAGAAACCCAAAATTGAAAAATCGCAGAGATTTAAGATAGGGCAAAAAGTCAACCAAATTAAACATACCCATCACAACATTCAACCAAAAATTAAATTGCATGAAGGAAAATGATAAACCATACCTTCTCTATAATTAGACAGAGTTCCTTACAGATGTTGAGAGTTCTGCTAAGAGATGATTCTTCGTGAGAGATGATGAGCATCTTTAGAGATCCGTGAGAGATGATGAGAATTCAAGAGATTGGAAGTGATTGAGTGAGTGAAGAAGATGGAACTCTCGCACACCCTGCAAAACCCTAACTTGCCGTAAAGAAGATCTGAAGAATATGAAGAAGATTGTTTAACTTAGATCTGCAAAACCCTAACCCTGCAAAAAAAAATTTGAAGAAGGCAAGTTAGTAGAAGGGTCACAAACATTCAAAGAGAGGGACTCTCTACTGGAATATAAATGTCCCAGTAATTGACGAACATTTAGGAAACTGCTTTGAATGAAATTCAAAAAAAATGAAACATACCTATAACAACATGCAACATGATGCGACCTGATGCGAGGCTGTGGCTGGATGAGATGGTGCCGAGTGCTGGGTGCTGTCCAGGGTCGGGAGGGTGGCTGCGAGCACGCTGCTGCGACACAGATGTTTGCTGCGGTCTATGTTGCGATGCTGCGGTCTGTGCTGTGTGGACACGGCCTGAAGATGTTGTTGTTTTCTGAGTCCTGCAGCCTGCTAAGGTTGCGGCCTGCTGAGATGCTGCGGCATGCGGTTGGAGCGTGTGTACGCTGGCTGTTTTGGGCAGTCCGGCGCGTATTCTGGCTTTGTCGCAGGAACGCGCGTATGGAAGATGTGTGCTGCGTTGGTGATCCGAACACTGCAGCACAGACCCAGGCAGGGTGCGCTGCAGTGTCAGAGTGCTCTGCTTTGGTGCTGGTGCTGTCAGGTGCTCTGCATTGGTGCTGTCAGAGTGCTCTGCATTGGGAGGCTTGCGGGTTTTCTGCACGCTGTTGCGAAACAGAGCTTGCGTTGGTGCTGTCCGGGTTGCTGGGAGCTGACTGCTTGGGCTGATTTCAGTTGGTGCTTTAAGTTTGTAATGTTGTTTGGTGTGTGAAAAATCATAGCATAGCTTCAGCTTGGGTTGGTTTGAGTGGAATGAAATCAACAAAAAATAAAAAGAAGAGATCAAAAATAAATAAAAAATCAATGACTGAACTTAACAAATGAGGAAGAGCTTACACTGACCTTGAACAGGACCAGTAGGAGACCCAATGACTGAAGAGCCTACAACAACAATTATTTTCAAAACCAAATCACTTCTAAGAATTCCACATTTGGTTTCTTCAAAAATGAAACAGAGCAAACATATGAATCAATTAACCCACTTTTGCAATTCTATTTGAAATTGGGGGAACTCACTTTGTCTGGGAGATTCACCTATGAACTGGTGGTAAGGAAGGGAGGAGCATTTAAATCAGCATGTTTAGGATCCCAACATAGTTGATCCACACTATCAGTATGCCCCTTCAATTCAATCTCTTTAACCTTCCCCTGCAACACATCCTTCCAACTAAACTCATACAATCTAAAATAATAGACACTCAATTAGATGCAACACAGTAACAAATATAAAATTCTTGATCAGAAATTGAGATCTTGAACCCTAAAAAAATACCTAATTATTTTGAGATGATAAGAGAAATTACATGTCCGTGGGGCTCAATGTGCCAAATTCGAGCAGTTTGATCGACAGACCTGGAAGCGAGCTTGGTCCCTGTGTAATTCCAAGCCACTGAATGCACCTTTTTAGATCAAAAACATGGAAGAGGTAATAATCAAAACATTTGAACGAATGGGTTTGAAAAATAAAAATTAGGGGTTTTTAGTGGAAGTTGAACAAAAATTTTAGATCAAAAACATGGAAGAGGTAATAATCAAAACATTTGAGCGAATGGGTTTGAAAAATAAAAATTAGGGGTTTTTAGTGGAATTTTAACAAAAAGAGAGAATTTTAGAGGTTACCTTCTTCTTGTGACCTGGGTATTCTCGGTTGTGGAGGTTCTTGAAGGATATAGGCGTGGCATCTTCCATTGAAGAAGAGCTTGCTTTACATTGAGGAGGAAAGCTCACAATTACCCAAAATGATGCACCACATTCTTCATAGCTGACACTTCAAAATAAGAAGAAGAGATCAACAAAAAAAAAAAAAAATCAAATTGTTTTGCTTTGGTGAAAGAAGAAAAAAAAATTGAAACAGAAACCTATAACCCACACAAACGAACAAACAATTGAACAAAATAAACAACACACACAAACCTATAACCCACACATACCTCAACTTGCTTTTTTGCAGTTTGGGAATCAGAAACCTTTGCTATGATCAAAGCGGTTAAACAAAATTGCAACTTTTTACCAAAACTACAATACCCATGTATCCCAAATGCAGAAAAAATGGTTTTTTAGGAGAAATTAAAGGAAGTGTGAAGAGATGAGATGCAGAGGAATTGGGAGGTTGCCATGGAAATGATGGGTTTTTTTATGCTTCGTTTGTGTCTCTAATCAAATAAAAAAACAACAAATCAAATTAAATGAAAAATTGTCTTCAACAAAATCACAATTGCACCAAAACACAATGCTAATCCTCAATTACCTATTTCTGTGCATTTCATATCTGCAGACTCCAACAAATAGCGAAGCTTTTTCTGCTAAAGTAGATAACTTTCTTCGAGCTCTAGATAACTTTTTTATATACTCTGCCATCTGCTCACATTTTCCCTGCAAATTCAACAAAACCCAAACCCAAACCCAAACCAATCAATTACCAAAAAAAAAAAAACCCAAATCTAATCAAAATGTTTCACTTCCCCACATACTCTGCCTCAAAATCATTCAATTAATTTCAAACAACCACAAAATCTAACCAAAATAAAGCAATGAAGCATTTTAACTCTAAAACAAACAACCCCATACTCAAAAACCAATCAAAAAAAAAAAAAAATGAAAAAAAATATGGATTTTGAAGAGAGAGCAACAGACCTTGTGATCATACTTGTTCTTGTCTTTCATCTTCTCCGCCAAGAAGGCAAATTCATCAAAACCCTTACCTAACTAAAGACCCCGGGCAAGCAAAAAATTAGGGCATCGTCTTTTCACATGAGGTGGATACCCCATATATACCTTCTTTCGAGCATCTTCCCCTCCAATAGCCAAAGTGGAACGGTAAGATAGGCCAAACAAATTGAAGATGCCTTTGGTAGTAACAATCATCAATACAACATTGAGAGTGATGCCTGCCCGACCTCGCACTCTAAACATTGAACAAACTATTCCACGGCCTCGCCATATTCAGATTACCTTTCGTCCAGAAGCACAATCACAGGCACCACCCGAAAAGTGAGCTTCAGACGGAAAGCCATAGTCATGGCCTCAAATTGGAATCTAAGGAGTAGGGACTTGATCTGTAGTAAGCGCTGCTGAAGCCCGAGCTACAGCTGTCATTTCTAAAATTTTGGTGAAAGAAGAAAAAAAAATTGAAACAGAAACCTATAACCCACACAAACGAACAAACAATTGAACAAAATAAACAACACACACAAACCTATAACCCACACATACCTCAACTTGCTTTTTTGCAGTTTGGGAATCAGAAACCTTTGCTATGATCAAAGCGGTTAAACAAAATTGCAATTTTTTACCAAAACTACAATACCCATGTCTCCCATATGCAGAAAAAATGGTTTTTTAGGAGAAATTAAAGGAAGTGTGAAGAGATGAGATGCAGAGGAATTGGGAGGTTGCCATGGAAATGATGGGTTTTTTTATGCTTCGTTTGTGTCTCTAATCAAATAAAAAAACAACAAATCAAATTAAATGAAAAACTGTCTTCAACAAAATCACAATTGCACCAAAACACAATGCTAATCCTCAATTACCTATTTCTGTGCATTTCATATCTGCAGACTCCAACAAATAGCGAAGCTTTTTCTGCTAAAGTAGATAACTTTCTTCGAGCTCTAGATAACTTTTTTATATACTCTGCCATCTGCTCACATTTTCCCTGCAAATTCAACAAAACCCAAACCCAAACCCAAACCAATCAATTACCAAAAAAAAAAAACCCAAATCTAATCAAAATGTTGAAGTTCCCCACATACTCTGCCTCAAAATCATTCAATTAATTTCAAACAACCACAAAATCTAACCAAAATAAAGCAATGAAGCATTTTAACTCCAAAACAAACAACCCCATACTTAAAAACCAATCAAATTCAAAAAAAAAAAAAAAAATGAAAAAAAATATGGATTTTGAAGAGAGAGCAACAGACCTTGTGATCATACTTGTTCTTGCCTTTCATCTTCTCCGCCAAGAAGGCAAATTCATCAAAACCCAAACCCAAACCCAAACCAATCAATTACCAACAAAAAAAAACCCAAATCTAATCAAAATGTTGCACTTCCCCACATACAAAAAACTCAAAATCATTCAATTAATTTCAAACAACCACAAAATCTAATCAAAATAAAGCAATGAAGCATTGTAACTCCAAAACAAATAACCCCATACTCAAAAACCAATCAAATTAAAAAAAAAAAAATTGAAAAAAAATATGGATTTTGAAGAGAAAGCAACAGACCTTGTGATCATACTTGTTCTTGCCTTTTATCTTCTCCGCCAAGAAGGCAAATTCATCAAAACCCAAACCCAAACCAATCAATTACCAACAAAAAAAAACCCAAAACTATAACCCACACAAACCTATAACCCACACATACCTCAACTTGCTTTTTTGCAGTTTGGGAATCATAAACATTTGCTATGATCAAAGCGGTTAAACAAAATTAAAGGAAGTGTGAAGAGATGAGATGCAGAGGAATTGGGAGGTTGCCATGGAAATGATGGGTTTTTTTATGCTTCGTTTGTGTCTCTAATCAAATAAAAAAAACAACAAATAAAATTAAATGAAAAACTGTCTTCAACAAAATCACAATTGCACCAAAACACAATGCTAATCCTCAATTACCTATTTCTGTGCATTTCATATCTGCAGACTCCAACAAATAGCGAAGCTTTTTCTGCTAAAGTAGATAACTTTCTTCGAGCTCTAGATAAATTTTTTATATACTCTGCCATCTGCTCACATTTTCCCTGCAAATTCAACAAAACCCAAACCCAAACCCAAACCAATCAATTACCAAAAAAAAAAAACCCAAATCTAATCAAAATGTTGAAGTTCCCCACATACTCTGCCTCAAAATCATTCAATTAATTTCAAACAACTACAAAATCTAACCAAAATAAAGCAATGAAGCATTTTAACTCCAAAACAAACAACCCCATACTTAAAAACCAATCAAATTCAAAAAAAAAAAAAAATGAAAAAAAATATGGATTTTGAAGAGAGAGCAACAGACCTTGTGATCATACTTGTTCTTGCCTTTCATCTTCTCCGCCAAGAAGGCAAATTCATCAAAACCCAAACCAATCAATTACCAACAAAAAAAAACCCAAATCTAATCAAAATGTTGCACTTCCCCACATACAAAAAACTCAAAATCATTCAATTAATTTCAAACAACCACAAAATCTAATCAAAATAAAGCAATGAAGCATTGTAACTCCAAAACAAATAACCCCATACTCAAAAACCAATCAAATTAAAAAAAAAAAAAATTGAAAAAAAATATGGATTTTGAAGAGAGAGCAACAGACCTTGTGATCATACTTGTTCTTGCCTTTTATCTTCTCCGCCAAGAAGGCAAATTCATCAAAACCCAAACCCAAACCAATCAATTACCAACAAAAAAAAACCCAAAACTATAACCCACACAAACCTATAACCCACACATACCTCAACTTGCTTTTTTGCAGTTTGGGAATCATAAACATTTGCTATGATCAAAGCGGTTAAACAAAATTAAAGGAAGTGTGAAGAGATGAGATGCAGAGGAATTGGGAGGTTGCCATGGAAATGATGGGTTTTTTTATGCTTCGTTTGTGTCTCTAATCAAATAAAAAAAACAACAAATAAAATTAAATGAAAAACTGTCTTCAACAAAATCACAATTGCACCAAAACACAATGCTAATCCTCAATTACCTATTTCTGTGCATTTCATATCTGCAGACTCCAACAAATAGCGAAGCTTTTTCTGCTCAAGTAGATAACTTTCTTCGAGCTCTATAAACGACCGAATACAAAGCCTCAACTTTTTTATATACTCTGCCATCTGCTCACATTTTCCCTGCAAATTCAACAAAACCCAAACCAATCAATCAATTACCAAATAATCAACTTATTTCTGCTTATGGAAAGCATTCAAGAACCAAATAATCAACTTATTGAAACTAAAAAGAAGACATCAACTTATACAGATTTAGAAAGCATTAAAGAAGAAAGATTTAGGATTCATGTTTTTGTTCACTATCAGAAAACTCATACAAAACTCAATCAAAAGAGGGGAAATTTTGCTGCAACTTCCACAGTTAAGCACACACTTGCTGGGTACTGTCCAGTATCTGATGATCTCGAGCCACGTCGCTGGGCAATTTCGTCCCCAATTTCGAGTAGTTTTGTAGAATTGAAAAAAAAAACATACCCAATCGAAGAATCGAAAAACATTATAAAGAGAGTGAATAAATTACCTGATTTGACCAATGGGTTTGAACCCTAATCAATGGTTAAGCTAGGGTTTTGGCTGTAGAATACGCAAACATACAGTATATTATTAAGTACCAACCAAACAGAGATCAATCGATTTTCAGTGGAATATACAGTCAAGTATCAACAAAACAGATAGTGTAAATGATTGATTATACATCAAAACATAATGAAAGTTACACTGACTTGATCGTAGAGGTACTTGATGAAGTCAATGGCTTCAAATAATATATGTTTGCAGTGACAATTTAAATCATAACAACAAAACTTGTATGTTTATGAGTTTTCTTGATTTTCCAGAACAGGTGCAACAATTGTTGAAGAAAATGCATAAAGAACAGGTACTTGTTGAAGGAAATGGCGGTGGTGTGGAGTGCTAGAGGATGGGTTGGGGTTTTATAAAATCGAAAATCAAAAGGAGAGAAGAGAGAGTAATCTGCTACCTGCTGTTGGTGGGGTTGTTGCTTGCTTCCAATCATAAGAACCCTTTCAATTTCATGGCGGAAACTCAACACATTGTTCACAACAACCCCAGTTTCTGAAACCCACGGAAACTCAACACATTGTTCACAGAAACCTGAGCAACTACATATTGAATCCAACTCTTTTGAACAGATATTACCCTGGATGGCGAACTGGAAGCGCAGAGGAGCAGGAGGAGAACGGATAAGGATCTGGAAGATGAGGAGGCAGAAAGGGGTCTCGATTGAATGGTTGGAAGAGAGAGTGAGAGAGGGATGGTTTGGCGAAGTTGATGTCGAAGAAGGTTGTGCGAAGAAGAAGGAAGGTTGATGTCGAAGAAGAAGGTTGTGCGAAGTTGATGTCAGATCTGATTTCTGATTTCTAATCAATGGTTAAGAAGGTTGTGCGAAGAAGAAGGAAGTCAATCTGATTTCTGTAGTGTTTGATGTCGAAGAAGAAGGTTGTGCGAAGATGAAGAAGAAGAAAGTTGATGTCGAAGAAGAAGGTTGATGTCGAAGAAGAAAGTTGATGTCGAAGAGATAATTGATTTCAGATCTGCTTTCTTCTTCAGTAAGATGTATTTGGATTTAAGGCTGGGAACTGAGTGGAGGAATCACAGAGGTTCACAGAGGAGGGTGAGAGGGAGAGAACCTTGAGGATGTGTGGAGAGGAGGAAAGTATCGGGGGTTTAAATTTTCGCTTTAAGTTATGCCAAATACATATCATGTGCCACGTAGGACAAACACTCACATAACACTGTTCATGAACAGTAAAAAACCTATCTGAAATGTAAGATAGATGTTATAAGCATTTTGAGAGACATATTTAGACATGTCTTTTTTATCCATTATTAATTTGGTTTAAGACAATTTGGTTTAAGACTAAAGCCTGCTAGGTAATATGCTACTCACCCTCGGGCAATAGGAGTTATCTTGTAGTGTCACAGAACGTATATTCAATAGCTGATCTAGTTTACGAGACCTTGGGTTTTCCATGGGGTCGTCTCTATATTGGCGGGTATTTCACTGTTTAGGTGTTATCCATAACTATTTCCAGATTCCTGCAATGTGCTTGTAGGTTTAAGAAAGTTATCAAAGGTATTTAACTGTTTAGGTGTTAATCTCGTCCCGTCCCGAACCCGTTTGGGATGGGACGAGGTCAGGATGGGGTTTTTCCCATCCCGTCCCGTCCCGATCCCGTATGAATGGGATGGGTATATCTCGTCCCATCCCGTCCCGTATATCTCCCCTATATATATACTTGTTTGGGTTCAATGAAAGACTAAGATTTACACACATGTTTTACAAATACATCTAGAGGGTTCTAAGGAATATTCCTAGTTTATGTTATTTACGTATTGTCTTTTAATCTCTAGAATCCTTCAAAATCACCACATGTTTGATATTTTTTTCTAAAGGATTATCCAAGGCCCACGAATCCTTTTTGGATTTTTAGAGCATTCTTGAGCTTTCTTTTTGTGTTCCCATGACTCGATTGAGTTATTGCATCCTCCATCAAATAAATATTTATCTCGAGGACGATCAATGGCAATTAAATAATGTTTGTGACATTCTCCCCCACCTAATCTCTCGACGTCCTTGTCTAAGGACGCTTTTATTTTGTTTGCATATTGTTATAGAGTGTCTACATTCTCCTAGCTTGACTCTCTCTCGGGTAGTCCCTTCCACTTGACCAAGTATTTTTTGTAAGGTGTTACTCCTAGCTAGTCTTGATATGCGATGATCGACGCCCATGATATACTCGACATTTTTATCAAAGGAGGTGGTCGTGGTCATATGTACTTTTTGGTTGGCTCCTTGTGATGGATCGTCCTCATCTGCATGATAAGGCTTGAGGCAACTTGTGTATAACACAGAGTGTATCTTCAACTTTGCTAGTAATTGTATTAGGTAAGACATGTTTCCAACATTATTCACTACTGGGAAGAGACCCTCAAATCTTTGTATTTATGTACCTTGCTGAAAGCTTTGAATTGTTTGGGGTTGGACCTTCATCATCACAAGATCTTCTTTCTTGTATTCCACATCTCTTTTATTTTGGCCTGCCCATTTCTACATCCTGCGAACGACCCTCTCCAAGTAAGACTTGGCAATATCGGATTGTAACTGCCAATCTTTAGTAAATCTATAGGTTGTAGGACGTTTCCCTCGGTATCCACTAGGAACGGTATGAGGTGTAAGAGGTTGTTGCCATGTAGCAAGCTTAAACAGACTATGCTTCAATGCCTCTCTCATCTGCATGTTATGGTAAAACTGTGCTACATCTAGCAGTCTAACTGTGAGACCCTTGTATGGGCGGACCTGAGGGTGAGGGTTGGAGCCCAATAGTCCCAACAGGCTTGTGGATCCCAAGAAGGGTTGGACTAGCTACCAAGGGGAGATCATAGTCCCACATCGCCTGAGTGCGGGATGGTGATGTGCTATATATGTACGAGGTTGGATCCCCATAGTAAGAGGCATTTTAAAGCCGTGCGGGCCGGTTGGGCCCAAAGCGGACAATATCTTACTGTGCGGATCGAGTCGTTACAGAATGGTATCAGAGCCTGACCCAGCCGGAAGTGTGCCGACGTGAACGTTGGGCCTGTGTGGCCAACGAGGATGTTGGGCCCTAAGGGGGTGGACTGTGAGACCCTTGTGTGGGCGGACCTAAGGGTGAGGGTTGGAGCCCTATAGGCCCAATAGGCCTGTGGATCCCAAGAGGGGTTGGACTAGCTACCAAGGGGAGATCATAGTCCCACATTGCCTCGGTGCGAGATGGTGATGTGCTATATATGTGTGAGGTTGGATCCCTATAGTAAGAGGCCTTTTAAAGTCGTACGGGTCGGTTGGGCCCAAAGCAGACAATATCTTACTGTGCGGATCGGGTCGTTACACTAACCCAATCATTCTGATTAGGATATACAAAGTGTCTCAATTAAAGCATTGACACGCTCCATTTGTCCATCAATCTGTGAGTGAAAGCTGGCAGAAAAGTTGAACCCCGTTCCCAATAGTCTAAACACTTCACCTTAAAATTTCATTGTGAATCTAGGATCTCGATCACTAATGATGATCTCTGGTATGGCCCAATACTCCACCACATTCTTCACAAACAACTTGGACGCCTCTTCTGTTGTGCAACTTCTAGGAGTAGCATTGAAAGTAGGATTCTTGGAGAATTTATCCCTCCAAACATGATTGATCCAAGTTCATTCACCTTAAGTAATGATGAGATGAAGTCCATGGATATGCTAGACCACAGTCGCTAAGGTGCAGGTAGTGGCTCCAACTGTCCTCTTTTCTTTGTGTTATACCTTGTCTTTCTAGCATACGATACAAGGCCTCAGATAGTCATCCACATCTTGATCCATCCAAATCTTTCCCTTTCCTATTCAGTGTCTTAGGAAAGAGATCTCATCTAAGGCGGATGATCATTTCCTGGATATGCAATCTGCACCTGATAGTATCCTGATCTCAAACCTAGCTTAGAGAAATACGTACTAAGCATTCCCTGACTGATCTAACAAGCCTTCCACACATGGTATTGGATATTTGTTACTTATGGTCACATTGTTCAATGTTTTGTAGTCTATGGACAAATGAAGCTTTCATTCTGTTTTTTTTTTTTAATAACACTGGCCCCATAAGGCGTTTTGGTTGGATGTATCTAGCATTAAATAGCTCTTTCAACTTTCTCCTTAGTTTTTCTAACTTGGAAGTGCCATTCGATAAGGTGTCATAGCAAGTAGCTTGGCACCAGGCTCCAACTCGATCCAGTGATCCACCTCTCTCCTAGGTAGCAGCTTATTTGGCAATTCTTATGGCATCACATCTTTGAATTCTTCAAAGATTTGTTCAATCTCATTTAGTAGTTCACTGACTACATCGTTATCAGGCTCCTCCACTATCAAAGCCAATTATGCGACCTCTCCCTTCTTGAATCCCTTAGAGAGTTGAATAGTAGAACACATCTTGGTCGCAAATTTGGTTCCCTAGGTTTCTTGCACCGTACATGTTGCACCATCTCCCATGATGCAAAGGGTGTCACTGTTGGGTATTGAGATTGCATTAGCACCTTTGAGAAATTCTTGGGCCAACACCACCTGATAGTCATCTAAGGGTATCTTAGATAGATTCAACTATCTCTTTCAGTCTTTAACACACACCTCTACCCCAAGAGTCGTGCAATGAATAGGCTTGGTTTGAGAGTTCACAACCTTCAACCAACCTTGCTCCTTACTAAACCGTAAACCTAGTCTATAAACAGAGATGTAGTTGTGAGTATTTCCCATTGATGGAGATGTCCACATAAGTCAGTTTGTTGCTAGCAGGCTTAGGGGTATCTGATCGTCTCTTCATAGCATTGAATAATTGTAAGCACACAATCTTGGACCCATTAGCAACACTTCCTCTTCCATGTGGAATGCAATAATGCTTAGCACCGCCAATGGCATGATAGCTCAACGGTTGGAGCTTGGAGGATGGTACCACTAGGTCATGGGTTCAAACCCAACTTGCGGCATCTTTATGGGTTCTGGGATCTTATAAAAAACCTTGCTTGCCTTTCAAAAAAAAAATGCATAGCGCCTTCCTCTTAAGACAATTTTAGGAAATATGTTCTTCATCTCTACAAAGAAAACATTGTCTAACTAGGGGAAGGGTTTTTGCCCTTACCTTTATCATTTTTTAAGTGTTTGTCATTTTTCCAAGGTTTTCCACTCTTTTGGTATTTCGATGCTCATTCTTTCTGTATGACAACATTCATGGTCTCCCCCACTTTTATTATGGCCACTATAATGGTTCTTGGATGACTTATTCTTGGAGTAGTCCGGCTTCTTGAGTTCTACAAGCTTATCCGCAACAACAATGGTAGATGGAAGATCATGTATCTCCTATCGTCTAAACTTTTATTCTGCCCATGGAACCCATCCATAAAGAAGAACAAGAGTTTGTTTTCAGCCATATTTGGAACCTCGAGCATGAGAGCATAAATTCTTTCACATAGTCACGGACGAACCCCGTTTATCTAATACATTTGACGCTCTTCCGTGCTAAGTGTCAGGCATTCTCTGGATAAAACATCTACTTCAATTTTTTTTTCTTAAACTCATCCCAAGTATTATAAACCTCATTTTATGTCATCATACCTTCTACGCTACCACAGTGTAGCCGTATCAGAGATGTACAAAGTAGTCGTATGGATCTTCGCCTAATCTTTTGTAATAAAGATTGCCTCCATGTTGTGTTCCATGTTGAACATAAAATTATCATTCGCGTCCCTAGTTCATGTATAAGACTTGGGTTCAGGAGTCTTCACCTTCTGAGTGGCCTAAGTGGTGACCCCATCATTTTTCATAGCCTTCTTCACCATGTTTAACTCAACTTCTGTGACATCGTGCCTCATCTTCAACTTCTAGAATCCAACATTGATGATGTTGAGAGCTTCCAAGATCTCATACTTAAAGGCATCTTCAGCCTTGCGTATCTTGTCTAGGGATTCATTCATCGTCCCCTACACGATCCCAACAAAAGATTCGATATCTTCCTCAAGTTTTTCCGCATGATCACCTAAACCCTTGTTGATACCCGGTACGCCCTCCACTTCAGTACGGGTGTCTGTAAGAGCAAGCTTCAGTCTAGCCATATTGGATTCTAGTCTTGCCACAATGTCTTGGGACTTTCCACTCGTATTGTGTCATTGGGTTTCATCCATGCTTGAATACATGATTTCGACATAACTTCCTCCAACTTGACGAGGGTTGAGCTAACCTTGCTCTGGTACCAATTGTCACAGCCCTAGTCTTTAACTAGCCAAACTTGTGGTACTTGAGTATTTCCACCCCAATAATACTCAAGTCAAGATGTATTTCACTTAATCTTACTAAGTACCATCACCCTCACACTTAAGTGAACCCCTAAGAGAACTCACAAGGCAATTGAAGGAGGAACTTATATTTATTGAATTTTGTTTGATGGTTGAGGCTCCTTTATTTATACTTGTTTGGGGATTCAATGAAGGGCTAGGATTTACACATGTTTTACATCTAAGTGTGATAACAAATACAACGATAGGGTTCGAATGAATATTCTCAGGTTTGTTATTTACACAATATCTACTAATCTAAAAAATCCTCTAAAATCTCCACATATTCAATATATTTTCTCTTATGAAATTATCTGAGGCCCACAAACCCTCTTGGATTTCTAGAACGTTCTTGAGCTCTATACTTGGGTACTGCATTAAATCCTCCATCAAAAAAATTCTTATCTCAAGAATAATCAAGGGGAAATTAAAAAATTAATGCTCGTGACACTCACATGCAAATGATCTTAAACAACAAATTTATAAATTTGAAATTGCCAATAATTCACATAATTTATTTTCATATTGTGATCAAGGGCGGAGCCATGTAGATAGGAAGGGGGGCAATTGCCCCCCTCAACTTACAATTTTTTTGCATAAAAGTAGAATGAGACAGTAGAGTGTTTGTCTTGACTTAGCTTATTGACCCCTTCCAAATAATACCAATTCTTTTTTACTCTCCTAAATTTTGAATTTCCTTCAACACATATGGAAATTAAGTGGGTCCCCAATCAGAGATTGAGTGTACATCCCTTTGAATTTGACAAGTTGCATGAATTCCCTTTAAAGTGTCTAATGTGTATTTGAAGCATAACATTTAATTTTTCAAGCATCCTCTTTGAATTATTTGCCACCTGTTTATTTTTCAATCATGGCTCCTCCCCGGATTGTGATATTGTATGACAATTATGCAAATCCTATTTGAATCTTAAAAAATTGAATCATGCAACTTTATCAAAGGAAACAAAAATTTTGGTACAAGTGCACATTTATTTGAATAATTATGCAATGAATGGTAACAAATCATAACACAAAATGTCGATATTCAACATTTATAACATTCCATTTGAAACATCTTCTTTTAGAGTATCTGACGTTTTGATTAAGGAAGCTCATTGGTTGGTCACTCCAAATTCTCCAATCTACTTAATTTGTAGACATCACCATATACTTATTATGGGGTTGACAAACACTCCCATACTTCTTCATGAACATCTTTTTTGGCCAACAAACGTTGTCTCCTTTATTCTTCATTGTTACATATGTCTCATTGCCAAGTGACATATCACTATTCCAAGTTCATACGTTCAATTGCATTACTAGTCAGGGTTTTGTTACACTTCTAACTACAAAATGTTTCAATTCAATTTTTGTTGTAGTTGTTTGGTTTTCTAAGATGATGCATTTGCAAGCAAATCAAAATTTCAATAAAAATATATGTACCTCTTAGATACAACATAACCCAAGCAAATAAGCTAATCAAAAAATTAATATGAACAAAAACAATTGTATTCCTTGGTAAAATAAAATTAAAATAAAAATCAGATGCTTCTCAAATCTTCAGAAAAAAAAGAAAAAGAAAAAAAATGAAAGGTACCATATGCATCTTGAGAATTTTTTTTCAAATTTCATTCTCATATCTCAACCATAAGTATGGAAGAAAATTTTCAAAGTAAGACTGCATAGAAAGATATGGAAAGAAGAAACATAGTCGTAGTAATTTGTCCCTTACGCTTTCCAATAAGTAAAGTAACTGTGTTTTCTATGACATGTTGATTAATTAGATTTCCTATCAGTGCATTTGATCCTTTGGGAAAAAAAGTATGAAATCTCATCAATCGAAACTTACCCATTAAAGTGTAATTTTTTTTAAAATTCTAAATTGGCCTATTTTAACAAATTGGGAAAAACACTGCCCCATTCATCTTTTTAACTGTTGCGTTCTTCAGCTAACTTTTTCTTTTCTCTTATTTTTCCGGTTACAGCCAACCTTAAAATTGCTAATAAGATAATTGAAATAATGTTTAGGTGAATAAACTAACAAAGCTTTATTGACATACTACCAAAGTTGAACACAATACAACAATTCGGTTTTAGACAACTCCTAAGAATTTGCAAAAAATAGAAGGAAAAAAAAGCTGCTAAGTATGAAAATAACAATAATACGAATGTGCGGAGATGATCACAATGAGCATAACCAAATTTATTATTCAACTGTTTGGAAGTTGACGAGAGAAAATTATATATACTGAAGATTAAATAGTGGTACTCAACCTCCATAATACAATGGCAGGTCTCATAAAATTTTCACTTTTTTTGTGGTACTCATACTTTGTGCTTATCATATTTACGCACAAACCCTTATTATAGAACAATACATATGTACATCCATAATAATATATCTGGTATATCTGGAGGTACAATTTTAGACCTTCATTGTTGATAAATAAATAAATAAATAAATGATGATCTAAGTTAGTGACCGCTCAACAAATTTATATGTGAAAGTTCAAGATCAACATTTGGGAAACAATTAAGTTAGTGCAACATGAATTGGATCAATGGCAAGAAGAACAAAAAATCTAAATGGCGAGGAAACCAGCGAGGGGGAGGGTGTGACTTCTCATCCCCCTCGAGATGTGTGCATTCACCCTCAAGATGCGCAACAACATGAATCTCGAGGGGGTGAGTGGTAAAACCCCTCCCCCTTGCTGGTTTCCTCGCCCCTTTCCTCGACAATAAGAAAGACTCCAAAAAGAAATTAAAAACAATGAGTTTTACAACATATCATGTTGAGGACCCAGATTGTGACAAGCAATGTGACTACTGTGTCAGATGGGATGGAATTTATTTTAAGAACTATGATAGTCAATATGTATTCGTATTTGGGTGGACAAAATGAGAAACATAACTAAGAAAAATATATTTCAAGGTTATTGTTATAGTCATAACCAAGCTGAACTGATGGACTAAAATATTGTGAGATTACGCTCTTTAGTTTTTAGATCTTGGTATAGGAGAAACCAATGTACTATTGTTAAGTTGAAAGTTGTACTTTATTTTTCTAAGATATTTTACGAGTAAGGAGTGAGGTTTCCTAAATACATGTTAACATTTGGAAAATTCAATTATTTTTTGAAAGACAAGCACATTTATAATAGGGTCCTAGCTAGAACCATTAAAGGCATTTTGTAAGGTTCAAGCACTAGGCTTATGATACCATCTTACCAACAGAGCTAGCATCGATTGGAAAAATTATCAAATTACTAAAAAGAAGTGACCAACCTAAGAGTAGTTTTTTTTTTTTTTTTTAAAGTTCAAACATTTTAGCAAAATGAACTATATATAAGAAGTTTGGATAGATTTGGACTTCTCCAGATGTTTTTTCTTTCTTGGATATTTCGTTTTCTTACTCTACTAACCAATGTATCATGAGATTGAATTCTACATCACTTATTCATGATATGTGACATGTATAATCTCTATATCCACTATTATTACTAAGATCAGAGATGATACATAGGTAAGTGGTGTCGACATAAATGAATAAATCAAATTTCTTCAATTCAATTCCAATATCTTCAATAAATAAATAAATAAATATGAGATTTTGGTAATTTTATTTGACTAATTATCAAAGATCATTTATAGTTAGACCCTCGACAAGAATACAAAAGTGATAACAATAGGCGAAAATCAACAAAATTGTCCTTCCATATCATCCCGTTTATAACATTAACGATTCAAATGCTCATTTAATAGATTTAATAGTTGGATATAGAATATTTTTTTTGTGTTTTCTAGATGGGTATTATTATGTGTTTGACACGAGGAGAATGCTATTTGTTTTCTCATACCCTTCAGATAAGCACGGGAGGTCCTATTATTATTTGACTAGTTAATCCATATCAGATGTGCAACAATTATGACTATTATATGGCGAGCTAGAAATGATCTAATCTTTAATAGGAAATTACTCCAATCCCATGGAATAGCTAATTAGGCTTTATTTCTTGTTGATCAATGGGAATAAGGCTATGTATAAACTCACAAGAAACCATTTAAGCCAAACATGCTAGAATGTAGCTATTGATTAACAATATACAATTGCACTCACAAGTGCTTCATATGAGTTCAACAACATCCCTTCTTTTTTATGCAACATGAAGATTTGGGGAGTTTCTGGATTTACGCCAATAAATACTCTGTTTACTCCACTACTTAGTTTACCAACCATAAACATGCACTTTACCTATGAGATGGAACAAATTTTCCTTATTTTGTTTTCAAGAAAAAAAAAAAAAACTCGAGGGGTCCGTGACCTACATAATTAGTCTCAGAGCCGAGATGTGATTTATAAATCGTGATTATTTATTTTCATGGCTATAAATCACATCTCGGCTCTGAAACCTATATATAATCTCGGATTCAAAAGCAATTTCTTGTAAATTATTATTATTATTATTATTATTATTATTATTATTATTATTATTATTATTATTATTATTATTATTGTGTAACTATAAAGTTAATTAAAACGTAAAATTATTTGATTTTTAGTAACTCCCGAGAATGAAAAAAAATTAATTTTTAAATTGTAAAGATTATATACTTTAATTTCTTATCTTCCCCTCTATTTCTTTCTATGTTTTTTCGTCACTGTCTCTTCTCATTTGCTTATTCTTTTTCATTTGTCATCTTTATTTGTGTTATGCAAGAAGAAGAATGAAAAAACAAACATGGAGATACACAACAATTTGTGTGAACTTAATATACACCACGCTAAAGAGAAAAGGAATGTGTGAATTGAGTGTATGGGGTTAGAGAGACTGATGTGTTGATTGTTCACTTATCATCTTATCATTCATTTTACTAAATTGATCTTCTCTTGTAAATACTTAAAATTTAGAAGTAATAAATTTTTTGCAACTATGTGTGTGTTAGAAGGGAAAGACATTGACTATGAGAAGAAGAAGAAGAAGAAGAAGAAGAAACTTTGGTTCTTTTATATGCATTGTTTTCAAAATGTGACCATGAAAGCTTACTTTTCAACAAAATAGAGCAATAAGATACCGTAGTTTAAATATTGGCCAATTAAACCTACTTTTTACATTTCATAACCAATAAAATATGTTTTATTAACCTTGGTTAATATATTTCAATCCCAAATCATAATGTAAATTTCTAAATATCACCTATTATCCATTTCTATCAACTTTTAAATTGAACACAAAATTTGATGAGAATTAATGATATCCGTTAATTTTCTTCTTCTCCATGACCCACTTCTATCATTTACATCAAATATCAATAAATGTTTTTCCCTCTCCTACTCGATCTCCTCTTCATCCTGATTGATTTCAAATTTTTTGGAGAAGCACCAAGGTCATTGTTCCATCACAGTATCTGAAAAGATTCGGTTTTTGTCAATTTGAAAAGAGTTGTTGTGAAAGTGAAGAACATGGGTGTTTTAATGAAGTGAAATGAGAAAGGTGCTTGGCATTTAGTAGTTTGGAAGGATACGAAGAAGGGTATATGAATAAATTCAATAATGAATGAAATAGGAGACCAAGCCCAGTCTTCAATGCTTCTTCTACTCTTTGTCAATTGAGTACTTTTCTCTCCTCTCTTCCACTCATTTACTCAACATCAATTGGGCAAAGTGTGTTTGTCATTCCCCTCCCTATTCACACACCTCTCCAATCTCATCTTCTCCATTATCTTTTTATTTTGGGGTAGAACACTTCTTGCTCCTGTTAATTGAACTTCAATTGTTCTAATTAATTATGTTCTCTATACTCGGCCGTGGTCATTGTTTCGAATTAATGTCACTGACTTCATGAATTGAATTTCTTACTTTGTTCTTGCAAACTCAAAACTATTTTTTTTTATTGGCAATGGTATATGGATTTTAGAGAAGAAGAAGGTTAACCATATCATTTATATTCATCGAATTTTTGTTCCAAAGTTGATAGGGATGGATGAATGTGATATCTCGAGATATGTGCTTTAATTTTGGGGATTAAGATGGGTAAGATTGTGACTTTTATTAGTTTATTAACCAAGACTAGCAAATCAGGTTTTATTGGTCATGAAATGCAAAAGATAGGCTTAATTGCCAATACTTAAACTACGATACCTTATTGGTCTATTTTGTTGTAAAGTAGGCCTTCATGATCATTTTCCATTTTTTTTAGATCTCGAACAAAAAACTAGTGGGGTGACTGAAAGTTTCACTAAAATTGTATTTAAGTCTGTATATGTTTATTTACAAAAAAGGGTAAACTAAATATTTATTGGGGCTAATCCAGAAGATTAGTAGTTGCTGACAAAGGCGGGATCAAAAAGCAAGTGTACTATAGCTTTGAAGCATAAATGTTGGCAGCTAAAGAAGTGGATAGGTGGGCATCCCATCTCGCAATCTCGATCTCGTCCCGTCCCATCCCGATTTTTTGGGTCCTTTTGTGATTGATCAATCTCATCTCGATCCCGTCCCGATCTAGAGTGGGATGGGATCGGGATGGAGATTTTCAATCCCGCCTATCCCTTCCCATCCCGTCCCTAATTGATTTATTTTAATATTTCGTTACATGATGCATATCAACAACTTCAAATATCCATTAATTTATCATAATATGTCTAATGGTGTCGAATCTTGTTCTTCTTGACTTTGACCTGCACAGGGAACACATTGATCTAAAGACCAATGTTGTGGTGGTCGATGACACTCCAATGCTAAAGTCAGACAAGGCTTGAGAACGGCGTGACTCTGTAAATTGGGTTCTGTAGTGTCCCTTTGTTCATCAACCGTGTGTCCTATTTATAATGCGAGAGTCCTTGTTCGGCTAGGCCTTTGGAGGCGTAGTTTAGGGAAATATATCTTGCTTGAAATCGTTTTTTTGTTAAGAGTCATCCATGTAGGAGAGTTTCCCTACACGGCTTGGGCTCCTAGATTTGCGGGAGAAACTTCCCTTATGGAGTGTTGTCCATGTCGGGAGAAACTTCCCTTATGGAGTGTTGTCCATGCAAAAGAGTTTTCATGCATTACTTATATTCTTGGTATTCGTTTCCTAGTCGGAACCAATGTATTGCTGGCATGCCCGTCTTAGGTCGATCCCCCATATACTTGCCTTATTAGGCCTTACGGGTATTGGGCTTGACCATGTGACGTGTGGGCTTAATAGGGCGCTACAATTTAGGTCCAAGCTCCTAGACCCTACCAAGATGGGCTTAGTGTTGTCTGGGCTTTGCCAGACTGGGCGGGCAATCAAGCCTGCTTTGTTATGTTGACAAAATCATCATGACACGTGTACGACACAAATTAAAGGACGATTTGGTGTATCATTAGCTACTCCCCATGAGTTAGTGGGCCAACTCGTCGGTCCACTAAGTCATGTCATGAAGGAACTGGGCGGTCATGATGATTGAGTCTAAATCATCTCCTCGAGCGGTGCTCGTCAGGCGTGTGTCTGCTAAAAAAATGAAAATTATGTTTTCTATATAAATCCCCTTCTTTGCAGGGTTTAGTTTCTTTATTATTTTGATCGCAGAGACTCTGTTTTGTCGTTTTGCTTTTCGCGCTTTTGACTTTGTTCAACTTTCGTAATCGAAAGTTTGTATGTTCTTCCATGGCGGGCCAGAATCAACTTTCTGATGAACTGTTCACTAAAGGCCGTAAGTTTTTTAGGGAGCGGTCGATCTTCGAGTCGAATCCGGAGGACCTTCGTGAAAATTATGGGATCGGTAATGATCTGGTGCTCTTCACATTGGGCACTGGTCAAATGCCATTGTCTCTTCCAAAAGGATTTATTTATTTGTTCGTTTTCCTGTCATCATTGAAATTTGGAGTTTTTTTGGCGTACCTAGGCATTTCGACCGCTCAGTTGGTGTCGAACAGGTACAAAACAGTGATCGCCATTCTGATTAAGGCGAAGGATGTTGGTGTCCGAGTGTCTCCGAGAGTGATCCAACTGCTTACCTCTTGGATAAAATGAACATGTGTGCGTGTTGACGTCGCTGGCTTGTTTTGGCAAGCTGCTTGACGATTTCAAGTTTTTGCAGAAATATTGCTTCACGGCTTCTGTGGACTCGAAGTTTTTCGAGTTTGATGGTTGTCCAATCGAGCGAGAGTTCAGGCAACTGAGTAAGCTTTAATTTCATTCATGACCTGCTAGTGTTTATTGTATTTTGAATTGTTATCCGTGCTTCCTGCAGGGAAGTTTCCAACTACGCCCCTTTTTCCGATGACGACGCAACCATGGATAAATTTTGGGACATGCCTCAGATGAGGGTGGAGGATGTCGTCCAACCCTCTAATATCAAGTGCAATGAGTTGTGGGCTTACTGGCATGAGGTTCCCATTCTTTTTAGAGTTCCAAAACCAAAGTCTGAAGGTGAACCCTATTCGAAGAAGATGAAGCTCCTGAAGGTTAAGATTCCTAGCCCGTCGAGGATGGCAGAGTTGAATGAGGCACTATCTTCTTCTGTGCATTCAAAGAAGCCTTGTGTTGTGACTAAGCCTGCTCGTGAGCGTTCACCCCTTCAAAAGGAGGACGCAAAGTTGTGGGGCATGGTTTTGATTTGTCCGCTGGGGCGGAAGCTGTTGTGTCCGAGGGGCATGGTGATCGAGCGAAGGCCCCTATTTCCCTTCTCGACTTGGAGAAAGCATATTTGCAAATGGTGGGGGTTGAAGATGCACCAAAGCTGAACACTAAGCAGGCGAAGGTTATGAACAACTTGTTGTTGCAGATGGGTATGACAGTTTTGTCCGATGCAGGTCCGACTCGTCATTTTTTCTTTGGAAGATTTTGAGTAACCTCCTTGGATTGCGAGTCTTCTCGGCTTGCTGAAGAGTTGTTTGATTGTCATCTTTATGGTGAAAGGTATCTTCCACGTCTCTCGTATTGTCCTACATCCTGATCTCGACCTCACATTGAGGTGACGACGGGTTCGAGAGATAATTCACCTCTTTCTTCCCCGTCAACTGCTTTCGAGTCGGCTTGTGAGAGAGAGCCTATCATTGTGAGCAAAGGGAGAGCGCTAGAGGAGGGCCCTAATGCGTTGAAGACCACGAAAGGCGGTGCTCCAGTTTCAGAGGATCTACATCCGGATGCACAGATTAGTCTATTCTCTCCAGATGTGGTGAAGATGAGTAACCAAGCCTGGCACCAGAAGGTTGATATTTCTTATTCCTCCAAGAATCATATTAGTAGATGGAATGACTTGCTGGCGAATTGTGCTCTGACACCAGAAGGTGATATTTCGGGAGAGCGTATGGACAAGAAACAGAAACATCTCGTGCTGGAGATGTCATATCTGAACCAGGTTGTCGTTGCTGGGATGGAAGTTGAGGCTGCTCGTGATAAAGTGTATACCATGGAGCGAGTCTTTGCGAATTTACAGAAGTCGTATTCTGATGCACTTCATGAAATTGAATCATTGAAGAACAGCTTGAAGAATGGCAGGATGCCCAATCGGCTGTTGATTCGGAGGCCTGGCAGACAAGATCGAAGGTCAGAGGGTTCGCTTGGAAACACTTGAGTCTGATTTGGCAGAGGTAGTGTCCACAAACGATAGGTCTGAGGAAGAACTGAGATATGTCTGTCATGATCTACAAATTGCTTATGCCCTGACTGAGCTGCAGGCTCTAAGTGCGAAAAATGCCAAGAAGGAGTCTGAGTTTACTGTCCGATGTTAGCAGTTAGAGGTTGATGTTGACTTCAATGCCAAGAGTGTGATGACAACAGAAAAGAAGTTCTTTTTGGCACAATATGAACTTAGTGCAGTAAATGAAAAACTGAGTACCGAGTAGTCCAAAACTTATGTGTTATCAGGCAAATTGGAGCGAGAGCTCACTAAGTTGAGAATACGCACGGAGAAGTTCCTCAAGGCCCAGGGCAGGTTCGAGTTCAGCAGAGTTGTGCAAGGAAGACTGGAGCTGTTGCAGCTGATGAAAGAGGTGCATGGTGATTGAGACTTTTCCTACTATAGGGAGGTGTCCTTTGCAGAGTTTGGAGAAGCCTCCAATTAATCAAAAGAGGAGGGTGACCCGAATCAGGGTGCCCAAGTGGCAGCGCGTGCAGACATATCCCCTGCTTCTTCTCCTGCCAAGTCTAGCTCCATTGTTTCTAAACCTCCTCGTGACAAGGAGTGAACTCTGTATTTTTTGGATAATCAATGAAAAATGATATGTTAAGAAGCACTTTGCACTTGTGTCTTCTTTGGCTTTTCCTGCTGGCTCTCTTTTGCCTCGTCTTATCTTGGTATTAGCCTTTAGACAAAAGATTTTGCTGAATCAGGAAATCGTAGGGTTGATCTGCTGATGAGAGTTCTGACCACTTATATTGCGATAGTTTGGGCAATCCCGATTTGTACTCTTTAGAAACTGAGAAGTTATCTTGGCCAAGTCTTATAAGTTGGCTTAACTTCTAGTGAGGGAATAATCTTGATTAGCGATAAATCATTCGGACCAGGCCGTAATCCACCCCAGGTAATTTTCCATTGTAATCCGCCCTCGATGGACCAAGCTGTAGATCGGACCAACAGTTGTCGTTGCTAGTATAAGCAAACTGGCTTGGTTGTGTTCAAGCGTGTGCAACATTGTAAGTGGTCGGGCAGTGATCCTTGTGAGTCGTCCGAGTTAAGCTTCATGAGCTATGACCGGACAGTCAAACCGTCTTCGTCCGCTTTTGGCGGACTAGGCTTCAGGTCGAACCGAAAGCTATCGTCATCAGTCGCAACTAACTAAACTTAAGCTAGGTTCAATGACCATTATCTGTGGTTGGACAATGTTCTTTGGCAAGTCATCGTGAATAGGCGTTGAGAACGCTGACTAGACTCCCACTTTCTAGGCCATCTTCACCCAGGCTCGGCGAACTACATTCTTAGAGCGGACCAAAAGTTATCGTCATCAGTCAAAACTGACTAAAATTTTATAGGGTTTGGCGATCGTTATCTATGGTTGGACAATGATCCCTGGCAAGTCATCATGATTAGGCGTTGAGAGCACTAACTAGACTCCCACTTTCTAAGCCATTTTCACCCGCACTCGACGGACTACGGTCTTAGAGCGGATAAGAAACTATCGTCATCAGTCGAAACTGACAAAACTTTGATTAGGTTATGCAGTCATTATTTGTATTTAGACAGTGATCCCTGACAAGTCGTCGTGATCAGGCACTTAGAGCATTGACTAGACTCCCACTTTCTAAGCCATCTTTATCGCTCGGCGAACTATGGTTTTAGAGTGGATCATAAGATATCGTCATCAACCAAAACTGACTAAGCTTTGATCAGGTTCAACGATCATTGTCCGTAGTTGGACAATGATCCCTAGCAAACCCTCATGGTCAGGCATTTGAGAGCGGTGACTAGACTCCCACTTTCTAAGCTATCATAATCCGCGCTCGGCGAACTAGGCCTTAGCATTAATCGTCACTAACTAAACTTTGGTCAGGTTTGGCGATCATTATCTATAGTTAAACAATGATCCCTAGCAAGTCGTCTTGATCAGACATTAAAGCGCTGACTGGGCTCTCACTTTCTAAGTCATCTTCATCCGCGCTCAGTAAACTACGGTCTTAGAGCGAATCATAAGCTATCGCCATCAGTCGGAAATGACTAAGCTTTGATCGGGTTCGGTGACCATTGTCTGTAGCTAGACAATGATCCATGGCAAGTCATCATGATCAGGCATTGAGAACGCTGACTAAACTCCCACTTTTCCAGCCATCTTCATCCGCGCTTGGCGGACTACGATCTTTGAACAAATCAGAAGCTATCTTCATCACTCAGAACTAACTAAGCTTTGGTCAGGTTAGGCCTCTACTTAGCCTTGGGCGTGTAAGTCTGACTTTGGGGTCACGACTTACTTAATTCGCCTAATAGTCCAACACGGAGGTCAGACCAATGAGTATGATTATGGAGTCGAATCGCCATTGATTAACCGAACTGAATTTTGATCAGATTTTATGAACAACAACGTAATTAATTTAATAGAGGAATACCTTGGGCTTATTGATAACATCACTATGAGCGTGTTGTGCATTCCATGGGCGATTAAGGCATTTGTCGTTTGTGTCTTTGCGTGTACTGGGCCATTCTCCGTATTCTGAGTCGGATCTAGCAAGGCACTCGCTTGAGCCTACTGGTTGGCTTGGCCCTATTGGAGAGATCATTGTGCCACGTGTACGACGTAGATTGAGGGGCAATTTAGTATCAGTTACTCTCCCAAGTTAATGGGGCTGCATGCAGTGTCATTATTCGATGAATATGGACTCGTGCAATTGCAATTAGAACCATCGCCTCCTTATTTCCCGTACAACATTTAATGCTGACATAACTGTTGGGTGACTTCATTTTGTGAACCATCGCGCCTATATATAGGTTGGTCTTCACCATTTCAAACATTTCCATGAACACTGTAGACCATGTCCTTCACATACAACTTTCTAGAAAATATGTTTTG
Organism: Berberis vulgaris; assembly: GCA_963556465.1. Taxonomy (NCBI): domain Eukaryota; kingdom Viridiplantae; phylum Streptophyta; class Magnoliopsida; order Ranunculales; family Berberidaceae; genus Berberis; species Berberis vulgaris. The sequence continues at coordinate 78,585,983 of OY747125.1, read as the reverse complement.
GGTTATCCAAAGGCTAATGGATGATTTTCGTTGTTGGAGTCTTCAAATGTTCTGACATTTGCAACGATGAGTTTTGACATGACATGTTATTATGTGATGCCAGGGGTTTGGGTGAGCATCCAATTGGTTCTATCGGACCTTGTAATTTCTTATCACATTGCGTAGAAGAAGTACATACTCTCCCTCAGGGGACAAGTCTGCCTTCCATCTTCTATTGTTCCCGAGTTGCCGCCCACCACTGGTTTTGGGAGATAATACCCACAGCTAGTTTTGGGGTAGTTGGTCCTACTGTATCTATTGGGCTTCACTCGTGATGCCACAACTAGAAGGCAGATTGGCGGAGCGGAGCTCAATTGGACGTGGCCTACGGTCCGGGGTGCTATTGGATGTGGCTTGCGGTCCTGGGTGCTAACTCTGCATCACCCCAGGCATCCTTCGTTTGAGAGACATCCTCATATGCCTTCTTCTGTTTTCACCTCCAAATCCTCTTCACAAGGTAGATTGGCGGAACAAGGTGTCTGCAGTCTATTTCAAATATCTTTGTTGCCATTTTCAGATCATCCTTACGAGGCAGATTGGCAGAGCAAAGAATCAAGCACGTACCTGCAGCTTACTTTGGGTACTTCTGCTTCACTTCCGAATCCTCTTTTGAATGCAGATTGATGGAGAATTGCTGATGTGCATTTAAGTGTACTCGTTCCGAACTTAGATACTTGTAGTGTATGAACTTTTGTACTAGACAGTCGGGCAAGCAAAGTAACAACTTTCTTAGCAATCAGTAAAGTCCGTTTTCTATAATTAGCCTTTTTATTCGTTGAATGAATATGTATCATATAGGCTTGTGCGAACAAATCTCCTAAACTGAAAAATAAAAATAAAAAATAAAAACAATAAGATAGTTTGACTCTGAGCAAGGATTAAGGCAATCTGGCCCTGAAGGAGATGTGCATAGTTCTGGCTCAGATTGTGTAGCTCCCTTGGCGAATTGTTACATTTCGCCAATGCTAGCGAAAATACTGAAAAGTGAACTTCATGGGGCGGGTTGTTCCTCGCTGGTTGCCAGCTTTTGGAGTAAGCGTCGGTTTGTTGAAGTGTTGCTACTTAGCTTTGTCCCGGAATGGAATGACAGACAGGATGATGCCTCCGGTGTTTGATTCTGGCTTGCCACATAGTTGAGCCTTGGTTGTCGCATATTTGTCTTTGTCTGTGCGGGATGATTATTCCCTCTTATTTTGGCTTGGTCTTTGATATGTCTTTCCCGCGGGCCCAAGCTGTAATTGCTAACAATCCAGCTGCTTCAGCGCTGCACAATGGCAATCTCTCGCTGAAGGTTGGTCTCAATGAATTGTTCATTCCGCGTGATTGGCAATGTACTTAATGCACTGGTGAAGATTGGAAACTACCACCTCCATCTAATGGAGCCAGGGACTCCCCAAGATGATGTTGTAGGTGGATTGGGCATCGACCACCATAAACTCCTTGAAAATGACTTTCTGTAGTTGTGGCTCTCCCGCCACTACTGTTAATCTGATCTTCCCAACAGGGAAGCAGTTTTCTCTGCTAAACCCGATCATTGGGTGACTGGCGCGTGTCAGGTTTTCTTCCTTTAGTTGCATATTGCAGAATGCGTTGAGAAAAATGACGTTTAGAGAGCTTCTTGTGTCCACCAAGGCCCTTTTCACTTTCCACTTTGCTATGAGGATCGAGATGACCAGGGTGTCATTGTGAGGATAATGGACATCTTGGAGGTCCTTGTTTGTGAATGTCAGTGGGGGGATCAGGCTCTAAATGTGTGTATTGCACTTGTCGGTCCTCGTAGGTGGGATGCATCCACATTTCGAGAAGCGTCCTTTTTCGGGACCTGTTGGACTGCTCACATTCCGAGCCGACTCCATGAATGACATATATGGTGCTAGGAGCTTATTTCTCTATCTCTTTGATGACATCTTCCCCTTCCTTAACCTGGTCTTGTCTTTTTTCTGGGCCTAGAAATTCTTTGAGCTTCCCTTTCCTGATCCAGTACTCAATCTCGCTTCTGAAACTTTTACAGACCTCAGTGTCGTGGTCGCCCTCCTTGTGAAATAAGTAGTATTTGTTGTTATCGTGTCAGGAGGGATCTTCTTGCTGTGGTGAGCCACTTCAATTCTTAATGGAGTTGAGGACATCAGTCAGGCTGGAGTTGAGGAGAGTGATGGGTTTGGATTTGACATAGTTGGAGCTTAATTGGACTTTGGGTGTTGTTCATAGACATTAATCATGTTTGGGATTTAGCATCAGAGTGCCATTGGACACCACAACGGTGGTCCGTGGCTCACGTGTGTTACTTGTGCAGGTCGGCGGGATTATGTCAAAGCAGGGAACGAAAATCGACTACATCAGTTTGGCTCTGTCCGCAGGGACGACAGAGTTCTTAACTTTTCATTAGCGTCGTCTCCTTTTAAAACCCAGAGAGATGGTGACAACTAGGTTACACAACAACGGAGAACAGGGGGACACATCAAACTCTCTGATTGGCGCAGCACCGCCGCTTTTAGCAGTTTCGGTCATACACGAGTTGCACACTCACATCCCCACGCCAACGATAACAATAACGGACCCCGAAATCGATAAGCTGACATCTAAAACACAACAAATAGCAAGGCGGTGGAGGCTCTCACGCGATAAAATCCACCACCTGCTAATGGAGACCAAGAGCATCATGGGCATCCATCTCCGGAGGATGGCAGGGTGCAAGCACAGGAAAGCCAAACCCCTACTAGTTCTCACTGGACTAGGGGAGGTTGCGCGGCTAATGATGAGGCCGTCGTTAGGGCAGAGAGACTCGGCCCTCAAAACCCCCTCCGTAGAGGGGCACACGACCCAGATGTACTGTATCGCCTCTCTGTCCCACCATTTGTGGACCAGATCATGAATGAGGCTCTTCCGAGGAAGTTCACTCCCCCGAAGCTCGACTCCTATGACTAAACCACCGATCCTTTCGACCATCTGTGCCATTACCAGCACGTAATGGCCCTCAAAGAAGGATCCGAGTTTGTTATGTGCAGAACTTTTCCTACTAGTTTGAAAATCTCGGCACTGACATGGTTCCACAACCTTCCGCCGAGGTCGATCAAATCCTTTAAAACACTGGCAAAGGAGTTCCTGACACGTTTCGTAGGGAGACAGAGTTTTCGAAAAGGCCCACATTACATACTCTCTCTAAAGCAGAGGTCCCACGAGACTCTCAGAGAGTATGTCACACGCTTCAACAATGAGTTGACTCGCATCGACGGATGCATCGATGACACGACGGTGACAACCTTCACTGTGGGCCTCAAGGAAGGAAAGCTCTAAGAAAACCTCACCATAGAGCCCCCTTTGGACATGACAGAGCTCCTCAAGAGCGCTCAGAAGCATATTATCTAGGAGCAGATGGAAACCGTGAAGAGGGAAACTGATGGCGAGAAGAAGCCATCCGCTCCCAAGGACAAGAAGAAGGGAAAGAAACGCGAGGACGTGGCAAGAGGAAACGCAGTGACAACAGTCCAGACCCTAGTCGGTCCAGGCCAGAAAAAATCATCCCACTACGTTGGATCCAGAGCTGTGACACCCCTAAATGATAACTACTCAGAAGGTATAATACGCGAAGACCAACCTACGACACGAGACTGCCATTACGCCGCACTGAAACAAATAGAATGTTCCCATATCTAGCTACATAATGCAGGGCAGCCTGAAACAGTGCCGGACCAAACAACAGCGGAGGCATCACCTTCAAACAATGCAGGAACAATAATCTCCTCCGCCTAGCAAAAGCGAGAGGCCAAGGTGAACGGGAATACAACCCCCCGACGTTCCATCAGAACAGAAATTGACCCCTTTACAAGTTTTACTCTCCAGTAACCTTTGAAGCGTCTTGACAATCCGCTGAACGATCCACAAGAGCATACTGAATTCACTTCAAGGCCAAGATCAATTTCTCTCCGTCAACAGTTAGTCTACTTTCAGTTGTTTGTTTCCCTTTCCATAGTCAATGTAGCGTTTTAGTTCTTAAAAACTTATGTGTTTTGCAATCATTTAAGAAGTAAAAGAAGAATTACGAAAATGAACTCTATTGATTATTGAAAATATGTAACAACAAGCGCCTTAAAGCGAATACAAAAGACTACATACTACAAGCATTTGAATACAGTGCAACACGAAGTAAAAGGCTTGTTTAGACAATTCTACTACGATTCTACTACAGGGGGCATCCGAAGAAGACTGAACTGAATAAGAACGAGAGGAAAGAACATGTTCAAATGCTTCCACAGACATACCCCTCAAATATGGTATGAGATGGTACAAAATAATCGGCAACCGGGAGCACCGGCGAACATTAGAAGCCCAACTCTCACACTCTGTGAACTTGGACCAAGTATCAGATGAGACCGGATCACATATACCTTCCCGCGCAAGGAAAACAGAAATATTGAAAATCAATGGCCCATTTCGACATGCCATGTCCAACTCCGCCTCAACCCAGATGCCGACTTCCAGCGCAAGGCGAAGCGATGGAACTAATCGAGAAGTAGTGAGGGTAGGCACTCAGACGATGGCTGCTAATGCTATCTCTGAAATTAAACATTCAGAAACAACGATAAGGCACCAGCAGGCGAACGACAGACTTTTTTCCTACAATATGAAAAGAAATTAGGAGACCTCAGCAGATCAACTACGTGCCCACCCAGAACAGGTGACCACGCATAACAACAACTATTGTCGTGTTTGATCAGTGTAAATGTCAGAACATTCGAGGACCCCATTGCTAGAGATCTCCCTTCAACCTTTGGAAAATCCAAAGCATTTTCTTTAAACATGAACATTATGGAGATAAGCTCTGCGAAAGATAATGACTACAACGATTGGAAAACACCATTAAATAGGCGTAACGGTTCACCAAATGGGCCTCCTGCATTAACTGCTAAGCATAGAATACTGTGTGGGACATGAAGAAACGGTGGCTCCCAAGGAAAGTGTGCAAACCATGTTCGCTCAATTAATGGCGTTACACGCAACCCCATCAATTCAGGGGGAGTAACCGATACTCAACCGTCCCGCAGCCTACGCCGTATAGTGTCACCGTGCGATCTATGTCGTACACGCAGCGAAACCGTACATAAAGCCTTAACTCTTCCTTTGCGAGCCCAAAGGCTCGATCCACTCGGCCCACCATTCAAACAGTATTCTTCTACATGCTAGGCATGAGCGCAAATCCAAAACAGCTTTGACGCACAGACCGTACCTATGGATCGCTGTTTGTTTTAAGGAAAAGTCGTCCACACAGTGCACGACACTAGAGAACATGGATTCGCATGTCCTCAAATGGGCGGAACCGAGTAAGCTTAGTTAGCCAAAGCTGATGACGACGACTTCCAGTATCTCCCGACACATAGTCCGCTCAGCACAGATCTCGATGGTTTAGGAAGTGGGAGTCTAATCAGCGCTATCACGCCTGGTGATGGCGACTTGCCAGGGATCATTGCCTTCTTCGCAGTCAATGATCGTCGAACCCAATCAGGTAAGCCTAGTTGGTGACGACTGGCAACGAAAGCTTCTGATCAAAGCCCAGACCTGTAGCCCCACTGCGGGTGTCACTACACCAAAAGACCTGATTAGCTACACAGGGGTGGCCACGGTTCTAAGCCGTTGGTGTGTTTGCCACGGCTAAAAACCGTGGCTATAGTGCCCAACGGCTTAAAACCGTGGCTAAAAAAAGGCTTGGCCACGGTTCTAAACCGTTGGTGTGTTTGCCACGGCTAAAAACCGTGGCTATAGTGACCCACGGCTTAAAACCGTTGCAAACGTGCACGTGCGTTGCACGTGAAGGTGTGGAGAATTAGGTCGATTTCAGGCGGGTGAAATTTTGCGAAAATTTTTTTCTTCCCGCGCGTTCCCGCTGCATCTCCCCCTTTTCAACCCTTTGCATCTAACCCTAAAATTTCAAGGAGAGGGAATGAGAGAAGGAGAAAGAGAAGGAGAAGGAAAGAGAGAGGGAGAATTCGAGCTTCTAATTGATTCATCATTTTTGGTTCTGTTTCTGTTCTGATTTATCATTTTTCAGTAATTTTCACTGATTTGAACTTGATTATTGCAAATCTAGTAGAAGAAGGTGTTGATTTGTTCGTGTTCATAACAAATCCAGTTGTTGTTTTGATCTTTCGCTCACCATTTGTTTGTTAAAATTGAGTTTCTCTCTTCTCGCCAGGTATTCCTTCCATCTTATACTATTTCTTTTTCTTTGCTATGGCTACTTCGATCTAATAGTATTAGTTTATCTCTTTGAATTCAAATGTAGAATAATTTTCATTCAAATAGATCAATTTCCATTGAAACTCGGATTATTTCATATTCAAATAGCTCAAGTGTGCAAGATTCAAACTTTGATTTTCCGATAAGAATGAGGTATACCCTTCCTGATTACAGAGTGTTTATTTGGTTAACTGTTGCTTTACAAACTAAAGTCCTTTATGGTATTTGATTTTCCAATGTATATCGGTACAACTCATGCAGGATATTCAGCCTAGGGAAAATGCAAATGATTTCACTGGGACCCCTTATCTTCCTGTCTATGTGATGCTTCCTGTAAGTAGCTTTTTTAATTTCTTAGTTGATTCTTCAATGAAGTGTACTGAAATCTATGTCTAAAAAGAAGGCGTACCTCCTCTCTTTTATTAGTTATTACAAGTAAGGGCCATAACTTTGAGATTTTTTTTTTGGTTGTTAAATTTTTGGCTAGGGAGAATTATTGTCTTGAGAATTAGGATTTCTCTATAGGGGCTCCAGAATCATATTCACAGGTTCCATATTTTGAAAAAAAAAAAGTCTATTTCTTGCTTTGGTGTATTACACATGGTAAAATTCGTACAATTGACAACCTTTCCAAGAGAGGGTTTTTGATCCCCAGTCGCTGTGTTTTGCGCTTTTCCCATGTGTAATCAATTTGACATCTATCCTTTGAATGTTGTGTTGTTACTAAGGTTTGGTCGAAGCTGGTTAGTGGGTTTGGTATCCCTTTGCTCGATTGCTTTCCATCATTGGCTAAAGTGGAGTAATAGGTTTTGTCTTCTAAAGGGCATGGTGTGGGAGAGGCTGTCCTCTATGATGCTTTGGGTACTATTAGGAAGGAATGGCATGCCAGGGGTGTACTAATTCTTACAATCTTACCAAGGTATTCAAGGCATTTTTTGTTTTGTTTTTGCTTTGGTTTTGGTTTTTTTTGTTTTTCGTTTTGGCCAAAGTGAAGCAATTGTCGTTGCTTTGCTTCTTGCTTTAAGCATACATTTTTTTGCTCATTTTGACTCTTATCAAGATATATCTCAAATATATCGGGAGATTAAGGCCATCTTATGGTGTTTGGGACTAATTGGGGTAGTTTAATCATCATGCCTTTTCATATGAATACGTAAGTCCAATCATTATGCACTATTTATTCTTCTTCACAGTGGGAGTTTCTCACATGTATTGCCTGCCTCTCCTTTATTTTTCTGATTAAAAACAATGATTTCCCTTTTGTGAACCCTTTCTTGATTTGTGCAAGTTCTTTGATTAGTCAGTTGGGATTCATCTCTATATCGCTTCTGTGCAGAGTTTACAATTTTTCTGATGAGTAATGATGATATGCAAGTTGTTGGTCTTTGCGGCTATGGAGCAGAACCAACATAAAAACATTAAATTAGACACTTGAATTTGATGGGTATAAATGCATACACTTTTGGTGATTGTCGATCAGTAAAAGAAAAATTTGCAGTATAAATATGTAGTAGGGCTTTGTTTGGTGCGTTGTATAATAATGTATTTTGCAAATTAACACAATTGCAATAGTTTATGATGCATTTCTTTATGGTTGATCGATAGTAATTAACAAAACCAATGCAACTTTCGACTAATATTTGGTTATGTACATGGTGTTGGTGATTGTGATGATTATGATACGGTGGTTGTAGCAGTGGTGGGGTGGTTGTGAAGGTGTCAATGTTGGTTATGCTATGGTGGTTGTGGTGTTGTTGGTTGTGGCATGGCGCTAGCGGTGGTGATGGTTTATGCATGGCGCTAGCGGTGGTGTAGTCGTAGAGTTGAAGTGGTAGTTGTAAATATATGTTAGTTAGCGGTGGTGACATTGAAAGTTGAAATAGTGCATTGGGGTGCTAAAGTGAGAGGTTTGCTAAATGAATACAATAACCAAATTTTGCAAATGATACCAAACATTAAAATTGGGGTGCTTTTATTTTAATCAATAAAATCGGGGTGCTTTTTATACCAAACATTATAAAAAATGAAGCCTAGGGTGCTTTTATTCTAATCAATAAAATTAACTCATCAAGAAACGAAAAATAGGAAACAAGATAGGTTGATCTAGGCTACCATACAATGACAAAGAATTGAAAATCCAACAAAAGGACACGATGCGTAACACATTACACGAGTAGAAGTTTTCTCTAGTTTTATGCAACACTTGTGTTCATTGACTTGCTTGTGCTCATGCATTTGATTAACTTTATTTTCTCTTTGATATTGCGGCAGAGAGGTGTTATTCAGACAATCAATAAAATGCTGTCCACTGCATTTTTTACCGAAGTGTACTTGTTTGTATTTCATTTTTACGCCTTTCAGCTTGTCATCTGTTGAATTCTAATATGAGATTTAATTTTGGTTTTTAAGATTGGTGCACCATTTTGGAGCCAAAGAAACCTCCACCAGACTACATTTGTCGGAGATGCAAAGTACCCGGTAAGTTGTTAGTTTAGAAGCTACTTCTCTACATTATTCTTTTGTCACTATTTTTCACGTGGATTATTCCTATTATAGGTCCTCTCATATTTTCTTTGGTGTTAATTTACTTTTCCCGTCCTTTGTGCAATTGTCGTTTCATATTATATATTTTGGATTCTAAATTTGTTTGAAAGAGGATGCTGAACTCACTTTCATTTTTAAAATTGTAACCAGGTATCAGGAACTACATTGTCTCAAAAGATCTAATGTGCACTTGTGGAGCGACAAATGTACTCACAGATGATCTTCTGCCTAATGCGACACTCCGCAAGACCATTGACTTCTTCTTAAACCCAGATATTAGTAGTGAAGAAACTAGTAGAACCAAGTCAAGTTCTCAAGGACCCTTGTCTGATAAGGAGCCTGCTCGACTCCTCCAGATCAAAGTCCCATCGCCCACCCATTTTGCCTTAACATCATCAGGAAGCAGGTATTTTCTGTTTCATCAGTTACATAGTGCCAGTTCTTATCATAAGTTCCATTTTCAGGTATCACTTTTGCTATGGAATGTAAATTTCCTTTACATATCCTCCAATTTCAGCATCACTTATGTTTTGCAACTGAAAAATGTGTTTTTTTCCTTTTCTTTTACAGATGGAGTGAACAAAATCAAAGGGCTAAAAGTAGATACAGATTCCGTAGAGACAAATATAGTAAGTATCAATATATAAAAAAAATGTAAAACACAGTCACTTTGTTTCTCATATTAAAAGTACTAAATGAGTTGCTATATGCAACTTGATGTTAGTCTTGGCTAATCTGATATTTTTTTGCCAAGTTCTATATATTGTTCTAACCAAGTCAGAAACCAAACTTGAAGGGAACAAGCCTAGACTTTAAGCTTGTAAAATTGAGTTTCAGGTTCCTTTAGGTTTCCTTTACAGTTTATTTTTTAAAGTTTTCTGAATTTATGATAAGGGAAGGCCATTTTGCTCTAGTGACAATTTGGTATGATATTCTTATGCACCTTATATCTGTTGGGTGCATCATAAACTAATCCATTTTGCATACGGATGCATTTTCTATGCATATTTTATTTATAATTGTTTGAAAGTTGGTACATGGTAAGCTTGACAAATTGTAGTTTAACTGTGATCCTATAGATTGAAAATATATTGAGATTCCAAGCTTGACAAGTTGTAGTTTAACTGTGAATCTGTGATCCTATAGATTTAAAATATATTGAGATTCCAAGGCAGTGATAATCTTTTTAACAGCTGGATTGAATAGAGGTATTCTTACCTGACCTCTCACAATTGTTGCAGTTCCAACCCTTCCTCTCCAATTTAGGATTGTCAAAACCCAAGAAAAAAGCAATTCTGAGTTGCTTATATTAATACAATTATTAGGAAAATGTTGTATATTTTTTATAATTTGAGAAAATATTGAATTCTGCAGGTCGAATTGTGTTTTGCAAGTGGAGCATAATGGCAAAGAGTCCTGGCAAGGTGCTGTCTTGGCTTGGGACAGAGTTGTTTTGCTCTGTTTCTGTTCAGAAACAGGGCAGCGATGGCTGGAAGGTGCAAGGCGCAGGCGCAGAGGCTGCTGCGTTGCTGATGTTGCTGCTGCGTTGCGTTGCTGATGTTGCTGCTGCGTTGCTGTTGCTGATGTTGCTGCTGCGTTGTTTTGGGCAATCCGGGGTACACTCGGGTCGCAGAAACGCGCGTGTGCTGCGTGTTCTATGGCTGAGAGCACTGCATGGAGCCGTTTTTTGTGTTTCAGGTTTGTTATTATTCAAATTAGGCAGTTATAACATGTTGTTTGTTGTCTTTGGTCATTTTCCTCGGATTTTCATAATATGAGTTTAACCTCCTGACTAGAAGAACATCTCTGGCATTTAACCTCAGTGTCTAGACATCGATATGGACTGTCTGACGCATTCTCTTCATAAATTGATTCAAAAATCCAAATTAAACTTATGGCCTGTCATGTCTTGGGACTACCACAAGATTTTGACATGTTAGATTCATTAAGCATGGAGAGTCCATGGTGCACATCTGGTTGGATTGCTATTTGTTCCATAGGGTAAACAAACCAGTAACCGTGCGTTCAATTTTTGTACACAAAATGCAAAACTAATTCATTATGAGTTGGTATTATTTGTTTCAGGAAGCTAATGCAAACTTGGATGAGGTTGTAGAACTTGCCAAAGAGCTCCAGCAGGTATATCACCAGGATGACCTATACTAATTATCCTTTAAATTTTGCATGTGAATACTTTAATTCTGTCTAAATAGTAGATATCAACTTTTCTCTGGTTTTCTCTGCTGGTTACAAATCTATCTTATCTGGCGAGTTGTTTACATAGTTAATGCCGATAAATATTACATGCATGGAGCTGCTACTAGGTAACGGTTTTGTGAATCCTTTTATGTTTTTTTAATATATATATTATTATTATTTTTTTTTTCTCTTATGGAAATGTGTTTTGCAGCTCTGAAGTAAGTGTATATGCATATGCTGCAGCTCAAGTCAAGAAAGCTATGGAGGTAACTCTTGGTATTTATATAACATGTGTAGCTGACTTGAAACTTTAGCATACACCGTGCTTATTATGTTTAATCTCTATAGGTCACACATTACCTTGGAGGAGAAAACTACGTATTTTGGGGTGGTCGGGAAGGTTACCAAACTCTCTTGAATACAGACATGAAAAGAGAGCTGGACCATTTGGTATAATCTACATTTTCCTTTCTTGCTGTTTTTTTTTTTTTTTTTTTTTTTGTTAAAAAAAAATTATTTTGAATACAGTTTACAGTCTTTGGTTTTATTTGGATAAGATTAATGTAAACTCGGAAAATACATTTGAGTGGTTAGCTGTAAAGCTTGGCTATATGTTGAAACTGCATTTTCAAGCCCAGAAAATGATGAACAACAAGTAGCTGTTACTGCTTTTTAGCAGCTACAGATGGTTTTAGAAAAATGGTTGGACGGGTATTGCTTTGTGTTATAATCAAATTTAGTGGTTGGAAATCATATCAAAAACATTTTTCAAATTATTTCCTAGGTTGTTGTTAGCATATTTCACAGCTTTTTGATCTCATCCTTTTAGTTTTGTACTAGAAATACTGTGTATGTCCTACTTATCTGTGTTAGTCCTCCCTTGTATATTCTTACTATGTGAGACATGTGCCAAATTGACCTTGTAAATGCTTATTAACTAAAATGTTTAAAATTTTTATTTTTTTCTTTTGAAGGCAAGTTTTCTTCAAGCTGCTGTGGCCTATAAGAAAAAGATTGGATTCAATGGTAATCTTTTGTTTGAGTTGTGACTTTCTTAGCACATACACCCACACATGGACTCTTAAGGTATATCTCCATTCATGGGATGGAACATTGACTTTTCTGTCATTTTTATTTTCATCCCCATTACTCCATTTGCATTTTATTCTTTTTAGAATGCAATTGTACATTTACTTTTCCTACAGAAATATAACAAAAAATGGAAAGTCGTGGTACACGTCATTTTAATGAAAAGTGAGGATTAAAAATGCATTTTCATCCTATTGTTGAACATATCCATTCCACCATGTTTTTAGAATACAAATGTTTTAGTTCATGGCGAGACTGCATATATACCTAGTCCTTTATGAGTTGGTCATGAAATTTCTTGCAAGACAAGTCCAGTTACTTTTATAAAATTTGTTGGTTGCTTCAGATTTATGTTTAGATGGTTACTTTTGATACAAAACTTCTATTTAACATTTCCCTTGACTATCTGACAATCTTAAACGTTATTTCAAGGACTTTGCTGATTGAACCCAAGCCTCAAGAACCTACTAAGCACCAGTATGCATTATGCCACTTAGACTCAATTCATTACACAGTCTGCTGATGTTCTACTGATTATAACATCATTAATAATGCTATTTCAGGTACGATTGGGATGCTGCAACAACTACTGCATTCCTACAGAAATATGGTCTTGTGGGTGAGTCATTCTTGTTCATCTATTCCCCTCCTCCCTCGCATAAAAGCGATGTAGTTACAGTGTATGTAATGCAGGTTACATACTCGGAGTACCAACATTATTTTAATTACTATATCTCACATTTCAGTAGTTGCTTTGTTGGTATTGTTATGGCACCGTTTTGTGGTTTTCTCAAAACACTCTGAGATGAAGGGTAAATCTTGATGACGTCTCATGCATGGTTTCAATTAAAATTTGTTTTCATCTTTTTGTTGCTCTTGGTTGCTCATTATTGATCACTTTATATGTTTTGCTTTGAATGTTTGGCAGATTGGCCCAAGAGTCACAATTTCCAGTTTTTCAAACTCGGCATACGAAAGACTGCTGTAACCATCTGAACATGCACTTGCCTGATGCTGGAGAGTTGACACAGGTATATTAGATGTTTGTATATTAGTCGTGATGCTCCTTAGACAATGGGCATGTTGATTTATTCTAGTGTTTTATGTGCATTTGCAATAGGAAGAGTGGAGGGTTGTTGCACAGGAGTACAACGACTGCCTTAACGGTCTTCGACAGGACGTTATTGAGCTGACAGATGAGTTGGCAGCAGGAAAAGATGCAGTTCAAGCAGCTGAATTAGTGGCCCGCTTGCACTTAAAGAAAGTGCAGGCAGATTTCGATGCAATATGTGACGCACACCACCCACAGGTAAGGTTTGAAGTTTACTATTCCCACTTCATGGTCACACGTTCAAGCCACCACAGAGGTTGAACGCATCTTGGATAGATGCCTGGTGTCTCTCTGCTGGTGTGAACATGTGCAGTTAATCTTAGTGGGTATTCCTTCACCCTTGGCTAACATGAATCAAGTTAAAAAAATAAAAATAGAATTAAGATCATTCAAAAGAAATGTTAAACAACCTCTATAACAGAACAATCACGATTAATTAGACTGGTTGATATTACTCTGAAGTTGTGCCTTCACCTTTTATTTTCTAGAAAGTGGCACACAAGGGGGTTCATGCTGAGAGTTTCCAAGCTCATACCCAACCTCGCTTGTGGTAAATTCAACTCTAAAGGTTATTTTCTGATGAATTTTTTCTGATAATTTTAATACTTTGCGCTAACTCTGAATTTCAGCATGGCCGAAGATGTGGTTGATGCTGCTATGAAACATGCAAAGATGGACCCTCCAAGTGCTGTTATCTGTACTTTTAAAGTCTGATTTTGGGACAGAGTTGTTTTGCTCTGTTTCTGTTCAGAAACAGGGCAGCGATGGCTGGAAGGTGCAAGGCGCAGACGCAGAGGAATTGGCTGCAGTTGCTCTATTTTTTCAAGGAAAAACACAGCAGGTCTGTTGTGTTTGTTTCGAGGAAAAATAGAGCAGGTGGCTATGTTTTATGGGCAAGGAGCCTGGTACGTCGTTCTCTTTTCGTTTATATTCATGATATAAAAAATTTACTCATTAGTTGCATCCTGCGTCATGTTTGCTTTTAGCTCAAATATGATGTATTTTTGTTGTCATTTTACTTGTTGCTAGTTTGTAGATCACAACATATCCTTCATTTTTGCTTACTTTCTTCTTCTTCTCTTAAGAATGTGTAGTAAGCTCTATTCCTATTATAGCAGCAGCAGCAGTGATTCCCTCGCAGCAGCAGCAGCAGTGCGTACCTCGCATCATCAGCAGATCGTCCCTTGCAGCAGCAGCATTGCGTCTCTCGTAGCAGCAGAGCAGCATTGTTCCACTTTCTTTGTATTTGAGATATTTCAGTTTGTGTGTGTCATTGTATTTGAGATATTATTTGATAGATTTTGACTCAATGTAATACATTTTCTTATTAATTATATTACTTTGTCTCCATTATTTGATAGATTTTGACTCAATGACTCAAAGTCATTTGATAGCAAAAAAAAAAAAAAAAAAAAAAAAAAAAAAAAAAAATTTAAAAAAATTATTATTATTTTTTTTTTGCCACGGTTTTAAACCGTGGCTAACTGTTGCAACGGCTAAAAACCGTGGCTACCTTGCCACGGCTTCTAACCGTGGCTAGGGTTAGCCACGGCTTAAAACCGTTGCTAATATCTACACCTTGTCACGGCTTAAAACCGTGGCTATTTTTGCCACGGCTAAAAACCGTTGCTATACTTCTTGCAACGGTTTAAAACCGTGGCTAAATGCTGAAAAACACCACCCCTGTTCAAGCATAAAACCGTTGCTAAACATTTAGCAACGGTTTTAAGCCGTTACAAATAATTTCGCGACGCCTCTGTAGCCCACGGCTCTTAGCCGTGGCAATGGGTTACGCCCACGGTATAGAACCGTTGCTAATGGGGGTTTTTGGTGTAGTGTGTAGATGGTTTGGACTTGTAGCCCCCACTGCGCAGGTGTAAATAGTTTAGAAGATGGGAGCCTAGTCAGTCCCGAACTGATTTCAACGGCTCGCCATGGGACCACTGTTTTTCAACGTGGACACCAAATTACCAACCCTGGGCTTGTAGCCCCCACTGTGCGGGTTGAGATAGTTTAGAAGATGGGAACATAGTCAGTCCCGAACTGATTCCGATGGCTTGCCATGGGACCACTGTTTTTCAGCGTGGCCGACATTACCAACCCTGGACTTGTAGCCCCCACTGCGCGAGTGTAGATAGTTTAGAAGATGGAAGCCTAGTCCGTCCCGAACTAATTTTGACGGCTCACCATGAGACCACTGCTTTTCAGCGTGGCAGCCAAATTACCAACCCTAGACTTGTAGCCCCCATTGCGCGGGTGTAGATAGTATAGAAGGTGGGAGCTTAGTCAGTCGCGAACTAATTTCTACAACTTGCCATGGGACCACTGCTTTTCAGCGTGGCCGTCGAAAACTCCCAAATTTGTAGCTTGATATGCACATGTGTAACTGATTTGGAAGGTAAGAGCCTAGTCGCCGAACCCTTTTTACTCAAACTTGTAGCCACCACTGCGCGGGGCGGTTGTAGATGGTTTGAAATGTGAGAGACTAGTTAGTCCTTAACTGATGTCGATGACTCGCCACGGGGCTACTGCTCTTCAACATAGTCGCCAAACCTTCACTCCCCGAACCTGCAGCCCACATTGCTTGGGCATAGATGGTTTGGAAAGTGGGAGCCCCAAGTAGCTCGCCATGCAACCACCGTTCTCCTTCGAAATAGCAGCCGCAAACATGAATCTAGATGAGTCAACATCTTCACCCTCAAACGGACTGAGATTCTAATATTAGCAAAGGCCACTCACACCGATACAAAGGTCGTACAGCTAGTGCCCGGATAAAAGCTACATAGGCTGCCAACCCGAGCTTACGGTGCCTGACTCGGCATGAATGCTCTGACGCATACGCTCGCCCATCGTAACTTGCCTATAGCAGCTGCTATAGCTGAGACAAGTAAGGTGAGCCTCAAGCAGTTTACCTTGGAGACAAGACACAGCTCGGGCAACTCAACCCTCGGCTGAAATGTCTGCAACATGCCCACTATCGGACATGACTACACAACGATGACCCTGAGTCATTCGCAACTCAAAATGGTCAAGCTCTCTATCGCAAACAAAATAGTCGACGTCCTATTGATTCAACCAGCCAATGCCAAAGCAAGACGACAAGGCGAAACGAAAAACATGCAATAGAGACAACAAACACGAAACGGATAAAACTGTTTTCATTAATGGTCAAAATGGAAAGGGGTACAAACACACAAAGTTTACTCCTTATTAGGAGTAGGTACAAAAACAGAAGAGCTAAGCCTACTGGAAGAAGGAGCAGGAGTTGCGTCTACACGTGCCACTGCCTGGACAGTAGGGCTCGAGCTGTCTTTCTCATCAGATGACGCAGAGGTAACAGACAAGTCTACATACGACATCTTCTTATAACGGCCAAGATCCCATTCCGGATGCTCCTTCTTTATCAGCGCTAGCAGCTCCAACCTGCCTTGTACAACCCAGCGAAACTCGCATTTGCCTTGTTCTTGAAGAAGCTCCTTCTCTCGCGCATTCGCATCAATAATTTCATGCTCCAACTTGCTAGTTAGTGCGTCGACCTGAAACTGCTCTATGGTAAGACTTCTCTTCACAACACAAAGCTCATGCCACTCCAATTCGAGCTTGTCCTCAGCCTTCTTCGCCTCTTGAGCATAGAATTCCATGTCGGATTCTAACTGTTGTTTCTGAGTAGCCTAGTCGGCTTTTTTCGAAGCATTTTCTTTAGAATGCGCCTTAGCCGCAGCTTTATGCGCAACCTCTACGTCTTTGAGGGTCCGATCCAACTCCTATTTGAGTCTATCTCTCTCAGAAGCCGCCTCTGACAGATCACACTCAAGGACCTCCAAAGAAGCCCCTTGAGTCTCAGCGACTATGGTTGACTGAGCTAGCCTCTTCTCCTCACCCTGCTTTTGTAGCCGATCAATTTCATAAAGCGCATCAGAATGCAGTGCCTGCATGTGCGAGAATACATGCTCCAAGGTGTATACCCTCTCACGAGCTGCCTCGACTTTTGTCCCAACAACGGCCACGTGGCTCAAGTGAGACATACACAACATAAGGTACTTGAAGCCCTTGTCCATACACCCTTCTAGCGTATCCTCCTCGAGTTTTGGAATGCAATCCATCAGCCAGTTGTGACGCCTGCTTATATACTTTCTCGAAGCATACTCTTCGTCCGCCTCTTGGTGCCAGACCTGTGAACTCATCTTTACCAAGTCCGGTGCAAACATTCGACCATGTTCCTCTTTGGCAAGGTACGAAACGTCTCCATGGTGTTTTGCTTCTCTAAGGTTAGAGGAGTAGTGGGAAACCTCCCTGTTAAGAAACACAAGCAATGATTAGCTATCCCGCGATCAAGCATATCAAAATCATGAGGAAGGGTTGAACTTACGAATCAGCCTGAACTCTCACTCGAGCAGACGACCCTTGCATCGAATATACTTCAAATCCGCAGGGGCCAAGAAGCCATACTTCTGCCAGAACTTGAAATCATCGGGCATATTCACAAAGCAAGTCGGCAACGTATCTTACAGACATCGTTACCCTTCAATCAGGGAAAAGTAAACAACTGAATTACTCGCGGAGTCACGTTGACGCTGACCTCCTTAGCACTGATCAGAATCAGGAAGATGATCTTATATCCATTAGGCCTCAACTGAGCCGGAGGAATCCCCAGGAGATCCAAGAACTCCCAAATCACATCCAGAATCGGGAAACACACTCCAATTTGAAGCATCCCACAATGCAAGCGGATGAAACCGGCCAGAGGTGACATCAGCGTTTGATCACCCGTCAAGACATATAACGGCAGACCCTTAAGGACCCCAAACTTCATACAAATTTCGAAAAGGCCAGACTCGGACAACAACCTGTCTTCAAAAACTCTAGGCCCTTGGCCAAGGTTGCGTCGTCAATAAGGTTTTGTTGAGCCATGAAGAAGATGAACAATCTTTTCTAATCAGAAAGGTATCTTCAACAGCAAAGAAAAGAGTCAGACTCTACACTGGATGACTTAGCATGAGCGGTATCATGAGCGGCGCATCCCTTCAAGAGATGACTTAGCAAACCGATGTGGTGGCCCACTAACTCGGGGGGAATAGCTGATGATACATAAAAACGGTCACACCCTTGAGTCGTAAACGTGTCATATGATCTCGAGGAATTACGGCCCCCAGCATTAGCCCAACACTGATCCGGCCTAAGTGATTCTAAGCCCGCCTAATTCAGTCCGCCAGACGGACCCAAACTCTCACAACATGCTAGGCCCTCACGTCTCACAGCTATCCTCAATACCCGTAAGTCCTACTAAGGCAAGTATCTCGAGGATCAATTTTGAACAGACAACTACAACAGCTCTCTGCTTCCAACTAGGAAACGAATACCAGAGTACATCCAGATAGGGAATCTTCCTTCTACAAAATGCTCTCGCATTATGAACTATCTCCCGCGTATCTAGGAACACAAGGCTAACATGGAACTTCCCTCATACAGCACGACTCCTAATTAGAGAAGGATCTCCACGAAGATCTCATTCCTAAATTACGCCCTTGATGGCCTGGTAGAACCAAGACTCCTTGCATTATAAATAAGACATGAGGTTGGTAAGCTAAGGTACGCTACAAATTCCCTGTTAAAGCATTACACCTTTCTCAGATCCATGTCTAACTTTAGCATCGGAGTGCCATCGACCACCACAACGGTGGTCTGTGGCTCACGTGCGTTACTTGTGCAGGTCAGCAGGATTAGGTCAAAACAGGGAGCGAAAGTCGACTGCATCAGAAGTAATGTTGCAATTTCAACATAAATAAATTTGAGGAATGGCCTAGTTGTAATTATTGAATACTCGAAGAGGCTCGTAATGACATGTGTGTAAGTTTTGAATTTTGGGGTGCTTCAATACTAAGGACTAAAAGAAAATATAAAAATGGAATATATGTACATTAATACCCATTGTAGATTTTGATTTTAATTGAGCAGAAACGTAATTATTAGACCTTAATAGGGTTGTTTAGGGAAAATCACTAAAACTTAACCTTTTTTTCCATTTGACTAATGGGTTTTATTTTTTGGTCACATGCGTTGGATTTATGTTAATATACGGGGTTTTCAGACTTCAAAAAATAAAAGATACTTTGTATTTAGAGATGACGATTGTTTACAGTAAAGCCTTTGGAGTTTAATTCATGTTCTTGTTATGTTGTTGTCATGTTTAATTAGCGGGTTGAGTGTTTGAGTTAATATGGTTAGGTTCCATTTAATAGAACGATTATTATACAATGTTTGAGAAATTGAAATGTCTAATTAAAATCATTAGTTTGAAACTGATTTGATTATTTTTTAACACCCAAGTTACACCCCAAACCAAACTATTCCTCTTATTATTTAACTTAGGTCCACTCACAAATGAAGCCAAACAACTTTTCTCGGGATTTTTCACACTCAAACCTAAAACTCAAATCTTCCAATTCTCTTCGAAAATACCCTTTCTTAAATAGTCATTTTTTAATCATTATCTTCACCTCTCAACCCTTTCAATTGTGAAAACGTGATTTGAAGTTAGATTGTGTTGATTGTTTAAATACCCTTTCACCACTCATTATTTAACTTAGGTCCACTCACAATTGTGTTGATTGTTTGTGAATGAGATTGATGTGTTCAAATATCGTTTTCCTGTAGATTTGATCTGCAAAACAGATGTTAGACTGCCAAATGCCATCTTTTTGGTGGCCGAAGGCACTCTGATGCTTAAGTCAGCAACTCTGTTTGAAGAAGAAATCAAATCTGGACAAAACCCAGTTAAAATTGCATACATTGGTAAATTGTTCCTTTGACCTTATATAATGGTGGCGGTTAATTCTCTGTGTGACTTAAGCATGTGAGGCGCAACGGAAGGAGACGTTCTTTGTAACAGTCTATTCCTTTATGAAGATTTGTCAGTGGATGCGTAACTCCCTCCACGACTATTTTCTTATGTAACGTTTATCTTCTTTATGAGAGAACTCATGCGAGCCCGGATTTGGGCCTTAATTACGTCTTCTTCTGACGAGCCATGTTTGGGCTTTTATGATTGGTTTTGCCTTCTTTGGTTTAATGAGCTGGTCCAGCAGGTGGGGTACTTGATCCTCGTGATGAATGTTTTCTACCATGTGTATGGCTGTGATGACAGTATATTTTGATGGATCATCAGCTACTCCCCCTTTAGTTAGTGGTAATGCTGCTGTGGCTACTAACTTCATGACGGTTAGACTTTCAATTCCATCGTTGCCTTGAATTTAATGTTTATCAGCGACCTTTGCTTAGTTGGTGTTTCGATATCTTGTTTATCCATTCATTTTTGCGCACATTTTTGGGATTTCACGTGCCATCATATCCTGCACATCGTCCCATGAACAGTCTATTTGCTGTTCGACTCTATAAAAGGAGACGTGACGAGTTTGTTTCCCACTTTACGCCGTCTTTGAAATTAGGGTTATTTCTCTTTTCCCTCTTCATTTTCTTCTTTTGTTGTTCGTTCGCGATACCTGCCGGTGATTTAACTGATGGTGATCAACTTGCTATTTGTGAAGTTCACTTCTCTCCCAAGAAGGTTTCTTGGGCGACACTGGATAGCGTTTGTTCTGACTACTCTTTACCTTCTGACCTTGAGATCATTTTGCCCCGGCAGAATGATAGTTCTTGTCGTCCAATGAAGGGGTATATTGTGCTATACCAACACATGTTTCAATCCAACATTTGATTCCCTGTTCCAGAGTTATTCTGAGCGTATTTAAATTTTCTGAGCATTCCTCCTGCTCAGATGGGCCCTAACGGTTTGAGAGTTATGGTTTTCACATATGCAAAAGCCATCCTTTTTGGTATTCCTTTGATTGTTAGGACTCTGCACTCGGTGGTTGGTCTATTGGTGACCAATAGTATTTGAATTTTTCGCTCTTTTGCGTGTTTTGGTAATATGAACGATGATATCTGGGGTTGTTTGCGAGACTGGTTCTATGACTCTATCCATTATGGCTACTTCGACTTGCGAAGTCAAAAAATAGTAAGGTCTTTCCAAGTTCCTACCAAGCAGAGGGATCTGCAATTGACTGCGGAAGAACAGATGATCAGCGAGCATTTTTTGCAGCTTCCCGAGGTTCTTTTGGAAACCTTTCTTTCCGATGTCATGGTATAGCGCAATGGCTTGTACAACATAAATGAGGCTGAGTGGGCTTTGTTGATCGAAAGGAAAGCTGAGGAGATTGTTGCCCGCACTGCTTTTTTTAGCGTTGATTTGAAAATGAGCTCAGATGTTACAGATCTTGATGTTCTTGTTCTTGTTAGCGTTGGCGTTGCTGGCCCAACTTCTAGGAAGAGAAAAGCCATGGCATTTTAATCCGTTGGAGAGGTTGTTTATAAGTTCTGACTATGTTCCAAAGAGGAAACAACTCTTCGGCTCTATTTGTCGCGTTGTTCCTTATTTGAGTTCTATTGATAGGGAGCTTGCAAGGGAGGATCACTTATCTCTCGAGGAGGCTGAAGAGATAAGGTTGTAGTTGGAGAGGAGTAAAAAAAGAGACTATTTGCCCGTTGGATGAAAATGAAAAGAGGCTCATTTCTGCATATGGTGGGCATGACACTACCGAATGTTATAATGATGATCCTAGAGCAAATTATGGTAAGATGTTCCAACTGGCAGTTGTCCAATCTAAGAAGATTGATGAGCGCAGTCGAGTTCTTGAGGTGTGGTCTCCCCGATCATGTTGATGGTGTGGCAGATGTCTCACCTTCTCCTGCCTGCTTAGGTTCTTCTGCCCCCATTTGTACTACTACCGCTTCTGCTGTGACTACTACGCAGTGAAAGGGATGGTTTTTTTTGTTGTTTCTCCTTCTCTCCTGGCCATTGGAGGTGGTTCCTCTATGCTTTCGGATCCTTGCGTCCTTCATTCGCTGATTAGTTGGAAGGAACCTATCCCTGAAGAGATTCGTGTTAAGTCGGATGGGAAGTTTTGCTAGTTTACCCAGCTAGACGTGCAAGATGGTGCAGGTAGGTTGATCAACGAATGACACATGTGGTCGGTGGAGAAGCCTTTGATGTATGTGTTGGATCCGAGCCTTCATCTCGATGATGGCATTAGACAGGTAATGGTTGGGATGAATCATCTCACTTATGTGAGGATGATGGGCTCGGATTACCAAGCTAGTCATAATCAGGTGGCTTTTCTTGAGAGGGAGTTTGCAGTACTGTTGTTGGCATTTTTCCACGTCCTTTGTCAATCTGACATGTTGAGAGTGCAATACGTAGAACAGAAGAAAACAGCCGGTGTTGCTTGGGCCTTATTGATTGAGGTGGAGGGCACACGAGATCAGTTTATAGCTGAGCTCGAGTCTTTGAGAACCGATTTGGATGGTGTTTGTGTGTGCTTACACAATGTGAAAGGGGAGTTGTCTTCCGAAAAGGCAATTCATGATGAGGCTACATGTGCCGTTGTTGAGCAGTATATCATTTGCAACGTCGTTGAGAAAAGGGTGGAGCAATTAATAGCTACGCTTGACGAGGTCAAGGAGCCACCTCTGCGATGCTTACCACCGCTGAAGGATGAATTATTGTAACTAGGAACGAACTTGCTTTTATCAAAGACAGGCTTCGCATTATGGAGGTAGCAGATTGGCAGTGAATCATTGATGGAAAGTCTGAGCTTCTTGACTATATCGAGGGGCTGGTTGTTGATTTGTCTCAATACCTCCGCTTGGTCGATCAGACCTTTGAATATGAAGATGGTGACAAAGTCATTTTGGGTTCTTTGGGTGATCTAGTGGTTGAAGAACCATTGCTTTAACACTCCAAGCTCAAAGAGAATATCCTCCTGATATGCAATGCAAAGAATATTCTGACAATTCTTTGATTTGGCGAAAAACCCTAGGAACCTTGACAGCCAATGCCTGGATTGTTTGATCAGGGATGAGTAACGCGAGTATTCAACTCATGGATCTCTCCAGTTCCCCCTCTGGAGATGATTCAAACAGATCGAGGGGGATGGACCAGAACCCTAGCGCCGCCATGCTGCACTCGGGAGACAATGACGCAATGGATGAAACTGATCTAGATACCACACATGCTGTCTTCGCACAGCCAGATCCTGCAACAGAGTGCAACGGGGGAGAGCAACCTCGATCCCTATATACAGCATCCAATGCAGCCTTACGTGCTGCCCTTAATGGCCATGCAACACCTACTGGTGCAATCAAACAGGATCTAGTCTCTAGATCTGTGAGTTGGGCATCCTTATTCATGAATCGCACCAATAGTGAAGCGACTAAACTTCAGTTTGTCCCACCTTCTACATCCAATGGTAACAATGTCGTTCATATCAAACTCTCAGATCATCAACAGCAGATCGATGAATGTGAATTGTTGTTGGTTGGCAATTTTGTAGGGAGGCGATTGGCCTACGGATATGTTAAGGAGAGATTAAAACATCTATGGGGGTTAAAAAGTGACTTTGAAATGTCTGTCTATGGAGACAGAGCCTTCATCTTCAAGCTCCCAAACGACGAAGATAGGGAAAAGGTCCTGGAACTAGGGCCTATTCACTTAGCTAGCCGGCTTTTCATTGTTCGCCCTTGGAAGCTCTATATGGAGGACAATGTAGAAGTTCTGAATTCAGTCCCTGTCTGGGTTAATTTAAGGCGCGTCCCTCTCTTTTTATGGAGTGCGGAGGGATTACAGTCCATTACTAGTGCCCTGGGTATCCCCATTATGTTGGACAAAGCTACATCAACTAAATCTAGACTATCCTATGCTAGAGTCTGTGTGGAGATGTCGGCCAATAGCTCATTCCCAAGCACCATCCCAGTTATCATTGATGATGGGAAACTCATCACAGTTGAGGTCGAGTACTCTTGGAAACCAGCCAAATGCGAGCATTGCAAAGGCTTTGGACATGCTTCTATTCGCTGCCCTGACCATAAGGTACCTAAACAAAAGAATACTAGCTATTGGAGGCCTACTGGTAATGTGCACAATGCAACAGCTACTGGACAGACAGATGACATTGGTAAGACGGGGCCTACTGAGGAGAACACGAACATGGAGGGTGCCTGGACCGTGCCCTCGAGTAAACACACAGCTAGGCCACGTAACTTGAGCGACAAAAGTACGAGCGAGGGACTGGATGCATTGGTTGTGACAGCTGCTGTAACTACGGTTGCTGATGGCTTTACGGCTGCTCTGAGTGAACCTCGGGACTGTGTTGATGAAACCATGGCCATTGTAGTGTGTGCTGAGTTGCATGAAAACAGAGCAGCACCACTGCGTATACCAGATGTGGATGCGAATGCACAGATAGATATGAGCACAAGTGATGCACCAGTTACCACTATGGAATATGTTTCCTCTCCTAGGCTGACCATTAGTGAATACAAGGCTCTAAAAGGCAAAGGTTCTGCGGGACATTCCAAATCAGTGATGGTTGGGGATGGAAAAAAGAGAGTTGGTGCAGGTGGGCCGGTTAAATCAATCTTCAAGCGGGGAAGCACAAAGAGTGCTAAAACACAAGCAAACTTCAATACTATGCGGAGTCGCGGGAACCCATTTGGAGTGTTACAGACAGCAGATACAGAGGAGCTAGAACCACGAGGAGGTCTGCTAGTACAACAGGGTCCACAGCACCTGGACGAGGGAGGTAACAATCTTACATATTAGACTTGATGATTAAGGCAGCTTGTTGGAATGTGAGGGGGCTAAATGACTCTCTAAAGCAAAATGAGGTGAGGAACCATATACATAAGCATAAAGTTAGCATTATAGGACTTGTAGAAACAAAGATCAGTATTGATAAAAAAGACAGAATTCAGAGTGAGTTGCTGAGGGGCTGGATGGCTACTGATAATAATGACATAGTTCATGGTGGAAGAATCTGGGTCATGTGGGATCCTGTAGCAGTTACGGTTAATGTGATATCCAGGTCAGATCAGGCGATTTTTGTTCACACGACATGGCCGAATGGATTTTCATGTATGATTACTTTTGTCTACGGAAGTACAGCTCACTCTAACAGGAAGAAACTATGGCTCGAGCTGGAAAACTTTGCAAAGACTAACCAGGCCCCTTGGACAGTTATGGGAGACTTCAACTCAATCTTGAATTCACAGGAACGTATAGGAGGGGAGGATGTTAGACCAGCGCACTTTATTGATCTATTTCAGTGTACTCAGAAGGCGAAATTATTTGATTGTCAATATAAGGGTTGTTTTTTGACTTGGAGTAATAAGCAACTCGGTAATGCGCGTATCATGTCCAAGTTGGATAGAGTTATGATTAACCAGGAGTGGTTGATTGACATGCCTGACTCAGAGGTAGAGTTTCTTAACCCGGGTATCTCAGATCATTCCCCAGCTCTTCTTACTATCTACGAGCACAGGAATATTGGCCCGATCCCTTTCCGCTTTTTTAATTTCTGGATACATGAGCACGGTTATGTGGAGGTGATCAAGAATGCATGGGCAACCAATGTGGAGGGCAATGACATGTACGTGGTGGTCAAGAAGCTAAAACACGTCAAGGCTGCCTTGATAGAATGGAGAAAGAACAGTTTTGTGAATGCCAAGACTAATGTTTTCATTGCAAAGCAACAAATGGAGACTTTGCAGACTTCATTACAACTGAACCCTCTTAACACAGTGATTGCACATCAAGAAAAACAGGCTGTTAGAACATATGCATTGGCTGCAAAAAGTGAAGCGGCAGAAGTGGCTCAGAAAGCTAGAGCGCAACATATGCTTACGGGGGACGAGAATGTCGCTTATTTTCATAGATTTTTGAAAGAAAGACGGTCGAAAAACAAAATTCTGTCTCTCTATACTGCTGCGAATGAGAAACTGGATGACCCGCAGGACATTGCATCTGAATGTATCAGTTACTTTGAAGGAGTTTTTGGAGCCCCCCAGGAGCTCTATGACACTTCCATCATTGATGGGTTGCAGCTTGAACATACCATTACCGCTGATGAGGCACATGACTTATCTAAGCAGGTGACCAGGGACGAAATAACTGAGGCCTTGTCCTCTATTGATTCTAATAAGGCCCCGGGACCAGATGGCTTCTCGTCTCGATTCTTTAAATCAGCCTGGCGAGTCATAGGCGATGATTTTGTCAAAGCCGTACTGAACTTCTTTCGGAGCAAACGGCTTTTGAGAGAGGTAAATGCTACCATTGTTACTTTAATTCCTAAAGTTACTAATGCATCTTATCTTAAGGATTTCAGGCCTATTTCTTGCTGTAATGTTCTATATAAATGTATCACAAAGATTATGATGCACAGAATGCAAAAAGTAATGCATAAGATGGTTAGCTTGAACCAATCAGCATTTATCAAAGGCAGATATATTCATGACAACGTCATGTTAGCTCATGAGCTGGTACGGAACTACCACCGTGACCAAGGACCACCGAGGGGCGCCGCAAAGATTGACCTTACGAAAGCTTATGATACGGTACGGTGGGAAGCTATTGTGCATATGATGCGAAGGATGCTCTTTCCAGAACGGTTTATAGATTGGGTGCTTACATGTATCTCGACGCCTTGCTTCTCTATTTCATTGAATGGATCCCCGAAGGGATTTATTAAGGCCACAAGAGGCATTCGACAAGGGTGCCCAATGTCCCCATACATATTTGTGATTATTATGGAAGTGTTTCACTTGTTGCTTAAGCAAAAGGTTGTTGATGGGGAATACAAGCTTCATCACAGGTGTGCATCTCCTCAGGTAACACACTTAAGCTTTGCGGATGATCTTATCGCTTTCTTCCACGGTAATATTCGATCAGCCACCGCCCTGGCTCAAGTATTGCTCAATTTCAAAGCATGTACTGGTCTGGATGTCAACTGCTCAAATAGTAGATTATTCAGTGCGGGTATTCCTAGTGATGAGCTTCACCTTATTGCTAACTGTCTCACGTTCAGCCAGGCAGTATTGCCAGTTCGTTATCTTGGCCTACCCCTTATCTCATCTCGTTTGAGTTACAACCACTGCTTACCGCTTATTGATCGCATCAGGAAGAAAGTCCTCTCATGGAAGAACAAAACCCTTTCCTTTGCAGGCCGGGTGACGCTCATCAAATCAGTCCTGAATAGTCTTCATATCTACTGGACCTCCTGTTATGCCTTGCCTCAGACTGTTACAAATGATATTACAGGTATATTGCGCAATTTCCTGTGGTCAGCATCAGACACCTACATCAAGTCACCACTGATTAGTTGGACTCAGGTGTGCAAGCCTTACAATGAAGGGGGACTTGGCATTCGATGTATCCAGGCTTCTAACAAAGCTGCAATGCTTAGACATATATGGAACATTGTTTCCAATAAAGACAACTTATGGGTCCGATGGATTCAGAGTAACCTGATCAAAGACAAGGCCTTCTGGCTCATGGACATACCACATGAGGCGTCCTGGTGTTGGATGAACATTCTTGGTTGTAGGACAGCAACTTGTTCTCTGATTACTCACTCAATAGGCGATGGGAATGACACCTTTCTATGGAAAGATCCTTGGCATCCCCAGGGAATTTAATGAATAAGTTCCCACAACATTTCCTTTATCATTCTCAATTACATAAGAACGCCAGAGTCAAAGCTCTTATCAGAGACAACAGCTGGGATTCAAGGTCTCCTATTCGGTCTGCAGTGGAGGGGCTCCATGATGACCTGCACTTGGTGGAAATCGATAGTAGATTCAAGGATGAGGTGGTATGGAATGGTGGCTATGGCGTTGTTTTCACAAATAAGAGTGCTTACCATGCTATTAGACCTCACTCTAATCCTGTACCGTGGGCTAAATTAGTGTGGTTCAAGGGGCGAGTCCCTCGACACAGTTTCATTGCTTGGCTAGCTCTACACCGGGCTATGAAAACACAAGACAAATTGGTGAAGTGGAAAAAGCTTGATCGATCTCTATGCATATTGTGTAGTGATGATTTTGAAAATGAGGAACATATGTTCTTCGAGTGCCGGTATTCTCGATCTATATGGTCTGACATGCTTCAGTATATGGGGTATAACCATCAGCCTTTGGGGTTGACTGATGAATGCAACTGGTGCCTAACACACTTTGCAGGCAAGGCCCCTAGTACTATGGTTAAGAAGATTGCATTGAATGCAACTATATACCATATTTGGGCAGAGCGTAATAGGCGAAGATTTCAGCATAAACATATGTCTACAACTGAAGTTATCGCCAAGATTCTCGCAGATGTAAGACTGCGTGCATCAGTTCTTGACCTCCTTGTTGACGACAATGCTGACAGCAGAAGATTTTTCGAACAATGGCGCATTGATGTCCGGTTCTGTTTTAACACTGGAACGCTCCACCAATGGATAAAACCAGAGTCTGGCTGGGTCAAAATAAATTCTGATGGTTCATTTGTCGGAAACCGAGGCGGGTATGGTGCGATCATTCGAGATCATAATGGGGAGGTAGTAGCAGCTGCTGCTGGCTCGCAAGTGGGCTGCTCGGTCACTCTTCATGAGCTGCAGGGCGTGGAACTTGGTCTCAAGTTAGCTCAGCAGTATGGGCTCCAAAAAATCGAACTTTGCATGGATTCCAAGAACGTGTTCACCTATCTCACTACCTCTAGAGCAGCTCCCAGAGAAGCAAGACACACCACTAGGCGGATCAAAAGAGCAATAACTCAATTTGCTGACTGTAAGATCATGCACACATTCAGGGAAACAAATCAAGTGGCGGACAAATTAGCCAAACTATTGCCAAGTCATGTTTTTCTTGAGATTACGCCGAGTTCGTTTGCGGAAGATGTAAAGAAAATTATTTTTGATGATGCTCGCGGTAGGAAATATAAACGCATGTAACTGAAAAGATCCTTTTTTTCTGTGGTCTGGGGAGCCCATTTATACCCCGCGCTTGCCTTTCGAAAAAAAAAAAAAAAAAAAAAAGAACCATTGCTTCCATCTCCTTTTGAAGAGAGAGTTTCTGCCATTGACCCAACTGCCTCTCGTCCATCAGATGATGTCATCAATGATGTTATGATTAACTCCGATTTATCTCCTACCCCTTTACCTTCTTCTTCGAATGTAATAGAATAGTTTTATTAAGGAAAAAACTTTTCCCTTGATATTCTGATTTTTCTTCGAAGTCATAATTTGTCTTGTTGACTCCTTGCATGTTGCTTATACCTTTTTAAGGTTCGACATAGTTGTCGAAATAAATTGCACTACGTATATCCAGTTTCATTTCTTCGATTGGCCAGGGAGCTTTTACAACTACATTCATGATCATGTCTGAATTTCTTGATCTGAATTTCTTCGTTTGGCCAGGGAGCCTTTAAAACTACATTCTTGATCTGAATTCTTTTATGGCTACTTTTATGCTTTGACGCGTTGGTTGCCTCGAAGTGGGTTGACTTTATCCTTTAGTCCTGATGTGTTGGAACTTGTTCGAGCAAGTTGATTTTTTTGTCTCAAATTTGTATTGGTTGTATCGAAGCTTTTATGAGAATATTGGTTTGTTCGTCCAACGTTTACTTCGTTGGTTCAATGTACTAGTCAACCCAAAGCTATTTGAGTTAAGTTGACTTGTTCGTACAACTTTCACTTCGTTGGTTTGACGTACTAATCAACCCGAAGTTGCATTTTAGTTAAGTTGACTTGTTTGTCCAACTTTTACTTTGCTGGTTCGATGTATTATTCGACCCGAAGCTCTTTGAGTTAAGTTGACTTGTTCGTCCAATTTTCACTTCGTTGGTTTGACGTACTAGTCAACTCGAAGTTTTTTTTAATTAAGTTGACTACTTTGTCCAACTTTCACTTCGTTGGTTCAACGTGCTAGTCAACCTAAAGCTCTTTGAGTAAAGTTGACTCATTCGTCCAACTTTCACTTTGTTGGTTTGACATACTAGTCAACCCGAAGTTGTTTTTAATTAAGTTGACTTATTTGTCCAACTTTCACTACGTTGGTTCGATGTACTACTTGACCCAAAGCTCTTTGCATTAAGTTGACTTCGTTCGTCCAACTTTTACTTCGTCGGTTTGACGTACTAGTCGACCCGAAGCTCTTTGAGTTAAGTTGACTCATTCGTCCAACTTTCACTTTATTGGTTTGACGTAGTAGTCAACCTGAAGTTGTTTTTTAATTAAGTTGACTTGTTTGTCCAACTTTTACTTTGTTGGTTTGACGTACTAGTCAACCCGAAGCTCTTTGAGTTAAGTTGACTCGTTCGTCCAACTTTCACTTCGTTGGTTCGACGTACTAGTCAACCCGAAGTTGTTTTTTAATTAAGTTGACTTGTTTGTCCAACTTTCATTTCGTTGATCGACATACTAGTTGACCCGAAGCTCATTGAATTAAGTTGACTCATTCGTCCAACTTTTACTTCATATGTATTGTCGAGTTTTGATACCTTTATTTTGTTGTCCATGCATACGATGGGGATTTCGAACTTGTAATTTTATTGATATTCCTTTATCAATATTCTAACCAACCCATTGTTTTCCTTGAAAATTTACGCTAAATTGTAGAGTGTATTGCTTCGTCCTATTGACTTTTGCTTGGTTGAAGTCGATCCTCGTGTTGATAGAGATTTACGTCTTTGTTGCTTTGTCTCGCATCACCTATATCTTCAAGTCGCCGGATTTGCTATTGGTTACGTTTCATCGTCTGTTGGATATGTTATTGTAGCTAATGGACTTGGGGTGCTTTTTGACTCGGTAACTTAGCACTGAGGAATTGTATGATCATGCTCACATCAGCGCCAAACTGTCCAATCACGCTCATATCAACACCAACTGTCGAATTTAATACAGTCTATTGTCGTCATTTTCATCGTTGATAATTCGGGTTGGGCTTGCATCAGTCAGTAGGGTCTTTGATTGTGTGTGTTGATTGGTGCAAACTTTTCCATGTTATTTTACCTTGAATTAGTAAACTAGTTTGTCTGGTTTAGTTTGGCGTTAGTACTCCTACTTTGATATAGATCAACTCGAGTGGAAGGAACAATACTTGTTTTAGTCTCTTCCTTCTAGGTATCCTCTCATTTTGAGTGGCAAGTTGACATCTTCCCATTTCGCCATGTATTTTAGTATATTGGCCCGACTCATTTTCAAGGTCGTGTATGGTTTGTATGTCTTTTTTCATCACACTTGTTACCTACTCGTGTCTGGGCCTTGCTGACTGCAACTTCCTAGATTCCTGCTGGCTAGATTTGGTCCGTCCATTATTTTGATGCCTTTTTTTACTGAGTGTTGCCATTATTTCGTCCATTATTCCAATGCCTCTTCTTCTTTCCTCCCTCATATCCCGTTTCTTTGAGTGATTTTCTGTTTCTTGGTCATTTTTCTTCCTGACAACTTTCATCTCCTCGAAAGAAATGTGTTTTTGGGTTGTTTTCAACAGGATCGCCATGCTTTTTGGGGGTTCCAGGTTGAGGGCATAAAAAAAATCATTTTTTCAGCTCGGCGGTGAAAGTAGTAGTGGTCGTGTCATCACTGCATCTGCCGATCATTGTCAGCTCGTTAGTGAAATGAGTGACGTATTCCCTTATCGTTCCCTCAGGCTTCTGTTTGATGTGAATGAGATAGTGTGGTCCTTTTCTCATTCTCTAACTTCCGATGAATCTTATGATAATAGTGGTAGCTAGTGCCTGGAAGGAGTTTATTGACCTTGGTGGTAGCTGTTGAACTAGCTCACCGCTGTAGAGGTAAGACTAGTCGGAAATGTTCTACATAAGATTGACTCCGTAGTCTCCTTTAACACCATCATATGTTGAAAATGTCGCAAATGATCTGTCGGGTCAGTGGTGCCATCATATGCCTCAAACTTTGGTGAAGTGAACTTCTTTGGCATGGGCGTTATCATGAGGGCGTCAGAGAATGGCGGCTTGGCTAGCTCATACAATACATTAGGATTCGTGACTCTGATCCTGAAGGGGATTTCAGCAGGCGTTCGGTCACTTTGTGGAGTCTTACCTTTGGGAAGTTCACTGCTTTCAAGATTTTCCTGTTGAAGTTCTTTGTTGCTTTCTCGAGTTAGGTTGGTAGAGATTTGTTGGGGCGACGCTTAGATAGGGTTAGCTGACCGAATGTGCTCTTGAGTGAGTCTTTCCAACATTTCCGTCATGTGTTTCATCTGGTTCATAAGCAGATCTACTCGAGGGTCAGCAACAACATTGCCGGATGTCTATGTCGTCTGACTTATTGCCTGCTGTGGATTTTGATTATCGGGTGCAATTGGCCAAATAGTCACTGTTGGATCTTGATTGCGACCTGCTGGCAATATAGTGTTGCCCGTAGAAGGGTTACTGTGATCATTGTTGCGTTGAGGGTTTGTAAAGTGTTCTATCTATTCCGATAGCCTGTCAATTGTTGATCAGATTTTGGTGAGTTTTATTTCTATGGATCTTCTTTTCAGAAAAAAAACAAAAAAAAACTTGTCGTTCCCCACGGACGACGCCAAACTGATGTGTCCAAATTTCGTCCACCTGTAGATTTGATCTGCAAAACAAATGTTAGACTGCAAAAGACCACCTTTTTGGTGGCCGAAGGCACTCCGATGCTCAAGTTAGTAACTCTGTTTGAAGAAGGAAGTAAATCCGGACAAAACTCAGTTAAAATTGCATACCTTGGTCAATTGTTCCTTTTATATAATGGTCGCGGTTAAATCTCTGCATGACTTAAGCATGTGAGGCACAATGAAAGGAGACGTTCTTCGTAACGATCTCCTCATTCATGAAGATGTGTCCATGGATGTGTAACTCCTTCCACAACTCTTTTCTTATGTAACATTTTTCTTCTTTATGAGAGAACTCATGCAAGCCGGATTTGAGCCATAATTATGTCTTCTTCTGATGGGCACTGTTTGGGCATTATGATTGGTTTTGCCTTCTTGGGTTTTATGAGCTGGCCCGACAGGTAGGGTACTTGATCCTTGTGATGGATGTTTTCTGCCACGTGTATGACTGTGATGACAGTCTATTTTGATGTATCATCAAAGATCACAGATATATAAGTTCTGAAGTTTGATCAATTGCAATTGTGTTGTTATACTCAAGCATTAGACCTCTAAATAAGTTTTGAAGGATAAACATGAAATTCTAATATCATCAACTTTAATTAAGGAATTGTATTTCAAAAAAACAATTAGGCTTTTAGTTGTGATTAAGCATTGTAAAAGTCAATTTGTTCAATTACATTAGGGATAATAGTCTTTTATTGGGAAGAATAAGGAAGAGATTGTGAAGATTGGTAGCTTAGGTGTTCTTTTTTTTTTCTTCAATTTTTCATCCTTAGGATTGCCTTGAGATCAACATTAAAAGTCCAAGCCTTTGGTTGAATTTTGTTGATTTTGGGCATGCAAGGCACGTGCATTTAGGGCGGGGTAGTTAGTCATTAAATAAATATTAATCAATCAACGTAGTTAAACTTACAAATCTGTTAGAAAATGGGGGTTATACTCAGTTAAAATTTAAAATGGAAGCTAAGTTCAATTGAATATAAGCTAATGAGGGCAAAACTCAAAAAACCCTCAAAACAATAAACTTGTCAAAAAAAACAAGGGTTATGAAGCTCCATATTATGACCCATGGTGGTGTTTTTAAAAATAGAACAATGACAAAGGTTAGTGGTTTCGATACGAATAAAATTGAGGGTCAACCGTTTTACAATCAAAAGATTATCAAGACTCGACACAAAAAAATAACCCAAATTAGGCGTTGTCATATTATAGACTGTGGAGCATCATTATGGGTTCACCTACATTGGTATTTTTAATTGTTGGAACTTATTTTATTGTTTTTTTTTTTTTTTTTTTTTTGGTGTTGAAGGTTTTTGGTTATCTTGTGTTTTCATAAAAATGAATTCTAAAAAGTAAAACTGAAATAGGGTTATTATAGTAAAACTATGGGTGACTTAAAAACACTCTCTTCCAACTAAGACATGCAATTGATCTGAATTCAAATTTCAATAATCATTTTTGTAAAGTTAATCAACCAACAACTTTTTGTGACCTCCACAAAGAATTGCAAATGCACTAATTTACCGTGTACTAAGCGAAGATTGTAAAGAAAACATTATAAAGGTGTTGACTAATAAATTCCATGTAAAAGAATATACATGCTTTCAACTCTATAGCATCTAATTCGTGTTGTTGTGTTCAAACTTTAATTAGCATTCCAAACAAGTAGTGGAAAGTTAAAATGAAGAGGAAATGGGCTAATCTTATACTAAAGGGGTAGCAACACACTACAACATTAAGACATTTTTCAAGAAAAAATTTCCTTGAAAAAAATCAATTTTTTGTTGAAAAAATACATTTAACAAGAAAAAAAATTGTTACCAGGTTCGTGGCGGCATCCTCGTAGCTAAAGGTTTTTACCAAGAAATTGATTTTTGTTGGTAAAATGGATGATAAGTCAAAGAAATATGGTGCTGGTAATACTGACAACTACCAACGAAATTCGTTGGTAAAAATCAAATATCTTCACCAACAAACTGTTTTGTTGCAAAAAAAAAAAAATTAATTACCTATAATGTTTTCTCGAAAAAAAGCTTAGAATCATTAAGGAAAATTGTTGTGGGAAAATGTAACTATCTTTATTATAGAACTTTTTCGTTGGTAAAATACATGTTTATCAACAAACAATTACCAAGGAAATTATTTCCAATGAAAAAAACAATCTATATATTAAAACGGTTCATCATTATGGAAATCTGTAAGAGACGATTAAATTATTTAATTTTAGGCTCAATAGGGTTCGAACTCATGACATGTAATAAAAATCTATTGCAATATTTACCAATTGTGCTATTTCAATAATTGTGTTGTGTGAAACAACTTTATAACTTATTAACTCAAATTACTCTTCTTTTGCAATAAAAAAATCATTGCTACATATATAATAGGGACCAATAAATAATATTTCGTCACTATAAATTAGAATTAAGTATTTTAACGACTATAAGGTTTATGTGAAATATTTACCACTTTTAGCAATAAAAAGAAATCCACAATACACCATTATAATTAGCAAAGAAATACTAATAGCATTTCATTACTAGATATGTTATTGAAACTGGTTATATTTTCAATGAAATAAAATAAAATTATTGTAAATAAGAAAACGAGCCTTAAAAAGAAAAGCAAAAAATCATGGAAATTTTTATAAATTTTTAGCAATGAAAATTTGTTACCCATAATATTATAATTATCAATAAAATAATATTTTATTGTTAAAGAAATGTTATTTGATTTTTCGAATGACATAATATCATTGCTACTAATAAAAAATTTCAGCGAAACAATATTTTGTTAATATAAAGAAGTTTGGAGGTTTAAATAAAATAAATTTTGAAAATTTTCATTATAAGTAACCAAACAAATCGTCTTCTCATTCTTCTTTTTTCTTTTCACATTTCCCAAGAGATCATTCCACTAATAAACCTAAATAAAAAATGTTTGTAAAAAGTATCATAATTTTTTCTATCTGAAAGATGGGTGTTGGTTGATAGTTGACTATCATCACTCAAGCTTGTTTCAAAAATCTAATTGAGTGTTTTCACAAGAGACTTTTTGCCTTGCATGTATACGTGTTGTGATAATCTCGAGAAAATACGGACCTCAGCATCAGCTCATTACTGAAAAGGCCCAAGCGGTTCTAAGCTGGCTCAATTCAGTCCGCCAGGCGGACTTAGACTCTCACAGCACGCTAGGCCCACACGTCTCACAACTGTCACTAATACCCGTAAGCCCTCTTTAGGCAAATATCTCGAGGATCTGTTTCAGATGAGCAACTAAAGTTGCTTTTTGCTCCCAATTTGGAAGCAAATACCAGAGTATCTTCCACACAGAGAAAATCGCTTCTATAGAGTGTTCTTGAATTGGGAACTATTTCCCGCATATCTAGAAGCACAGAGCTAACATGGAACTTCCCTCCTATAGCACGACTCCTAATTAAAGAGGGATCTCCACGAAGATCTCCTCCCTAATCTACGCCTACAATGGCCTTGTTAAACCATGACTCCTTGCACTATAAAAAGGACATGAGGTTGGTAAGCTAAGGTAAGCTACAATTTCCTTGTTACAACATTACACCTTCCTTAGAGCCCAGTCTGACTTTAGCATCGGAGTGCCATCGGCCACCACAACGGTGGTCTGTAGCTCAAGTGTGCTACTTGTGCAGGTCAACAAGTCAGCAGGAACCAGATCGGAGGAGGAAGAGAAAATGACTGCATCAGTTTGGCATCGTTCGTGGGGACGACATAGCTCGTAACATTACATTAAACATCGTCTCATTTCAAAACAAAGAGAAATGGTGACCACCAGGCCACGTAACAACGAAAAATTAGGGGACACGTCGAACGTTTCGGCTGTCCCTATATCGCCTCCTTTAGCAGCTCATATCTTGCACGCGTAGCCAACTCACGCTCCCGTACCAACGGCAACATCGGCAAATCCTAGAATTGATACGCTGGCATCCCAAATACAGCGGATCGCCAAAGTGGTGGAGGCTCTCATGCGACTGAATCCACCACCCGCCAATGGAGACCAGGAACAACACGGACCTCCACCTCTGGCAGACGATAGGGAGCAACGCAGGAAAGCCAAGCACCCGCTAGTTCCTATTGGACTAAAGGAAGTTGCGCGGCTAACACCGAGTTCAACACCAGAGCATAGAGGCTCGACCCTGGGAACCCCTCCACAGAAGGGCGTACAATCCGGACGTACTGTATCGCCTTTCCGTCCCGCCATTTGTCGACCGAATCATGAATGAGGCCCTACCTAGAAAGTTCACTCCTCCGAAATTCGACTCCTACGATGGAACCACTGATCCTTTCGACCACCTACACCATTACCAGCACATAATGGTCCTTAAAGAGGGATTTGAATCCGTAATGTGCAGGACCTTTCCCACTAGTCTGAAAATCTTTGCATTAACGTGGATCCACAACCTTCTGTCGAAGACCATCGACTCCATCAAAACGCTGGCGAAGGAATTCCTGACCCATTTGGTCGGAAGCCAACACTTTCGAAAAGGCCCGCACTACATACTCTCCCTGAGGCAGATGTCTGGCGAGACACTCCAACAGTACGTCACGTGCTTCAACAATGAGCTGACCCTCATAGACTGGTACAGTGACGATACAGCCGTGACAACCTTCACTGTGGGCCTCAAAGAGGGAAAGCTTCTCAAAAAGGGAAGATCTCACCCTGGAGCCTCCTATGGACATGGCGGAGCTCCTCAAGAGCGTCAAAAGACACATCACCTTGGAAGATTCGAGGACTTCAAAGAGGGAAATCGAAGGGGATAGGAGGCCCTCCACACCCAGAGAAAAGGAGGGAAAGAGACCCCCAGATGAGGAACAAAGCAAGAGGAAGCGTGGTGACAACAGGGCAGACCCTGATCGACTCAGGCAGGAAAAACCATCCAACTACGTTGGATCCAGAGCAATGACTCCCCTAGATGCTAACCTGTCGGACGTACTCAAATCAATGAAAAATTGGGAGGAACTGAAGTGGCCCCCAAATACACGCGGAGACTCCGTCAAGCGTGATGACGGCAAGTACTGCGTGTACCACAAAGAAAGTGGCCACAACACCAATGACTGTGAGTCTGAGGTACAAGGTTGAGTATTGGATTCGCAAGGGAGAACTGAAAGAGTTCCTCAAATCCGAGAAGCCAGGGGAGTAGACAAATGACAGGGGGAGTCAATTAAAGAAATAGAAAAAAAGACCCCAGAGATAATATACATCCTTCATGAAGTCAGACCAAATGAAGACCAGTCACACAGGTCCCGCAAGCGGACACTACTGGATATGCAGACACAATCAGCGGATGAGGACAGACACATCTGCCACTCAAGGGTCCAGAGCCCTATTCCCACCTTGACATTTACGAACAAGGACCTTGAATGAGTCTGAGCGCCACATAACGATGCCTTAGTCATCTCGGTCTCCATAGCAAGGTGGGAGGTAAAGAGAGCTTTAGTTGACACAGAAAGTTCACTTAACGTTCCATTCTACAACCCGTTTTGTAACATGGACCTCAAAAAGGAAAACTTGACGTCACCCGCTAATCGGATTCAGCGGGGAGAATGCTTCCCCATTGGAAAGATGTAACAGTAAATACCTTGAGGCAGATACAAAATACTAAATATTACGAACGCCCTGAGGCGGATACAAAAGATTGAGCATATGAATACAGTGCGAATTGAAGTAAAAGACTCGCTTAGACAATACTGCAACTGTCAGAGTCTGACGAAAACTTGCAAACCCTGCGATACGAGTAATCTTCAAGTGAGAGCAAAAATAAGATAATGGAAGACCTCGAAAGCTTCCCAAGATAAAGACGAAGTGCCAGAAGAGATTGCAAGATTGAGCAGTCAGATTGCTCCGTCAAATCACTCCGAAAAAGTCTCGCATTACAGCATTGTAGACCTCACAACGAACTCTTGATTTCCTCAAGAGACATCCCATTGTCTATCTAACCTCTTCAAAGGGGCTAAGAAGAAGGCATATGAGGATGGCCACAAACAATGACGCAGTTACGGTCTTATAATGCTATCAAGAAAGACCACTTTTCCCATATGCGATGGCAGGTGTGACTGAGAGCTACTATACCTGAAGACATCGCGCATCAACTTACACTTCGATCAACCATCAGTTAGCAAGGGGTTTCGAGCTCACAATGGCAAAAGTGGTATGGTGTAACACCAAGGCATCTCCCTTGGTAGGAAATCCGTACTACTCAGCAGATCAACTACATGCCCACCCAAAGTAGGTGACCACGCATAACGACAACTATTACTATGCTTGACCTTTGCAAATGTTAGAACATTCAGAGACTCCAGAGACGGAGATCCACCTTCAGCCTTTGGAAAACCCAAAGCACTCTCTTCAAGCAAGAACATTGCAGAAGATAAGCTCAACGAAAGATAGTGAGTATAACGATTGGAAAACACCATTATATAATGGTTCACCAAGCGGGCACTCCAGCATTAACTGTCAAGTATTCAATGCGGTATGGAAAATGAGGAGACCGCAATTTCGAAAGAAATTGCACAGACTGCGACATTCTAATTAATCGCGCTGCAAGCAACCCCATCAATTTAGGGGCAGTAACCGATTCTCAACCGCCACACAGCCTATGCCAGACACGTGTTACCACGCAATTTACGCCGTACACGCAGCACACTGAACCCTAGCCCCTCCTCTGCGGACCCATGGGCTCGACCCATTATTCAAACAACACTCCGTCGCGTTATTGGCACGAGCATTAAGATATCCTAGCCGATCCTAATTTACGGATTGTACCTACAAATCACCTGCTGATTCGAGGTAACTTCGTCCACACTATGCTACCATTAAATTCACACGTCCCCCAATAGGTGGAACTTCTTTTCAAATCATGCAAGCTTAGTCAACCAAAGCTGATGATGACAACTCTTGGTTCAACCCGACACCTAGTCTGCTTAGCGTGGGCATCGACGGTTTAGGAAGTGGGAGTCTAATCAGTGCTATCACACCTGGTAACGATGACTTGCCAGGGATCATTCCCCCCTTGCGGCCAATGATCGCCGAATCTAATCAGGTAAGCATAGCTGGTGACGACTAGCAACAAGAGCTTCTGATCAAAACCTAGACTTGTAGCCCCTACTGCAAGGGTGTTGATAGTCTGAAGGTGGGAGCCTAGTCAGTCCAAAACTAATTTCGATTGCTCGCCATGGGACCACTGCTTTTCAATGTGGCCGCAAAATCACCAAACCTGGACTTGTAGTTCGCGCTGCGAGGGTGTAGATAGTCTAGAAGGTGGGAACCCAGCCAGCCACGATCTAATTCAAACGATTTGCCATGGAACCATTGCTCTTCAGCGTGGCCACCGAACCCTCCCAAATTTGTAGCTTGGTGCACTCAAGTGTAGATAATTTGGATTGTGGGAACCTAGTTAGTCTCGAACTAATTTCGATGGCTTGTCACAAGACCACTGCTCTTTAGCTTAATCGCTAAACCTCTCTCGAATTTGTAGCCCCCACCGCGTGGGGAGGGTGTAGATGGTTAGAAATGTGGGAGCCTATTATGTCCTGAACTGATTCCGATGGCTTGCCACGGGACCACTACTCTTCAGCCTTGTCGCCAAACTTTTACTCCCCGAATTCGTAGCCCGTTTTGCTTGGTCATACATGATTCAGAAGGTAGGAGCCTAGTAAGTCCTGCACTGATACCAACGGCTTGCCACGAGACCACTGCTCTTCAGCCTGGTCGCCAAACTTTTACTCCCTGAATTCGTAGCCCGTTTTGCTTGGTCATACACGATTCGGAAGGTGGGAGCCTAGTCAGTCCCACACTGATCCCAACAGCTTGCCACGAAACCAATGCTCTTCAGCCTGATCACCAAACATGAATCTAGATGAATCAACGTCTTCATGCTCAAATAGACTGACATCCTAATATTCGCGAAGGCCATTCGTGTCGATACAAAGATCGTACAGCCAGTGCCCAGAGAAAAGGTATTTAGGATGCCAGCCCGAGCTTACGATGCCTGATTCGGCACGAACGCTTTGACACATTCGCTCGGCCATTGCAATTCACTATTAGCAACAACTGCAGCCGACCGGCCGGACAAACAGGATAAGCCTCAAGCAGCTTACCTCGGGAACAAGACACAACACGGGAAACCCCAGCTAAACTATGCGCAACACGCCCACTATTGAACATGGCTACGCAACAACCCTGAATCGTTCACAATACAAAGCGGTCAAACTCTTTATCGTAGACAGACTAGTCAAGTGTCCTATTGACTCAACCAACCTAAGCATGACGACAAGGCAAAAGGAAAAAACATACAATAAAAACAACAAGCACATTACCGATAAAACTGTTTTCATTAACGGTCAAAAGTAAAAGGGGTGCAGTCACACCAAGGTCACTCCCTACCAGGAGAAGGTACAAAAATAGAAGAACTAAGCCTAGTAGAAGATGGACTAGGGATAGCATCCACACGCGCCGCGGTCTGCTTATCAGGACCCACATTGTCTTCTTCATCCGACGATGCAAAGGCAACAGACAAATCAACATATTACATCTTCTAATACCGGCCAAGATCCCACTCTGAATGCTCCTCCTTCACCAGTACCAACAGCTCCAGCCGGCCATGTACAACCCAACGGAACTCACACTTGCCTTGCTCCTGAAGAAGCTCTTCCTCTCGCAGTTTCACGACAAAAAGTTCGCACTCCAGTAGCTCCAATTTTCCAATCAATATGTCAACCTGAGACTGCTCTGTGGCCAGAATGCTCTTCACAACACTAAGCTCATGCCACCCCAGTTCAAGCTGGTCCTCAGCCTTTCTCACCTCATGGCGTAGAACTCCACATCGGATCCCAACCGTTGCTTCTCAGCAGCCCATTCATCTCCCTTCGAAGCACTCTCTTCAGCAAAATACTATAGCTCAGAACACACCTTAGCCGCAGCATCCTGCACAACCTCGACTTCTCGGCGGACCCAACTCAACTCATGCCTGAGTCCGTCCCTTTCGGACACCGCCTCCGTCAGACTACGCTTGAGGTCTTCTAGATGAGCCCCCTGAGCCTCAACGGCTACTGTTGACTGATCCAACAGCTTCTCCTTAGCATGCTTCTTAAGCCACTCGATTTCAAGGAGCGCATAAGAATATAGCAATTGCATGTGAGAGAAGACACGATCCAAGGTATATACTCTCTCACGAGCCGCCTCAACTTTCGTTCCAGCAACGGACGCGTGGCTCAAATGAGACAAACCCAACATAAGGTACTTCAGACCCTTATCCATGCATCCTTCCAACGTATCCTCTTTGGATTTTGAAGAATGATCCATCAACTAGCTGTGGCGCTTGCGTATGTGCTTCTTCGAAGCATATTCTACATCCACCTCTTGATGCCAGACTTGTGAGCTCATCTTTAGCAAGTCAGGTGCAAATTGGTTTATCCGTGCATCTGGGTGAAACATTTCCTGATCGGAAACTACGCCAGCGCCACCCTTCACGGTTGCCCTGTCCTCAGACTCTCCTCCATGGCCTTTCCTTTGTCAAGAACATCCAACCCTTTATTGTGAAACGACTCAATGGGATCTAGAAGGAGAGGAGGGAGCGACTTATCCAAAGGACCCTCCAACACTTTCAATTGTGGCCCAAAACGAGACGGTGAGCAATGCGGACTACAAGAGACACGGTCAGTATCGCGCCCACCTTCAGGCCAATCAACAGTAGCGCGATCAAATTCTACCACCTCATGCAAATCTTCACAAGAATCTCCAACAACATTGGTCCCACACGAATCGGCACCAGCGGAAGATGCCATTGCGACCCACACCAGACGGTCATTCAGAGCCTCGACCTGCGCGTCACTAAGGTTCGACCTGTCCATGACTCATGCCAATCGCATGTAATCTTTCTCCAAGACATAAACGTCAATCTTCACCTCAACAAGCCCAGCAGGCTCATGTTCCTCTCTCACTGGAGCGGCTTGTGCCGAATATGGCCCAACTCTAATGCTAGCCCTCTTCCTCATGAAGGAAGCAAGCGTCTCAGACGGCTCATCCACATCGGACAGAACATGAACTTTGGCCCCAACAACCTTCATCTTCCTAGAAGGGGACTCATCTTCCAACTTAATGCGCGACTCACAATATAGAGTGGGGGCAACGTGTCAGTTGTCCCACAGCCCACTACGACTGAAGTTGAAAACTCTTATGACATCGACCGCCTTTCTTTGTGACATGACACGAAACATCTCCATGGTGTTTTGCTCCTCTAAGGTGAAAGAAGTGGTAGGAAACCTTCATGCAAGGGAACACAAGTAATGAGCAGTCGGCTCACTACCAAGCATATCAAAATCGCAAAAAAGGATAGAACTTACGAAGCGGTCTGAACTGTCGCTCGAGTGGACCCCTGCACTGGAAATACTTTGAATTCGTAGGAGCCAATAAGCAGTACTTCTACCAGAACTTGGACAGTTTACCGAAGCACTTCGGCGACTTCATCTTACAGACAACATTGTTCTTCAACCGTGGAGAGGTCAGCAACTGGATCACCCGTGGAGTCACGCTAACACCAACCTCCTTGGCACTGAGCAGAATCATGAGGATGGTCCTATATCCATTTGGCCCCAACTAAGCCGAAGGAATCCCTAAGATATCCAAGAACT
The DNA here is from genome assembly GCA_963556465.1 of Berberis vulgaris. Taxonomy (NCBI): domain Eukaryota; kingdom Viridiplantae; phylum Streptophyta; class Magnoliopsida; order Ranunculales; family Berberidaceae; genus Berberis; species Berberis vulgaris. The sequence goes on along the minus strand of OY747125.1, from coordinate 78,542,633 downwards.
CCCCAATTACGTCCAATATCGAAAAATGCACTTCTGTTTGGAGCATCCCACGATGTAAATAGATGAAATCGGCAGGAGGTCACACAAGCATTTGGTCGCTCACTAGGAGATACAATGGCAGGTCCTCAGGAACCCCAAACTTCATATGGATTTTGGCAAGACCGGGCTTAGACAACAACCTGTCTTCAAAAAATTCCAGGGCCTTAGCCAAAACAACATCATCAAGAAGGTTTTTTGAGCCATGAAGAAGGTGAATGATCTTTTTAGAACAATATCTTCAAAAGCGAACAAAGTAAAAGAATCAGACTCTGTACTGCAGATGACCTAAATAGATGATGATTTCCTGCCTTTTTTTCGCCGAACCGATGCACGTGCCATTAATGCAACGTACGGCTCAAGCAACGTGTCACGCCCCAATTTTCGAGAAAAATGAAATCCTAAAATTCACGTAGGATTATCCGTTTCCCCAAAACTCGGGACGTGAAATTCAATAACAACAGAGACATTTAGCAGCAAAGACAAAAATTACAGTTTAGAAAAATAGGAACCAACTAAAATTTATAACAAAACTCTAACCAGGAAAAAAACTGACGTCGCTAGCCCCACTAGCGGAACTCCCGTAACGCTGCTCAAAAGTCTCTAAACCTGAAAGGCTAATTGGCTACATTCCCAAAGGAATGTACCCAAGAAGCAAAAGCTCACTCGGGTCAGCAATAAAGCTGGTGTGAGAAATCTTCATCCCAAAAAAATCAATAAAATTGCATTTGATAAACATCAAGCTAAACACAAACAACAAACCATCACACCAATAGGTAGTTCCTCAACGAGGCAAAGGTGTGATGCAAGAAAATACAGTTCCAAGAATTTAGTTCCTCAACGAGGCAATCATATCATCATCCTAATATGTAAATATGCATTTACCTGTACTTACCCTATAGGACTTGACTATGGCAAGTCGGACCTGCAGAAATATTAGTGGACTTGCCATCCTGCATAAAAAGAATTAGAAACAATACAACGTCATTTATTCTTTTTATTTGAATTCGGTTCATCTTTTTAACGGATTGATCACTTAGACGATACCACATTCGCACCACCTCCGTGCCGAACATACATGCCTGTATGCCTCTCTCATATAAAGGAGGACTACTCCGTCATCCATGCCCAAGTGGGGACATCACATATAGACATGCATCGCGGATACCCCTAACTATATGAGTACCATAAGCCACCCTTGGGCTATCAATGCGCATAAACTCACGCATTTTTGACGGATAAATATCAAAGCCTATTTTAGGCATACAAACTCACCACATTTCCGCAAGACTAACCCGAAGGTTATTTTAGTTTCTCTAGTAAGAAATGGGTGCCCCAACTCCGCAAGACGACCCACTGGTCATTTAGTTTCTCTAGTAAGAGAGGGGAAATAATAAACAAAAGAGATGTGGTAGTTCTAAGTGATACAAGCCCAAGTGGTTTATATTTTCAGAAATCAAGGCTTACCAATATCATTTATTTTTCAAAATTCAGAATTCTTCCACAATGACATTTTGTCATACATGAATTGATTCACAATCTATTCACCCACATTTTTGGGGAAAACATAGCATATTCATTAATCATGCTATGTAACAATATGGCAATCAAGCCACTCCTTGATTCAAATATCCAAAATCTTCATAATGCATAAACAAGTCAATATGCATACAAATCTCCAATTTTAGCACAATGCATTAATATTCATCAACCATTCAAACACCAACCAAACAAAGTCACACCCAATCAATAAAATGGTGAACATGGGTGACCCCAAACATGAACCCAGCAAGCTAGGAAAATCTCACACATCAAACAGATCACAAATATTGGAGAGCAAACGTTTGCAACACAAAACACCACAAATAAGGCAACCTCATTCTCAACATGTCTAAAATCTCACAATTGGATTTCCTGAAATGAAACTCGTCATTTCCATACAAGCAATATACATACAGTATACTGAATTGCTCATCCAAAGAGATAAAGGGCTAAGAGTTTCACTTACACCTTACACCCAAAACCTTTGAAATGGAATTTAAATCAAGCAATATAACAAGCCTAAGAATCCAATCTAAAATTATCAAGGACACACAAATACCGGTCATCACACCGCCAAAACAAAATCCAAATCATAACCACACTTCCTCGCAACAAAACTCACAAACTCCATCATCAAATCCTCACAAATACAATCACTAATTTAGTCAAGAAACAAGGATTTGCAAAATACAGAGAATAAGAAAACTCACAGTAAAAGAGAAAGAATGAAGAAAACTCACTGTAAAAGAGAAAGAATGAAGAAAACTCACCTGACGAAATCACCAATGATTTGCGCACCATGCTTAATTGATGAAATGCTAGCACAAGCACAAAGGTAACTGCTGAAAGTAAATTGATCGGGTTTGATCCCCCTAAACATCATTTCTGTAAAGAGTTGAAGTCCCTCATATTGTTCCCATGCCAACTTTAGTTGATAACCCAATCTATGCTCAGTTTCTGTAACAGCACCTACCTTTATGACAGCAACTCCACCTGACAGCTTGGCAATTCTCTCAGCCAGCTTCTCAGTATCATAGACAGAGTCTGTTTCTGACAACTCCTTTTCAATACACTCAATCCCCCTTCAAAAGGTAACAAGTGTTTGTAATGATTTTCAACAAACTTATCCCATTGTCTCTTCGTAGACATCTGATAAAATTGAGCAACACAGTGGAGATTCACATGACCCATCCACAACAGTGAGAAAGGAATCTTGAACAAGTTTGGACCATCAACCATGTGCAACTTCAATCGATGATCTTTCTGTTAATCATGAATATGAGAGATAACTGATGATGGATAGTAGTAGTTTCATAATTAAACTGAAATGTCCCACTAGGCCTCTTGCTTTTGCCAGATGCTAACAGGAAAAAGGCCCACGCAGAATGATTTTAATAGGTTTACTGTTCCTGTGGATAACCTTTCTATTTCTGAATGGTTTGTCAATAGGAGATCAACCTCTCTGTCTAGCTTCGATACTATAAAAGCTGTCTTAAACCAAAACTCATCTAACACATACCAAAATCACTGTTTTCTCACAAATTCACACAAAACAAGCACTAACTGTTGCTTGCAGATCGAATTGAAAATATATACAGAAACAACTCAAAAGGGTCAATTTGGGTGTAATTGATTGGATTCACTACATTACGAGATGAAGAAGAAGGTACTGCTACTCATCTCAAACCTCTACATCTCCTTCGAGGAGATTTCAATGCTTGTTCAAAAGTGCAAGGACCCTTCAAGCAAGTACGAGGTTGTATGGCTACCAGTGCTAGACCACACAGCTCCATGGAATTTACCAAAACAAATAGAGAGATTTGGGAAACTAAAGACTGAACTTAAGTTATGTTACTCACTGAACGATCCCGATTTGCTTCAACCATGTGTGATCGAGTGCAACAAGCGAAAGTGGCACTTTTACAAAAGGCCCATCATTTGTCCATCCATGCCACCGTTGGGCATCACACCCATTCCATTTGCAGGTATCCCTCTCCCGAAGAAAGCTGGATTCACATGGGGAGCCACTCCAGGCATACCAACACCACCAACAGAAGGGAAGGATTGCATCATTCCAGAAAATGGAGGTGTAGGGCCTCCAGGAAAACCTCCATATCCAGCCATTCTCCCCATAGGTGCTCCATAAGGTCGCTGATTTGGGTTTCAGGCCGCAGCCACACCTACACCAACACACAACAATTTCGCTATCATCTTTGTTCATCGCCATCCATCGATCCAAGCTTCCTTCTTAGCCGTCTCTTGCTGTCCAGACACCTCTCACCCTGCTTCATTTCTCTCTTCTTCTGCTTCGCAGCGCAAACGAGTGGGAGGAAGAGAGACCGAGATAGAGGGAAGCAGAGAAATCTGTTTAGGAGAGAAACATGAAGGAGAAAGGGGAAAAGAAGGAGAAAGAAAATAGGGTTTTCTCTTTATGTAGTGTGGGTGGCTATTCGCCCCCACTAAAATTCTGAGAGCACCCGCCCTTTAACTCACCAAATAAACCCTAAATTTCGAAATTCACATTCAATTAACTGTAACCCTATTTTATTTAATTCAAAATAAAATAAAATAAAATAAAATAAAATAAAATAGTTTTATGAAATTGAGGGGTGTTACACAACGATTCAGACTCAATCATCATGTGCGGTGCATCTATTCAAGAGATGACTTAGTGAACCGATGTGATGACCCACTAACTCGAGGGGAGTAGCTGATGATACATAAAAATGGTCACAACCCTAAGTCGTACATGTGTCGTGATAATCTCGAGGAAATATGGACCCCAGCATCAGCCCAATACTGAAAAGGCCCAAGCGATTCTAAGCCCGCTCAATTCAGTCCACCAAGCAGACCCGGACTCTCACAGCACGATAGGCCCACACGTCTCACAATTGTCCTCAATACCCGTAAGCTCTCCTTAGGAATGTATCTCGAAGATCTGCTTCGGACAGGCTACTATAGCTGCTCTTTGATCCAAACTAGGAAGCAAACGCCAGAGTATCTTCCACAAAGGGAAACTTTCTTCTATGGAATGCTCTTGGATTGGGAACTATCTCTCGCATGTCTAGGAGCGCAGAGCTAACATGGAACTTCCCTCCTATAGCACGACTCCTAATTAGAAAGGGATCTCCACGAAGATCTCCTCCCTAATCTACGCCTACGATGGCTTGGTTAAATCAGGACTCCTTGCACTATAAATAAGACATGAGGTTGATAAGCTAAGGTACGCTACGAATTCCCTGGTATAACATTACACATTCCTCAGAGCCCTGTCTGACTTTAGCATCGGAGTGCCATCGACCACCACAACGGTGGTCCGTGGCTCACGTGTGCTACTTGTGCAGGTCAACAGGAACCAAATCGGAGCAATGAGCAAAAAACGACTGCATCAAATAGTTTATTTTTTTATCTTTATAAAAAAAATTAATTTAGTACAATTAGTAGTTGAACTTAAGCCCCAATCAAACAACATTACCACAAGCAAGGCTTTTGTCAACAAAATTTTCTTCCTTTGAAAAAAAGTACACTTTTAGTTGGGAAAAATCTGTACCAAAAAAAAAATTTGTCGATGGATTCCTTGAATTATCCTTGTACAATATTTTTGCAACGAAATAAAAATAATTGTCAATAAATAAATTTGTTGTCATATAATTCAACATTTTCCAAAAAAACAATAATAAATTAATGAGCTTTATTGAGAAATAAATTTTCATGAAAATGATTATTGGTTTTTGAAAATGAAACAAATTGTTACCAATAAGGCTGTAATAACCAACAAAATATTTTTTTTCTTGCTGTAGAAATGTTATTAAAATAGATATTGTTTCTTAAAAATCTTTGTTGCCAATAGCATACCACTTTCTAACAAAATAATGATTTGTCGGTATAAAATAGTTAATGAGTTTTAACAAGAAATAGATTTTAATGAAAGTAATTATCACTTTTTGCCAGCGAAAATAATTTGTTACCAACAAGGTTATAATTACCAACTTTCCTTGCTACAGAGATTTCATTAAAAAAATATTGTTTGCAACAAAATAAAAAAGTTGCCAATAGTGTAACAATTTTCAACGAAATATTACTTTGTTGCTATAAATTAGTAAATGAGCTTTAACAAGAAAAAAACTAATGGAAAAAATTATCAATCATTATCAACGAATAAAATCATTAATAATAATGTGATTACTATCTAGAAAAAACATATTTTCTTACTAAAGATATATGAATAAATGTTAATATTCCATTAACAAGGAAAGTGATTTGTTGTTAAAATTAGTCTTCTTTAACAACAAAATATTTCATTCCAGATAATGCCATAATTACCAAGGAACTTGTATTTTGTGGCCATAAAAAATATTTCTTTGTTAAATTGGCGGGAAATTAGTTTTGGATGGAATGCTTCCCGCCACCTATTAACAAGAAAAGTTTCAAACAAAATATATTTTCTTGGAAAAAAGTAATAAGTTTATGGCTTTTTCTCGGAAATTTTTTTTCGTTGACAATGATACCATATTAACAAGAAAATCAATTTTCGTAGAAAAACTTTTGTTAGTAAACGATAAATTTCTTGTAGTGACATTTATATTTATGAGCCATTCGGGGAGATTTCTAAAGGGGGCACCATTTATTTAGCACCCATGAGGCCATGATTACAAGATGTTACATGTTAGTCCTAACATTTGAAGAATTAAGCCGGCAAGCGTTTGCAAAACACACTATTAGAGCTAGGTTCTGCGAATAATTTGATATAAAGGAAGGAGAATGTTGACATGTTGGAGAATAAAAGATAGGATTTTATTTATTTATCTTTTTATTTATTGAAAAATATATTAAGGCAAAGGAGTTTCAAAACTTTTCATGGCTATTTCTGTTTTTAAGAGATCTTTGGCACTAGCTCACAATTCAATCAAGTAGAGACAACTTTCTTGCATATTTGAATGATATAAAAGGCCAAATGATGTAGAGTGATACAAAAAACAACCAGCAAGGATTGTGTTTTTGCGAAGTTTTGTATAAATTTTCGTTTTTTTGAAATTACGAAAAAATGGCGAAACAAAAAAGTACATTTTTCAAGTTTTTTCATAAAAATACAAAAAAAAAAGAGCTACCAAAAATTATATATTTTCGAGGGTTTTTCATAAATTTCGGGATTTTTTTGGGTTTTTTAGTTTGACACTCAATAGTTTATATCTATTAGATTTTGGCCCTCGTTTTGAAAACTAATTGAGTATAACACTCGTTTTCTGACGGAACTGTTAAGTCCACATCATTGACTGGTCAAAACTAATTTTTGGACCATTTTACCCTTACATTGGGTTAATTAAGTATAATTTTTAGATAATCTAGGGACATTCACAATGGCTAATCCACCAAATAGTGCGCCATTAGCAACCCCAACCATCATTATCGGGCCACAGTTATGCGTACCTGACTCGGTTGATCTTGTATTCGAGGAGAAGACTTTGAGGTTAACAGATGGTAACTTTAATGTTAATTGATGTCAATGAAAACACCTTGTTCCAAGTCAAAGGCACCTTCCTCAGCTTGCATGTTCGTTATGTCTTCTATGACTCGATTGGAAACCACCATCTTGTCACCTTTGAAGAAACATATTGAAGAACGATTTGAAGTGCAACAACCTGAACGAAATCAAGATACTTCTGCTCATTTTCTTAAACCTGTTAGGACAAAAAAAAAAACTTTCAACCCTAAGGGTGTGTTTGGTTGCATGGAATCCTATGTCATGGAAATTCACGAGGGGACTCATATATTTTAGGCTAATTTGAGGTATCACTTCACATCCACCATTTGATTTTGTGATCAATGGTGAGAATGGAAGTCCCATGAACTTGAGAATCACATGCCTTGGGGGACCAAGGAGTGGGATTTTCATGTTTATGAGACTTCCATTCCCACCATTGGTCACAAAATCAAATGGTGAATGTAGAGTGATACATCAATTTAACCTAAAATGTAGGGGTTCCCCTCATGAATTTTCATGGCATAGGATTCCATGGAACTAAACACACCTAAATCTCAAAGAATCTCCATCGAAGAGAAAAAAAACCCTCAATTGATTGACCGATCGCAAGATTGAAATCTTTCGAACGGAGTAAAAACTCAATTTTTTGAAAAAAAATTTTAACGAAACACAATTTGTCGAAAGGAAAATGAACGAAACAAACAAATGTCGCAAATATCATCATCAGATCTTTAGTTTTGCAAAGAAAACGAGAAGAAATAGAGAATCGAGAAGTAGGAACAAAATTTAAAGAAGATGAAACAAAGCAAACTAAGTAAACAAGCACAAAAATCGAAGAAGAAATTGTGAAAGATTACCAGTTTAGTTTGTGGTTTGGCTATGTTTCTACCATTAGAGACACACAACTGAAAGGGGAATTCAAGGAAGAAGTGGGATATTTGTTTATGCACAACTTTCTTGCAATATATTCAACTTGAACCAGAGGATAGCATGATGGTCGTAAGAAAGTTTATGCAGTCAAAACCCAGACTAAGTAGTTGAACTATGACACTATAAAAACATCATGGTAGTTGTGGTGTGGGTGAAAGTTTGTACATTTCCATATTTTTCCACCTTGCAGAAGTAAAAACAAAAGTTTTTGCATAACGGAGATGGGGTTTATGTTGGAACAGAGAAGAAGAGCTAGTGGGAAAAAGAAGACAGAAAAAGGGGTGAGAGCAATTTTGAATTTTAGGTTTAAAAAAATTACAGAGTACTCAATTAACCAAAGATAAGGGTTAAATAGTTTAAAAAATTAGTCTTGACTAGTCAATGATGTGGACTTAATGGTTCTATAAGAAAACAAGTGTTAGACTCAATCAATTTTCAAAACGAGAGCCAAACTCCAATAGATATAAACTAATGAGTGCCAAACAAAAAAAACACATTTTTTTTTATAATTATCATTTCTTCTAATTATTTATTGATTTTTCAAACCACCCTTGATTTTCTAATTATCATTTCTTTTATTTGAAACCACTCCCCTCATTATCTAATTATATATTAATTTCATGTTTGTTTCATTTTTGACATTTAGAATTTATTTAATGTGTTTAATAAATTTATTTACTTGCATCTTTATTTTCTTCTCACGTATTTCATATACCCTCAAAATTTATTATATATATTTCATTTATCCTCGTAATTTTTATGTTTTTTCTTTACACGATGAAATATTTCTTAAAATGAGATCGAAATTAACTCGAAAAATGAAATCAGTCATCTTTGAACAAAAACAATAAGCAGTTCCATTGATAGAAAGAGAGAAGCATAGATATCTTTGAACAAAAACAAGCAAAAAGAGAAACCTAAAAACAACACTCCTTTCACACAAAGGAGTTAGCATGATACTACAAAGCTCTTCGTCATCATCGTCGTCCTCTCCCTGGTAGGATCTCATATACTTCAAGCATCATCTTTTATAGCTCATGTTATTGCTAATTCATATACAAACATAACATAGTTAAGATCGACATGGTACTCTATGTACAATGGATGATATGTCGGTTCTTCAAGAAAAACATGGATTTACTCCATCAACGATCGAGTGCGCTTATCACAACCCTGCAACACCGGGCAAAAATGACACTTCAGAACATTTGGTAAACACTGGCAAACTATTGGAGTTATTGAGTGAACAAAGTTTAAGGAACTTGCCTTTCAAATAAATAAAAAAAAACAAATGTTTAAGGAACTCTTGGTGATCACAAAATCAAATGATGAATGTAGAATGATACATTAATTTAGCCTAAAATGTAGGGGTTCACCTCATGAATTTTCATGGCATAGGATTCCATGGAACTAAACACACCTTAATCTCAAAGAGTATCAATCGAAGAGAGAAAAAACCCTTAATTGATTGACCGATCACAATACTGAAATCTTTCGAACGGAGTAAAAACTCAATTTTTTGAAAAAAAAAATTAACGAAACACAATTTGTCGAAAGGAAAATGAACGAAACAAACAAATGTCGCAAATATCATCATCAGATATTTAGTTTTGCAAAGAAAACGAGAAGGAACAGATAATTGAGAAGTAGGAACAAAATTTAAAGAAGATGAAACAAAGCAAACCGAGTAAACAAGCACAAAAATCAAAGAAGAAATTGTGAAAGTTTACCGGTTCAGTTTGTGGTTTTGGCTATGTTTCTGCCATTAGAGACACACAACTGAAAGGGGAAATTCAAAGAAGTGGGATGTTTGTTTATGTACAGTTTTCTTGCAATATATTCAACTTGAACCAGAGGATAACATGATGGTCGTAAGAAAGTTTATGCAGTCAAAACCCAGACTAAGTAGTTGAACTGTGACACTATAAAAACATCATGGTAGTTGTGGTGTGGGTGAAAGTTTGTACATTTCCATATTTTTCCACCTTGTAGGAGTAAAAACAAAAGTTTTGGCAGAACGGAGGTGGGGTTTATGTTGGAACAGAGAAGAAGAGCTAGTGGGAGAAAGATGAGAAAAAAAAAGGGGTGAGAGCAATTTTGGATTTTGGGTTTAAAAAAATTACAGAGGACTCAATTAACCAAAGATGAGGGTTAAATAGTCTAAAAAATTAGTCTTGACTAGTCAATGATGTGGACTTAATGGTTCCATCAGAAAACAAATGTTAGACTCAATTAATTTTCAAAACAAGTGTTGACTCAATTAATTTAAAAACGAAGAGTTAAACTTTAATAGGTATAAACTAATAAGTGCCAAACAAAAATATATTTTTTTTTCTTCTAATTATCATTTTTTCTAATTATTTATTGATTTTTCAAATCACCCCTAATTTTCTAATTATCATTTATTCTATCATGTTTGTTTCATTTTTTACATTTAGAATTCATTTAATGTGTTTAATAAATTTATTCACTTGCATCTTTATTTTCTTCTCACGTATTTCATATACCCTCAAAATTCATTATATATTTCAATTATTCCCATAATTTTTCTGTTTTTTCTTTACACGAAATATTTCTTAAAATCACGAGATCGAAATTAACTCAAATGAAATAAGTCATCTTTGAACAAAAACAATATGCAGTTCCACTAATAGAAAAGAGAGAAGCATAGATATCTTTGAACAAAAACAAGCAAAAAGAGAAACCTAAAAACAACACTCCTTTCACACAAAGGAGTTAGCATGATACTACAAAGCTCTTCGTCATCATCGTCGTCCTCTCCCTGGTAGGATCTCATATACTTCAAGAGTCCTCTTCTATAGCTCATGTTATTGCTAATTCATTTACAAACATAACATAGTTAAGATTGACATGGTACTCTATGTACAATGGATGATATGTCGGTTCTTCAAGAAAAACATGGATTTACTCCATCAACGATCGAGTGCACTTATCACGACCCTGCAACACCGGGCAAAAGTGACACTTCAGAACATTTGGTAAACACACAGGCAAACTATTGGAGTTATTGAGTGAACAAAGTTTAAGTTCAAAAAAAAAACAAAACAAAACAAATGTTTAAGGAACTTTTGTTGATCATTTAGCTACATAGCTAACACTACCAATCTTAAAAGAAAACGAAACGGAGACCATCTGACTGAGTGTATAAATTTGAAGGCCTTATATGAATTTCGATGCTTTCCTGTGCCTAAATCGCCTAGATGGCTAGGAGTCTGGTTAGCAAAATCCTTAAATAAATAAGCCTATAGAAAAACCTATAGCCTGAAAACTGTTTTATTGTCTCCATGTCGAAAGAGAACTTCACTTTCATAGGGCAAATTTTGATAAAACCAAATACTAACTCAATTTTCAGAATATATCAGTTAATATTTTGATGAATTAAAATCGGAATAGCTATCAACTTATCATGGTAAGACATCTCACATAGGAGACCATAAATAAACCCTAACGATCAAGGGGTCACTATATGAGAGAGTAATCTCCCATCAAATTTCATGGAGCTGGTTGACCATATACTTTAAATAACATGTAGTATACAGGACAAAAGTTGGGAAAGCTAATGAACTTGCACATTGCTCTAGCAAACGGTACTGTATAATTAGTTATGCATTTGTTTAGTATCACAAACAAGATAAAATAATCATGCAAAGTAGACAATAATCAGCGGATACACCCAGGGAGGAATTGAATAATATACCGAGATGTTGTCTTAATTAGATGAATAAACTAATTGCATTCCCATCCCATACCACCCCAAGCTTGATGTTGACCATAAACCAACCCAATATTTAATTTCAATCAAATGGGACATCCTTATCATCTAATCCCAATAATTCATCTTCAATTATTATTTCATATAATGGTAATTGAATCGTATCGGCCGAAACAGTTCATTTGTAAGGAGAAAAGACAAAAAATCTAGAGAGCCAAGCCCGCGCGGCCAGCCCAATACCATCATCCATCATGGATCGTCACGGGCGGGCCTCGCCCCCCGCCCTCGCTCCCTAGAATCAGGGCTAAAAATGAAAACTCACCAATCGTACACAGTGGGGCTTCTAGGCTCGGCTTTTTCCAAGCCGTCCAGACCCCATTTTCTCCTTATCGTCCTTTTCCAGTTCTCTCTCGGCGTTCCAGCTGAAATCACAAATCCGAAACGTTAAGGTAGAATCAAATGAAAGCAAACTGGAATGAATTATTGGAAAAGTGGTGAGAGGAAGATTACGTGTAAGAGGCGAATCTGGCGTAACAGAAGAAGCGGAAGGAGGAGAAGAAGCCGAATCGTACTCGGAATCGGTTTTGGTGATGCTACTAGTGATAGGAACGTCGATGGAGAGAGCGGATCGTCCCCCCACGGCCACGGAAGCTGACTTGCGTAGCTTGCCCAGTCCCGTTTCAGGTCGGGGCCCCGCTACCGTGTCGTCCCATAGTTGCTCCAGAAGACCCATACTTTTTTTGTTTAGCCAGAGAGAGAGAGAGAGACTCCGAATGAATGAAGGGTTGGAAGGGTTTTTATAGAAAAGTTGGAGTGAGAGTTAAAGAGGGAGAGGGAGAGTGAGAGGGGGACAAGAAAAGAGAGGGACGGATAATAGGATAAGATTTCGTTATTGGCTTGGCTTGTTTTGCTAGAGAGCCATTTTAGCCCATGTTTTTTTGGGGAGGTTTATCTATTTTTAGAGCAATTTTTAACCAAATTTTATCCAAACAAAATTATGGCCATTATAACATCCCAAAAAAATGTCCATGTTCTCTCAAAAAGAACGAGTCAGCTTGAATAGTATCTAGATGGCGATTGGCAAATTGTTATCTATTTCCCTTGCTCTGCAATTTTTCTAGGTATCGAGGGAGGGAGCGAGGATCCTCCCTCGCATGTGACATTTTGGCGGAATTCAAAGAGAAATCCAAAGTTTTGGCTCCAAGTCAAACCCTAGATTTAAAAATTTTGGGAATTATTTATCTCTCAGTCTCTCTCACAAAACCCTAGATCTAGCAAATCACTACTCACTCTTTCTCTTCACCCTCGACCCCTAGCAAAGCTCCCTCGACCCCTCCCTTGACTCCTTTCTCAGTCTCTCCCACAAACCCTAGATCTAGCAAAGCTTCTTCTCCCTCGACCCCTAGCAAAGTTCTCTTATCTGTTTCTCTCTTAATCGAAGAAATCAAAGAAAGTTATCTTATCTGTTTTTCTCTGAATCGAAGAAATCGAAGATGTTTCTCTCCCCATAGACGATATCTGGAGCATTAACTCCGGCGAAGTCAAAGAAATCTGCCTTTTCTCTCCACCCTGAAATCGTAAGTTCTGTAATCGATTCAATTTTGAATTTGAAATTTGTGTAATTCATCCATCACAGACACTTAACGTACACATTTATGTTTCTTCATGCATATCTCTTCTTACCATTTGATTATGAGTTTGAAAGGTCCCCTCTTATTTTGCGCAAATAATAAGTCCATGCACAAATTCTACAGAAAGATCAACCGAATTTCTTGTATACACAAGAGATTGGATAGTAACTATTACAAAGTTCTGTCTTTGGAATCTGAGAGTGTTAGTTTCAATGAGATAAATAAGGCTTACAAAAAACATGGGTAGCAATTTACAGAACAATGGGTTATTCTCATGGGTATATAAACCTTGATTAATTAAACATGGGTATTTTGCTACCCTAGATCATACAATTCACCGTGAACTTCAATGGTCATAACACATCTCAAACAAACAAACACAGTGATGAATGTATTTTGTATGTTTTGATGAACTTGATGCATTCAATAGTAAATGAATTGCATATTTAGAGCATCTTTCACCATTGAATTTTGCACTGGAATTTTGCATATTCAGAGCATCTTTCAACAAGTTAGTGCTCTGGAATTTTGCATATTCAGAGCATCTTTGAGATCATACAAAATCAGAAAACCATTGAATTTTGCATCTTTCACCGTGAACTTGATGAATGCTTACTTGTTTGATGAATGTATTTTGTATGTTTTGTATGATGCATTCACCGTGAACTCATTGAATTTCACTGTGAACTTGTATGTTTTGTATGATAATGGGTCTCTATAAGATTAAATTTCTAGTGGGTCTGTATATGAAACTGGGCAAGCATACTCACATTCCAAAATACACACTTCACTCTTTGTTTCCACTCACTTATTACAAAGGACTTTGATGCTCTGCTCCATGACGGGAATTTGTATGTTTTTCTTGAGATGTTTTGTATGTTTTATATACTGCTTTAAGTCCTTGTAGCTCATCAAAGTGTATATAGGAAAGGGGTAGGATTCATACCTTGATTCTGTGAAAGAAGGTCTTGATATTAATTTTTTGTCAACGCAGGAATGACGTACGAAGCTTACGTTGTTTATCGTGGGCATGTTCCTGGTGTTTATGTTACGTGGCCAAGTTGCGCACTACAAATAAACGGGTACAAGGGTGTTGTCTACAAGGGTTTCAATTCAATTGAAGAAGCCTACAAAGATTATGAAATGTGGAAGGAGCACGAGGCGAGAAGATAGCACCAGTCAAGAACATACGAGTCAAGAACAAACACTGAAGATGTAGTGGACCAACCAAATAATGCTCATGAGGGTTGTGGTGATCAAGCTCATGAAACCCAAGTCAACGATCCTTTGTCTTTTACAAAGGACCTCATCAACAGTATATTAGTGATAGTTTTATTGATTCTTGTACTTTTGTTTTTTAAGATTTTGGATGGTATGTGAGATGTAAATGAATTTGTGCAGAGATGTAAATGAATTTGTTCAGAGATGTAAATGACTCTGGATGGTATATAATCTGTTTTGCTTATAGTCATCTGAATTGCTTCAAGAAAATTGCTTCTTAATTGCTAGTTATCTGAATTGCTTCTGAATTGCTGAATTGCTTCTGATCAGCATATCTGAATTGCTGAATATGCTGATATGAAATGATGAATATGAATTGCAATTCATTTGCAGTAAATGAATTGCTGATCTGAATTGCTTATCTGAGTTACTGAATATGCTGATCTGAATTGCTTCATTTGCAGTAAATGAATTGCCGATCTACAGTAAATGTATTTGCAGTAATTTGCAGTAAATGAATATGCTGATCTGGAATTCATTTTGCTTCAAATATGCTTATCTGAATTTGCAGTAAGCAATAAGCTAGTTAGACTGAATTACTAAGTCAGAAAAATTGATACAAAGTCATTACAACTTGAATACAACAACCTAAATTACAAACATATCTCAAACAAACACATCTCAAAAAGACTGTCAAACCTTGTACACAACACCATTATCATACAAAACATACAAAATACATCTTCCAGGTTATAACACATCTCAAACAAACAAACACAGTGTTTTGAATATAAAGACTGACATTCAAAACCATCAAAACAAACACATCACAAACAAACAAACCTTGTCATAAAGACCATTTCTTCCACAGTTGAATATAAAGACATTTCTTCCACAGTTGAATATAAATACCATTTCTTCCACAGAGCCACATACCATTTCTGCCTTCCTACCTGATCATCTTCAAAGGTATGTATAGTCCATTGCGTTGGTTGAACCTGGCGGCTGCAAAAATTAATAATAAATATTAAAAAATAAATAATATGATGCATACAAAACACATATCAAACAAACAAACCCTACAAAGGACAAACATACAAAACACACATTACAAAATATGTATCTGTGACACTAGCGAGTACAAAAGATCAATTCTTCCAGGTTGTAAATAGTATGACCCCGTATTATCATCCTTAACGACGATAAACACATAAATCATAAGTGGGCAAGCATACTCACTGATTCATACCTTGTAAATATAACAAACAAACCTATGTATTGCTTTGAAGAGGCATCGCATTGTTTTCACGAGGCATAACATAAGGCATACACTGTAAACCCTACAAAATACATTTGTAAAAATATAAGTCACTAATCAATTCTTGACTTAAGAAAATATACATTCATAAAACACATTGCAAAACATACCAGATTAGTCTCAATGGCCTGATCCTTTTGCTTGTTTTTTTTTTCTTCTTTTGTACCCTTTTACATATCTTCTCAACGATGGATTTCATCCTTGAATTAGACCGCCGTCCTTTGCTACGAACCACTAATGGACTATGAATTTGGATGGCAGAACTAGCAGTAGTGGTGGCCACTTCCAAATACCCATGTGAATCAACATGCTCATCACCATGACTCCTTGTAAGTTGCATCATCTTCAAAGTAATCCATTCTTGAACTTGGCATGATTTCTTTTCATCCTCAGCGGCGAAGTCAGCCATTTCATAGAAGGCATTGCACATCTTTTCAAATCGCGCATTTTTAGGCTTCATTCCCCAATCTGAAAAAATAATCTTCACCTTTGTATGAGCCCTCTTAACATCTTTCCTCCATCTCCGAATAACATATTTATCAGGTATATCATGAATCCCTATTTCAAACAAGACTTTCAATACATGTTTGCATAAGATCCCCCTAAACTCAAACAATTGACAATTACACTTGATGGTGAAGTTGGCAGCATTAAAAAAGACTATAAAATTGATCGATCGTTGCCTATCATTTATCACCATGTCTTGTGTAATAGTGTACAACTGAAAGCCACTCCCATCCATAGCTTCACCGACAATTCTACAACATGGATTCCCGACTATCTCTTCTTGGAACTCCCTGAATTTATTTGTAGTGTAGGCATCCCGAAATTTTATCTCAATTGCATACGGAGTAATGCAAGGAATCCTTTGGCTATAACATTTGAAGTCCTATTCAGATTCCTTTTGGACCTTACTACGTAGTGCATTTTCATATTGTTCCACAAATTGCTTTAAAGTGGTCTTCGGATTCACATAACCATAAAAAAAAAACATTCATGCTTTCACTCCTTTGAGTTGAAGACATCCCTGCCCAAAAAGTATTTCGTTGAAATGCTGGCACCCAACGCATCCTTTCGTAGTATAATCCACTCAACCAATCATTTTCATCCAGATTATATTTATCAATAAATCAATGCCAATTTAATTCAAACTCTTCATGAGACGGGGAATCATAAACTGCTATTTGCATTGCAAACTTGATCGCCTCATATTCATTGCAACCTGACAATTTTTCGGTGAACTTCTTCATAATATGCCACAAGCACCATCTGTGTCGTGTGTTAGGAAATACAATTTGAATGGCCTTCTTCATTGCCCTATCTTGATTAGTGATTATAGCAGACGAAGCATTGCCATTCATACACACGAGCCAAGTTTGAAAAAGCCAAACAAATTATTCAACCGTCTCACCACATATCAATCCACATCCCAAAAGAATTGACTGACCGTGATGATTCACCCCAACAAAAGGAGCAAAAGGCATGTCATACTTATTTGTTAAGTATGTAGTGCCAAGAGTAACAACATCCCCAAACTCCTTGTAAGCTGCTCTGCTCCATGCGTCAGCCCAAAAAATATTTCTCAACCTACCTTCATCATCCAAATCCATCATATAAAAGAAATCATCATTATTAGCTTGCATTTTTTGGAAGTAGTTATGAAGTGCCATCGCATCCCCCTCACCAAGTCTCAATCCTCATTTTGTCCAAATAATTATAACAATCTTTTTGGGAAAATGGCAAAATATCATGCCCATCAGCTTCAACCACACATGTCGAATAACTCTTATTTGGTCTAATACCTGCCCTATCATTAAATTCAAGCTTCTTCTTGACATACAAGCTCATAGTTCTATTCTTTGGAAAAAAAATTGATTTACTAGCGCTTAACTGATGATTGTGATCAACTGTAATTCTATTCACTACAACTGTTCCATCAGGCCGTATATGAGCTCTAATCTTAGCCAAACAACCACATTTGCTCGACCCACACAAACCCACAATATTTTTTGCTCAACTTTTTGGTTTCTCAGCCCGACCACATGAAAGCTGAATGAATATAGGTTTTCCATCAACATCTTTTTCGGTAGTCATTACTTTCACTGGAAATCCCTTTTATTACCATATTCATGATAATAACGTTGGAACTCATCAAGGTTGATGAGTTCCATCCCTTCTGTAGGTTCCCTCGACTCTTCTGAATTTTCTTCCATCAAGATACATTCATTATCCTCTACACTATCCATTCCTAAAATATGTTTATAATATACAACATCGGTTAAAACATAGAAGCATAGATAAAAATCAAACTACAGTAACTCGTAGCATACAATCATTTACAGAACAATGAGTTATTCTCATGATCAGAAGGGCTAACATTAATTAGAAAAATAGATAACTAGAAAACTCTGATTATATACCCATGCTTTTGAATCAGAGTTAAAATCTACCCATGTTTAATGAATCATTATGGATTGCTTATACCCATGAATCAGAGTTAAAATCTACCCATGTTTAATGAATCATTATGTAAATCTACCCATGTTTAATTAATCAGAGTTTATATACCCATGAGAATAACCCATTGTTCTGTAAATTGCTACCCATGTTTTCTGTAAGCCTTCTTTATCTCATTGAAACTAACACTCTCAGATTCCAAAGACAGAACTTTGTAATAGTTACTATCCAATCTCTTGTGTATACAAGAAATCCGGTTGATCTTTCTGTAGAATTTGTGCATGGACTTATTATTTGCGCAAAATAAGAGGGGACCTTTCAAACTCATTATCAAATGGTAAGAAAAGATATACATGAAGAAACATAAATGTGTACGTTAAGTGTCTGTGATGGATGAATTACACAAATTTCAAATTCAAATTTGAATTGATTACACATGAACTTACTATTCGATTTCAGGGTGGAGAGAAAAGGCAGATTTCTTCGACTTCGCCAGAGTTAATGCTCCAGATATCGTCTATGGGGAGATAAACAACTTCGATTTCTTTGATTCAGAGAGAAACAGATAAGAGAACTTTCTTCGATTAGAGTATTTGGATTCTGTTGATAGGTTGTGGGGAGAGAAACAAAAAAATCACATTTCTTCGATTCAGAGAGAAACAGATAAGAGAAAAACAGACGCTCTTGGAGGGAAACCTAGTTTCATTTTGGAGCAAAAACTTTGGATTTCTCTTTCATTCCGCAAAAATGTCACGTGCGAGGGAGGATCCTCGCTCCCTCCCTCGATACCTAGAAAAATGTCCATGTTCTCTCAGAAAGAACGAGTCAGCTTGAATAGTATCTAGATGGCGATTGGCAAATTGTTATCTATTTCCCTTGCTCTGTTTCAACTCTATCTCCTCTAGTTTTCAAAAATTTAGATTTCTTTCAGTATAAAAAACAAGCACGCTCTTCATTCGTTAACCTTGCAATAACAATCTCAATCCATTGAATCTTAAAGCAAAAAATGAGTTCTCGTGAGATTTGCAAAATAAAAAATTATCATTTTTTGGGTCTACGAAAAGAAATGGTGCAAAAAGTAAATTCCCAGTTTTTCGAGGTTTTTTTTCGTAATTTTTGATAAATTCGAATAATTTGACCCTACCTAAAAACAAACATACCAAATTTCCCTTTTTCGATCGAAATTTTTTGATGCAGTCACAGTTACAAGACACAAATATAAATCACTCTCACGATTCAGGCTGAAAATCGACAAACCAAGTCTTTTATCGACGTTGTTGATAGAACCTTCAAGTCCACCATGAAAACTCCCTATCCATTATCAATGTTGTGTTGAAACTTGCAATTCAGGGTCTGGTATGCTTTTCACCAACGACCTTGGTGGTTTTGATTTTCTAAAGGAAATAAAGTGATGTAACATTGGTTTTAATCAAGGTCCAAGAGAATGATCGATGTTGACTCTTAATGGCACATTTTTCGAAGATTTCATCCTCAAAACTCGATGACGAGCTTTTTGAAGCGGGGGAGAAGATGTAATATTGGGTTGTATATTAATATTAGTATTTAGTATTTATTTAGTATTAATATTTATTTAATTGGATAAGTCCATGTTAAGGCCCAACTAAAAGTACAAGTCCAATAGGAATTATGTTTAGGTTTTATTTTATTTAAATTGACATGGAGAATAAGTTGTAGTCAATTTGTTTTGAGTATTGAAAATATTATTGGAGTTTTTTGTTGATTTTGAGAATATATTGAAGTTGTGAAACTTTATTTATCAAGTTTTGTTTATGTTTGGCTTGTAAGCTTCTGCTGAACCCATCAGAAAGTGAAAATGAAGGAAGGAATAAGTGATTCCTGAATTTGATATAAGCCTTGAATATCCATTTGTGCATAATGATCAATTTGTTTAGTTTCGATTTGCACAAAAAAATTGATGAAGGAATTGATGGACTGATGGATGCATGATTGATTCATCGATTGATTTTCTGGAATTGATAAAGGAAGATAACTTCGATTCAATTGGAAAAAAAAATGCAGGAGAAATCTGAAATTTGAAATTGAAAACCCATGTGCCAATACTATATGGTTAGATTCAATTGATGAAATTTCAGTCTATTAGCTTCAATGTATTTGATTTTCACTTTATTTGGTTTGATTTAGTGCTTCAAAAATGTTTAAATGATGACACAAATTAATGATGAGAGGGGTTGTTGGTGACTGTTACTCATGGAGTAAGAGATAGGATATTAGGAGAGTAATTATGGAAGATGAGTCCTTTTGGAAGTCTATATTAGTGGAAGTATTGTTTTATTTATTTATTATTATTATTATATATATCCTAGGTACTATTGGTCAGCCGTTGATAGCATTGGTAAACCTGTAAGGTATGTTGGTCAGCCGTTATGAACCCTAAGTAAGTCACCATGGTGAGTGCAGTGTTTACGGGTTAGGTGGTCCATCAATCATGAAGGGATAAGACATTGTAGCAATCGTCTTCATTGAGCGGGACTGTAGATTCATCGTCTTCGTCTGAATCTTTTGAACAGATCTTAGACAATGTTTCTAACAACTGAGCTTTTGTAGGCTTTCCTTGAAGTTGCTTCTTGATGTGTTCACGAAGAAGCTTGGAGTTAGAGGGAAGATAACTTGGAGTCACCTGAGGAACAGGGGACAATTCTTTGTTTGAGAAGAAGCGAATAACTCATTCCTTTGTAACTTTTGAATGGTCAAACTGTGCCCACCATTTAACCTTGAAGCGGCGACAGAACCATAAGGGAGCTTGCTTGGATTGAAACGGAGTTGAAAGGGTTGTACAGACGTAGTCCCAACAACAGATCCAAGACAAACCAAATCTGATGAAGAACCAGAGAGACAAAACCTGTTCAGAAGCATGAATTGAGAGCTGGTACTTTTCTTTAAAAATCTTCCAACCTTCTTGAACAGCAGGGGGAAGAATCTCTTGAATCAGACCAAATTGATTCCACCAAGTGTGCTGGAACCATAGAGGAACATATTTCTGATTGAATTTTTTGCAGAATAAGAAGAACCAAGAATGGCCACAATTCTGCGATTGAATGAAGAACGCTCTTGACCAGGCAAGCTTGTAGTCAAGATAATTGTAAATCTGAGGAACATAGCTCACAAAGAACTTCTTGTGATAGCGCAGAGTCTGGTGCCAATCAGCTTCTGAAAGAATCTGACACTTTGAATGTGTGATTATTTCTGGATGAGATTGATCTTGATGATGGGTGATGATCACAGAGTCTGAATCTACAAGGATGAACTCATAGAATTCTTGTGATTTTGAATTGTCTGCTTCTTCAAATTGTTGCTGTTGAGGAAATAGATTCTTTGCAATGAGCTGGGCCTCTTTGGATAAAGCACACAAAAAGGGTTTGATCATGGTGATCTGATCAAGGCATGCTTTTGGAATGTAAGGATTTGGTGCCGAAGTCTGCGACTTTGTAAAGCTGGCCATGGATGAACCAATTTCTTCTTCTTGAGCCAAAGGGCTAAACTTTTGAGAAAGAGAAAGGGCATAAGAAAAAGGGGTTTGATGCTGTGAAGCAGAAGGCTTCATGGCATATTGGGACTTTGATTTGGGTTTGGAAAAAGAATGAGGGCGATAAGAGGATGAGTTAGAAGAACTCATCTCTAAAGGAATTCTCTTGTCAGAAAGTCTTCAAGAGAGTTGTGAGCTCCTTTTATAAACTCAATTTCAAAATCAAAAGCTGAAAGAAGTCCTTGCCATCTGGCAAATATCTGTTTGGAAACGAGATTTAGAACATCTTTAGTCAAAATCTCTTTGGCAGATTTGCAATCAACTCGTAATAAAAACTTTTGATTTATCAAATCATCTTGAAATTCCATGATGCACAAAACGATTGATAAAACTTCTTTTTTGACTGTTGAGTAATTGATTTGAACAGAGTTCCAAATACCAGAATGGTACCAGACTAATTGGATGGTAGTAGAATCAAGAGGACGCTGTTTAAGAATACCACCGTATCCTTGGTTAGACGCATCTGTTTCTACAATTTTGAAAGCATCTGGATTGGAAATCCCTAGACAAGGAAGATGCTTGACTTGAGATTTGACTTGACGGACAATCTGAGAATGGGCTTCAGTCCATGGACTTGGGTTTTTCTTAAGCCTAGCAAACAAGGGCTTCAAAAGAACACGGAGGCCTTTGTAAAAATATGCAACATAATTGAGAGAACCTAAAAACCTTTGCAACTGGTTTTTATCTTTTAATTCATCTGAGAATTTGTTTGCAAAATCAATTGCTCTTGAAATGGGAGTGAGAGTCCCATGAAAAATCTTATGTCCTAAAATACGAACATTGGTTTGAAAAATATCAATTTTGGTTGGAGAAAGAACTAAAAAATTTTATTTGATAATTCTTTCAAATTGATACAAATGTTTCTAGTGAGCTTGGATTGATTCAGAGAATACAAGTATATCATCGATATACACAATTGTAAAAGTTGAGAAAGGGGAAAAAATATCATTCATGATATTTTGGAACTTACTAGGAGCCTTCTTAAGACCAAAGGGCATAACATTCAATTCAAAATGACCGAAGGGAACATTAAAAGCTATTTTGTATCTATCGAAGGGATGAATCTGAATTTGCCAAAATCCAGATTTGAGATCAAACTTAGAGAATACACAAACTGAGTGTAATCTTTTGAGTAAATCTCTCTTGTTAGGTATAGGGTACCTAATCCACTGTAAAGCCTGGTTCAAAGGCTTGTAATTGATAACCAAACGAGGGCTTCCTCTTTCTAATTCAACAACTTTTCTAACATAAAAGGATGAACAACTCCAAGGAAATTTGGAATGACGAATGAGATTTTTAGAAAGCAAAGTTTGGATTTATTGTTTACAATATTCTATTAATTCAACATTCATTTGAATTGGCCGAGATTTCGTTGGAATCATTGTTTCTTTGAAAGATGGGTCATAGGGAAGACGAACAACATGACGTTTACGATGCCAAAAAGCATTGGGAAGTTCGGAACATAACTCTTTCTTCAAATGTTCCTGATATTGAACAATTTGAGTTTGGAGTTTAGAATCTTGAACTTGTCTATCAATGCGTTTATACGCATTGTCAGCTTTAAGGGATTGTAAATGTTGTTGTTATTGAGATATGAGATTTAGAAAACAAACATCTCTTTTGATGTGATTGATTTCTATCATCTCTGGTTTGAAAAGAAAGGCGAATTCAACATCAGTTCCAAGGATCTGGGTTTTAATGCCAGACTCTGTAACGAAAAACAGATAAATTGCAGCAAAAAATGGAGTTCCAAGAATCATTTTTTGGTACATATCTTGTACAAGCAATAAATCCTATTTGATACAGACTTTACCTTTACAGATGTGAGCATTGGTTAATTTGTATTGTATAGCTAACTTTTTATTGTTAGTGGTATACAATTTTTGTTTTGTTAATTGAAAGTATTTTGTAGGAATTAATCATTCAGCAACACAGTTAAGATCAACACTAGAATCAACAAGAGCAGTGGTTGAAATCACCAGTTCTTTGTTAATAACTAATTTAACAGAAACATACAATTTCTGGAGCTTAACTTTGTTGATTTCATTAAGAAAAATAGGAGGATTAATATCCATTTGAGGTTCAGAAAAAGAAGGCATATCAGATAAGGAAGTTGTTTGTAAACTTTGAACACGAAGATCAAGAATAGACTGATTTTGTTTTAAAACCATAATTTCCTTTTTGATATGATTGACTTATTGCTGAAGATCAGATAAATTGACAGGGATAGAAGAACTTGATCTTTTAAATCTGTCAATTATAGCTTTGTGATCATAAAATGGATTTATGACTTCAGGTGGTGGTTTTGAAGTTAGATTATGTTTGATATGTTGAAGATATTCTGTTTTAAGATTGGGATCTTTAATACGATTAACAAAATCTAAAAGAATACTTGATTCTTTTGATTTGGAAAGCATATTAATATTGTGAAGAGCATGGCAATGGCGTGCTTCAAGACAATGATCATCTTCAATTTGATCAGATTGATCAGAATCAGAAGAATGATTCAAATTGTAAATTTGAAGTTCTTCGTCTGAAGATTCAGATTCAGAATTCATCAGAACTTGAGGAAACATTTGTTTAATGTCTTCAGGAGCCTGAAGTTCTTGAATCTTTTGGGTTGTTCTACAATTTTTAGCATAATGTCCTGGTCGACTACATTTAAAGCAAACGGGCTTTGAATGAGATTGGGCTGGACTCTTTTTAAAATGCTTGGTAGGCTGGGGCTTATGCATACCATGTTTTTTGGGTTTATTATAATATTGCTTGTATTCTTTGGGTTTGACTTGCTTAGGACCATAAGGTTTATTGAACTTAAATTGACGAGCAGGATGGGACCTATATTTGAGTTTGGACTGGGATGGTCTATGATTAGCTAGGAAACTTAAATTCATCATAACCATATTGTTGACAGAAATCACCTAGCTCCTTTAGGCCATGGATATTTTGTTTCTTGAGTTGGGCTATGAGCCTTAAATCATTACAAATATGCAAAGCACATTTGTTGATGAATCCAATAATATCTCCAAAGGTAAGACGTTCATAAGGAATGTCATATTTATAGATTTTCTTGTAATTCTTCACAGAATGCATAAAATTGTTTACCTAATTCATTTCTTTGTTCTGGTGTTTCAAAAATGTTTAAATGATGACACAAATTAATGATGAGAGAGGTTGTTGGTGACTGTTACACGTGGAGTAAGAGATAGGATATTAGGAGAGTAATTATGGAAGATGAGTCCTTTTGGAAGTCTATATTAGTGGAAGTATTGTTTATTTATTTATTTATTATTATTAATTTTTTTTAGTTAAAGACGAACTAAAGTAGATTTAATTTTTATGCAGTCATTTTTTGTTTCCTGTTTTGATCTAGTCCTACTGACTTGCACAAGTAACACACGTGAACCACATACCACTGTTGTGGTGGCCGATGACACTCCGATGCTAAAGTCAGACAGGAATATGAGAAATGTGCAATTCTATAAACAAAAAATTTGTAGCATACCTTAGCTTACCAACCTCATGTCTTATTTATAGTGCAAACACTACTGCACACATCCTCATTAATAACATTTGCTAATAGCATTTTTTGCAATTGTGTTATGAAAAGTCTGTTTTTAATGACTTAGAAATAAAAAATGCTATGTAAATTGAGAGGACTTTTTGGCGCTCCCAAAATTTTCACTTAAGCGCGGCCTTATCTCTCTTCTCCCTAAATATTCAGTACACTAACAGAATATTTGTAATGGAAACTTCATATTTTTCTGAATGGAACCAGAATTTTTAAAATATTCTTCTCCCTAACAGAATTACCCACCAATGGAAAATTCTTCTACAGGCCCAAAATTCTTCTACAGGGCCTGGGTTTAAAATTTTAAAATATTCTTCTCCCTAACAGAAATTCTGAATGGAAACTTCATATTTTTCTGGTTCTAAACTTCATATTTAAAATATGAATGTTTGTATGTTCTATTGGTCGAACAGATCCTTTAATGCTATTGGATAGAATGTTGCTACATCTTGATGTCTTTGGAGAGAGAAATGTTTGGATGTTCAGGGAAACCTAGAGATTCTGAGATGCTTTGCAATGACATCAAGATCATGGTGTGGCTTGGGGCCTGTTAGGATACCAATCCTATTTAGTAGTTACTTGAGATTAGAATGTCTTAGTTCTATTTTTGAATTAGGAGTTATTGTTTGATTAGAATTAGGTTGAATTCAATTAGGAAGTATTATTTTTAGAATTAGGTTTGAATTCAATTAGGAAGTATTATTTTGCTTTCAGTTATAAATACATATGATGTAATAGAGTTTAGGTAAGCAATACAAGTTTTATTTGATTTATTTGGTGGTTGATCCCCAAAAAAAGGATCTAGGTGGTTTGATCTCCAATCAAAAGGTCAAGGTCTCTATTATCTGGTATCAGAGCATCATCGATTCTGAGCCAAATTTTTTTTTCTCTTCTTGTTAGTTCGTCTTCGCCTTCAACATCAACCTCCATCTCACAGATCTTCCCACAAAAAATAAAAATAAAAAAATAAAATAAAATAACAAAACAAACCTGTGGCCTTCGCAGCAACAGATCCGCCTCGCAACAGCTCCCCTTCGCCGCCGCACCGCTTCGCCACAACAACCCTCGCCCTCGCCACAGCACCAGAACCGCTTCGCAACAGCCCCCTCGCCCTCGCAACAGCCCCCTCCGCCCTCGCCTCAGCACCCCTTCGCCAGGGCTTTGTTCATCCTCCCTTCCGGGCTTCGTCGAATTGCAGGCTCCCTGTTTCAGCGCCGCTTCTTCTTCCACAGATCCAGCTTCATCGGTTCTCATCGATTCCAACTCCCAGGTTCTTCGATTCTTCGGTTTTCCAGGTTCTTCGGTTCCAGATCCCGCTTCATCGGTTCCAGGTTCCTGATTCCAGGTTCCAGTTCTTCTTCCAGGTTCATCGGTTCTTCGCGAATCATCTTCTTCTTTAGCCGATTCAGCTTCATCGGTTCCAGATCCAGCTTCATCGGTTCCAGGTTCCTGATTCCAGGTTCCAGCGCGGCCAATTTCCAGCACTTAATCATTATCATCGCTCCCTGTCTCCGCGCTTCACCAATTTATTTCAATTTCAATCATCATGACGGTCGCTGAATTGCAAGAGCAGGTCAATGATCTTACTGCTCAAGTTGCTGGGCTTTCTTCCCACTTCCACTCACTTGAGACCACCAATGCCACTATTCTAGAGGCATTAAAGAATCTCCAACCATGTCGGCCGGCGCCATATGTTCCACCGGATCCACAACGGCCAATTATTCCTATTTCGGGCAAGGGCCTTCGTATTGATTTACCCCGTTTCGACGGAACTGATCCGTATGGTTGGTTATTTCAGGCCGAGCAGTACCAGGAACTCAATGGCCTTTCCAGCGAGCAGATGCTACCCATTGCCGCTCTTCACCTTCAGGGTGATGCCAACTCTTGGTATCGATGGATTCGCCAATCCCTAGGCACACTAACGTGGCCACAGTTTTCGAAAGCTCTTTGCTCTCGCTTTGGTTCTCGCGAACATATCGACCCGTGTAGTTCTCTTTCCAAGTTAGTACAACGAGGCACGGTTCGCTCCTTTATTACCGAGTTCGAAAAGCTATTTAATTTGGTGCCCGGTTTGTCTGAATCACATCAGATTAGCATTTTTTTATCGGGTTTGCGTGTTGATATTCAAGCAGGCGTTCGGATGTTACACCCTACCAGTATTACACATGCTTTTGAGTTGGCTTTATGTCAAGAAGATGCCATTCATGCTACTCGATCAAAAGGGCCTGTCCGACATTTTGCTAACCCTGTGCCTGCTGCAAATTCTTCAAAGCCAGTTCCTAGTTTCCCACCAGGTGTTAAACGTTTGTCATGGGCTGAACAATAGGAACGCCGTGCCAAGGGCCTTTGCTTTTACTATGATGAAGTATATAAGCGTGGCCATCGTTGTCCTCAGCCCCACGTTTTGCTCCTCGAGGGTCATGAGGAAGAAGACGACGGTTCTGATGTTGCGCCTCCTATTCTGGATCATACCTTATCCGATCCTCCTCTCGAGATTTCTCTGCATGCCCTTCTCGGGTCTCCGCGGCCTGAAACCATGCGTCTCACTGGACAATTAAAACACAGGCCTGTCACTGTCTTAGTTGACTCTGGTTCCACTCATAATTTTTTGCACCCGTCTTTTGCCAAACAATGTGGGTTTCCAATCCACAAAGATGGTGTTTTACGCGTCATGATTGCGGATGGTGGCCATTTGCATTCCCCGACGCATGTTTGTATTTTAAACTGGGGTGGCTTATCCTCTAACTAGGTCTGTTTGTTATAGCTCCTTAGGGAGGTAAGCTCTCGTGTACTCTGTTTCTTTTGTTATTCTATTTTCCTTCCCTTGTTACTGTATGTTTCAAGCTCCTTGCAAGGTTGTAATGAAATGGTGTTTTGTATATAAAGAAAGCATGCATAGTGTGAGCTTGTCAGCAAATAATCATAGATTATGTCTCCATATGACTCCATATTGACAGCCTGAAATGTTTAACCTAATCTACTAACTACACACACATACATTAAGTTTATGTTAGACTATACATCAATGTTGCCTTTCCATCCTATTCTGTTTGATAAATCAATGGATTCTGCAGGGAGCTCTAGATGTTGTTTTTAGCACAGTTGTAGCATCTTTAAAACTTGAAGATGGACATGATACTAACAGGGTGAAATGTGTAGTGGATAATCGTGGTTATGCAATCTACTTTTCAGTTGTGAAGTTAAAATAACGTTATAATGTCGATATAACTCTTAACGTGGGTGAGCCGTTACGTTATGACACTATCACGTTATGGTATCACAACTCCGATATAACGGCGTTATGTGGTCATTATTGAGATAACGTTTTTTTTTTCAATAACGCCGTTTTGTTCTAATACATTAAAAAAATCACCAATTTCATTCTCGATCGAACCAGAACACTAGACTCATAGGAAAGAAGGACCAGAGCTCGCTGTCGCCAATCGCCAGAGAACTAAACCTCACTGTTTGACCGAAAATGAGATAAGAAGGGAAGAAGACGAAGAGTCGATTGCACTCTCTCTTGCAATCTCACTTTCATACTCAGAGAAGATGTTTTTTTAAGGTTTTTTTTGTTTTTGAATTTAATGTTATTAACGTGATTTACTTTTTTGACTATAGTACATTAATATTTTGTGGGGGTATTAAAATATATATTTAAAAAAAACTACTCCGTTATATCTTGGTATATCCCATTATAACTTATAACGCTCTTGGACCGTTATGGGTCCGTTATCCATTTTAACTGCATAGCTTCTCAGGAACTAATCCCATATAACAGGTAAGTATGATAAATGTTGGTTTGATTCTGATGATACTTATGAGGCTGTGCAGTGTTCCACGTATTTATCCACAATCTTGAATTTTACAGGTTAGGCACAGTAAATCCAAACTTCCTGTATTTGCTACATCTTGGTATTCAGGTACAAACTTATCTGTTTCTCCCATGAACTTCTTCTATTGTTTATTGCCCAGTAATACTGTCCTTATATGAGCAGAGCTATGATACCACATTTCTGAAAATATACCCAAAACTTTCACCTACTCCGCTGCAACTAGAAGAAGATCTAGAACAACTAAAAGTCCTTGGTTGAACTGTATTTACCTCATCCCGTCTTGCTTTCATAATGGAATATAGATTGGTATTACTTGGTTGTTGACTTGAGCACCTCTTTGAGTTCAGGTTACCTGGAAGAGAGACAAACATTTGAATATTAGAAGGGGGTTGACACGAGCACCTATTTGAGTTCAGGTGTTTTTCCTTTGTAGCCCAAAACTATTGATGTAGGCTTACAAGTAATGGCATGTCGTGGTAACTTTCTTGCACCACCATTCAGTACTGCATTGTGCACATGAGGGTCTAGTCCCCTAGTTTTTCAGATTCTTGAAGTATGTAGATTCAGTATTGCATTGTGAAACTACTGCCATTTGACAGAGTTTATTTTAAATCACTATTTTGCAATGGTTATTTTTTTTTAACCCAAAAGACTGGTTCAATTTTTTGTTCAATCATTGAGTTTTATGCTTTATTTGCAGGAATCTTGCCCTGTACAATACCAATACCTGCCATTTTTTTATCCCTAAGTCCCCTCGCTGGCTTGTGGGGATCATGAAGAGCATCTAATTTTTTTTTTTGTTCTAAACATGATATTTAGGGGAGAGATTTAAAAAACCAACCATCTCTTTTTCTGCTTTATCTGAAACAACACCGACTAACTTTTTTTGTGAATCTGAAAATACAGAATAAATTTTGCTTTCTCTTTATGTTTTCACTTCCTATTAAAATCCTCATGATTTGTTTTTTGAAACAAAAGTGTAAATAGAAAATCTTTATACTCTTAATGAACCTAACTTATTACTTGCATTCATGGTGTTTACAAATCTTCTACGTTTTGTCAGATTACACCAGAGGCGAAGAAGAAATCCTTGGAAGTAAATCACGAGGAGAAGATGCCTTCAAGAAAAAGGATTTTCCGATGGCAATTGATGCTTATACACAGGTTAATGTTTTCTCGAGTCTATTACTTAACATGCCATTCTTTCCAAATATCAATATTGGATGAAGATCGTTCTGCAAATGTTTTTAGTAGCAAGAAAGTTTTCTCAAATGGTTATTCTTTTATATGACAAAACATATGCCTTTGAAGAAAAATAGAATTTTCCACCACTAAACACGCAATGATTTTTTCATAATGTTCCATAAAATCGAAACTATGAAAATGTGTTGTGCTCGGAAGCCTCTCAACGAATTGTTCTACCCCATTTTCAGAATATCTCTTTCCAAAGAGTTTTACTGTCTTAAGTACACTTGGGATCTACTAAGAACTATAAATACATGGGAAGCCTCTTAAGGAATTGTTAAATACATGTGTTTCCATCAAAATAATTCTTAGCAATTAATTTTTTTCTCTGATGAAAAAAACACAGACACAAATGCATATCCTAATCTACAGATAAAGTTTACCTGGTGATACATGATATCAGCTTGTTGCAACAGTCGGAACTGAAGAGCAACATCATAGAGATTAGAGTTGTAGTCCACATTGTGATCGAATGGGGCATCATTAATTCATTGCAATGTGTCTTCAATGTCAGTTTCAAAGTGATACTAGACACCGAGGCGCTGAATCTTTTCAATCAAATTTAACTATTTTATATGCTCATTGAGAACAACTTTTAGCATTTCCTTTACTTCCTTCTTGAGTTTGTTCAACCTTTCTTCACTGGTTGCATCAGGCAGCTTTACATAAATGAATTAAAAATATCTTTAGTCTTGAAACTTTATAGTTATTCATAAAATTTATGACATGATGAATATACAGGAGCCCTTGGTTAACTAATAAATTAGATGAGCTTTCAAAAGAAGATATCATTTTTTTAGAGTTGGCAAGGCTAACATGACTGGAAGTAGCTTTAATCATCACGTTGAAATGACTGGCAGTAGCAATAATCGTTATGTTGAAACTGAGGATTTGACAACACCAGAACCTCTTCAAATGAGGCTTAGTTCTATGCTTATATGTGAAAACTTCAAAGCATTGTTATTGGTCGGGAGGGAACTCGAAAAATTCTCCATATGTTGTTCTACTAGTTTATGTCAGCCTCTTGTGAACCCATCTGATATTCTTGTACATGGCTAATAGAAATTTTAGACATCTGATGTTACCGTGAAACCAAAACAAAAGGAAGAAGTGATTGCACGAAAGAGAAGTCTGATTGTGAGTGCCTTTATTTGCATGTACATTTTCTAGGATTCTTGTTATTAATTATAGAGGTTTTCATGCAGAATAATCATAGAGGTTTATATGATGTGTATATGACTATGATGGATCCTTTTACTTGTGGTTTATTTGTTTTACATATGCGAGGGATCATTGTTTGTTTTAGCAAGATTTATAACATCTTGCTTATCAGGAATAAACCTTGATATATTTTATGTTTATTTGGCAGGATGAAGAAGAAATAAGTGACTGAAAAAAAAGACATGAAAAATGACTTCATGTTGTGTTTAAATATTTTGTAATAACTAATGAGATTTATTTAGTTTGCTGTTGTACTTATATTTCTACCATGTATTAAACTAGTATGATTATGCTATAAATAAGGATTTTCTTACATGGTCGGATTTTATCTACTGTTGCACTTTTAATAGCAAGTAGAACATTGCAAATGATACCAATGTAGCTAAAAACAAATGAGTAAAAAAAAATTGGCGTGGACTTTTAATAGCACTTTTAAAGTATCGTGGTTAACTAATTTTATAGCACTCTATAAAAGTTGTATAAAACTATGTAATAACATTTTTTAAACGTTGTGAAAAATGTTACAACGGCGTTTAACACTATACAACATTTTCTAAGCGCTATAAAAGGTGTTACAACGTTTAAAAACACTGTTAAAATAACACTTTTAATAACGTTCAAAAAATGTTATCATAGAGCCAGACTTTTAATAGCGTCGGTTGATACAGCGTGTTTGACAAAACTATCTTATCCAGTTATAGCGGTTTTGGTATGCTATAAATGAGAATTTGTGGTGCAGTGAAGAGTCCTGGTTCGATCAGGCCATCAATGACGTACGTTAGGTAGGAGATCTTCGTGGAGATCCTTCTCAATTAGGAGTTGTGTTGTAGAAGGGAAGTTTCCTGTTAGCCATGTGTTCCTAGATACGCGGGAGATAGTGAGATAGTTCTTATTAGTGGGTAATCTGTAAAAGGAAGTTTCCTTGCGTGATTTGTACTCTAGTATTTGCTTCCTAGTTGGAAGCTGAGAGCTGTTGTATTTGCTTGTCCGAAGCTGATCCTCGAGATACTTGCCTTAGCAGGGCTTATGGGTATTGAGGTTAGCTGTGAGACACGTGGGCATAACGAGCTGTAAGAGTTCGGGTCCATTTAGTGGATTGCATTGGGCAGACTTAACGCCGCTTGGGCCGGATCAGTGTTGGGCTGACGCTGGGGCATGTAATTCCTCAAGATCATCATGACACATGTATGGCTTAGGGATGTGACCATTTTGGTGTATCATCAATTTTCTAATTTGTGAGTTATTTATTATTTTTATTGTATTTATGTCCAATTTCACGATAAATTGGGGATTACAGAAAGAAAAACAAAATGAAGAGAATATGTTCATATACTTGCATATTATTTTCCCACATATTTCATATATCTTCAATCTTTATTATATATACTTCATGTATCCTCGACAAAATTTCTTTACACACTGATGCGTCCAAAAATTGTGGAGGCTCGATTGCTCTTGGCATTTGATAAGGCTACTTGAGATTTTGTCGGAGGCTGAGGCTTTTCTGACTAGCGTGTCAGCTCTTTTATTGTCGTCTCGGGGGCATTGTATGAGTTTGCACTTCTCAAACCTTCCCATTATGCAAAGTACCTTATCGCGATAGGCTATCATATGAGGGTCTTTCCTATTGTAATCCCCTATGAACTAGTTGACTACCAGTTTTGAATTGTTGTATGCCGTTAGGCGATCTATAGTAATCCCTAATGCTAGCTTTAGGCCGGACAAGAAGGCTTCATACTCGGCCTCGTTGTTTGAAGTCGGGAAGCTGAATCTGATTGTTTTTTCTAGGGTGAAACGGCTGGGGGAGTGGAACGTGATTTCGACTACGCTTGCTGTCACGCCCCGACCCGCCACGGGAATCGTAGCGTGCCGATGCGTGAACTAACACGTACACAGGCGGATCGTAACCGGCCACAACATCATAATATAACACATTCTTGATACGAGAATCAAACGAAAATAAAACTACGCTAAAGTTTGAACAAAATAACTATATTTGATTCGCCCCGCCAGAGTCATAGCGACAAAACCAGTATACAAACATCTAGTATAGCAATATAGTACATCTGAAACACAGAGGAAGCAAAACATACCCGTACAGGGTGGACACAACCAAAAAGCACAAAACGCGCCTACAACGGAAACCGGGGCCTACGCGCCACGATCAGCAGGAACGCCAACACTGCCTGCACTCCAATAGAAGCACACCCCTTGCGGGGTCAGCAAAACACAAAGCTAGCTGGTGCGAGCGAACTAAATACAAATAGCGGAATACTATACCAGAAAAATTCATGCCAGACAATAAATGATAAATAACAAGTTCTAAAGACTAAATCACACCGTGTCTCTAAAGATAATATTTCTAAGTTCAAGCAACAACACAAACATTTCAGATTCAACAATAACTACCAGTTTACGATATATTCCGATCATTACACGTGATTCAAACATGGTAAATATCAAGCAATGGAAATAAAGACAATCTCATAATTCTTCCTAGTCTCCTAGGTATAGCAATCAGGTTGAAACCAAAAATCCTGTAAAATTCTGTATAAGTGTCTCATATCGTAGGTATCCGCATACCCTACGAATGTGTCTCACCCAGACACATCCCACAATGTGCACCAGTACCACTTCGGGCTTGTTTGTATCCTAATGGGGTGTCATCTGCCAGAATACAAACTCAAACATCCCGAACGACTGGCCTAACACGGCCAACCTAACATAATCTAAATCAAGCACGCTGGGAGGGAAAGCGAGTAATCTCCAAAACACGTCCTCCGGGACCCGTCCTACTGCACTCTATAGTGGCAAGTGCGTGCGGGAGCTCACCGCACCTCAGTAAGCTTGCCACATGCAATAGCGTCCACAATGTCAGGTGCGAGTCATCTCAAGCACCATCCAACTCACGATGCGAGCAAGCTCCTAAGCATCGGCACAACATGCATTATAGCGGGATAAAGACACTTATACTACTATCCACATGCACAAATGACGAGTTTGTACATAACCAAAGGTATCAGACGTGCAATCATAAATAATTCGGCAATTTTTATAAAACCACGACTATGCCATGGTCCCAACATGACCCAATTCACCACAATAAATTTATTCGAGTCGATTATCATACATGCTCAAGACTCGAAAATCCACGGTAAAACATGATATGCTATGCAAACTTGAAAACAAAGCATACAAGTCTCATGTCATTACACCAAAGCCTAATCACACCAAAATTACTATTCGATTTCATTCAAGTATATCATGCTTTCCGAAAATCCAATGCATAATTCATTCACACATAACTAACACAATCCTTGAAATATCTGAAAACCCCAAATTTCGGATTTGGATTCAATTATACACAATTGACGGTATAATGTAAAAATTCAATTCAGGATTTCAAATAATTATTTTATCAAAATAAATATTATAATTCCACTCACCTGGGTGGAATGGATTTTCAGAACCCAATTCCTACAGGTCGAAGCTCCTAACACGCAAAACCACGAAAATTTTTAAAACTGCAAAGCGGACTCGAAAATGAACAAACAAGCCGAAGACTGAAAAAAATAAATAAATTACAAGCGGCGCGTGTCGGAAAGAAAACTTACCGGCAAAAAATCGGCAAACATCCTGCCGCAACCCAAAGTTTGGCGAAAACGCGCCGAAACCCTCCCTACTCCGGTCTGATCGCCTCCAAACCGCACAACAGGCCGAAAATGGGTCTAAGAATCCTCAGAGTCACGAATGTGAGGCTCACCCATGCACCCAAAACCCGTATTCACGCTGAGGAACCCTCCAAACAAACATGCACCCTGATTTTAGAAAAAAATTTTGGCCAACCCCAAAACAACCTTGCATGTCGGTTCTAAGGGCTCCCAAGGACGCTACCAAGGCCCCAACACGGCTGATCGGAGCTATGGAAACCAATCAAACCCCAAACCCAAATGAAAATTGATTTTTTTTTTCGAAAAAAACAACCGAGAAATGAAGAGGGAATGCAGAGAGGAAGAAATCAGGAGGAGGAGGTGAGCTTTGGGGGAAGAAATCACCCAAAATCGTCGATGAAATCCCGCTGAAGACGAAAAGGGCGAAGGGAACCTCGCGCTCTGTAAGAGAAAAAAAAAAAGAAAAGGAAAGAGAAAGAAGGAAAGGGGAGGGGGGTCGTTTTCTCTTTAAGGGTGGTACTTCTACTGAGTACACTCCGCCCAAATTTTTTTTTTTTTTTTTTGAAAAATGCAGATATTACACTTGCCTTCCCAGTTGAGGACCCGTCGCAGCACAAGATCCACGCTTGGGTCTTCGATCCAGAGAGCTGGTAATCTGTCTTCGACTCATCTCTACTGGTGAACTCAACAATGAAGTCTGACAACGCCTGGGCTTTGATGGCAGTTCATGGAGCGTAGTTTATGTCAAACTGTCTAAGCTCCACTTACCATTTTACCATCTTGCTGGATAGCTTGGGTTTATGTAATGCCGAGCGGAATGGATGCTTGGCCAGAACCGTATAGAATGGGCCTGAAAATATGGCCTCAGCTTCTTGGAGGACACTACCAGTGCTAGGTCTAGCTTTTCCAGGTTCGAATAGTGTGCCTCCATTTCAACAAAGGTTTTACGTGTGTAATACACTCGTCTTTGGGTCCCTTGGTCGTCTCGTACCAGAGCCGAGCTGACGACATGCTTGGAAACAGACAAGTATAAATAAAGTGTTTCCCTTGTCAATGGTTTTGAGATTAGCTCCGGACTCCCCATGTATGTTTTTAAGCTTTGAAAGGCTTGTTCGCACTCTTCGTTCCAAGATAATCATTTTCTCCCTTTTAGTATCTTAAAGAAATGGAGGCATTTGTCTGACGACTTTGATATAAATCTATTGAGTGCTGTTACCCTCCCAGTCAGGCTTTGAACGTCTCTGATGTTGGCCGGGGCTTTCATGTCGAGAAGGGTCTGAATCTGTTTTGGGTAAGCTTCGATTCCCCTCTTGTTTACTATATATCCTAGGAATTTTCCAGACTCAACTCCGAACGCGCATTTTTGTGGGTTGAGCTTCATCTAAAATTTCTTGAGTTGGTTGAACGCTTCGGAGAGGTCGTGTACATGGTCGGAGCTACGAAGGCTCTTGACCAACATATTGTCTATGTAGACCTCCATGTTCATGCCAATTTGATCTTTGAACATATGGTTGACCAGTCGTTGGTACGTAGCGCCTACATTCTTTAAGCCGAATGGCGTTACCCTGTAGCAGTATATCCCCATTTTCGTTATGAAAAAGGTTTTCTCTAGATCTAGGGGTACATTAATATTTGATTGTAGCCTGAATAGGCATCCATGAAGCTGAGAAAGTTGTGCCCGGATGTGGCATCCATGATTTGACTGATGCGGGGGAGTGGGAAGCTGTCCTTCAGGCATGCTTTGTTCAAGTCCGTGTAGTCCACATATACTCTCCATTTCCTTTTTTTTACAAGAACGATATTCGCCAGTCAGTTGGGGTGTCGTGCTTCATTTATCATGTCTACGTTGAGTAAATGTTGTACCTTCTCGTTTATGACCGCATTCCTCTCGGGCGACATGGGTCTCTTCTTCTGCATAATGGTTTTCCTCATGAGGTCCACCTCTAGGCAATGGGTGATTATTGACGGGTCGATTCCCACCATGTCTCGCATGGTCCAGGCGAAGATGTCCTGGTTACGTTGTAGCAGCGTCGTGAGTTGCCTTACCAACTTTTTGCTCAAGTAGGAACCGATCTGGACAACCTTGCTGTTGAGGTAGATTGTAATGGTTTCTTCCTTCGGTTGGCAGACGTTGGGCCTACCCCGAGGGCTTACTGGAGCCTCGTCGTTTGGGATCGGTTGTTTTCCTTTTACGTCTCGGGTGGAACAAAGAGTCACCTTAATTGCGGGGCTAGCCACTGACTGAGAATTGTTAGGTGGAAGTGCTGTCATGTACTGGCATTCTCTGGCAATTGTCTGATCGCCCTTTAGAGTGTTGATCGCTTGGTTTATCGGATACTTGATGTATTGGTGTAGAGTGGAGACTGTCGTTCCCATATGATGTATCCAGGGCCTCCCCAGAACTGCGTTGTATGCCGAAGGTGCATCGATCACTACAAACTCTTGAAATAGGTTTTTTTGAGTTGGCTTTCCTCCCATCATCACCGTCAGCTATATCTTTTCCACGGGGAGTCGCTTTACGCCACTGAAGTCGATCGTTGGACAATTATCAGGGGTTAACGCCCTCTTCTTCAATTGCATGTTATGAAACGTGCAGAGAAACATGACGTTTAGTGAGCTCCCGGTATCAACCAAGGACCTCCTTACTTTTCAGTTTGCCGGGAGATGGTCACCACCAGGGCGTCATTGTGCTGGAGTTGTATGCTCTTGAGGTCTTTTGCCATAAATGCTAGCGGCACGGGGTGGTAACGCTTATGAGCGTATGGCACCAGTTGTTCGCCGTACATTGCTTGGATCTTCATACCTCGGAAAGCCTTCTTCCTGAATCTGTTTGACAGTTCAGACTCGGAGTGGGCTCCGTGAAGTACGCATATCCCTTCGGCCGATTCCTCCCGGGGCCTGACTTTATTTTCGATTGTTCGTTATTCTTCTATGGTGATGTAGCTCTGACCTTCCTTTGCCATGTCTGTCATGCTGGCCGGTGGGTCCATAGTTAGGAAGTTGTAGAACTTTCCTTTCCCCAGACCATTGATGAAGGTGAGATGACCGTTGCGTCGCCACGTATGTTGACGGTGATTAACTCATTGTTGAAATGGGTTAGATATGCCCTCAGTGTTTCGTTAGGCTTTTGTTTCATCGATCCGTACATCTTTATCGTTGACAAAGCTAGACGTATAAACTGGGATCATAGACCTGACTCGGGTTCATCGGTGCTGTCGGTGTTTCGAGAACGTCGGTTTGACCCCTGCGCGCTATTTGCTCCGTCGAGGGTGGTGAAGCAGCACCAGGCTGAACGTTCAACGTTTCCCCTTGAATTCCATCATTGCCTAATCTAGTAGTCACCATCTCTCTGTATTTCGAAAGGAGATGATATTAGTGAAAGGATAAAAACTTTGTCGTCCCTACAGATAGCTCCAAACTGATGCAGTCATTTTTCGCTCCCTGCTTTGACATAGTCTTGCTGACCTGCACAAGTAATGCACGTGAGCCACGGACCACCGTTGTGGTGGTCGATGGAATTCCGATGCTAAAGCCAGATAGGGATCTGAGAAAGGTGTAATGTTGTAAACAGGGAATTTTTAGTGTACCTTAGCTTACCAACCTCATGTCTTATTTATAGTGCATGAGTCCTGATTCGACTAGGCCATCGATGGCGTAGTTTAGGAAGGAGATCTTTGTTGAGATCCTTATCTAATTAAGAGTCATGTTGTATAAGGGAAGTTCCTTGTTAGCCTTGTGCTCCTAGATACGCGGGAGATAGTTAGCTATCAGTGGGTAATCCGTAAGAGGAAGTTTTCATGCGTGATATGTACTCTAGTATTTGCTTCCTAGTTGGAAGCAGAGAGCTGTTGTAGTTGCCTCTCCAAAGCTGATCCTCTAGATACTTGCGTTAGTAGGGCTTACGAGTATTGAGGATAGTTGTGAGACACGTGGACGTAACGAGCTGTAAGAGTTCGGGTCCGTTTAGCGGATTGCATTAGGTGGCCTTCACGCTGCTTGGGCCCGATGAGTGTTGGATTGACGCTGGGGCCTGTAATTCCTCGAGATCATCATGACACGTGTATGGCCAAGGGACGTGACCGTTTTGGTGTATCATCAATTTTCTAAATTGTGAGTTATTTATTATTTTTATTGTATTTATGTCCAATTTCACGATAATTTTGGGATTACAGAAAGAAAAATAAAATGAAGAGAATATGTTTATATACTTGCATCTTATTTTCCCACACATTTCATATACCATCAATCTTTATTATATATACTTCATGTATCCTCAAAAAAATTATTTACACACTGATGCGACCAAAAATCGTCTTCCTGTGAGTTTGACCTGCAAAACAAATGTTAGACTGCCAAGGACCACCTTTTTGGTGGCCGAAGGCACTCCGATGCTTACGTCAGCAACTCTGTTTAAATAAGGAAGTAAATCTGGACAAAACTCAGTTAAAGTTGCATACTTGTATCGAATGTTCCCTTAACCTTTTGTAATGGTTGCGGTTAATTCTCTGCATGACTTAACCATGTGAGGCGCAACGGAAGGAGATGTTTCTCGTAACAGTCTCCTCCTTATTGGAGATGCGACCGTGGAGGCGTAACTCCCTCCATAACTCTTTTTTGGTGCAACGTTCCTCTTCTTTATGAGAGAACTCGTGTCAGGTCTGGATTCGGGCTCTGATTCGTTTAGGCCTAGATTTGGGTTTTGTTTATATCTTTTTGCTAGTAGGCCTTGTCTGGGCCTCTGTGAACGGATTTATTCTTCTTGAGTTTTATGTGCTGGCCCAATAGATTGGACGTCATATTCTCATGATGGATAGTCTCTGCCACATTTACGGTCGTGATGATCGGTCTATTTTCATGTATCATCAGCTACCCTCCTTAGTTAGTGGGTATGTTCATGTATCCACTAACTGTGTGGCGGTTTTTTTCCGATATAAACATTACGGCGCATTTAGTGTTCTTGCTATCTGTTGCTACTGTCGTCTCTCTGTTGTTCCGTCTGCTTGCTCGTTTTGGTGCAATTTCTGAGATTTCGTGTTGTTATCTGTCTTGCACGTTTTCCCAAGAACATGCCTTTCATTGTTCGTCCTTATAAAAGGAGGAGTTTGAGTGTGTCTTACTTTTATTTGCACTTTTCATTTTCTAGTTGTTGATCTTTTTATATTCCTTGTATTTGCTTTTCAAACATGTCTAACTTCAGGGTCTTGAGCGGAGATGTTCTTGATGCTTGTGAGGCTTTTTTTCTTCCAAAGCGGCAACTCATGCGACTCTGAACAACATCCGTCATGATTATTTGTTACGACAGACTTTGTCGTCCAAAGCATGGGTACATCATTTTGTATTCTAGTATGTTATGCTCATGTTTTAGGCTTTTGGCTCCTACAATCATCTAGGAGTACTTGGATTTGGTTGGTGTCGCTTTGGCCGAATTGGTCCCTAATGGTTGGAAAGTGATGATTTCAACCTTAGCGAGGGTTGCCGCAACTCGTATCCCCATGAACGCTAGGGTTTTCCATTCTTTGGTGGGGTGTATCATAACCCCCAATGCACCTATTGCCTTTGTTCTCCTTCTTGTTTCAAGGACTTACGAGAGGAGTATGGGGCTGGTTAAGGTCTTGGTTCTACGCATCCATTTCTTCCAATTACTTTAGGTTTCGTGGAAATCTGATTCTGTGGTCATTCTGGGATCCTAAAAGAGTTGATTTATCATTGTTTTTGGAAGAGCAGGAGTTCTGCAGTCGATTTTGCGTTATTCCTCGTGTCTCAATGGAAGATTTTCTTATTACAAATGCCATTACCCGTAGTGGCTTATATTCATCGGGTGAAGCATGTTGATCTTTGGAAGTGACTGTTGCGCGCGTTGGTGATGCAGACATTAGCCGCCAAGAGGGTATCGTTGAGTGTGTAGGCTACTCACGACTAGGTGGCGATCTTGTTTTCCAGTTCTGAAGAACTTCAAATGCTGCAGTTAATTGAAAAGATAATGATGTTATATGACTAGCATAATATCTATGTTCGAGAAGAGAAGCTAAACTACAACTGATAGATATCTGTACGATTTAGTATATAGCTCAAATGGACCTTCATTAATAAAAGCAATTTGTTCTTGGCTTCAAATAAAAAAATAAAAACACCCTGAAATCCATTCGACTATAGTTAGGAAGGATGGAAATACTTCCTCTCACATGAACAACGATCTTGTTCTACTTACTTGTGGCTACTATTTTCATCAATCTTTGGCAACTCTTCACCAAGAACAAAGGGCAGAATAAGCAACTCTTAATCTATAGTCTCTAAAATAATTTTTATTCAGCTTCAGTTCTTAAATCCAGAATTACAAATTGGGCTATTTTTATAGTTGGGAAGAATGGAAGTACTTGCTCTAAACACAAGTTTGTAGCAAGATATCAAAAAGGTCTTTGATGAAGCCCACATGACCAGCATTGCAACAAAAGCACTTGGCAATAGTAGCAACAAGAACAACCTCGTCTGGAAGGGCACCGAACTAAATGACTGTAGTACAAAGGGCACATGTAGTGCTGCTGTTAAATCTACAACATGAGCCAGGAATACAAAATCTGGTATTCTTGCAATTTTTCCTGCATAGTTAACACCACTAATGCATAGTTAATATTCTTTACATTAATATGTCATGTGCACACCAAGCAGCCT
Organism: Berberis vulgaris; assembly: GCA_963556465.1. Classification (NCBI taxonomy): domain Eukaryota; kingdom Viridiplantae; phylum Streptophyta; class Magnoliopsida; order Ranunculales; family Berberidaceae; genus Berberis; species Berberis vulgaris. The sequence continues at coordinate 78,500,505 of OY747125.1, read as the reverse complement.
GATGCACTTACCTTTATATACTGGTCTAACAGTAAATGAGATCATGCAGAAAGTCATATATAGAGATAGTCGGGGAAATTTACCGAAGAGAGTTGTAGCTAGAACATGTACCTGAACTTAATTTCTTTTGCAGGGCCCATGATCTTGTATTTACTGTGTTTCCTAGGGCATCGTAGAGAGGCATAAATAGGCAAAAATTGGTGTCCAACTCAGTGTGATGCAGGCTGTGGTACCTGCATAGGTAGTCCAATATAGTACCAGTAAATGTAAAATTCCTCATCTGTTGAAATGCAAGTTGATATAGATATACCATTTATGTTCAGACAGAGGTAAAGAAGGATTCATTAAAAACTTTGGAGAAAAATATGTGACTGATGTTCCCTCCCATCATTAACACAGAATTGGTTCTTACAGATAGGTAGCTAGCAGAAAAGAAAAGCAAAAAGTTGTTACTCAAGTTGTTTTCAAGTGATAACTACATAATGTTTCACAGTAAAAAAATGATATTTTTGCGTATAGTACCTTGATAACTATCCAATTTGAATAAGCACCAGGAGACCATGGATTTGGACTAAATAAGCGCCTAGGAATCCCTTTTGGAACATCATTAGTTGGTATGTAAGAGACAGCAGTCCACACAAGTACCATAACTGGAACCCCATAATCCGCAATGAATCCTCTTAGTGAACCTACAATCACAAGTAAATTGATTTAAAGGATATCTTAAATTAGTACAAAAACCAGGAATCAAAGTCAGGAAGGAAAGATGTAATGAATCCTCATAGTGAGCCTACACAGAATAATATATAGATGGAAGGAAAGACGTTCTAGAAAGAGAAGTGGGTGAGGAACACCACTTCAAATAAAACTAGCTTTGCGACTTTTCAATGCAGTAAGAAGAAGGCCAAAGGATAAAACCAATGCAAACATTCCATTTGCAAAACGCCATGATGGTTGGAATGCAGCCTGAGGATTACAACAATTGGCGTTCTGTAGGAGAACAAAAGTATGTAACAGAAAATTAATATGATGTTAACACCATTCAGCTAACAATATTCTTAGGACAAGGTTTTTGACCTCCCTCTATAAGGACATAAACCATTCCCTATTCAATAGGGTCAAATTTACATACACGATTTAACAAAACACGATCATATCTCACACAGTAATTTCATGTTCAATAAATTTCTTATCTTCAAGTGTTAAAGCACAAAATATCAGAATAGATAAATAAACAAAAGCATCTACTTGAATGCAACCGTTAAATGCACTCGATGATCATTACAATAAACTGAAAATTCATTACTGTGAAAAAAAGTACTGACAAATATATTCCTTATAGTTGTGTTGATCATGTTCGTAATCTTATCAATCAACGACCATATAGTTTACTGAATTTTAACAACTATGCGAGTAAAACTATGGATAGATGTGTACTTCCGAGGATTAGAATGCATAACACGACGCCTAATTAGAGGCACAAGTTCTAAAACCAGTTAGCATCAAACAAGTTCTTATTCTAACTCTGAATAGTAGTATCATGTATATGAACCTGCCAACAATCAAATCTTTGCAACCTAATTGTTCATCCATAGAATCCAGTCTTCCTCCTTGCATCGAATCCAGTCTTAGCTGAAACATTCAAAATAATAAGATCAGTTTACATGACAGGTAAACCCGAATCAATTAAAAATACTCAAAACCTAAACAATAAACCCGTACCTCTTATTTGATAATCTGAATGAAACTCATCCGCTTTGAACAAGAAAACATAGACAAGCACCAGTAAACATGAAGGAAACCAAAAGAAATGTGAAGATATTTTAATAGAATAAGAGATTTAAATGAATGAATGAATAGGTCATGTTCTTACTTTTCCTTGAAGAATCTATCTTTCTTTACAACAAGCTTGGCTTCAAGGAGAGAATCAGAAGAGATTGAGAGAAGAAAAAGCTCTTGTTTGTTAATGGATGGAAAAGTTTTCTAGACTTAAATGAGTAGTAAGTAAAGAAAACAAACTTGTATAAAAATGGAAAGTTGGAGGTGAAATTTGAGAAGGGAAGTCTTTTCCATGGAACTATATTTGGAAAAATGAATCAAATATCTCTTGTAATTTCAATCACAAATCAAATCACATCTTCATGATTTAAATCAGATCCAAAAAAATTCTACAAAGCTCAGCTGACCTTCCTTTTCAATGTCTCTGGAACAGAGGAAAAACAGAGCTCCTAAACCACAGTATGAACTAAGAAGATCTTAAGAAGCTTTTTATGAGATTTCAAAATCTGGGTATTTCTCCTAAACAGAGCTCCTATACAACATTGCTTTGGTTGATTAATAATAAGCAAAACCCAGAGTTTGAAATCGTTTAATGAATCGAAGAATGATTTAATATGGTCAACAAGGGAGGTGAAGTGAGATTTTTTTTTTTTTTTCTGAAAAAACAGGGGAACATAGGAACAGAGGAACTTACAAGGACAGAGACTGAGACGTAGAAATGACACCCAAAGTTCTTCTTGAGCTTGGGAGCTTTAGAGCTTTAACTGATGTTTCACTTTTCTGTGTCCGTTGTGCTAATAAGGCTGTTGTTGTTGTTGTTGATGGAAAGTAATGGAGATGTTCGTTTGTTTGATGAAGAAAAGATGATGGAGTCAGAAAATTTTTGTTCTCTGATGTGTATGTTGGGGGTTTTGGTAGAAGAAGAGGAAGGTTTTGTGTGAGAGAGTTTCCTCGGAAAAGCAAAAAGGAATGGTCTTTCTACATTTATATTTATAAACAGAGTGAGATGAGAGCGGGGAGGGAGACAGGGGACAGTTGGTGTGCTTTTGAATTGTTTAGAGGTGAGTGATGAGATTGGATTAGCTTTGCTTAAGCTGGCATTGTTCCAATGAAAGTGCCTCCTGGACGAAGTAAGGCTGATACATTAGCTAAGGCTCGGCGTGCACGTGCCTCTGTAGACCATGAGTAATCCACGGCAAACTGCAAAACATCATATGCCGATTGACATATTAAAGCTATACAAGGTATCATCAACTTTGAATAAGTCTAATTCAAATGAAATAAAAGTATTCTTCACCAAACAACTCACATTAGTAAAGCATGAGGGGCTCCTATAGGAGATAAAATAAAAGAAACCCACTCAACTAGTGTCATAAGTGTAACTGAAAAATACACTTTTCATTAAAAGTAAAATGGAATACATGTCAACTATGGCTTTTGTTAATCAACATGAAGAATGTTTGTCTTGACTAATAATGTGAATAAATATGGAATACATGTCAAATATGGCTTTTGTTAATCAATATGAAGAATGCTTGCCTTGAGTAAGTATGCGGATAACAGGTTATCATGGCAGTTGTTGTGGGGATATCTTGGGATCATTAAATCTTTCCACTTATGAAATCCACAGAAACAAAGTATCAGGAACTAATTTCTTGAGCTTACCAGTATTTATCCATGTGTCAAGAGGCACTCTAAGGGACCATCGTGTCAAATAACAAGTCATCCCAAGTGTATGGAGCTTTTCTAACCTGGTATCTCCAGAACCAACAGCTACTCCACAGTAGTAACTGCATAGAGTAAAGAGGATAAATCAGACGCTATTAACAGAACAAAGAAAACATCTTAACAATCAATCGATAGATTTTATGTTTTTTGTTGCTGATATGGGTATTCTGACCTTACTGAGAGTGTATGGCATAAGAACAAACTGGACACCTAGAAGTCCCCATATGGAGGGTTTTTCAGCTCCTTTAATCTGCAAATCAAGTTCTTTCTCAAGATCTTCTCCTGCCTTCCTGGTAGTGAGCAAATGAAGGTCTTTAAGTACATTTCAAATACATACAAAACGAGCCATGAACAGTGAAGGATACGAGTCTGAATGGAAAAAATAAAGCTAGGCACCACCATGAAAAATTATAATGAAACACATCTTTTCATTTTGATTACAATTCTGACAGTTTCTGCAACCCAGAACATTTAAACAGTCCAATGAGTGAGAGTTATGATAAAGACATACTTGTCTATCTGCTTGTGTCCCTTTTTCTTGCTAGCCACTCCACCATTGCGTTCAAGTTCCAGTGCCCGTAATCTATTCTTGTAAGCCGGTGTCTTCTTTACCATACTTATGGCCTGAAACAAGTGAAGAGTACTTCAAAATATTGAATTGAAGTGAAATAAACACTTTTCGATGATTAAATATGGAAAACGGAAAGAAAATACATGAAAGAGCAAACAAAGAGCAATTTGTTACAAGCAACTGTCTCCAGAGAAAGTAGGATAAAATATGAATGCATGATTGTATTCAGCAATTTTCTTCTAGTGCAGTACTAATGCATTGATTCATTCCACTTTCAGAAGTAAATTGACATATGTTGGACTCATTTGCGGTCCTAAAAGCAGTGTCTAGCGTTCAAGATATCACAGATTATATCAGGATCATGATACTTTTTGGCAATCTTATCGAAAAGTCATCAATATGCTAAGATAACGCAATTTGTTACTACTCATGTATTACTTACTTGTGATAGTATGCTTCTAACATTAGTATAAAACTGAAACTTTTCAAAGATATGTGAAAAAATTGATGATCTAAGCATGCAGTGTCCGATGAGAGTAGCTGTGAGCGTGAACATGAGTATTCGACACGATATGTGCCGATAGAGTGTCGTTATGTAGCTGTCATACCTATATTATTTGTTGAAGAGGTCAAGAAGATCAAAACATATTAGCATTAGTTTCTCCATCAGGGATTGTCTCTTAAGGGTTGTCTTTTTGGTTCTCTTGAATAATTGATTGGTTATGAGTTGTTGCATATTATCCCGGATTCCCAGGTCATGATTGTTGTATATTATCAGGGCCTAAAGAAGAATAAACTGCAAACCATTTTTAAAAAAATTTCCTGCATAAGGGCATTTTGTTTGGACAAATATAAAACTCAACCAAAAAGATATCACAGGTCACAAACATATTAATTTATTATTTACTACTGTAAGATCTACTCCAAAAAAGGATGGAGAAAAATATTCACTTTTTACCAAAGAACAATTCCCATCTTTCCGGGAATAACCAAATTTTCCAAGGAGGGCAAAACAGGTTTGTGGCATCAGCACACATATACATGATGAAATTAGATCTGAATTTATCTCTTATCCACAGAATTACTTATCCAGATCAGTTGAAAACTGCATAATGAAAGGAAATACTACTGAAATGTCTCAATTACAATAGATTTTATCTCGGTACCTGTGTATACCTTGTCCACTGATTAAGATATTGAAATGCTGAGAGAACTATAAGCAGACCCACTAGAACAGCACGAGTATCCTGGAAGAAAATAAATGTATAAGTTAGGGATACAACAACAAGATAAAGCTTTTCTACCTACTACCAGAATATCCAATTATGAGATGAACTTCGGAATGAAATTATTTTTTCGTTCGGAATTACAGAAGGGCCTAAATCTCTTACCGTTTTGTGCCCATAATATGCATGACAGTAGCGGGCAGTATTGTAGAATACCTGAAAGACAGAAAATAAATAATATTATTGTTTAAAGCAACTGAAAAAATCTGTTTAATCCCACATAGAGCAGTCTGGAAGGTATAAACCTTTGAAAAAAAAGTATGGTGAAGGATTCAGCAACACGAAAATGTTTTTGCATGCAACAGGAAAATTCTGAAAGCATTACACTTAAAGAATATGATCCTACTTTGTATAGAAAATGGGTATTCAACTGCTCATATTATGAGAGTATTGTCTATAAGTGGATAACAAATTTTCCAATAATCGCATGCAAAGTGTTAAAGAAATACATGTTAGGGGCTTTAGGATGGTATTACTAAGCAAAATGAAACCAAACTCAAAGAATGGACTTCTCATTATCATCTAGATCAAAGTGGCAGGGTACCAATGGTAAGCCTAAGGTTTCTGGTGACCGAATTTTCACAATTTTGGTTACATTGTTTCATAATTCTGAATTTCTCAGAGTCCAAATTCAGACAAATTCTTCTTTCTATAGGATAGAAGAATTGGCTTCGCCCCTCAATTTGATAAATAACAGTGAAGTGTCACTTCCTGTAATACTCTTCCCTCACATACCTACTCATTGTTTTTTAATAATTTTTAATTTTTTTTCTTTTGGTTTTTCTGAGTTTTCCAAAATCAATTAAATTGAAGATAAATTTGATTTTCTCTAACATGCATATCTATAATGCACATAAAACAGCAGAAAATTTTGCCCAAATATCTTTACCGACATGAAAATTGGATATTTCATTCTCCATTGCGGTGCCGGTAACACTACAATGCAAATTTGATCCATGACATTGAAAATTTAAGTTTGGGTATTAGTAATTGTAGCCAATTGTAAACCTCACCCAAATCCAATAATATACTGAACAAAATTACCCAAAGATTGATTCAAAGATGGAGAAAAAAAGATCAAAAATACCTCATAAGCATTTGCTATTTTCACAAAAAATTTCCGCGATTCGGGATCTGGGTTTTTATCTGGATGACTGAAAATGCTCAAATAAAATTCACAAAATCAGAATCTATTCAATATCCAAAGCAATAAATCTGAAAAAAAAAATTTGCACTTACTGCTTCAGGGAAAGCTTGTAATAAGCTTTCTTGATCTCCGACGCATTAGCACTCTGTGTAACCCTGCAAAACCATCGGTGTGAGATGGCAATTCTTGAAAATTGAAAATCGACAAATGGGCAAAATGAGAAATGAAAATATATAAATAGAGAGAGAGATTTACCCAAGTAAATCGTAACAATCGTCTTCGTCACAGTAGATGTAGAATGAAGAAGGGAGAAGAAGAAGAAGAGAGAATAGAAACCCGAATCTTCTACAATCAATAGAAACCCTAAGTTAAAATCTGTCTGGGCACGTTTTTGGAGCTTGGGTTTTAGAGAAAAATTGATCGAAATGAACAAGAAGAGTAAGATGATGAAAGGAGTAGAGAGAGAGGTACATTTACTTCAAACACTCAAACCAAACCATATTTGCAACAGAGAGCAACAGAGAGACGGTTGCTGTTGTCGTTCTTGCTTCGTTTCGTTCTCTCCAGAGCAACACAGAAATTGCAGGAGAGGAAGACATGAGAAGGATGTTCGATGCAGGATGTCAACATGAGAGGGAAAGGGAGACATGAGAAGGATGTCAACACGAGAGGGAGACATAGAGGAGGAGAATTGCAGGAGAGAGAGACGTGAGAAGGATGTCGATGCAGGTTTGTAGGTTGGAGGGAGCGGAGAATCGCGCGATGTCAATATTTGGGCGAGCGCCTTCAGCGTTTTCAAATCCCGCCCAATTTTAATAGCATTTTCTGATTTCAATAGGAACTAAAAATTGGCTATTATAGCAAATGTTTGAAAAACGCTATTATGAAATGCTATAAAAGAAGACTTTTGTTGTAGTGATCTCAAGCATTGCAGAGTATGTTGATCAAATGTATCTTACCAGAGAATATGCTTTGGGTTTTCCGAATGCTAAAGAAAGATCTCCGTTACTAGAGTTTTCGAATGTTTTGACATTTGCAGCAATGAGTCTTAGTAAGATCTGGTATTATGTGATGCCACCTAATCTGGGTGAGTATCCGATTGATTTTATGAGATCTTGTAATATCTTCTTACATTGGGAAGAAGAATTATAGACTTCCCCTCATGGGTCAGGCATGTCTTCCATCTTCTGGTGCCCCCACGACTTTCATTTGTTACTAATGTTGGGAGATGATCCCTGCAACTAGTTTATGGTTTAGTGGAGTGCCAACGGACATGACTTTTGGTCTTGGGGTGGTGTCTCTGCGTCACCCCAGCCATTGCATATTTGAGAAGCGTCTCCATCTGGCTCCCTCCATTATCATTCTGAATCCTCTTCATAAGGCAGGTTGACGTAGCGGGAAGCATGCTGGCCTAATCCGTAGTTTTGGGCATGGCAACACTGTGAGACCCTTCTTTTGCTTTCATCACATTCGAGAGGCAAATTGGCGGAGTAAAGAATCGAACGTGTGCTCGCAGCCTTCTTCAAGTACCTAACTGTCACCACCGTCTCTGGAGACAGATTGACGGAGCAAAGTTTCAACATGCATTTTAGTAGATGCACATTTGCGCCAGACTTAGATACTTGAAGTGTGTACACTTTTGTACTAGTTGGTCGACAAACTTTGTAATAACTTTCATTGCAATCAATAAAATTTGTATTATTCCTTGAATATTTCTAGTATGGACAATTCTTCTAAACTGAAAAGGAAAAATAGAAAGAAAAAAAAACGAAATCAAAGCAACAGAATAATTTAACTTCGAGCGGGGATTAAGCTAACCCGTCCTGAAGGAGGCACGTATGGTCTTGGCTCGGATTGCATAGTCACTCTAGAGAAGTGTCTTCTTTTGCCAAAGCTAGCGAAGTTACTGAAGAGTGGACTTCGTGCTGGCAGGCAATTTCTTGCTGATTATCAGCTTTTGGAGTAGGCGCCCATTTGCTGAAGTATTATTACTTAGCTTTATATTAGTTTGGATTGAGTCTCCAGCTTTGAAATTTGGCAATCTGCATAGTTGTGCTTCAGCCATCGAAGGTTTTTCTCTGTCCAGGCGAATTGGTTCTCTCCCTTTGTCTAGGTCTAGTGCTTGATATGTTTGTTCCGCGAGCCCGAGCTGCAATTGATAGCAATTCAAATGTTTCAGAGCTGCATAATGGCATTCTCTTGCTGCTGGTTGATCTTCTCGGATAGTTCCCTGGGCCTGGTTGGTTGTGTATTTGATGCATCAGTGCAAAATGGAAATTACTGCCTCCAAATGGTGAAGTCAATGCCTTCACAGAATAATGTTATAGGTAGATGGAGTGTCAACCATCATAAATTCTTGGACAAAGTACTTTCGTAATTGTGGCATTCATGCTACCACCATTAGGTTGATCTTCCCGATAGGGAAGCATTTTTCTCTACTGAATCCAAACATGGGGTGAGTGACGGAGGTCAAGACTTTTTCCTGGAGTTGCATGTTTTGGAATGCGCTGAGAAACATGACATTAAGTGAGCTTCTTGTATCCAATAAGGCCCTTTTCACCTCCCACTTTGCAATGAGGACGGAGATGACCAGGGTGTCATTGTAAGGAAAATGTACACCCTGGAGATCCCTATCCATAAACGTCAATGGTGCACTTGTCGGTCCTCGCACTAGGGTGGTGTCTACATCTCGATTAGTGTCCTCTTGCGGGACCTGCTAGATTGCTCTCCCTCAGGACTGACCCCATGAAGGACAAAGATGATGTCAAGAGCTTCCTTTTCGACCTCCTTGACAACTTCCTTCCTTTTCTTTGCTTGGTCATGCCTTCTATCCGATCTCAAAAACTCCTTGAGCTTGTCTTTCATGATCCAGTACTCGACCTCTCCTCTAAGGTTTCTTCAATCCTCAGTATCGCGTCCGCCCTCCTTATGGAAGGCACAATATTTGTTGTTGTCACATCCAACAGGGTTTTCTCGCTGCATGGGGGGCCACTTTAGTTCTTCCCAATTCTTCATATAATCGAGGAGGTCGGACAGACTGGTATTGAGAGGGTTGACAGATTTGGACTCGACATAATTGGAGGCCTTGTCCTACCTTGGGTAGTTGTAGTCGATTTTATTGTCATTGTGCTTCCTCTTGTTCTCGTCGTCGTCCTCATTCTTCTTCCCCTCTTTCTTGTCTCTGGGGACGGAGGGTTTCTTCTCAGATATTGCCTCCTTCTTGGCGATCATCATCTCGTCTAGAGTGATGTATCTCTAGGCATCCTTCAGAAGGTCTGCCATATCGGCTGGGGGATCCAAAGTAAGGAAGTCGTAAAACTTTCCTCACCTTAGACCCAAGGTGAAAGTAGTGATGGAGGTGTCATCACTATAGCCATCGATGAGAGTCAACTCATAGTTGAAACGCGTGACGTATTCCCTCAGCATCTCGTTCTGCTTCTGTTTTAGGGTCAATAAATAGTGCGAGCCCTTCCTGATTCTTTGGCTGCCCACAAAGCGCGTGAGGAACGCCTTTACCAATGTCTGGAATAAGTCGATGGACCTCGGAGGGAAGCTGTGGAACCAGGTCAGCGCTGACTTCTTCGGGCTGGTAGGGAATAATCGGCACATTATCGCATCGAACCCTTCCTTGAGCACCATTACATGCTGAAAGCTGCGCAAATGATCGGATGGGTCTCCCGTCCCATCGTAAAATACCGATTTTGGCGGGGTGTACTTCTTCAGTAGAGGTTCATCCATGATATGATCCATGAATGGAGGGACAGTAAGATTGAACAGTACGTTTGGAATTGTGGCCCCTTGCCCGGATGGGGTTGTGCAAGACGTGTCTATCGACTTTGGACGTTGGTTCCTTGTTGGCTGCTCATTCGCTTTTGGTCCACTGGAAAGTTGCAGGGGCAACGCGGCTCTCCTGAACTTGCTCTCTGGAACCTTTTGGGGGCTGGGCTCTTCTATGCTCAAGGTCTCTTCCTGCGAGTGGATGATTCTGCTGATTGAGTATCTCCATCGCTCTTGCAATTTGTTGCATCTAGGTTGACAGTAAATCCACCGTTGGGTCCGCCGTGGCTGCCACTGGTGTGGGGGTCTGAGAAGGTTCCTCCCACAGTGGTTGTGGCAACGGAGCTGGCGATGTTCTGCTAGTTCGAGCGTTCAAGCAGCGTCTCTATTGTTGCGAGACCTTATTGTCACCATCTTTCTAGCTCTATGGGAAAGGTGACACTATTCTTTCTTCTTAGGAACTCTGTCGTTTTCCATGTACGGAGCCAAACTGATGTAGTCGAGTTTTGCTCTTTTTCTTCGCTTTTACCTAAACATGCACAAGAAACGCACGTGAGCCAAGGACCACCGTGTAGTGGTCGATGGCACTCCGATGCTTAAGTTAGATAAGGCTTAGGAGAGGCTTAAAGCTGTAAATTGGGTTTTTATAGCGTACCTTTATTCATCGACCTTATCTCCCTTTTATAGTGTGAGAGTCCTTATTCGGCTCAGCCAATAGTGGCGTAGTTTAGGAAAAGAGATCTTACTGGAGATCCTTTCCTAGTTAGGAGTTGTCCATGTAGGGAAATTTCCTAAACGACTTGTGCTTCTAGATCTGCGGAAGATGTTTTCTTTCTGTCTGGGCCTTGCTGGATTGGGCATGCAATCAGGCCTGCTTTGTTCTGTTGACGAGATTATCATGACACGAATACGGTGCTGATCAGAGGACAATTTGATGTATCATCAAACACTATTACATTTCTTTTACACTTTTGCCCTCCAAAACTCAGATTATTTATAATCAAACTCAGCCCCTTTCAATATTCGTTAATTATACCTTAGCCCTCCAACTATCTATAAATTACAAATAGGCCCTTACATCTAACTTTTATCCCATTTTGCCTTCCACATTTCATACTTTTTACAATCCAAGCCAGCACCCCTTAATCATTGATATATTATATCAAAGTCCCTAACATAATTTATTTCAAGCCCCCAGTTATATATAAATTATAAAAAGCCCTTATAACTAGCTTTTTAATTTTCCATTTTGTCATTCACATTTCATATTTTTACACTAAAAACCTGTACATTTGAAATATTGATTAATTATACTTAAGCCTCTAATATAATATTTTATTTGAAGTTCTCTAATTATACATTGGCCTTTAAAATAAAAAAGTATTGAATATCCGCGCTCGAAGAGCGCGTCCACCCCTAGTGCATATAACATGTATGCAAGTTTGCCAGTTTTTTGTTATACATTAGTTCCCTACTAAATAACACCATCACCTCTACTGATGGACACCATCGCCCACCTTTGTTTTTTGGATCTACTGAAAGAAACCACCACTATATAAACAAAAAAACTCTAACCCTAACCCTTATTCTCTTCTCTCCCTTTCTTCTCCATCAATCACAACCTCCACCTCCTCCTCCTCATCATCCTTTTCCCCTTTACCCCACCACCTCGCCACCGCCACCACTCCTCCTACTCCCCTTCACCATCAGCCACTGCCATTTCTCCTCCTCCTCCTCCCCCTCACCCCCTTCACCACCGCTACATCTCCTCATCCCCTTCACCACTACCACCTGACCACCGCCACATCTCCTCCTCCCCTTCATCACTACCACCTGGCCACCGACACCTCTCATCCCCTCTACCTATTTTTTTTTTAAAATTGCCCTTTTCTCTCATTTTCCCTCGCGACGGTTCCTACTAGTAGGGAACACACACTTGTCAGAACCTTTGCGAGAGCAAAAAATTTGTCGATTATGCAGCAAGAACATAGTTACTGCCTCATTTTGTGAAGAGAATGCAGAAATCACTAAAAATTGTCATATCGATGGTGCAGCAAGAACATAGTTACCGCCTCATTTTGTAAAAAGAATGCAAAAAACACTGTTTTTTACTATAAATGTTGACCTTGTTGATAGCCCATTGTAAATGTTGGTGTCTATCCGAGATGCCCATATGTTTAGTTTGTATATATAGGAATCTTTGGATGTTGGTTATATAACGCAGTTAGCTTGTGAATTAGCTTTCTAGTAGCCTTCTCATTAGACTAGATGTCAAAGCCTTTTGTGAGTATTTGCAATTGCATTTTCATTACTTATAATATTTGCATTCATAGTATATAGAAACAAAACTAAAACACTTCAATTTGCAATTTCGCTTCGCAAAATATTTTATTTTTTCCCTTTTAATTCCTGCTCAAGACTTTTGCTGCCAGAATAAATAAATAAAAGGGAGAGGGGGTCTCCCTGTTTAAGGCCTCTCGAGGATTTGAAAATAACGATTGTGAGTGCCCTGAAACATAACTAAGTAGTAAGAGTTTGTACCCAAATGCAGCGACTCATTCGAGCCACACACTCACATTCGCAGACTAAAATGCAAATACAATAAAGAAAATTGCAACGACTCATGAAACCCTGTCTAAAATGCCTACAAAGACTATCACGCAGCTGAACGTGCAACGGTAAGCACATACTCGCAGGAGCCGCTACATTTGGGTAAAAACCAGACTCTGACCATTTTTTATTTTTTGTATTTAAATCTTTTTTTTCATTTTTTAAAGTCCTACGGATTTGCTAAACTATTGACATATTTAATTTATTGCTAAACCCAACTTTTGATCTTCTCAAGTTGGGGTGTTCAAAAGAGGGGTTTAGAAATAAATCAAATATGCCAATCATGTATCAAACCCATAAGAATTGGCAAAAACCCAAAAAATGTTCAAATACAAAAAATTGAAAATTTGGTCAGAGTCAGTTTTCTTTCCAAACGCAGCGGTCACTGCGAATGGGATTGATATCCTTGCAGCGACCGCTGCGTTTGGACAGAAAACATACTTTGTCATCTTTTTTATTTTTATATTTTTGAATTTTTTTCAAAAAAATCTGGATGAACGAGTCAAAAATCTCCCAGGAATGTCGTAAATAAAAGCTAACAAGCTGGACACGACAAATGCAAAATAAAAAAAAAATTCCATTGATTTTCTATAAAAGGAGATTACAAAAAGTAACTGCGAAGGAGAATTAACATCAGCAACATTTTTGAAATCCGGATCACCCAGAGAATCCAGAACGACCTCCTCGACGTCATTGAATTCCTCCTCAGCAAAACAACAGTATTTAGACATGTCTAACCCTTGCGTCTGCAGGAAATCTAAGAAATCGTGGCGACCATCGACCATTTTTTTCCAATCTGCAGCCTTTGCCGTTTTCAGCCTCTTAGTAACAAATGACAGCTCAGCTCGGGTTGACGCTAACTCTCTGTCAACATCAGCAAGTTAGCAGAGACAACAGACTTAGTCTCGACAAACTTGGAATTCAACTAAGCGATTTGAACAACAGAAGCTTTAAGATTGGCTGAACATTCCTCAGCGGAACGAACAGCTTCATCACGTTCAACTTTTTGGTCGGACAACTCTTTCTCAGCAGCATCAAGACGGGACTGCAACTTGCCCAATTCTACCTCGCATGTCTCATGGTCAAAGGCAAATATATCACGAATAGCCTCGAGTTCCCTCAGCAACGACTGTGCAGAATCCGTAGCCCTCTCATGTTCTATGTATTGCATCTTCAACAGATCAAGTCAGCGAAGAACGTGAGAAAATGACCAAAATGTGTCCTGCTAGTTTTCGCTCAGCAGAAAACTACCCCATCAATGTAGAACTTGGCCTCTGCTACAAAGCTAGCATAGGTTGCTCTGTATACTGGGCCTACTTGACTGCAGAACGGCGTGGGATTATGGTCCCCTGTATAGTATTAGCACAGTCACTGTTCCAAGTGTTACAAGTAGCCAGTAACTATTGGATGGCATGGAATTTTCCTCTTTCAACAGGGACCGAGCCAGTGGTAGGAATGACTTTCCTTTTTACAGTTTACATACTTCTTGCTATAGGAAGTTCACTCTGTGTGCTGGTCCGAGCATCGCTAGTAGCAATAGCTGGCCTTCTTACATTGCAGAAGTTCTTTACAAACATGCTTCACAGCGTGCTCAGGGCTCCGATGTCTTTCTTTGATTCAACCCCGACCGGAAAGATCTTAAATCGGGTATGTAAAAATGCATGCATGATATAAAATACAACTTGAAGTTCTGAGTACTAATAGTTGTTTCTTATCACAATCACAGGCTTCTACTGACCAAAGTGTGCTAGACTTGGAAATAGCAAACAGAATAGGTTGGTGTGCTTTCTCAATAATACGAATCCTAGGAACCGTCGCAGTCATGTCTCAAGTAGCCTGGCAGGTGTTCGCCATATTCATTCCAGTGACTGCAGTATGCATATGGTACCAAGTAAGTTACTTCTATCAGCTCCTTGTATCAAATAGGACTATAGGAGATTGGATGACACATTTTTATAACAGCCATGATTGGGTATGTTATTACTCAGAATCTGAAGCTAACTTTTGGTAATGGTCACTACAGCGCTACTATATACCAACTGCTAGAGAACTGGCGCGCTTAGACGGGATTCAAAGGGCTCCTATCCTCCATCACTTTTCCGAATCACTTTCTGGAGCTGCAACAATTCGGGCTTTTGGCCAAGAAAGCCATTTCACAAATGCAAACCTTGAACTTCTTGATAATCACTCAAAGCCTTGGTTCCATAATGTGTCAATTGGAATCTGATGATGGGTTTGCCTATAAAAAGAGTGTGTCTGCACTTAAGGTTGGACAAGAAGTTAGTGTCCACGTGTTGCGTAAGATTTCAAAACTCATCCTTGCATATTATTAGGATTATTATCTGGATATCTGGAACCTGAACGAATTTTAAACTAGATTTGTATGCTTCCTCTTCTGGTTCTTATAATGTCGTGATCTATTTTGATATTTGATGATATCATCCTCTTCCTTTTACAAATTGTGTCTATTTGAATTTGTGTTTAATAGCTTGTCTCTGTGCTGATGCAGTTATTGACTGCCATATCTACTGTTGATGACCTGAACTATCCAGAAAAAACAGATACATACTACATTGTAAACGTCCCATACATATTTTCATCATGTTGGAAGGTTAGCACTGCTATTCTTGAAATTTAATTAGTTTCCTAGTATCATTGTTTGAGTTTCTGGACACTTTTAGAACATCCATATTTTCATCAATTAGTTTGTTGTAAATTTCTTGTCTTCACTTAACATTTTACCTAATAAATCAGGCCTACATATAAATAGCAATGGACAAATTGGAGCTGAATTTTTGTTGAAGAATGACAAGGTTATAAAGGAGAGCTTGAAGTCTAAAACAGAAGACTCAATTATGGAGAAGTATGGTAATGCAACTCCTGATGAAGAACTTCTAAGAGAGCTTCTTCTAGGACAGGTAAGGCGGTTGCCAATCTAATAGGGCTTATTGGTAGAAGTATTTCTCCAAATTTCATATGCTTTCGTTTTCATATTTTAAGACAAATGTTTTTGTTGGTATTTGCAGGCGAGTGCATTATTGCCCAGAAAGAAGTATGAAGAAGATGTTTACATTAATAACCACACAACTGTTTGGGGTTCATGGTGGAAAGATAATCAGTGGGTTACAAGTGTTGCAAGCAAACAATTAGGAATAGCTACTGTACAGGTGCAGCTGGAATTGGGGTTACAAGTGCTGCAAGCAAACAACTGTTTTTGTTGTTAGTGATCCTATTTGGATTCTATAATGTCAATGTCCACCAATAGTACAATATATATGATGATTCGAATGTTTATAATTTTGAGTTGATATAGCAAAAAAATTATAATTTTGTTGTTAGTGATCCTATTTGGATTCTATAATGCGAATGTTTATACTTTTGAGTTGAAAATAATTAACATTTGATAGCAAAAAAAAAAAAAAAAAAAAAATTTGCTATGTATACTTACCATAGCGTTTTTAAAACGCTATGGTAGACTCTACTATAGCATTTCAAAAATGCTATAAAAGGATCTACCATAGCATTTTTAAAACGCTATAAAAGCCAAACTTTCTATAGCGGTTTTAAACCGCTATAATAGACCCTGGGTCTATTATAGCGCCGGCAAACATAGCGTTTACTAAAACGCTATGGTATCCTACCATAGCGTTTTTGAACCGCTATTAAAGGGTTTTTTTTTTGTAGTGGATAGAGAATGACTAGCCTATATATAGGCGATGTGGTTTATGAAGCAGCGTCAACCAACAATTACGTCAACATTAAATGCCGTATTGGAAATAGAGAAACGGCGGTTCCAATTGAAATTACAAGAGTCCACATTCAATGAATTAATGGCCCTGCACGCAACCCCATTAAGTAGGGGAAGTAACCGATACTGAACCGTCTCGCAATTTGCGTCGTACACAAGGCACGCTAATTTACAAAGATTTTTTCCCATTTGGGCTCCGTCAACTAATGGGCCCAAGCTTATGCAATGCCCGATCCGGCCCATCACATACAAAGACACAAATGGTGAAGGCCTTGAGAGCCCATGGAATAAGGAGCGCACCTACAAAAAATCTAAGGCGTCCGCCCTACTATTATTCTGTTGTTGTTCATTAAAGCTAGTCAAGCTATTATTAGTCTGATCAATCGATCTGGATCCGAAATTAGACCACTAAGCAAATTAAGTCAGAACACCCAAGTCAGACTTGCACACCTGAATTCTTATTCTAACCAAAGCTTAGTCAGATCCGATTGATTATGATAGCTTCTGGTTCGCTCTAACGCCTAGCTCACCAAAAACGGATGATGATGGGTTAGAAAGTGTGAGCTTAGTTAGCGTTTCTGACACCTGATCGCAATGGCTTTTTTTCCCAAAACCATTGTCCAACTATGGATAATGGTCATCGAACTTTACCAAAGCTTAGTCGGTTTCGACCTATGATGAAAGGTTCTAGTCCACTAGTCGACTCTAATGCCAAGTTCGTTAAACGGGTACCAACAATTTTGAGAGTGGCAACACTCAGCGCTCTGATGCTTGATTGAGACAGCTTGTCAGGGATCATTGTCCAAACATGGACAAGTGACCAAACCCGACCAAAGCTTAGTTGGTGACAACCGATGACAATAGCTTCTGTTTCGCTAGAAGCCTAGTCCGCCAATAATGGATTTTGACAGCTTAGAAAGTGGGAGTGTAGTCAGCGCCCTCGACACCTGATTAAGATGGATTGCCAGGGGTCATCGCTTTTACGCAGATGATGATCGTCGAACCCGACCAAAGCTTAGTCAGTGGTCGCCGATGACGATGGCTTCTGGTCTGTTCTAAGCCTAGTTCGCTGCGCACAGATTCCGATGGCCTAGAAAGTGGAACTTAGTCAGCGCGACAATGCCTGACTGCGATGGCTTGCCAGGGATAGTTGGCAAATTACAGATAATGATCGTCGAACCCTACCAAAGTTCAGTCAGAACGACTGACGATGATAACTTCTGGCTCATTCCAATATCTAGTCTGCTAAAAACGGATGAAAATGAGGTTGGAAAGTGGGAGTCTAGTCAGTGCCCTCGACGCCTGATTAAGATGGCTCGCTAGGGACCACCGTTCAATCACAAATGATGGTCGCCAAATCTGACCCCGGTTTAGTCATTTATAACTGGCGATAACAACCTCTAGTCTAACTAAGCCTATTCCGCCAATAGCAGGTAAATATGAGTCGAAAGCTCGATCAGAGCTCTAAAAGCTCGACTCGGAGGACTCACAAAGACCATTGTCCGATCATCTACGACGGTGCACGTGCTAGGATCACAGTATAACTAGTTTGCTTAAAAAAGAAACATCAACTACTGGTTCATATACAACCAATCCACCAGGCAAATGGTGAATTACACTATTCAATTTCTAAAAAGATAATAACCAGAATTGCACGAACTATCGTAGCATAAGCAGTCAGAACTCTCACCAGCAGATCAATCATACGGCTTCCTGACCTAGCAGAGCCTCCCGTCTGACAACTAGCAGGGAAAGTAAAAGAAAAATGTCGCGATTAGACAAAACACATAAAAGCTAGCAGGCAAAGTAAAAGAAAAATGTGCCAGTACAAAATGCTATTCATTTGCTAGCCAAAAAATACAAGGTTCACTCATCATCATGGGAGAAACAGATACAACAGAGCCAGACTTAGCAAGAGAGGAAGCAAGATACACATTTGTATGTGCTTCATCTCGATAGCACTCATTAGGGTCACCTTCTTCTTCAGATGGATTAGAGGCAACTTCAAACTCCGCATATGCTACCTCTTAATGATAGGAGAAATCCCAATCAGGATGTTCCTCCTTCATAAGCTGCAACAAGTCCAGCCTTCCATGCATGACTTTGTTGAACTCAAACGTGCCCTAGGACTTAAGAAGCTTCTCCTCGCGCATCCTTGATTCAGCAAGCTCCCGCTCCAGCTACTCCAACTTGCCCAATAGCATGTCAGTCCTGGATTGCTCGACGCCCAGCTTATCATTAACAACACTTAGCTCATTCTGTGCCAGAAGAAGCTGCTTTTCCGTGGTCCGCACACTTTTGGCATTAAAATCAACATCAGCCTCAAACTGTTGACATCAGAAAAATCATTCAAACTCCTTCTTGGCCTTCTCAGCGTTCTTGGCCTACATCCCAGCCTGCATTTCGACCACGGTTTCCTGGGAAAATTGTAAGTCACGACGGGCATGGTTCAGTTCATTCTCAAACCGATCCCTTGCGGGCACTGCCTCTGCCAGGTCGGACTTAAGCCTTTCCAAGCGAATCGTCTGAGTCTCCGATCTTGTGCGCCATGAATCTACTCCAGCATCTGAGTAAGCTTCGAGTTGCTTACTCAACGATTCAATCTCGTAGTAAGCATCTGAGTACGACTTCTACAAGTTTGCAAAGACTCGCTCCATGGTTTACATTCTCTCACGAGCGACCTTAACTTCAGTCCCAGCTGCAACTACTTGATTTAGGTATGACATCCCTAGCACGAGATGTTTCTGCTATTTCTCCATATGTTCTCCCAACATCTCTCCTTCTGGCTCTGGAGCACAGTTCGCTAGCCAATCATTCCACCCGTTAATATGTTTTATGGAAGCATAAGAAACATCAACCTCCTGATGCGAGGCTTGGTTGCTCATCTTTACCACATTCAGAGCAAAAATACTAATCCACACATCCGGGTAGAGGTCCTTCAGGATCAAAATCACTCCAGCACCACCATTCACTGTCTTTATTACATAAGGACCGTCATCTATAGCTTTCCCCTTACTCACAACGATCAACTCTCTTTCACAAGCCGATTCAAAGTCAGCTGACGGGGAAGAAGGAAACGAGTCATTCCTCAGACCCATCGTCACCTCAATATTAGGACGAAAAGTGAGACGGAGGACAATACGGGTGACGTGGGGGGATCTTTCGCCATAAGGACGACAGTCAAGCGACTATTCAGCAGGCCTAGCAGGGCTGCAAGCAAAGTGTTTCAATGAAAAGGGACGATCAAGTCCCACACCAGACGAAGCTTCCACGCCCACTTGCCGAAACACTTTGTTCAGAACCTCCGCCTACTATGTACTCAGATTTGTTACATCTTCAACCCCGACCATTTGATGATATTCCAACTCCAGGTCAGGAAAAGAAGCACGAGCCTTTGCCAGATCATGTCCCTCGGACACAACAATCTCCGTCCTAGCGGACACATTAAGAACCTGTCAGACAGCTTCACGCCCTTTGGACGAAGCTGAAAGCCCACGAGCAGGCTGAGACACAGCACGAGGACTCTTCAGACGAATAGGAGAAGGAAACGCCTCACTTAGTTCTGCTATCCTTAAAGGGCTTGAGATCTTAATTTTCGGGAACTTTCTCTTCTTCGAGGAAGATACGATTTTGGGCTTTGGCTTCGAAACCCTAAGAAGAATGGAGCCTCATGCCAGTGAGCCCACAGTCTGATGCGCTTGATGTTAGAAGATTTAACGACATCCTCAATCCGCAAACAAGGCATGGCGCAAAACGCGTCCAGAGCCGCTTTATCCTTAGCAGAAAGAGATGAAGTTGGGAATTTTCCTACAAAAAGAACAAAGGTCAATTTGATATGCATTTGGCACAAGAAGAATCAGGAACATAATTGAACTTACTTAGTTGCCTGAATTCTTGCTAGACCGGACGACCAGCAAACTCGAAATACTTCAAGTTCACGGAGGCCATGAAACAAAATTTCTGCCAGAACTTAAAATCATCAGGCAGATTGCCGAAGAAATCTCGCGATGTCATCACACACACAGTGTGCTTGTTTACCCGAGGAGAAGTAAGCAATAGGATCACCCTCGAAGATACTAGGACACCAACATCCTTAGCCCTAATCAGAATGTCAATCAAAGTCTTATACTCGTTCGACACCAGTTGAGCGGGCGCAATGCCGAGTTACTCCAGGAAATTCCAATTTTTTTTTTATGAAAGTAAAACAGACACCTGACTGAAGCAAAACTCAGTGAAGACATATGAAACCCTATAGAGGGGACAAAAATGTCAAATTAGCGCCCAAATTGAAGAGCACCGGATCCTCAGAAACCCCGTATGTTTTATGGAGGACTTCCGGACTCGACTAAAAAAAAGCGACATCTCCTCAAAGAACTTGTGACCCTTAGCAAATAGTTCATCAGAAAATTGAATCAGTCCCGCCATGAAAGATCGTACAAGCTTTCGATTACGAAGGTTGAGAAAAGTCAAAAGCACAGAATGCGGTATGACAAGCAGAGTCTCTAAGATCGAAAGAGTACAGAAGCCAAACTCCAGAGATAGAAGATCTATATAAAAAAATAATTCCTGTCTTTTCTCTTTCGAGCAGACGCACGCCCAGTTAATGAAGCTCGCCATTCGAAGAAACTATTCAGACTCAGCCATCATGATTGCACAGTTGCTTAATGAAATGACTTGGTAGACTGATGATCTGGCCCACCAATTCGGGGGGAGTAGCTAATGATACATCAAACTGTCCTCTGATCAGCACCGTACATGTGTCATGATAATCTCGTCAACAGAACAAAGCAAACCTGATTGCACGCTCAATCAAGCAAGGCCCAGACAACACTAAGCCCATTATTGGAAGGATCCAGAAGGTCATACCCAAATTACAATGCGCCATTAAGCCCACAGGTCATGCGGTCAAGCCCAATACTCGTAAGCCCTGATAAGGCAAATATCTGGGGGATCGACCCAAGACAGGTAGGTCGGTAATACATTGGTTCCGACTAGGAAATAAATACTAGAGTATAAGTCGGCAAAGAAACTTCCTTTCATGAACAACACTCAGAAAGGGAAACCTCTCCCACATATCTAGGAGTGCAAGTCATGTAGGGAAACTTCCCTACATGTGATAGCTCCCAACTAGAAAAGGATCTCCAGTAAAATTTCTTTTCCTAAACTACACCACCAAAGGCCAAGCCGAACACGAACTCTCACACTATAAAAGGGAGATAAGGTCGATGAACAAAGGTACGCTACAAAAACCTAATTTACAACTTTAAGCCTCTTCTAAGCCTTATCTAACTTAAGCATCGGAGTGCCATCGGCCACCACATGGTGATCCTTGGCTCACGTGTGTTCCCTGTGCATGTTTAGGTAAAGGCGAAGCAGGAGAGCAGAAATCGACTACATTAGTGTTTTTAATTTAAAGACACAAATACCCTTTGTCACTTTTTAACCACCTTTTGATTTTTCATTGTAAATATTTTAAAGTTGGGAGAACATTTTCGGAAACCCAAAAATTACGTTGAAGGCAAATGTGTAATAGTATTTTCAATTGAAAAGACAATACCCCTGGAACTATTCATTGATATGTTAGTTTTATTTGTAATTATTATAAATTGAGGAGAGTAAATTTTGATAGAAAAATTAGAGTTGAAGATACCAAATTCACCGTTCCTAAGGGGAGCAGTCATTACATTTAACTAGGGTGTTGACACGCTCTACCTGCGTGAATATTCAGTACTTTTTTTTACAACCTTTCAATAATAAATAAAAATTATTATTGAAATTCTAAACAAAATAATTATTTATAATGTTAAGAACCTATGTATAGTTTACAAATAACTAAGGGTTTTGACGAAATTATGCTAGGGGCTTAGGTATAATTAACAATATTTGGGAGGAGCGGGTTTTGATCGTAAATAATTTGAATTTGGGAGGGTAAAATGGTATATATATGTAATATTTTTTATTTAAAATTACAAATTTCTCATGATCATTGTTCACCAACCTATTGGTTTTTCTTGTAAATATAATAGAATTGATAGGGTATTTTGGGGTATCCAAAAATCAAGACGAATACCCATACATTCATTGTTCCTAAGAGGAACTTGCATTATGTAGTCCAGATTTATCGTCATTTGCATTACCTCCATTAAATACAACTTGGATACACATCAATTTGATTAAATTAACTACTCATACCTATCAAACTGGATTAACAATCTATAAGACCCATTGAATTTAACTAAAATATAACAATCTATAAGTCCCAATTTTGATTAACATTGATGGTGTCAAATCTTGTTCTCCTTGACCTTGACCTGCACAAGGAACACACGTGAGCCAAATACCACCATTGTGGTGGCCGATGGCACTCCGATGCTTAAGTCAGACAAGGCTTGAAAAAGGTGTAATGCAGTAAATTTGGTTATATAACATACTTTTGTTCCTCAACCCTGTTCTTTATTTATCATACGAGAGTCCTTGTTCAGCTATGCCTTTGGTGGCGTAGTTTAAGGAAAGAAATCTGTTGAAATATCTTTTCTTTGCTGGCAATCGTCAATGTAGAAGAGTTTCCATAAACAACTTGTGCTCCGATATTTGTGAGAGGTTTTTCCCTTATGGAGTATTGTCCATGCAGGAAAGTTTTCGTGCACGACTTATACTCTGGTATTTGCTTCCTAGTTGGAGCCAATGTATTGATGGCTTCTTTATCTTTGATCAAACTCCTAGATACTTGCCTTATTAGGTTTACAGGTATTGGGCTTGACCATACGATGTATGGACTTAATAGGGCACCGCTGATTCGGTCCAATCTTCTGGACCTCGCCTCAGTGGGCTTTGTGTTATCTGGGTTTTTTTGGATTGGGCGCTCATTTAGGTCCTCTTGGCTCTGTTGACGAGATCATCATGACATGTGTAAGGTGTAGATTACTGGATGGTTCGTTGTATCATCAGCTGTTCTCCCTGAGTCAGTGGGTCAATTCGTCGGTATTAAGTCATGTCACGAAGAAACTAAGCGGTCACGATGATTGAGTCTGAATCATCTCATCGAGCGGCTCACATAATTAATTTGGTATGTGACTGCTAAAAAAAGGAAGGAATCCTTGTTTTTGTATAAATCCCCTTCTTTGCAAAGTTTAGTTTATTTACTTCTGCAATTTCAGAGACTATGCTTCGTTGTTTCGCTTTTTACGTTTTTGGCTTTGTTCAGCTTTCGTAATCTAAAGTTCCATACACTATTTCATGGCGGACTAGAATAAGCTTCCCAATGAACCGTTTGTTAAAGGTCGTAAGTTTTTCAAGGAGAGGTTGATCTCAGAGGTGAATCGGGTGGGACTTCTTGAGAAGTATCAGATCCCTGACGATCTGGTGCATTTCACATTGGCCGCTGGTCAGACGCCCTTGTCTCATTTGAAAGGATTAATTTGCTTGCACAGAGGCATGTTTCAATCGGGCTTTTGTTTTCATGTTATCAAGGAAATTTGGTATTTCCTAGCGTACCTTGGCATTTCGCCCGCTCAGCTAGTGCCAAATGGGTACAGAACTGTGATTGCCATTCTAATCAGGGCGAAAGATGCTAGTGTCTCCGAGGGCTATCCAACTGCTCACCTCTCCATGGGTGAACGAGCATGTTGTGTGTGTGTGTTGAAGTGGCCGGCTATTTGGGCAAGTTGCTTGACGATTACAAGTTCTGGCAGAAGTATCGTTTCATGGCTTCTACGGACTCGAAGTATTTTGAGCTTGATGGTTGTCAGATAGAACGAGAGTTCAAGCAACTTAGAGTGTTTAATTCCTTTCTAGACCCCGCTTGTGTTGATTACATACTGAACTGTTATTCATGTTTTTTTGTAAGAAAATTTCCAACAACGCCCCTTTCTCCTGAGAACAAAGTGGTCATAAATAAATTTCATGACATGCCCCTAATGTGGGTGGAGGATGTTGTGCAACTCTCCAACATCAAACATAGCGGGCTGTGGGAGTACTGGCATGAGGCTGCAACTCTCTTTAGGGTTTCAAAGCCGAAGTTTGATGGCAAACCTCCTTTGAAGAAGAGGAAGCTCCCAAAAGTCAAAATCCCTAGCCCGTCAAGGAGGGCAAAGCTGAATGAGGCACTTTCTTCGTCGGTGCTCCCCCGCACCGCATCTAAGCTTGTTTCCAGGCTGTTGGCCCATTCAAAAGGGGGGGGGGGGTTCAAAGTTGCTAGCAAGATCTTGATGTGTCCGTTTGGGTGAACGATGTTGTGTCCGAGAAGCAATATGTTCAGGTGAGAGCTCCCATTTCCCTTCCCGATTTAGAAAGG
The DNA here is from genome assembly GCA_963556465.1 of Berberis vulgaris. Taxonomy (NCBI): domain Eukaryota; kingdom Viridiplantae; phylum Streptophyta; class Magnoliopsida; order Ranunculales; family Berberidaceae; genus Berberis; species Berberis vulgaris. Next base: position 78,475,566 of record OY747125.1, on the reverse strand, counting down.
GCATATTTGAAAATGGTGGGGTTGAAGATGCAGCGAAGCTGAGCACTTAGCAGGCAAAGGTTATGAAAAACCTATTGCTGCAGGCAGGGATGATCACTTCATCCGATGTGGGTTAGGTTCGTCTTTTTTCTTTGGAGGATTTCAAGTATAACATTTCATTGGATCAAGAGTCCTCTTAGCCTGGTGAAAAGTCGCATGACCATCGTCATTATGGTGAAGGGTCTCCTCCACATCGCCCGTACTGTCCCCCATCCCGTTCTCAACCTCAGCTTTTGGTGACAATGGGTCCGAGAGATAACTCACCTTTTTCCTCATCAACCACTTTCGGATCGACTGATGTGAGGGAGTCGATCGTTGTGAGTAATGGGAAAGGGGTGAGAGGGGCCCCTGATGCAGTGAAGACGACGAAGGGCGATGCTATTGTGATTCATGTCCCAATGGACCTTTACTCATATGCACGGCTCAGTCTATTTGCCCCGGATATGGTAAAGATGAGAAACCATACCTAACACAAGGTGGTTGACATTTCTTATGCCTCAAGGGGGCATTTTAGTAGATGGAATGACTGGCTGGCGAATCATTCTCCAAAGCCCCAAGGGGATACACTAGGAGAACGTATGGACAAGGGGCAGAAACATATCATGATAGGGATGTCGTATATGAACCTAGTTGCCATTGTTGGGATAGAGTAGAGGCTGCTCGTGAGAGAGTATACACCATGGAGCGAGTTTTTGCGTATTTGCAGAAGTCGTATTTTGATGCTCTTCACAAAATCGAGTCACTAAAGAAGCAACTTGAAGGTCGGAGGCCTAGCAGACAAGATCGGAAGCTCAGAGGGTCCGCTTGAAAGCACTTGAGTCCGACTTAGCAGAAGTGGTGTCCGTGAGAGACATGTCGGAAGAAGAGCTGAACCATGTCCTTCGTGACTTAAAACTTGCTAAGGACACTGCAATCAAGACGCATACTTAGATGCAGACTCTGAGTATTGAGAAGGCCAAGAAGGAGTCTGAGTAAGTTGTCCAATGTTAGCAGCTAAAGGCTGATGTTGACTTTAATGACAAGAGCACGATGACAACAGAAGGGCAACTTCTCCTGCCGCAAAATGAACTTAGCGTAGTCAAGTAGAATCTGAGTACTTATTAGTCCAAAGCTGGCACTCTGTTGTGCAGATTGGAGCACCTGGAATGAGAGCTTGCAGAGTTAAGATTACGCGAAGATAAGCTCCTCAAGGCCCAGGGCACGTTCGAGTTCAACGGAATCGTGAAAGGAAGCATGGAGCTATTGGAGCTGATGGAAGAGGAGCATGCGGATTGAGACCTCTCCCACTACAGAAGTGGCCTTTGCGGAGTTCGGAGAAGTGATCAATCACAAGAAGAGGGTGCCAGAGCAATAACACAAGCGGACACGTCCCCTGCTTCTTCTCTCGCTAAGCCAAGTTCCATTGTATCCGAATCTCCTTTCAATGAAGAATAGACTTTGTATTTTTTGGATCATCAATGAAAGACGATTTGCTGAGTAACACTTTGTACTTGTATTTTTATTTGGACTTATCTTGCCGAATCTTTTTTGTTTTTCCTTATCTTAGTATTGGCTTTTAGACAAGAGATTTTGCTGAGTCGGGAAATTGTCCAGTTGATTTGCTAATAAGAGTTTTGACCGCTTATCTTGCGGTTGCTCCTGATATCAAGCAATTCTGGTTTGTACTCTGTAAAGATCCGGAGGTTGTCTTGACCAAACCCTGTGAGTTTGCTAAACTACGTGCCGGAGAATAATATTGGCGGGCAAGAGATAATTTGAACTCATCATATTTTTGATTCCTCAAGCCATCTTAATCTGCACTTGGTAGACTAGGCTGTAAATGGGACCAGCGGCCGTCTTCGCTAGTCTAAGCGAACTGACTACACTTTGGTCAAATGTGTGCATCATTGTAAGTGGTCGGATAGAGTTCCTGGCGAGTCATCTTGATCTGACGTTGTGAGTGCTGACTAGACTCCCCCTTTCTAAGCCATCTTTAGGACTATGACTTAAAACGGATCAGAAGTTGTCTTCAACATTTGTAACTAACTAAACTTTGGTTGAGTGTTTGCGTCATTGTCTATGGTCAGAAAGTAATACTGACGAGTCATCTTGATCAAGCGTTGTGAGCTTTGACTGGACTTCCACATTCTACATCATTTTTATCCGATCCTAGAGGACTAGGTCTCTAATTAGACTAGAGTCATTGTCATCAGTCGTAACTGACTAAACTTTGGTCAGGTTCGGCAATCGTTGTCTATGGTTAGACAATGATCTCTGAAAAGTCATCTTGATCAGGCATTGTGAGCATTGACTAGACTGCCATTTCTAGGCCATCTTCACTCCCTCTTAGCGGACTACATCTTAGAGCGGACCAGAAGTTATCGTCATTAGTCGTAACTGACTAAACTTTGGTCAAGTTCGACAACCATTGTCTATGGTTGGAGAACGATCCCTGGAAAGTAATCTTGATCAGGCATTGTGAGCGCTGACTAGACTTTTACTTTCTAAGCCATCTTCATCCATTCTTGGCGGACTATGTCTTAGAGCGGACCGGAAGTTATTGTTATCAGTCGTCAATGACTAAACTTTGGTCAGGTTCGGTGACCATTGTCTATACTTGGACAATGATCCTTAGCAAGTCACCTTCATCAAGCATTTTGAGCACTGACTAGACTCCCACTTTCTAAGCCGTCTTCATCCGCTCTTGACGAACTATGACTTAGAGCGAACCAGAAGTTATTGTCATCAGTTGTAACTGACTAAACTTTGGTCAGGTTCGTCAACCATTGTCTATAGTTGGACAATGATCCCTATGAATTCATCTTGATCAGGCGTTGTGAGTGCTGACTAGACTCCCACATTCTAAGCCATTTTCATCCGGTCTTTGCGGACTATGACTTAGAGCGGACCAAAAGTTATTGTCATCGGTCGTAACCGACTAAACTTTGGTCGGGTTCGACCACCATTGTCTATGGTTGGACAATGATCACTGGAAAACCATCTTGATCAGGCGTTATGAGTGCTGACTAGACTCCCACTTTCTAAGCCATTGTCATCTGCTCTTGGCGGACTTGGCTTTAGAGCGGGCCAGAAGTTGTCATCATCAGTTTTTACAAGCTGATTAAACTTTGGTAAGATTTGGTCATCATGTGGCCTTGGGTGTATAATCTAACTTGTTTGTCCTGACTTACTTGTTTCGCCTAACAATAATAGAATTCCAACCAAATTTGATGAATAACAGTGGAACTTTAATAAAGTGAATACCTTGAATTTATTGATAATATATCCGTAAGTGCTCTACATTCCATGGGAACTTAAGGCCTTCACCGCTTGTGTTTGAGTATATATTGGGTCATTCTTTATCTTTTGGACTGAATCAAGCCTAGCGTTGACTTGGGCCCACCAGCTTGTCTGGGCCCTGTAAACGAGATCTTCGCGTTACGTGTACGGTGTAGATTGCGAGACGGTTTGGTATCGGTTACTCCCCCTAGTTAATAAAGTTGCGTGCAGTTCCATTAATTCAATGAACATGGACTCGTGCAGTTAGGGGTGGGCAAATGGGTTGAGGAACCGTAAATCCAAACCGAACCAGACCGTTTGGAGCAAAACGATCCAATTATTTAAAATGTAATTAGAAAATGGTCTGGATTTGTAATAGAATGGATCGAGTTCGGTTCCAAAAGTTTGAAATCAAATGGTCCAGTTTCGACCCATTTGATAAAAAGATTTATTATTTTTAATTTTTTATTACTTCATTGTCTTCAACCCTAAAGATTTTTTTGGCTTTCTCTTCCTTTTGCAGCCACAACCCTAATAAAGAGACCAACCAACCATCTAGCGAAGGAGACCAACCAGTCTTCCAGTGAGCGCAACCAGGTACAGTCTTCGTTCTTCCTCTCCCTCTATCTCTGTATCAACTCATCTTCTTATTCTTCTTCTGTCAACCTCTTTATCTCTCTAACGAACGAGTTCACTTGAATGTGGATTACTCGAGACGGATCAGGGTCTCAATGATGAAGCAGTAATTGAAGGCGAAGAGACCCCTTTCGAGTTCTTCGAAGAGAAAACCACGCGAATGTCTTCTTCGATGCCCGAGGAAATTACAGGCAAGATCGAGTGTTGTTCGATTAGATGGGGCGATTTGTTTGATCGCGAGATGGAGGTGTTGTGGGGCGACGAAATGGAGTGGCTGCTGATTTGAGTGAGAAGGTGGTTCAAGGTTGTTGGTGTGAGAGAGAAGAAGATAGGTTGTCTGCTTTTGGTGGCGTGGAGAAGAAGCATAGTGAGATGGAAGGAGACGGAGCTGTTGCGATGAAATGTGTGGTAGAGAAGGTGTCTGTGATGAATCTGTGTGTGGGGAAAAAAGGAAAATGAGGGTGAGAATGAGCTAGTTTCTAATTAGAGCTACCTTTTTATTTGTGAGTATAGAAAATTACAGGGAAGATTTGATTGGATCAGATGATGGTATGGTCGATTTGCTCGATTGCGAGTTGAAACACATCTATGGGTTTCAAGCTCATGCTTCATCTGTTCTCTTCCTTTAGCAGCTCAAGGTATTAATGCCCTTTTGGTGAAATTTTTTTTTTTCATTTTGGGGTTTAGGTTGAATTATGTGAAGAAATAACATAAAGTTCATCTTTAGTGGTGGTTTCCAGTGTCTGTGATTAGGAAAAAGAAGAACAACAATTGATCAACAGTGAGATCTATCCATCAATAAAGGAAATGTGATGAAGAACGTGGCACCCACAAGGCAGTTGGATTCATCATATGGGATTTGTCGATGGCATTTTCAGAATATCAACAGATCTATCTACATTTTTTATCTAAAAGAATTGCAATGTTTTGGTCTCTTAAGATCCAAATTTCACTATCCTAGCTACTTCAAAAACATTAATTGTCATTAGACTATTATAACTGAACCATGCAATGTTTTGGTCTCTTACAATCCAAATGGTCACCCCACTAAGCCATGCACGTGTTATGATGATATCTAGAAAATATGGGTCCCAGCATCAGTTCAACACTGAACAGGTCCAAATGGTTCTAAACTTCCTCAATTCAATTTGCCAGGTGGACCTGAACTCTCACAGCATGCTAAACCACACGTCTCACAACTATCCTCAATACTCGTAAGTTTCACTAAGGCAAGTATCTCGAGGATCAACTTCGGACGAGCAACTATAACGGCTATATACTTCCAACCAGGAAGCAAATGCCAGAGTACAATCCACACAGGAAAACTCCCTTCCACAGATTGCTCTTGGATTGAGAACTATCTACCACGTATCTAGGAGAACAAGACTAACAAAGAACTTTTCGCCTACAGTACGATTTTTAATTAAAAAAGGATCTCTACGAATATCTTCTTCCTAAACTACGCCTACGATGGCCTGGTAGAATCAGGATTCTTTGAACTATAAATAAGACATAAGGTTGGTAAACAAAGGTACGCTACAAATTTCATGTTATAACATTACACCTTCCTTAGATCCCTGTTTGACTTTAGGATCGGAGTGCCATCGGCCACCCTAGCAGTGGTTCGTGGCTCACGTGTGTTACTTGTGCAGGTAAACAGGAACTAGGTCAAAGCAGGGAGCGAAAAATGACTGCATCAGTTTGGCGTCATCCGTGAGGACGACAAAGTTCTTAAATTTACACTAAGCATCGTCTCCCTTCAAAACACCGAGAGATAGTGACCAGTAGGTCACGCAATGGCAGGAAACCAGGGGACCCGTCAAACGCTCAAGCTGTCCCTACTCCACCCCTTTCAGCAATTCCCGTCGCGTGCGGACAATCGACTCGTGCTCCCAGAACAGCAGCAGCACTAACAAACCCCGATGAGCCATCAACCAACAAAAAATGTGTGCTTCATAGAGCACACTCCAAGTCCGAACTTTCCAACAAGTCCACAAAAAGCTTTCTACGAAATATAAGGATTCCGACTCGTGCTCCCACCGATACAACATGGTGGGAAATGACGCCCATCCACACCACTGGTATTTACGTAGGAAGATATCCAAGGCGTACAACTCCCATACAATGATGCCCTGGTGATAACGACTTCTCCAGTAGGCTAGGAGGTAAGGAGATCCTTAGTGGTCACTGGGAGCTTGATGAACGTCCTGTTACTCCACATGTTTCGTAGCATGCAACTAGAAGAGATAGCGTTGACCCCGATAGTCGCTCGGTGATCGACTTCAGTGGCGAAAAACGACTCCCGATGAGAAAAGTACATCTGACTACAATGAGAGGAGAGGAGAGCAGCCAGCTCAGAAAACCCTGTTTCAAGAATTCATAGTGATCAACGTGCTTTCGACGTATAACGCGGTCCTAGAAAAACCCTGGATACACTAGATAGAAGCAGTGATCTCCACTCTGCATCAATGCGTCAAGTACCAAACAAGCCGAGCGATTGGTACATTGAGAGACGACCAAGTAGTTGCCAGGGAGTGCCAGTACATGACGACCCTGCCAATCGGCGATTCTCAATTTGCGACAGGCCCAGCAGCTAAGATGACTCTCTGTTCTGCCCAAAGTGTAGGAGAGAAACAACTAACCGTAGACAACGAAACACCTGTAAGCTTTCGAGGCAGGCCCAATACCGGACAACCAGAGGAAAAAACCATTATGGTCTACCTTGACAACCCTCACAACAGCAAGGCCATTCAGATAAGTTCCCACCTAAGCGAGGTAGTGAGGAAACAACTCACGAAGTTGCTATAGCCTAACCAGGACATGTTCTCTTGGACCATGCGAGACATGGTGGGAATCGACCTTGTCAATAATAACCCATTGCCTCGAGGTGGACCCCTCGAAGAAAACTGTCAAGCAGAAGAAAAGACTCATGGCGTCTGAAAGAAATGCGATCATAAACGAGTAGGTACAACGTTTGCTCAACGCGAGAATGATCAAGGAAGCACGATACCCCGATTGGCTGGCAAACACCGTTATCGTAAAAAACAAAAACAAAAAATGGAGAGTGTGTGTAGACTACACCGACTTAAACAAAGCCCGTCCAACGGAAAACTTTCCATTCCCTCGCATTGATCAGATCGTGGATGCCACTTCAGGGCACAACCTACTTAGCTTCATGGTCGCTTACTCAGGCTATAATCAAATATTGATGCACCCCCCAGATCAAGAGAAAACCTTTTTCGTAACGGAAAAGAGGGATATATTGCTATAAGGTAGTGACATTCGGCTTAAAGAATGCAAACGCTACATACCAACAATTGGTTAACTGGATGTTCAAAGAACAAATCGACATGAACAAGGAGGTTTACATAGACGACATGCTTGTCAAAAGCTTCCACAACCCTGACCATGTGCACGACCTCGCTGAAGCATTCGGCCAATTCAGGAAATACCAGATGAAGCTCAACCCACAAAAGTGCACATTGGAAGTCAAGTCTGTAAAATTCCTGGGCTATATAGTAAACAAAAGGGAATCGAGGCCAACCCGAAACACATTCAGGCCCTTCTTGACATGAAAGCCCCAGTCAACATCAGAGACGTTGAGAGCTTGACTGGAAGGGTAACAACACTTAACAGATTCATATCAAAATCTTTCGACAAATGTAGCCATTATTTAAGATACTACAAGGGAGCAAAGGTTCTCGTGGAATGAAGAGTATGAACATGCCTTTCAAAGCCTAAAAGCATACATGGGGGGCCTAGAGCTACTCTCAAAACCAACGATAGGATAAACACTTTACTTGTACTTGTCTATTTCCTAACACGCTGTCAGTTCAGCCCTCATACGGGACGATCGAGAAACCCAGAGACTAGTATATTACACCAAAAAAACCTTCGTGAAAGTAGAAGCACATTATCCGGATCTGGAAAAGTTGGCTCTGTCACTGGTCATATTTTCCAAGAAACTAAGGCCTTATTTTCAGGCTCACTCCATAACGATCCTAACAAAGCATCCACTCCGCTTGGTACTACATAAACTCGAGCTATCAAGTAGGATGGTGAAATGGTCGGTAAAACTCGGACAGTTCGACATAAACTATGCTCCAAGAATCGCCATCAAAGCCCAAGTGCTGGCAGACTTCATTGTTGAGTTCACCGGTGGTCAAGAACCGAAGTTAGACCACCAACTCCTGGACTCGGATGTCTATGCATGGATCTTGAGCTGCGACGGATCCTTGAATGGAAAGGCGAGCAGAGCAGGGATCACACTCCGCTCCCCCAGCACTTTCACCCTTGAAAAAGCAGTCAGGTTCGACTTCCTCACTTTAAACAACGAGGCCAAATACAAAGCCCTCCTGTCCGGCCTAAAGCTAGCATTAGGGATCGGTATAAATCACCTGATAGCTTATAGTGACTCAAGGATGGTAGTCAACCAGGTCAAAGGGGATTTCAATAGCAAGGACCCCCGCATGATGCCTACTGCGACAAGGTACTTGGCATAATAAGCAGGTTCAAGAGCTGTGAACTCACACAGTGCCCCAGAGATGACAACAAAAGAGCCGACGAGCTAGCCAAAGAAGCCCCAGCCTCCGATGAAGTCTCAAGCGACCTCATTGAATATCAAGAACAATCAAGCGTCGATAAAGGAGAATATTTAGATATCTGTGCTGCGGAAACATGAGAATATTTAGATATAGGTGCACTCTCCTAAACGACAAGTTATAGAGGAGATCGGTGACAGACCCCTACTCCGATGTCTGTCTCTTTCAGAGGCAGACCAAGTCTTGGGAACAATCCACAGCGGTATATGCAGGAATCACCAAGGTAGGAGAACCCTCGCCCATAAAGTCCTGACTCTAGGGTACTATTGGTCGACCATGCAGCGAGACGCCAAAGATACCGTCCGCAAGTGCGACAAGTGTAAGAGGTTTGCACCATATACCCATATGTCGGCCCAGCCATTGATTCCAATGACTAGTCCATGCCATTCGCGCAATGGGGAATGAACATCGTCGGGCCACTCCCGGCATTGGCTGGTAAAAAAATCATTCTTGTGGTCGCCGATTACTTCACTAAGTGGGTCAAGGCCAAACCCTTATTTAAAATCAGGCAGATCCAGGTTGAAAAATTCATATGGGCCACAGTCATCTACATATTTGGCATCCCTAGAGTATTGGTTAGTGACAACGAAACTTAGTTTGAAGGTAGTAAGGTCAAAGAACTGTAAAATAGGTTGGGTATCAATCACTACTTCTCCTCACCAGGACACCCTAGGCCAACGACCAAGCAAAAGTTACCAACCGGACGGTCCTAGAAGCCATCAATAAAATGCTCGACGCAACCAAAGGAAAATGGGTTGGCATATCAAACAACTAAAAGAGCCCCTACCAGAGAGACACTCTTCACCCTAGCATATGGGTCGGAAGCCTTGGTATCGGAAGAACTCGAGGTGCCAATTTTCCGTATAGAAGAGCTCAGACCAGACGACAATGACGAAGACTTGCGCGTGGGACTAGACCTCCTCTATGAAAAATGATATCTAGCCTCCACCAAGGTAGCCGCCTACCAACAACGGATGGCGCAATACTACAATAAGAAGGTCAAGCCACGCGAATTCAAGGTGGGGGATTGAGTACTCAGGAAGACCTAACAAAACACCAAAGAAGCCGAAGTGAGAAAGCTAAATCCAAATTGGAAAGGACCTTACAGAGTTGGCAAGGTCAATAGGCCGAGAACGTAATGGCTGGAAGACGCCGACATCAACGGGCTCAAACGACCATGTAATCTTTTTTTTTTTTTTTTTTTTTTGGAAATTGAGCCGGTGTTTTTTAGCACAGGGTCCGTAACCTGCGTCCGAGATGCGACCTAACGGGTCTAACATCACCCCGAAACAAATGCCGCAGCCGGCGGGTCTTGAAGCAAGGACGTTGGTCAAACGACCATGTAATCTAGAGCACCTAAAAACATATTATCAATAAAATATTTTGCTTTTACCAAAATTTTCACTGCTGTCCGTTACAACCCTTGACCAGCCCAGTTATGACCAGCCTCGAATATCACCCGAAAGCCTAATCTGCTTTGCGCAGGTCACGACGGCTGAGGAAGTGGGAGTCTAGTCAGCGCTAGTCCACTGATGATGATGACTCGCCAAGGGATCGTTGCTCTCAATACAGACAATGATCGCCAAGGTAAGCTTAGTCAATTTGTGACTGACGACGACGACTTCTGGTGCCCAAAGCCTAATCTGCTGCGCGCGGGTCACGAAGGCTGACGAAGTGGGAGTCTAGTCAGCACTGGTCTGCTGATGATGATGACTCCCCAAGGGATCATTGCTCTCAATATAAACAATGATTGCCAAACTTGCTAGGTAAACTCAGTTAGTTCACGACTGATGGCAACGACTTTTAGTGCCCAAACCCTAATCCATTTTGCGCAGGTCACGACGGTTGAGAAAGTGGGAGCCTAGTCAGCGCTGGTCCGCTAATGATGCCGACTCGCCAAGGGATCATTGCCCTTAATACAAACAATGATTGCCAAACTTGCTAGGTAAGCTTAGTTAGTTCGCGACTGATGACGACGACTTCTGGTGCCCAAAGCCTAATCCATTTCACGTGGGTCACGACGGTTGAAGAAGTGAGAGCCTAGTCAGCGCTGGTCCGCTGATGACGACGACTTGCCAAGGGATCATTGCTCTCAATATAGACAATGATCGACGTACTTGCCAGGTAAGCTCAGTCAGTTCGCGACTGCTTCTGGGGCCCAAAGCCTAATCCGCTTCCCGCGGGTCATGACGGCTGAGCAAGTGGGAGCCTAGTTAGTGCTGGTTCGCTGATGACGAAGACTCGCCAAGGGATCATTGTTTATTATACAGACAATGATCGCCAAACTTGCCAGGTAAGCTCAGCCAGTTTGCGACTGATGACGATAGCTTCTGGTGCTCAAAGCCTAATCTGCTTCGCACGGGTCACGATGGCTGAGGAAGTGGGAGTCTAGTCAGCATGGGTCTGCTGATGATGGCGACTCGCCAAGAGATCATTGCTCTCAATATAGACAATGATAGCCGAACTTTGCTAGGTAAACTCAGTCAGTTCGCGATTGATGATGACGGCTTCTGGTGCCCAAAGCCTAATCCACTTCTCACGGGTCACGACGGCTAAGAAAGTGTGAGTCTAGTCAGCGCTGGTCCATTGATGATGATGAATCACCAAGGGATGATTTCTCTCAATGCAGACAATGATCGCCGAACCTACCAGGCAAGCTTAGTCAGTTCGCAACTGACAACGACGGCTTCTGGTACACGAGACCTAATTCGCTCAGTGTGGATCACAAAGGCTATAGGATTAGGAACAAAAGTCAGCACTAGTCCGTTAACACTTAGAATGACCCAAAACAACAATATATTTTGACTGACGAAGACAGGCGTTCCACCTAGCAGTGCAAACTCTACAGTCTACGAAGCAACTAAAGTAAACATGACAATATGGGACAAACAACACTTTCATTAAAAAAAAACATGTCTATATATTATCTGTCCAAGATAGGACGTTACAATCATTCTAAGGAAAAAATTCTCTTCATCAGTAAGTCTCGCGGTGCCACAACCCTCCCCTCGATTGATCGGCCCGAAAGCAGCCCTCCTGTAGCGATAAAAAACAAGGTCAGTTCCGAGATGTTCTTCCCTAATCAGCTCCAAGAGCTCCAGTCTACCACGAACAACCTCAGACGAGATTAACGGCCTCCTGCCTGACACATCAAAATCCACTACGCCCAACAGGGCTTCATTGTGCAAGCGCTCATCCGCCAGCAACCGTTCTTCTTTCAGAACGCGGTGAAGCCCCTCATCAACTATGACTTCCCACAGCTTCCTTTCGACGAATCCTCGACACGGGTAGCCATCCTGAGACCACGATGAGAAAAAACCTCAACATGCGGTTCAACTTCCTCCCCCGCTAAGTTAGCGAGGAAAGTCAGAGCATCTGGAGAAAGGTCGCGACCCCCTAAGGGCGTCACCTGTGCAGACCAAGGCATTCTAGGGGGAGAGGTCACCCTAGCAGAAGTTTGCCTCTTCCTCGGGACAACAACGAGAGGTACATTTGCCTCCAATTTAGTAAGCCCGGAGGGACTGGGGAAGGCTAGACTTCTCTTCCTCGTGCGACGAGCAACCACCCCCTCAGTCGGTGAACTTGACATGGGTCGAGCACCATGAAAACACCACAACAAACTGCAACGTGAAACATTGTCTGGAAATACGACCTCCTCAATAGAATTCAAAGGGAGCTTGAAAAACTCATTCTCTATCCGCTTATCTTCCTCGCTGAGACGGAATAACAAACCTCCCTGAAACAAAGGAACAACGTCAGAACCAATCACAGGAGGAACATATAAAAATATGCATACACCGACGACCAAGAGACTCACAAAGATCAAACTGGAAGTATCAAGACACTTTACGACCCTTGAGCTTGAAGTAACCAATATTCGCCGAAAAAAAACCATTGCTTCTCCCAAGATTCGGAGTTGTCCCCACAGACAAGAAGGGCACTTCAACACACATATACCCCTGGAATCCAATTGAGCCTCGGTCAAATTATGGATCACCAATGAGGTCAAACAGAGGCCAGAGTCATGAGCCCTTAGGAGAATTGCGAGTAGTATCTTGAACCCGCTCGACACCATTTAAGCGAGAGGCATTCAAAAATGAGTAAAGAAGCACCAGACATCATCTAGCACTGGAAACCGGAGCCCGAACTCGAACATGCCTCGGTGCAAGCCTATGAACCCATGAGGAGGCACAGTTGGACCTAAAACTCCAAACGCGGGAACAATTTGCAAATCTTCCGGAAGGCGGTACAAATTATGAAGCCTAATCAGCTCATTTTCGTCGACCAAACTACTTCGAAGAAATTAATACAAGCAAGGGATAACGGATCCTTGGAAGAAAGTTTAACGTTGTCAGCCATTAGAAAATAGCGCAAATAACGATAGGGAAATCCTCCTCAAGACCATGAATATTTATAGGGAAGGCAAACCGCACTTTCCCTCCTTGAGCAGTCACGTACCCATTGATGTCATGCGCCGCTTAAGATGAACGCTTCAAGTCCAATCATCACAACGATATAGTTGTCTTTTCAAAGAGTTTGTGGACCGACTTAATGTTCCACTCACTCGGGTTGAGGAGCTGATGATACATAAAAAATGGTCTCCCTCTAAGCCATACACGTGTCACGATGATCTCGAGGAAATACGAGCCCCAGCATCAGCCCAACACTGAACAAGCCCAAGCAATTCTAAGCCCACTTAATTCAGTCCGCCAGGCGAACTCGAACTCTCATAGCATGCTAAGCCCACACATTTCACAACTATCCACAATACCCATAAGTCCCACTAAGGCAAGTATCTCGAGGATCAGCTTAGGATGGGCAACTACAGTTGCTCTCTGCTTCCAACCAGGAAGCAAATACCAGAGTACATTCCACACAAGAAAACTCCCTTCCACGGATTGCTCTTGGATTGGGAACTATCCCCCACGTATCTAGGAGCACAGGGCTAACAGGGAATTTCCATCCTACAGCAAGATTCCTAACTAGATAGGTCTCCACGAAGATCTTCTTCCTAAATTACGCCTACTACGGCCTGGTAGAACCAGGACTCCTTGCACTATAAATAAGACATGAGGTTGGTAAGCTAAGGTACGCTTCAAATTCCCTATTACAACATTACACCTTCCTCAAATCCTTGTCTGACTTTAGCATCGGAGTGCCATCGGCCACCACAACGGTGGTCCATGGCTCACGCGTGTTACTTGTGCAGGTCAGTTGGTTAGCAGGAACCAAGTCAAACAGAGTGCAAAAAATGACTGCATCAATAAAATTTTAAGGTCTTTTTATTTTAGCTAAGACTTATTTTTTCAAAATGGACATTACTAATAAATTGTTTTGCACTTTGGAACCGTATGAACCGGACTGTTCCAATTGGTTCGAGTTAGGTTCGGTCCCAATGTTCAAAATGAGGGAATCTGGACCGGACCAGATTCGTTAAATTTAAATAGTTTGAGTCAGGTTCCTCAAATTTTGGAACCGATCCGGACCGTGCCCACCCCTACGTGCAATTGCAATTGGAACCGTCGCCTCATTATTTCTCGTACGACATTTAATGCTGATGTAACTGTCGGGTGACCTCATTTTCGCAAGCCACCGCGCCTATATATAAGATGGTTTTCAGCATTCCAAACGTTTCCATGAACGTTGTAGAGTAAGTTTCTCAAATACATTTTTTCAGAAAATAAAGTTTTTCAAATGCGTTTTTCAAAAAAATATGTTTTGGGTTCACCAAAGGCTAAAGGAAGATCTTTGTTGTTTGAGTCTTTGAATGTTCTGACATTTGCAACGATGAGTCTTAACAAGATCTGCTATTGGGTGATGCCATGTGGTTTGGGTGAGCTTTCAATTGGTTTCATGGGACCTCGTAATTTCTTCTTACATTGCGTAGAAGAAACACAAACTCCCCCTCAGGGGTCAAGTTTTTCTTCCATCTTCCATTGCTTCTACTGCTACTTCCTAGGCCTCACACGTGATGCTACAACCGAAAAGCTGATTGGCGGAGTGGAACTCCAGGGGACGTGGCCTACGGCCTTGGGGTGCTAACTTTGCTTCACCTCAAGCATTACATTCAGAGGGATCACCTCCGTAGCCCACCTTGGCTACCTTTGCTTTCATTTCCAAATCTTCCTCTCGAGGCAAATTGGTGGAGCAAAGTATCAAGTGCATATTTACGGCCTATTTTGGGTACCTTTACTTTCTGTATGAGTTCTGAATTTTCTTTTCAAGGCAAATTAACAGAGTAAAGTATCAAGTGCGTATGTGCAGCCTATTTTTGGTACCTTTCCTTTCTGCTTGAGTTCCAAATTTTTTTTTCAAGGCAGATTGGCAGAGCAAAGTATCAAGTGCGTATCTGAAACCTACTTTGGGTACTTTTGCTTTCACTTTCAAATCTTCTTCTCAAGGCAGATTGGCGGAGCGAAGTCTTGCACCGAGCTTAAATACTTGTAGTGTATAAACTTTTGTACTAGTCAGTCCGGCAAGCTTTTTAACAACTTTCTTAGTGATCAATAAAGTCTTTTTTTAATAATTTTCTTTTTATTCTCTAAACGAATATGTATCATATTGACTTGTGTGAACGACTCAACTAGACTGAAAAAGAAAAAAAATCAAAATAATGAGATAGTTTGACTCTGAGCGGGGACTATGCTAATCTGACCATGAAGGAGACACGCGTGGTCCTGACCCAGACTGTGTAATTCCCTTGACGAAATATTACGTTTCGCTATTGATAGTTCAGTCACTAAAAAGTGAAATTTGTGCGGGCGGGCCATTCCTCGCTAGTCGTCCACTTTTTGGAGTAGGCATTGGCATGTCGATGTGCTAATACTTAGCTTTGTATTGAACTGGAGTGACAGACGGACAATATTGTCAGTGTTGAGTCCAAACTCATTATTTAGTTGAATCTTGGTTGTTAGGGCCTTGTCTTGGTCCATAAGAGATGGGTTGTGCTTGGAGGTGGCATTCACGCCCTGATCCATGCGAGGAAGTGGAGGTTGTTTTTCGAACAAGCCTTATCCTGGATCGTGTAATCCACACAAACTCCCCATTTCCTTTTTTTTGTCGAGGTGGCACTAGTCAGCCAATCTGGCTGGTGGATATTGGGTCTTCCCCTCGGACTGACTAAAGTCTCATCGTTCATGCGGGGTGATTGCCCTCCCTTCTTTGGGCTAAGGTTCTGATATGTCTGACCCGCGGGCCCGAGCTGTAATTGTTAACAATCCATCTATTTCAGAGCTACATAGTAGTAGTCTCGTGCTGACGGTTGGTCTCCTCGAATGGTTCCTTCTGCCTGATTGGCAGTGTACTTTATGCATTGATGTAAAGTAGAAACTACCGCTTCCATCTAATGGAGCCAAGACCTTCCCAAGATAATGTTTTAGGTAGACAGGGCATCGACCACCATGAACTCCTGGAACAAGACTTTTTGCAGTTGTGGCTCTTCTGCATTATCGTTAGTTTGATTTTCCCGATAGGAAAACACTTCTCTCCTCTAAACCCAGTCATGGGTGACTGGCAGGGGTCAAGTTCTCTTCTTTGTGCTGCATGTTGCGGAACACGTTGAGAAACAAGACGTTCAAAGAGTTCCTCGTGTCTACCAATGACCTCTTCACTTCCCATTTCGCTATGAGGACTGAGATGACCAAGGCGTCGTTGTGAGGAGAGTAGACGCCTTGGAGGTCCTTGTTTGTTAATGTCAATGATGAGATTGGATTTTGAATACGTGCTTATTGTACTTGTCGGTTTTTGTAGGTGGGATGAGTCTGCATCTCGCGGAGCGTCTTTTGTCGAAACCTGTTGGATTGCTCATTTTCCAAGCTTACCCCATGAAGGACATATATAAAGCCAAGAGCCTTTTTTCAATCTCTTTGATGACCTCTTCCCTTTCCTTTGCCCGATCTTGTATTTTTTCCAAGCTCAAGAATTCCTTGAGTTTTCCCTTCTTGATTCAGTACTCAATCTTCTTCTGAGACTCTTGCAGTCCTCAATGTCGTGGTCATCGTTATTGTGAAAGGGTCAGTATTTGCCATTGTCTCGCCGGGAGGAATCTTCTCACTATTTGGCGGGCCACTTTACTTCTCCCCAATTCTTAATGGTACTGAGGACGTCAGACGGGCTGGAGTTTAGGGGAGTGAAGGATTTGGACCCAACGAAGTTGGAGGATTTATCTTGTCTTGTGCGGCCAGAGTCTGACTTGCTGATATTTCGTTTCCTTTAGCTTTAGTCATCATCCTCCTCTTTTCTCCCTCGTTTTTATCTCTGGGACCAGAGGGATTTTTTTGTTAGTTTCTCCTTCATTTTTGGAGGCCAACATCTCCTCAAGAGTGATGTATTTCTAAGCGCTCTTCAACAAGTCCGCCATGTCAGTCGAAGGCTCGAGGGATGTGACCGAGGTGTTGCCGCTGCAGCCATCGATGAGAGTTAACTCATCATTGAAGCAGGTGACGTACTCCCTCAGTGTCTCATTTGGTTTCTGTCTGAGGCTGAGCAGGTAACGCGGGGCCTTCTTGATCCGTTTACTGCCGACAAAGCGGGTGATAAACGTTTTGGCCAACGTTCTAAATGATAATAGACTTCGGTGGGAGATATTGGAACCAGGTCAGTGCTGCTTTCTTCAGGCTGGTAGGGAATGTCTGACACATTACCGCTTCAGATCCTTCTTTCAGTGCCATTACATGATGGCAATGGCATAAGTGGTCGGACGGGTCCGTTGTCCCGAAATAAAACTCTAGCTTTGGTGGGCTAAACTTCTTCAATAGTGGCTTGTTTACGATATGATCCGTGAATGGGTGGGATGGTGAGGTTGTACAACATGTCCAAATTGGTGGCCCCAAGCCAGAGAGGGGGTTATGCGAGGCGGGTTTGTCGACGCTAGATGTCGAGCCTCTGTAGGTCGCTCCACCGTCCTTGGTCCACTGAGAGCTAACAATGGTGATGATACATCAAAATCGACCAATCATTACAGTCGTACACTTGGCAGAGAACATCATCACGAGGATATGGCATCCAATTTGTTGGGTCAGCTCATAAAACCAAGAAGAATAAAGCCAATCATAGAGGCCTAGTCAAGGCCCACTAATAAGAAGATATAAGTGAAGCCGAACCCAGGCCCGAACAAATCAGAGCTCGAATCCAGGCCAAACACGAGTTTTCTCATAAAGAAGATAAACATTGCATAAAAAATAGTCGTGGAGGGAGTTACACCTCCACTGATGCATCTCCATTAAGGAGGAGATTGTTATGAGAAACATATCCTTCCGTTGCGCTTCACATGCTTAAGTCACGCAGAGAATTAACCGCAACTGTTAGAAGAGAGCTTCCACATGTAACACTTCAGATGTTTCTAACATCTTAGGGAATCCCCTTGGATCCCCGAGTAGAGATGCTTATGGCTCAACTAAACCACGTAATCGAGATGGTTGATAGAATCATCAGAAACTTGGAGGGTAGCAAACCTCGAGAAGAAATCGCCCAGCTTAAGAGACATCGAACCAATAACTGTTTCAAATTTAATCAAGGGAAGTTCGAAATACTACAACCAAAGAAGCCTAAATACGAAAAATATTGTTCGCGACCTTGATAGCAAGTTGGAATGAGATCCTTAAAGCTATGACAGGAAGGGAAGATGTCAAATGACCACCAAAAATGAGAAGAGATCCAAAAAAGCAGAGCAAGAACAAATACTGCCTTTTCCACAAAGATTACGACCACGATGCCGAAAATTGTCATAGCCTGAAGGACGAGATTGAACGCCATATCAGAGAGGGACGGCTCAGAGAATTCGTCGAACTCAAGGACGAAACAATCATCTCAAGGGAATGAGCAAAGGAGACAATATACTTCTTGCACGGTGCAACAGGAAAAAAATGAGCAATCCAATCGATCTCGAAAGCGTATAGTCAGAGACTTGCGGGAAAAAGTTAGATTCCAATAACTGTCTTCACAGCGCACAAAAATGATGCATATGGATTTAAATTTCTCGAACAAAGATGCAGATGGGGTAAATTTCCCACACAATGATGCTATAGTGATCTCGGTCATGATAGCTAAATGGGAAATCAAAAGGGTGTTGGTCGACACCGACAGCTCGGCCAACCATTTATACCTAGCGATCAATCTATGGTAGGTTTCAGGGAGGAACAATGTCATCCGCTAGGGATGATTCAACTACCGGAAGAAATAGGAGAGCTAGGAATGCAGCGAGTATTATTGACAGACTTCCTTGTCGTCGATGCTCCTGCTGCGTACAACACGCTACTCAGAAGACCATGGATACACAAAATGGGCGATGGCTCATCCACTATGCACAAATGCTTAAAGTACCATACCGACAATGGTATCGAAAGTATCTAAGGAGATCAACCAGCGACACGTGAGTGTTATTTCGTAGCAATAAATACCCCCCATAAATAGGAATTAATGCAACGACCGAAGGAGCCTTCACAACAACTTGATGAAAAGAGTTCAGACTCTCCGGATGACAATTCGGCTCCAACCAGTCCGCGAGATTGATCTAACACCAGACAACCGGAAGAAGAAACTATCGAAGTCTACCTAGACAACGAAGCGGGGAAAGCAGTACGAATTGGCACAAAGATTCATCCCGAACTCGCCAAGAAACTGATCCAGCTGTTGAAAGATAACCAAGATGTTTTTGCATGGACAGTGAAGGATATGGTAGGGATAGACCCATCCATCATCTCTCACAAACTACAAGTGAACCCAGACAAGAAGCAAGTTCGACAAAAAAAAAGATACCGGTGGCATCAGAGCGTAATCAGGCAATTAACGAGGAATTGCACTGACTACTCAATGCAGGGATGATAAGATAAGCTCACTTCCTAGATTTGTTGGCAAACACGGTGCTAAAGAAGGACAAATGGAGGGTGTGCGTGGACTACACCTATCTAAATAAAGCATGCCCCAAAGACAGTTTCCCACTTCCGTGAATAGATCAGATAGTGGATGCAACTGTCGGGCACGAAATGCTAAGCTTCATGAATGCATACTTCAGGTATAATCAGATACAGTACCCTCCTGGCCAAGAAAAAACATATTTCATAACGGAAAGGATACATACTGTTATCGAGTAATGCCCTTCGGATTAAAGAATGCGGGAACAACGTACCAACGGCTAGTGAATAGAATGTTCAAAGATTAAATCGGCAAAACAATTAAAGTTTACATCGATGATATGCTTGTCAAAAGCACACGCCAAACAGACCACGTCACAGATCTTGAACAGGCTTTTTCCCAACTGTGAAAGTATAAGATGAAATTGAACCCGAAAAAGTGGCACCTTTGGAGTAAAGTCAGGGAAGTTCCTCGGGTACATGGTCAACCAAAGAGGAATTGAGGTCGATCCAAAGCAGATACAAACGCTTCTCAACATGTAGTTACCAACAAACGTAAAAGGTGTCCAAAGTCTTAATGGGAGAATAGCAGCTTTGAGCATGTTCATCTCCAGATCATCGGACAAACGTCTACCTTCCTTCAAAATTTTGAAGGGGAACAAGACATTCAAGTGGAATGTTGAATGCGAGGATGTTTTTCAAAGCCCCAAGACATACATGGGAAGCACAAAGCTACTAACAAAATCGAACACAGGAGAAACATTGTATCTATATCTATCTGCGTCTGATCACGCGGTGAGTTCGACGTTGATACGGGAAGAAAAACACGTGCAAAAACCAATGTACTACAACAGCAAAACACTCGCGGATGCAGAAATCAACTATCCGACACCAGAAAAATTGGCGCTCACTCTAATCGTGTCGTCAAGAAAATTGCGACCATACTTCCAAGCGCACCCAATCACTGTTATGACAAAACTACAACTTCGATTGGTAATACACAAACCAGATCTATTGGGAAGAATGGTGAAGTGGGCAATACAACTTAGAAAATTTGACATCAACTATGCCCCCAAAACTGCTATCAAGGCTCAGGCACTAGCAGATTTCATCGCTAGTAAAAGGCTACCACCTGAAAAGATACATGAATGAAAGCCTACCACCAGAAAACTATAGAGCTAGTAAAAGGCTTCCGAAATGCTACCATTCAACGATGTGCAAGGGCAGAGAACAAAAGAGCCGACGAACTAGCAAAGGATGCAACAACATCTAAAGACAATGACAACCCACTAGTCATGACACAAGGAAGCTCCATACTTGAAAACCAAGCGAAAGAAGCATGCACTGTGAATCAAGAAAACAACAGGACAATTCCAATCTTGGTGTATATATCAAATGAAAAACTCCCAGCAGATAAGATGGAAACCAGAAAGCTATGAAATCAAGCAGCAAGATACACAATGATCAATTACAAACTATATAGAAGGACTGCCACGAGACCGTTGCTAAGGTGTCTTGCACCAGAAGATGTTGAATATGTTCTACAAGAAATTCACCACGACACATGCAAAAATCATCAAGGGGAAGAACGCTAGCCCACGAAGCTTTCACACTAGGTTATTCTAGCCAACAATGCAAACAAATGTTCAAAAGCTCGTTTGCAAGTGCGACAAATGCAGAAGATTTGCCCCATACACTCACATGCCAGGACAGGACCTGATTCTGATGAGCAGCCCCTAGCCATTCGCACAATGGGGAATAACATCGTAGGACAGCTCCCAGTGTCCGATAAGAACAAGTTTTCTCCTCGTAGTAGTAGACTACTTCACCAAGTGGGTAGAAATGGAGCCCTTCACAAAGATAGGAAAAACCCAAGTTGAGAAGCTTTGGAGAGACATCATATGCAGATTCGGGATCCCAATGGTAATTGTCAGAGACAATGAGAAGCAATTCGAAGGAAAAAAAGGGTTAAGGATTTATGCGAAAATCTAAATATCGAACAACATTTCTCTGCGCCCGTACATCCACAAGCAAACGAACAAGCTGAGGTCACCAACAGGACAATCTTGGAAGTAATCAAAAGAAGACTCGAGGTAGCAAAAAGATTGTGGACATCCGAGCTACTCGACATCCTTTGGGCGTACAAAATAACAAAACAAACTCCGACAGAAGAAACACCTTTCGCCCTCGCATACGAGTCAAAAGCAATGATACCCGTGGAGATTGAAATGCCAACATTCTGAACATAAGAATTTTGTGCTAAAGACAACATCGAAGCATTGAGAATCAGACTGGATCTCCTCGAATAGAAACGAGAAGCAACCACCATCAAAACAACAGCTAGCTACCAACAACATATGGCAGGATATTCCAACAAGAAGGTGCGAATCCGCACTTTTAACGTCGGAGACTGAGTACTACGAAAAGTACAACTCAACACGAAGAAACCTGGCGCCGGCAAGCTAAAGCCAAACTGGGAAGGATCATATCGAGTAATAAAAATCAACAGACCAAAAACATACTGGTTGGAGAACAAAGAGGGTGAAATACTACCTCGACCATGGAATATAAAGCACTTGAAAAGATATTATTAATAAAATCTTTCGCTTCCAAATTCGAAACGACAAGAATTCAATCAGGACAAGGAAGTCGGAATAAAATCCAACTCGAGAAATTACTCGGCACGGCTAGAGTATCGAGCAAAAACAAATACATGTACTGGACGAACGAGTCGAGCATAAAAATAAAAACTTCTGACCTAATCAACCACGAAGTACTAAAGTACCAAGACATAAGAGCTGAACTTTTTCTCGTCGACTGTAATGTACGACATCATAATCCGAATATAGTGGATTCCGAATATAGAATCGTATTCTAACTGTAATGTACGACATCATAATCTGAATATAGAATCGGATTCCATAAATCAGAGCTTCTACACGACTAGTACGTTGAATATCAAAGCCATTCGTAAAAATCTTGACGAACGAGTCAGAAATCTCCCAGGAATGTCGTAAATAAAAGCTGACAAGCTAGACATACCAAACACAAAAAATGCGAAATAAAATATTTCCATTGATCTTCTAAAAAAAGAGATTACAAAAAGTAATTAAGAAAGAGAATCAACATCTCCAGGCAGTATGGGCTCAGAAGTTTCTCCAACATTCGGATCACCTAGTGAATCCGGAACGACTTCCTTGACATCATCGAATTTCTACTTAGCAAAGCAATGGTATTTGGACATATCTAAACCCTATGTCTCCAAGAAATCCAAGAAATTGTTGCGACCATCGACCACTCTTTACCAATCCGCAGCCTCCGCTGCCTTCAGCCATTCAGTAACAGATGACAGCTCAGCTTGGGTTGTCGCTAAGTCTCTGTCAACATCCGCAAGTTTAGCAGAGACCGCAGACTTATTCTTGACAAACTTGGAATTTCGTTGAGCAATTCAAATAACAAAAGCCTTAAGATTGGCAGAACATTCCTCAGCAAAACGAACAACTTCATCATGTTCAGCCTTTTGATCGGACAACTTTTTCTCAGCAGCATCCAGAAGGGACCGCAACTTGCCCAATTCTACTTCAAATGTCTCGAGGTCAGAAGCAAATGTATAACGAATAAACTCGAGTTCCCTTAGCGTCGTCTGCTCAGAATCTGCAGCCCTTTCATGTTCTATGCACTGCGCCTTCAACAAATCAAGTCGTGCGGAGAACATGAGAAAGGAACAGGATGTGTCCTGCTAGTTTCCACTCAATATGTGCCACCTGGTCATGAGCATCCTTATAATCTGATCACGACCGCATAAGTAAGGTGCGTCATCCCTTTCATAAGGTGTTGGAGACCCTCGTCAATATGGCGACGTGGAAGAGTACGGGCATAAGAGCCCTATTAGTCAACTGCCCATGACAACCGCAAATGAGGTTGAAAGCGTTGTCCTGCACATCAACCTTGGAAGGCCATAAGATCTCCCCAGGCCCAGTAGGAGCAGGATGAGACGTAGACGGAGTAGTAGGCGATCCCGAGGTCCCAGCCACGAAAAAAGAAACAGTAAGCTTGAAGTCTCGAGCTCGAGAAGCAACTCGATCCTCCATTGATGGATCTTACTCGAAGTCATCCAAGGTCTTAGTACCCTTCGGATTCTTCGACTGACTATCAAAGACCAAGCTGAAGCATTTTATTCTCAATAGTGCCCGAGTCATCAATCGACAGGTTGGCAGAGGAGGGCAAACCATAAGAGGCAACAAGATTCTTCTCGTGGTCATCTAGAGGACAAGAAACTTACTTTTTACTCCTTTTCGAGATCTCGGTTTACCTCCTCGTCCTCTCTAGCAGAAGAATCATTCTCCGAACCATGACCTCCTTTCTGGAGAGAAGCAAGACAAGAGGGGGCCCAAACAACATAAAGAACTGAGGAAGCAAGCTTTTTCCTCTTCAACACACGGCCAAAATTGACAGCTAGCATCTTGGAAAGTCTAGGAGGCCTAGTAACTCGGCTTACACAATTATCAACAGAACCCACTTGGTGGCTGACGTCCACGTCACCAATGCGCGCAACAATCACTTCAAAAATGCGAGCCGTTTCACCCGATAAATATAAGCCACCACGGATAATGGCATCCATAGTGAGAAAATATTCCATCGAGACCGGGGTAGATCACAAAATCGACTGCAGAACTCTTGCTCTTCCAAAGACAACAACAACTTGACTCTCTTAGGCTCCCAGAATGACCGCAGAATTTGATTTCTTCGAAACCTAAAGTAATTGGAAGAAAGGGATGCGTAAGAACCATGACCTTGACCAGCCTCCATACTCCTTCCGCAAGTCCTTGAAACAAGAAGGAGAGCGAAGAGAACATGTGCGATTGGGGTTTATGCTAAACCCCACCAAAAAATGTAGAACCCTGGCATTCATAGGGATACGAGCTTCATTGAGGACCAGTTGGGTCAGAGCGGTACCAACCAAATCCAAGTACTCCCAGACGATCGTAGGAGCTGGAAACCTAAAACCAGAGTGGAACATTCCAGGATACAAAGCGATGTACCCATGTTTTGGACTACAAGGACAGTCGCCAACGTCGGGGAGAACGATGTACCCAGATCTGTCGACAATGAGTAATTGTGACGAATGTTGTCAAAGTCGTATGTGTTGTCCGCTTAGGCAAAAAGAAAGCTTCGCAGGCATCAAGAACATTGCAGCTCAAAACCCTGAAGTTAGACATGAATACGAAACGAACACGAGGAATTAAAGAATTAACAACTAGAAAATGAAGAAGTGCAAAAGGAAGTAAAACACACTCAAACTTCTCTTTTTATAAGGACAAAAAGCGAAAGGTCTGCTCTTGGGAGAACGTGCAAGATATGACAGCATCACGAAATCTCAAAAATCACGCCAAAATTAGCAGGTGGATGGAACATCGAAGAGACAACTGCAGCAACAGATAGCAAGAACACTAAATGTGTCATAATGTTGAAATCGAAAACAAAACTACCACATAGTTAGTGGATACATAAACATACCCACTAACTAAGGGGGGAGTAACTGATGATATATCAAAATAGACCAATCATCACGACCGTACATGTGGCAGAGAAGATCCATCACGAGGATATGACGTTCAATCTAATGAGCCAGCTCATAAAACCCAAGAAGAATAAAGCCAATTATAGAGGCCCAGACAAGGCCTACTAATGAAAAGATATAAGCGAAGCTCGAACCCAGGCCCGAACAAATCAAAGCACGAATCCAGGCTCGACACGAGTTCTCTCATAAGGAACAATAATGTTGCATCAAGAGAGTCACAGGCATCTCCATTAAAGAGAAGACTATTACGAGAAACATTTCCTTCCGTTGCACCTCACACGCTTAAGTCACGTAGAGAATTAACTGCGACCATTATACAAGGTAAAGGGAACATTCTACACAAATATGTAAATTTAAATGAGTTTTGTCCAGATTTACTTCCTTCTTCAAGCAAAGTTGCTGACTTAAGCATCGAATTGCCTTCGGCCACCAAAAAGGTGGTCATTGACAGTCTAACATCTATTTTGCAAGTCAAACTCATAGGAGGACGATTTTTGGACGCATCAAATGGCATAGTGACTCTCCTGAACGCGCTCTTTGGTGTTTTATGGGGACAGAGCTCTTTGCGGTTCCATGTCTCCTACCGCGGGTAGAGGGTTCCACTGAGTGAGTACCTCCACCGCTTGCGCGTTTTGTTGCACTTGGGTTGTCAGTCAATCCACCCTAGAGTCCATCGTGGCTGCCGGCGCGGGGGACTGGGGTTGTTCTCCCTGCAGGGCCGATACCGCTGGAGCTAGCGGCGCTGTGCCGATTCAAGCATTCGAGAGCTCGACGATTTTTCCATTATTAAGAGATCTCATGGTTACCATCTTTCGGGTTTGCAATAAAGGGGTGTTATCACTGTTTTCTTAGGAACTTTGTCATTCTCCACGGATGGCGCCAAACTGATGGTGTCAAATCATAATCTCCTTGCCCTTGACATGCACAAGGAACACACGTGAGCCAAAAACCACCATTGTAGTTTTCGATGACACTCTGATGCTTAAGTCAAACAAGGCTTGAGAAATGAGTGTAATGTTGTAAATTGGGTTCTGTAGCGTACCTTTGTTCCCCAACCTTGTGTTTTATTTATCATGTGAGTGTTTATTTGGCTATGCCTTTGATTGCGTAGTTTAGGGAATGAGATATGCTGAGAGATCTTTTCCTTATTGGTAGTCGTCCATTTAGGAGAATTTCTATAGACAATTTGTACTCCGATATCCGTTGGAGGTTTTTCCCTTGTGAAGTGTTGTCCATGTAGGAGAGTTTTCGTGTGCGACTTATACTGTGGTGTTTGCTACCTAGTCGGAGCCAATGTATTGATGGCCTAGCTGTCTTAGGTCAAACTTTCTAGATATTTGCCTTATTAGGTTTTATAGGTATTGGGCTTGACTATATGATGTATGGCCTTAATAGGGTACCGATGTTTGGGTCCAATCCTCTGGACCTCGCCTTTGTGGGCTTTGCCGGGTTGGGCGCTCATCTAGGCCCACTTTGCTCTATTGACGAGATCATCGTGACACGTGTACGGTGCAAATTACTGGATGGTTTGATGTATCATCAAACATGGACAACAAATTTACATAACATACCTACTAAAACCTATCAAATTTGAGTAACATACTCACCCGTATTCATTAAATTTGATGAATATATCACTAACATCCGTAAAATTTGAGCAGTATAGTCATCCAATATCCATTATATTTTTTCACATATACACTAATACTAGGTGCGGAACTACTCTGGAGTGGGGTGGAGCAAGCATGGTTCAAATTATCTTGATATATTCTGGATACATCTCGATATCTATCAATTTTAGCTAAAAATATTCATAATATATCTGGATATGTCTCGACATTAAATGAATTATACACAACATCGACAATATTTATCTCTTTTTCAAGGGCCAATATCTGATACTGATGTCGATATTTTGAACCATGGAGCAAGTGCCCCACCCAAAATTTGGAACTTCTTTGTAGGTTAGAAAATGGTAGGGCCAATTAAGGTAAAAACTACCTAGAAAGAAGAGTTTTGCAAGTGTTGCGGCACTTATTAACGCACCTTGTATTTTGCAAGCCCAAGTATCATCTTTTCAATTAGGAGTGGGGCACCATTTAACCTTTGTTTATTCCCCAATTCTAATTGTCGAGGAAACCAACGAGGAAAACAGCGAGGGAGGGAGGACCCTCCATCCCCCTAGCGATACGGGCAAGGGATGGGACGCATGCATCGCGAGGGGGATGGAGGGCCCCCTCCCTCCCTCGCTGGTTTCCTCGCCAGTTAGCCAAGTTCTTGTTTATTTTACTTGAGCTTTTAAATTTATGCCCAATAGATATAATCTTTTCTGTTTACACCTATAAAGAAAGTTCTATAAAGAAAGTTCACTCAGATGAATAGTTCAAGTGTTTTCAAATTATTTCTAGGTTTCTAAAATGCCCTCCACATTATATGATAATTACAAGAAACATTAACTTGATTATTAAATTTCTCATTTTACCTTAAAAATTCATTCTATTTATAATCAATATAAGTTTGTTGAAGTAGTAAAAACAAAAGGTTTTGGATGGCAAAAACAAACAAGGTGCATTTAATTTTCTCATGCCTTATTGTTAATTATACTTAAGTACCTAACATAATTTATTCAAAACCCTTGATTATTTGTAAACCATATATAGACCCTTAAAATTATAAATAATTATTTTTATTTAGAATGTGAATAATAGTTTTACTTATTATTGAAAGATTGTAATAAAATAAAATAAAAATACTGAATATTCACATATCTAGAGCGCGTCAACACCCTAGTCTTTATAAACTCCAGTCCTCTGAATAAAGTATTTCCAATTGAACTATTGTAACACATTCACCCCCAACATTTGTTGGCATTTATAGATTATGTATATGTTTTCTGGATCTATAAGTTGTTTTAAGTTTTAATACCATTTGTTCAAAATTAGGAGAATTCAAATTTCAATAAAACCCTGGTAAGATTCTTCATCAAGGTCTCTCTCTGTTTTTTTTTTTTTCTTTGGAAAAAGTTGTTTGATCCATCTGCAATCTTATCAAAGATAATTTAGTGGAATCTAGATAAAAAGTTTTTTATTTTGGAGGAAAGAGGGGTAAAAAACTAAAATCATACTTAAAAGAAAAAAAATATCATTAATTCATACTAGGGTTGGGCAAGTACGGGTAACCGGCCCAAATTGTAAAAACCGAAAACTGGATCGAGAAAATCGGGCATGTGTTTAGGAGACCCGAAACCGGACCGAATTGACCGGTTAACCGAGGTCCCGGTTAATCGATTTACGGGTCGGTTTCGGGCCGGTCTCGGTCCTGATAAAAAAAAACAACAGCAGCAACACGTAGCACGCCTTTTAGAGGGGTGTATTGTATATGGATTCTTATGGAATTGATAAATAATTTGAAAAGTCCACGGACTCTTTAAATTGTCCACGAACTCTTTAAATTGTCCACGGACTTCTGCTGATTTCTTAAATCCATGGACTTTTGCTACAGACTTTCTAGAGATTTATGAAAATCCAAGGACTTTGTATGAACGACTTTTACAGATTTCTAATTATTTGCAAGATAAAAAAGAAGTTGGTAAATAGTAATGAAACAAAAAAACGCCCGCATATAATTAACAAAAGTGAGAGATACATGTGCTAAAAAAACTAGAAAAAGAAAAGGTCGTTAATTAACATCTTTAAAATAAGAAGTAAACGTCCATAAAATTGTATTGTGATCATTCTTCTCCTTCATGATCATGGTCACTTTCTTTATTATCATTGTTAGCAACGTTGACGTTTGCTTGATCACCGCTCCACCATGATTATATTCATTTTGATTACACTGTTATCATAAATGTGCAGAAACCTTTTGGATCATTGATTTGGGCTTTTCCCTGTGGGTTGTGTCATAATTAATTTTGTTCATCCAAGTAGTCTTGGAGCAACCTTGTCTTAATGTCTAGTTATTTCAACTAAAAGTCAAAAGAATGTCATGATAGCCATTAAGACAGTACTGACGTGTACTTTGCAACTAGAAAAAGCATTCTGCTGCATTTTACACTGTAATTTTTCATATAGTCCTTGTCTACCAAACATCTCCCTTCAATCATATACTGTATGTACTTGCAGATTGATCCTTAGTATGTAGATCCACTTCCATTAGTGGGCGGAAACTATTGGATGTATATCACAACAAAAGCATGACTTCTTTCTAAGTTTCTACCATTTAAACTTCTGTTCTAGCCCTTTCGTGCCTACGTTGTGTACTTAGAAACATTTTATTCCTTTTTTCATTTAAGGAGTATGTAAATTTGAGGCGTCCAGATATTTGATTTTGTGTGTCTTTTCCATCTTAGCTAAACCTGTACCCTTAAACAGCATCAGGAAGTTATGGCTTCAAAGGGGTTGGAAAATTCAATGAGGAAGTGTTTACTTTGAAAGTAAGGTTTTCATTGTCAAATGGGGTGAGGAAGGGTTTTCATTGCATGTGGGTCTCTCACTATTTCTCAAAGCAATTGTGTGTGAAGACGTTAAACCCTAACACCCTAATTTAATCCAAACCCTAACCCAAAATCATCAACGATGCAACTATGAACACTTATGCAAAGATAGAAAAAGAATCGAGAAAACAAGAGGATGGGAACCAACCTCTTCGCGGCTGGCACAAGGAAGAACTTTGGGAGACTTTTTTTCACGTTGAAATCTTTGATATGGAGGCTGGCAAACTATTGAACTTTGTTATTTATACCTAACACTACAAAGTCCATGAGAATCCATGATTTTCCAAATCCATAAATATGAATGATATTTTGAATACCCTAAAACTTTTGTGGACTTTCTGAAATCCATATTGAATACCCCTAGACTTTGTGGATTTCAGAAAGACTTTTTAAAATCCTGATTGAATACCCCTAGACTTTTGTGGACTTTTTAAAATCCAAATTGAATACACTTGGATTTTTAGAATCCATGGAATTTATTAAATTGCCCACAAAATCCAGATACAATACACCCCCATTAGAGAAAATACCCAAACATAACAATCTGTTGCTTTATCAATCTGTTGTAATGCATATAAAATTTTGAATTAGTTTATATTGAACACCCACTTTATCAATCTGTTGCTTTGCAACTCACTAAGTGGAGCCTTAGGAGAAGCTTGTGATGAATGGCATTAACAATTTCAGAACTATACAAATTTTTTTCATGAGTGATACAGTGTCACTAAGGAGTGATACAGTTTATATTTTCTTCTTTTTGCAGTTATCTCAAGTTAATAAATCCTGAAAAGTAACAAAGGACATGATCATACTTATCAATGGTTACAATGGAAGGGACAGAAAGAAGACAGCTATGCAAAGAGTAACAAACATACCCAGATCAAGGATTCTATTATATTGTACATGATATGTCATAAACCATGTGTTAGTTATGTGCATGCTTATACTGAATCCAGTTAATGTCGTAAACAGAATCACACACAGAAAAACTTCAAAAACAGAGTCACATAACTGAGAACAATACCTTTGTGAAGAGAGACTGGAGGGAGACAACGTTGCATAGGGAGTCGAGGAGGAGAGATCCGAGAGGAGTAGCCAAGCCGAGGAGGAGGGGAGGAGCCAAGGAGTCGCACAAGGTCAGGGAGGGGAGGAGGAGCACACAGTAAATGAGGAGAAGTAGCAGACAGTAAATGGCAATGCAAGGTTTTAGTTTTTAACTTTTCATTCATACCCGGGCTGGGCCGGTTACCCGACGGGTTTCAGAAAGGGAAACCGAGGCCAGGACCAGAAACTTCGGGCCGGGCTTTTACAACCAAATTTTTTTTAATTAATTAAAACCAATCCGGTTGTTGGTTCGGTTCGGGTTTTCGGTCCTAAATGCCCACCCCTAATTCATACAGTGTCTGGTCTAAGAGCACCAATCCACAAAATTTCTTGCTCCGCCCCTCTAATACTCATCAAATTTATCAATAAACCCATTCATACCCACCAAACTTGATTAACACATCCAACCATTTACCCATCAAATTTGATTAACATACCCAACATTTTTCTAACTTTCATATTTTGTGTGAAAATAGGATTTGCTTCTATAGTTTGTAACCCTAATTTAACTACCATGGATTTTGAAATTAAAACTACAAGGGCATTGTATAACTAATAAAATATACCCATTCAATTTACAATTTCAAGTATAAAATACAAATTGCATGTAATGATAAAGGAAAATAATGGATGTTTATGTAATTGATGGAAAGCTTGTAATATTGAGTTGTCATTAAGGGGAGGGGTATTGATGTCATATCAAAAAAGTCAAGCCATTTAGGACTTGAAAGTCTCTTTGAATTAGGGATGGTAGTGGGGCGGAGTTTCACGGATATCCGCCCCACTCGCCCCGTTTGGGGCGGATTTGGTAAAGGATCTCTGGATATTAGGGCGGATACGGATTTCAAATCTGTATCCGTTTATTAATCAGGGCGGATACGGATTTGGCCATATCCGCTCCACGGATATCCGTTTATTTGATAAAATTACAAAAATACCCTTCCCCTATATAAAGAAATTAAACCCTTATCTACCCCTCCATCCCACATTCTCCCCCTCCCCTTACCCCACTCTCGTCTCGTCTCCAGTCTCTCTCAAAGCAGCGAAGTCGGCCTTCGTCCCTTTGTCCCGCCTTGTCTCTGAAAACAGCGAAGGCCGCCGCGAAGCCAGGATCCAAGTCGCGAAGCCTGCCGCGAAGCCAGGGTCCAGGTCGCGAAGGGTGGTGGAACCCTCCCTTCTTCTCTTTCAAAACGGATTGGCGGGGCGAGGTAGATATTCGCCAATCCGCACGGGGCGGTCATGGTTTTTAATAAAAATTGCAAACGGATTGGCGGGGCGGATCGGGGGATCCGTCAGGAATGACGGATCAGGGATGGATTTACTCAAATCCGCCCCAATCCATCCTATTGCCATCCCTGCTTTGAATAAAGCATTAGGACTTTAATAGTGTTTAGCAATAAAGTAGATCCCGGAAACATACTGATTATGATGGTATAATCTGGACAGTTTTATTGGGGATACTCAAAACACAATTATTTTGGAACAAGTGACATTGGATAGTCATAACAAAAGTTTGTCAAAGTTTGTGTTAATTTGCGTTTGGGTTTTATAGTTTGTATCGCTTTTGAGTTTGAGTCCCAAGTTTATTAAGCTTGAAGTCTAGGTCTCAAGCATTGTTTTAAAAAGCGCTAGGCGGCAAGCAGATGCCTAGCACCTAGGGGCCTAGGCGGGTGCCTAGGCGTCACCTAGAAGGTCTTAGGTTTTGTATTATAACTTTAATAATTTACAAAATTAAGCATAATACCTTATCAATTACATTCAATTTAATGCCAAGATACATATGCAAAATTTAAAAACAAGAAAAATTAACAATCATGAACAAAATTTATTAAAACTCAAATGACTGAAGTTGGTCATGATGGGTACTTTATACAAAGTTGAATTTGTGGACAAATATCCAAACCTACTCATTTATTTTTCTTCAAATTGCATGAATAACCTTAGTCATGTTTGATAAAATCTACATTACTAAAATTGGTACCAGCAGATCCTTTGAGAGTTCTATTAAGTAATCATCATTTGCTACATTTAGACATATACTGAATAAAAAAAAATTTAATTGTTTATTTCCAAAAAAGAGGAAAGAAAAATAAAATAAGAATACATTCTGCCTTATTAAAAAAAAACAAATTGCCCAGACCTTGCCTAGACAGCCCAAAACCCGACCAGCCATTAATCTGGGCTTTTTTCTAACGCCTAGGCCAATTTTTAGAACATTGGTCTCAAGACTACGTTGATTGTCATTGATTGTTACTTAATAAAAGAATTATATAAATAAAAAAATAAATTTTACTCTGTTAGTAACAAAATTGGCGGTGGTGGTAGTGAAAAAGGGAAATTTTTTATGTTGGTGGTGTGTTTCGTTGTAGTATAGAAGACGATAAGGGAAAATTAGTGTGATGTGGTGCTAGTAGAGGGAAGAAGGGGAAGAAAAATTAGTGATGGAGGTATTGGTCGATGGTAGCAAAAATGAGGGAAAATTGTTGGGGGGGGGGGGGAAGATGAAGAGTAGAAATTGGTGATGTTGGTGTTGGTTGCTAGTAGCAGATAGGAGGAGAACGAGGGGGAATTGTTGGGCGTGGAAATGATTATTGGTAGCAGAGAGGAGAAGTTTGTGTATAGAGAGGATGAGGAAAAATTATTGGTGGTTGTTGTCGCTGGGGTAGAGGAGCACATCGACATGATAGCAAAATCTAAGGCTATGTGGAAAGGAGGCTCGGGAAAAAGAAGAAGAAGGTTGGGATGGGTTTTTAATTAATATATTTTTATTTTTATTTTTAATTTGGTTATTTTAATCCACATGGTTGCCTCGTTATACGCATTAAATTAAGACCTAATAGTAAGGGTTTTTTTTTTTGTGTTTTTGTAATTGCTAACAACCTTTAGGCAAAATGGTCATTCTAGATGTCAATTTCTTTATGGTCAATTAGGTTTATGTGGTCTTAGGACCCAGACTCAAAGTTGAACAAATTTGTGACCCTAAATTTTTTTTTATTTGAAAGGCGGGCATGCCAGTGAATATAGAACCCAGGACGTGGGGGTTAAACCACCACAGCCTTAACCATTTAGAGGGTGTTTGTTTTTGCTTCTGAATAGAGTCAGAAGTCTTAATAAGAAGTGAAACACCTTGTTTAGAGTGTTTGTTTTTAGTTCTGATCAGAAGTTCAACTTCTGATTGGAGCTAGCACCATGGAGGTGCTGATAACTTAGCACTGAGTGTTTAATGAAAATTAATTCCAATAATACCTCACAATAAATTCACAATGATTGCTAAGTGATCAGCACCTCCATCTCATTTTCCCCCTTCTTTTTTACCAACCAACTCATTTTTCCCCTTCATTTTTGTTTTCTTTCTCTGTATTTTCCAAGTTTTTCTTCATCTCTCCAACTCTCTCTCTCATGTATATTTTCAAATTTTTTTTATGTAGCATGTAGTTTTCAATTTTCATTATGTAGCATGTAGTTTTGAAAACTTTGACAATTTGATCACCATCGTATAATGTCGAGTTTCCAACCACTATCTCTCCATTCTTATATGTGTCTTCTCAGTGAGGCAAAATGTTAGAATATGTAATTGTCAAACAATTCTCATTCAATACCTAAAAACAAACACTTTTTTAATTTTACAGCTTTTAATTAGCAACCCATTTAGAAGTAAAACAAACAGTTCATTTAGAAGCTTGTTCGTTAGAAGTTAACTTCTAAACACTTACAAAAAAAAAAAAAAAAACCACACCATCTTAGTCATGATGGACAAGAAATTAGTGTAGTTATCGTGAACACAGTTAAAATTTAAAGTAGATTAAATACGTCACATTAGATTATTTTCGACTAAACCTATATCCATCCAACCCACACACACAAAGTACTAGCACTAATTGGATCATCCATGACTAGAGTGGTAATTCCTTCTAATAGGGGTAAACGAAACAAGAAAAATTACCTCTGCCTTACCAACCAAGGCAGGTTGATTTTCCCTCTATCGACTTGTCTTTACTTACCTCTTTTGCATTACTTGCTATTTGTTTGATCTCAAAGAAAAATTATTGGCAATATTAAAAGACACCACCCATGGAAACATCTTCACATGTGGTAAAAAATGGAGTTTTAGCATTCTGATTCTTCTTTTACAATTTTTTTTACCTCATCATTATTTCTCGTACCTACAGTTATAAGTAGATAAGGCAAATTCAATCAACACACATTTATGAATTATCATAATTGTTCCTGCCTATTTATCATAATTCTCAAAATACCTATCTTTATTATTGGGCCCATAAACATGTACAACCACAGGCCGACACTTAGTATAAGCCAAAATTTCTTAAATTCTACCATAGTTCGTAACTTTAGTTTCTTGTACAAACATTATTAACTTTGTAATACCAAAAAAAGGTGAAATTTTCAAATTTACACCTATTCATGGATGTATTGCATCAAGTAATCGGAAGTGATTAGTGTGCATGCTATGTGTGGATGCAAATTTCCACCGGATCACGTGCTGATCACCCGGAGCAATCTGTATAAGATGAAGATTAATTTTTGAGACTGTTGTGATGCCTGCCACGGGGACTCCGATGCCAAAATTAGAACAATGTCTTTAGGACAGTAGTTATTTCTCTGTATTTGAAGAGAGAATTGTGAATCAAGAAAAAAGTTACCTTCTGATGGCTTTGTTTTGGCTATTTATAGAGGCATAATGAGTAAACTGCTGGGAGATGAGTGAGACATGTGGCTTATGAGTGAGACACGTGACAGATTAGTGAGACACGTGGCAGATTAGTGAATCATCTGCTTGTAGGCGGCGGTTTTAACTTCTCTTAGGTAGTTGTAACTTCCGTAGATAGTTGTAACCTCCCGTTGGCGGTTGTAACTTCCTTTTTGGAGACATCTCTCCTGCAAGCTTTTGTGCTCAGCTGAGCATGATGGTCAGCGTTGAACACTACTCCTCTAATGAGAAAGCAATGTTCTACTAAGTTGTATTGGACCCAGACTTGGGCTGCATTGGGCCCAAATTTGAGCTTTATCTACTTGTAACTTTTGTGGGTAATATTTGAGCATCTCGAGATAGCCCAAATCTTTGGGCTTCCTTATCCTATTGGGCTAAGAATTATTTTTTCTCCCACAAATGCCCCTCATCTTTTTTGCTTTTGAACTAGCCGTTTTTTTTCTTCCTTCTTACTTAAAAGCAAACGATATGTATTTTCACTGGGGAGCCCCGCCAAAAATAGAAGTAGAATGCCCCTGATCTTGCTGACTTATATGTCCTTATTGATATAATTAAATGATCTGCATGTAGAGACTTCTGATGTTGTTGAAATGTAGTCTGTTGAAGACAACATGATATGCATGTAGAGGTTTCTGTTGTAGATGATGTGATCTACCGGATGAGCCACACACAATAATTTCATGGGCTCTTGGACTTTGTCCAAGTTGATGATCATCCTTAGGTTAATAAAACAAATCCTGCTCTGACATCTTTGTGATTTGACGACCCATCCATACATAAGTGTCATATATCTTAGGGTTGACCTGGCCCTGTATCAGCCTAAGTTGAGGAGTCTTCATTTATTGAAGGATGTGACAGTGATCTGCTGGTTGACTTTGTTTCCCCGTTTGAAAAGAGACCAAATTCTACTATGAAATTTGCTAATTAGATTGTCCTCAGATGGTAGATTTTGTTTAAAGGACGCAACATTGATTTGCTGGTTGACTTTGTTTCCCCGGTTGAAAAGTAAGCGAATTCTACTATGAAATTATCTAAGGCTTGAGCCTTTATAGTTGTCATCGATTAGTAGATTTTGTTGAAGGATGCGACACTGATCTGCGGGCTGACTTTGTTTCCCCGGTTGAGGAGGGAATGAATTCTGTTAAAGCTTGAGCCTTTAAAGTTGTCCTCGGCCGGTAGTTCAAATCGTATTGGCTCAACTTTG
Source organism: Berberis vulgaris (assembly GCA_963556465.1). NCBI lineage: Eukaryota > Viridiplantae > Streptophyta > Magnoliopsida > Ranunculales > Berberidaceae > Berberis > Berberis vulgaris. The sequence continues at coordinate 78,439,069 of OY747125.1, read as the reverse complement.
TTGCTCATTTCATGATTTTTTGACAAGCATTCGGGAAGAAGATGTGCCGCCAACTCTTCGCTGATGAGAACTGGGCTAACAACTATATTTGAAACTGCCAAGTAGATGTATATGTCCTCTCCCGAATTTGTCTACTGATCTACTCAAGAATCGATTCAAAGTTGTTGGTCTACTATTAAGACTTTGAATTTCTTTAGGAGTTGATGGTGACTTGTCTTCTTTGCTTTTATGATCCCCAAACTTTGTGTATGTTTGTTGGTCTGTTGACTTAGAAATATTTGCATTAAGAACGCAAAAGCTTGATTGACCACTTTCATGAGTTTCCAATATGCTTAAGTCGGAATTTAAGCATAACTTGAGGAAATTAATCATGGATTCAAATCTATTTATCTTGGAAATTGCATGGAAATATTGTGTGATCTGCAGACCACTTGACAAAACTTAAAGAGATTTAAGTAGTTCTGAGTAAGATGTTTCTATGCTCAGTGATTGATTAATTGAATTACCCACTCACGGAGAGTGACATCCTCTACTGAGGCATTTTGCATGTGTGGTCTGCTGACTACTTGATTAAACTTAAAAGGATTTAAGCAATCTTGAGTAAGATGTTTTTATGCATTGAATGACTCACTTACTAATCTTCTACTGAGACATTTTGTTTGTGTGGTCTACTGATCACTTGATTAAACAAATGGATTTACGTAGTCTTGAATAAGATGATTTTATGCATTGAATTACCCACCCTCGGAGAGTGTCATCCTCTACTGAGGTGTGATTATCTATTGAGGCATTTTGCTTGTGTGGTCTATTGACCACTTGACTAAAGTTAAACGTATTTAAGTAGTCTTTAGTAAGATGCTTTTATGCATTGAATTTTCATCTCACTGAGAATGTCATCCTTTACAGATGTGTGCTCCTTTACTGAGGCATTTTGCTTGCGTGGTCTGCTGACCACTTGACTAAACTTAAATGAATTTAAGTAGTCTCGAGTAAGATGCTTTTATGCATTGCATTATCCACCCATGGAGAGTGCCATCCTTTATTGAGGTGTACATAAATGTTTGTATTTCTGAATAACTTTTGTTGAAGGACATGTAGAGCGAATTCTCGTATTTCACTAGTTCAACTGAAGAATGTGTGTTCTATGTTGAGAACCAAAATAACATATCCTCTACTGATGTCTATGTAAATATTTCTTTGTATATTTTTTTGCAGAATCTCCTTTCATTGGTGACGGTCTCTTCAGCCAATGTTGGTTCTTCTCGTGGAGAATTTGAGTGACCAAAATGAAGAACTTTGTGTATGTTCTACCAGATGAGGAGTCTATTGTTGAAGAGATACAACACAATAAAAAGATAAAATACAATCAAGTTTTTCTTATATGTATATTGCATTTTTTAATTAAAAAAAAAACTAGGACGCCTCAGCTTCAATCCACTTTGTGAAATAGTCGGTTGCCACAATCATCATATTCTTCCGCGTTGAAGAGTTTGATACCGGAACGATAAACTATGTGTATGTTCTAATGGTTGAGGAGTTTCTTGTTGAGGAGCGTGCTCTATGCTTGTCACCCGTGTTCTTTTTATCATTCTTCATATCTGCATTTGCTTGTGCAGGTTGACTACCTTTCTCAGGTATGTGCCTTAGCGTTATTTTTTTTGTCATCCCCCTAGCGTTCTGCCATGGCGAAGATTTCGGCAAGAGTTTTGCCCGGCTTTATAGTCAATTTGCCATACAATAGGTGATCTACGGGCAGACCCTTCTTGGAAGCTAAAGATGCAATTTGATCATCACACCCATTTATGCCCACTCTTTCTGCCTTGAATCTTTTGATGAAGTCTTGGAGAGATTCATTTGAATTTTTCTTCATGTTGAAGAGGTAATCAACATTTTTTTTATGGTTCGATAGGATGAATACTCCTTTTGTGAAAACAAGGGAGAGCTCCCCAAAGTTGTTGATCATTCGAGGGGTCAAAGTGTTGAACAAATCTTGGGCCACTCCTTGTAAGGTCATAACAAATATGTTGCACATAAGTGGGTCATCATTTTTATGCAGAGTCATGACACTTAGGAAATGCTTCAAGTGTTTCTCGGAATCAGAATCTTCTTTGAAAATAGTAAAGGTTGGTATGGTAAACTTTGCCGGTGGAGGATCCCCTTTAATGTCATTTGTAAAAGGTGAAGTGTTTACCAAGGTTATCTCTCTGCGCATAGCATCATCTGGATTTTTCATGACTCGCGAGTTCTTCAACTGCTCATTGATAATGCATGCTACATCATCAACTCTTAAGGGCCTGGATTCATAGTGTTGATCAACTACATGGTAGGGCAGTCTACGCCGCTCAACAACATGACAGTTTCGGAACAAGTTAATATAATAATCTAGATTTGATCAGCTACATTGTTCACATCTAGCGGGATTCTGTCTTATGCGCTGACCACTCATATCTGGCGTCATCTGTGACCCCAACCTAGAGTGCACATTTGCTCGTGGCCCTAATATTGAATGAATGATTTCAAATAGATTATTTTCACTTAGTGGATGACTACTTCTACTCCCATACACATGGTCTACTGACAGATGATGATATGTCTTCTGCCTTAGTTGTATACTCACTAATCGCTCTACCATTCGAGTTTTGTCCTCCAATATTCCTCCAATATTTTAGTCAAATTGGCGATCTGACTTGCGAGACTTTCTTGTTGTTTCATTTCCATTGAGCTCAGTTGTTGGGCGGAAGGTTGCACTTGATGGTCTGCCGGCAGTGGCAGATCTACTAGCAGTGGTGGTCCGGCTGGCGGCGGCTGAATCTATGGCAGTGATAGAAGTTTGATTCGAGCAGATGACTATTCAACGTTATTTTTGCTAGTTTGGTTTCAAGGTCCCACCATTGTGTTGAAAAAGAACTATGAAATTTTTTATGAAAGAAAATTCAAATTGATTGAACAAACTTTTCTTATGAATGGAAGAGAGCATGCAATGGGTTTTATTCAAGCTCTCATTGAAAGCACCAATTTGTGGATGCAAATTTCCACCGGATCACGTGCTAATCACGTGAAGCAGTCTGCATAAGATGAAGATTAATTCTTAACACCGGTGTGGTGCCTGCCACAGGGATTTCGATGCCAAAATTAGAACAATGTCTTTAGGAAAGTATTTATTTTTCTGTATTTGAAGAGAGAATTGTCAATCAAGAAAAAGTTACCTCTAGATGGCTTTGTGTTTGGCTAATTATAAAGGCAAAACGAGTAAACTGCTGAGAAATGAGTGAGACATATGGCAGATGAGTGAGACACATGGCAGATTAGTGAATCATCTGCTTGTAGGCGGTTGTAACTTTTCTTAGGTAGTTGTAACTTCAATAGATAGTTGTAACCTCCCGTTGGCGGTTGTAACTTCTTGTTTGGAGACATCTCTCCTGCAAGCTTGTGTGCTCAGTTGAACATGGTGGTCAGCGCTGAACACTACTCCTCTGCTGAGAAAGAAATGTTCTACTGAGTTGTATTGGGTCCAAACTTGGGCTGCATTGGGCCCAAATTTGAGGTTTATCTAGTTGTAACTTTCGTGGGTAATATTCGGGCATCTCGAGAATAGCCCAAATCTTTGGGCTTCCTTATCTTATTGGGCTAAGGATTTTTTTCTCCCACACTATGCGTCCGGTGATAACTCGAACTAAACAACAGAGAAAACGTTGCAATCCCACACTTTGTTGTCGGTTGTATTCTATTTAAATAGAACAACTCGAGTTACATGATGGAGTTGGATACCTAGATACATGGCTTAGTTACGAGACAGTGGTACGTAGTTGGTTACAACAAAATGGTCAGCAGAGTTTTTGTACAAGTCAAATTGTTTTGATTTGGTGATTTATCTCTATCACGCCCCCTCAAGCAAAAATGTCGATCCACGACATTAAGCCTGTCTCTTAGAGCCTTGCCTCATTGGTGACCAAGTCTTTTGGTGAAGATGTCCACTATTTGATCACCTGTTGGTATGAAGCAAATTTTTATTTCTTGTTTCCTCACTTGGTCCCTGACAAAGTTGTAGTCAATTTCAACATGTTTTGTGCGAGTGTGGAAATTTGAATTTGAAGGTACATCAAATAAGACTATCATCACGACCATACAAGTGGCAGAGATCGCCCATCACGAAGACTAAGCATCTAGAGATCAAACTAACTCGCAAAGCGCAAAAAGGGTGGATCCAATCATTAAAGCTCAAAAAAGGCCCGTCAGAACAAAAAATAGTCAAAATCCCAAATCCAACAAAGCTCTCACTTAAAGAGGGGGAACTTTACAGAGAAAAAAAAATCGTGGAGGGAGTTACGATCCCAAAGAGGTATCTTCATAAAGGAGAAGACTGTTATAGAAAACGTCTAACCTCGATGAGTCTCACATTTTTAGGTCACGTAGAGAATTAATATCAACCACTATATAAGGTAAAGGGAACATTCGACAAAGGTATGCAATTTTAACTGAGTTCTGTCTAAATTAATCTCCATTTCCAACAGAGTTATTGATTTAAGCATCGGAGTGCCTTCGCCCATCAAACAGGTGGTTTTGGCAATCTAACATTTGTTTTGCAGGTCCTATTTATAGGAGACCATATTTGGACACATCAATTTGACGTCGTCTGTGGGATACGACCGTTTCCTTCCAAGGAGAGAGTTTGTAGTTAGAAATTTCTTTAGTTCCAATCAGCGATTAAAAAACTTTTAGAACAAATGGAGCACACTATAGACCCCCAACCTAACAACAATTAAGGCAAACCCTTAACTGGCCAAGCGAAATTACAAATAGCACACACTCCAAACCCAGTGACACCCAGGTTAACCGTGCCAGATAATTCAGTATTGCAACATGGAATGATAGCCCAAACATCTCAGACATTTGGCGGCACTGTCACAGATGGCCAAAGTGATAGATAAATTCTCTCAGGAGTGCGCTCAGCCTGTCGACCACGTCCATACACTACCACAACAAAACTTTGCCAACCGTGCTCGAGAAAACAATAGGGCTTCTGCAAAACTTCAATAAGTGAATCTCAAAAGCAACGAACCACAATAAGATGGCCTCCATAGCGACAGAATCCCTACGCAGGTTCCATTTAGGATTGGGGTCACATATCCTAATGTGTTGTATGAATTGGCCAGACTGTCATTCTCTGACACGCTCATGATGACTCCTCTACCAAAAAAATTCACTCCGTCGAAGTTCGAAGCATACGATGGCACCTCAAATCCGACATATCATTTGCAACATTTTATCATTTGCAACACTTTCACCACATGATAGCGTTGAAAGAGAGCACAAAGTCCATTATATGCCGAACATTTTCGACCAGTTTCATCTCCACAGCAATGAGTTGGTTCAACAGCTTACCACGAGATCGATCAACTCATTCCAAGCGCTAGCCACTGCTTCATCACAAGGTTCATTGGCAGCCAACGGATGAGAAAAATGCCACATTACTTGCTCCACATCAGACAAAAGCCTGAAGAAACTATAATGGAATGCATTATTCGTTTTACTGATGAATTGACCATGATTGACGGCTGCAGCGATGACACAACCATTGCCACCTTCACCTCCGGACTAAAAAGATGATTATTTTATAATTCTCTGAATCTAGACCCTCTAAAGAATATGACGATTTTGTTGAAAACCGCTCAGAAACACATCACCCTCGAGGAGATGTTAGTTGCCAAAAAGAAGAATGAACTTGAAAGGGAGGGCCAATCGAAGAAGCGAGAAAAGAAAAAAGAAAAAATGAGAGACGACACCCCGGGAGGAGAACACTCAGTTGAAGAGGCATCAGACCAACAGAAGATCCGAATTGAACCAGCAAAAACTCGAAAAGCTACAATCTAGAAGACCCAGACATGAACAAGTGATAAGTGTCGTAAAGAAGACGTATAAACCATACACGACCTTGAAAATGAGTCGAGCAAGCATATTGAAGTCCATGGCGAAATGGGATGACGTCAATTGGCTGTTCAAAATGAGAGGAGACCCAGATGGGCGAGATAAAAGTATGTATTGATCTTTCCACAAGGATCACGGGCACGACACTGGAGACTGCTACAATTTGAAGTACAAAATTGAGCATTGGATTCAAATAGGGTGACTCAAGGAATTCGTTGGGCTACCAGACAAGCAGTCTAAAAGAAAAAAGAAGGCAGACACTATTGCAGGATCGAAAGAACAACCCAGAGAACTAATATGCGCCCTACACTGCATTGCTGGAGAAAATGAACGGTCTGACCGATCAAAAAAGTGATCAACGACACTATCCACTCGAGCTGATCTAAATCGAAATAGAAGAACCAACATCATTGAGTGAGATTAGAAAAGTCATTACAACCCACAAGGGGAAAAACATAGACATTTGCATGTCGGACAGAGTCCAACCAACTGATTGGGTTCGAGGGTCTCACTGACGAATGCGAACCTGACCCACATTATCCCTGACAAGGCCAACAACACCTCCTCCATCATTGACAATGGAACTGACGTAAACAAACTTGATTCGGCGAATAAACTTGATACCATTGCAAGGTCTAGAACCCAGAAGTTCATAGAAGCCTTGGAGGTTGGCTCTGATGTGACCATGATTGGACAATTTGGTGTGAATTGTACTCAGCTTACTTGGCTACCAAGGAAATCACCTTTTGAAGCACCTTGGAGATGGCACACTCAAGAATTTGATCAAGAAGTAGTCTGAGTTCATTGGCAACCTCGTGGTGACCGTACACGTGACACAAACAATCAAAATTACAAGAGAACCATGAAAAAAGAAGGATGTTGCAACGAACATCTCTTTTTTATTACACCATTCAAATTAAAAATTGACATAGTTAGTTCAGGTGAAACAACACCAAAACATACTTTAGAACAACACGAAACCAAATCCAATCTAAAAGCAAATACGAGTACTCAAACAACAATGGCGCACAGGAATCAACCCCCTACCACCATAAGGAATGACGTCATTCAAGCAGCAGTTAAGCTAAGATGACCAAACACTACGAACCAAAAAGTTTTGGACAACAAAAAAACAACTACTTTGATTATAGAATGTTAAGCATTTGAAATAGGATTATCAATAAAATTCCAAGCTCAAACCCTCCATCTTACGTTCAAACAAACAAGTTAAGACAAGGCATCAAAGTCAAACGATGAAAGAACTAGCTTGATCAGCATATTGAGCTATGAGTAAAAGATCGGGATGTATACGTCAGACGTAAAACATAAAACTTCTGGTCTGATCAACAATGAAGTAAATCTATAAAAGTTAGGACGTACAAGTCAACTTACTCGTAAAAGCTTTTAGCTTACCAACATGTCGGTCCACGAGGTAACAGTCTGGACGTATAACTCAAAACCAATTCGTAAAAACTTTCAGCCGACCAATATTTCAGACCACAAAGTGAAAGTTTGGATATATAAGTCAACTTACTCGTAAAACCTTCGGGTCGACCAACATGTCGAACCACGAAGTGAAAGTTGGGACGTATAAGTCAACTTACTCGTAAAACCTTTGGGTCGACCAACATGTCGGACCACGAAGTGAAAGTTGGGACATATAAGTTAACTTACTCGTAAAAGCTTCTGGTCGACCAATATGTCGCCATGAAGTAAATCTACCAAAGTTGGACGCATAAGTCAACTTTCTTTTAAATTTTCGACCGATATGTCGGACCACAAGTGAAAGATGGGACATATAAGTCAACTTACTCGTAAAACTTGCTGGTCAATTAATACGTCAGACCAAAAAGTAAATCTACCAAAATTGGGATGTATAAGTCAAACCTTCTGGTCGACCAATACGTCGGACCACGAAGTAAATCTACCAAAGTTGGATGTATAAGGCAACTTACTCGTAAAACCTGTTGGTCGACCAATACGTCGGACCACAAAGTTGGATGTATAAGTTAACTTACTTGTAAAACCTGTTGGTCGAGCAATATGTCAGACCAAGAAGTAAATCTACCAAAGTTGAGATGTATAAGCCAAACCTCCTAGTCGACCAATACGCCGGACCATGAAGTAAATCTACCAAAGTTGGCACATAAAAGTCAAACCTTCTGGTCGACCAATACGTTCAACCACGAAGTAAATATACCAAAGTTGAGACGTATAAGTAAAATCTTCTGGCTAACTAATATGTCGAACCATGAAGTAAATCTACCAAAATTTTGACACACAAGTCAAGACTTACTCGTAAAGCTTCCTGGCCAGATTGACATGCAACAAGTACGAGTAATGAGATCAACGCACATTTATTGTGTATGATCAGATACTGTGATTGATCCAAGACAATAAACAAATTACGACAACGAAGGAATAACATGAAAGCCAACAAGCGATAAATACAAGAAAGACAAAACACAAGAATGTCAACAAAGAGAAACTTATCATTCATAACAATATTCAGTTTCATTTGGAGAAGAACATAGTAGAATCGAAGAAGAAACATTAGAAGTAATCAAAGTATCACTGGCAGGAGCATTTGAAGAAGGATGGGCAACGACATCAGCAGCAGGAGGAGATGAAGCTCTCTCTTCGACAACAAGAATAAATGATGAAGTAGGATCAGAATGAGGAAGTGATGATGGTTCTTCATCAACCGGATCACTTGACTGATCCTAAACACATTCTTCGCCATCATCATCCTCGAAAACCTGGTCAACTAACAGTATTTAGACAAATCAAGACCATCCCCCTCTATGTGGTCAAAAAAGTCGATTTGTCTGTCAACAACTATTTTCCAATCCGTCGCTGCCGCAACCTTAAGTTTATTTTTGGTTGCAGCGAGCTCATTCTTGGTAGAAATAAGTTATCCTTCAACAGTGGTCAACATTGCGGAAACATCCGACTTAACATCATCAAACGCAGTTGTTAACTGTTCGACCCACTCCTCAGCAACTTTGCAGTTGACAGATTGCTCAATAACAATTAACAACACCCTCATCATGACCAGCCTTCTCAACAGACAACTCCCTCTTCACCTCATCCAACAGATTACAGACTTCGTTCAACTTAGTCCTTGAGGACTCAAGTTCAACAACGAATTTACCCCACGCAGCCTCCACCTCTCTAAGAAAAGCTCGAGCAGTCCTATCTGCCTTCTTTTCCTCTGCACAACGAGCTTTCAACACGTTCAACTGACGAAGAACATGAGAAAACACAAGTAATTGTGCTATCATCTTCCTCTCTAGAGCAGCCACCAGACCACGAGTAGCTTGATAAACTGACCCCATAACCCTAACATAAGTAAGGTGATTCATCCCCTCCATTATCTGCTTAAAGCCATGGTCGAGATGACTTCTAGGCTCCCAAGCAGGCATTGGAGCCCTTTCCACCAATCGCCTATGCCACTCGTTGATTAAATTTCGTGCACTATCCTGAACGTCAATCTCAGTAAACCGACTAAATTTTCCATCCGATTTAATGCGGATGTCTTCAAAGGTTGGGCTCCTTCCAACTAATCCGTGGATGAAGAACTCTGAGATTAGGAAGCATAGAAGCCCCGCCACCCCCAGCAGCTGGAAGAACGGTCGGAGTAGCAGTGATAACGGAAAAACCACTATTGCCTTTTCTTTGTGAAGCAGTAACGACAGGAGTGGGATGAGCAACATTGGAAGCAACAACAGCAGGAGTTAGATGGGCAGGCAGAGAAACAAGAATCTCAACTATGTCATCAACACGAATGGGAGAAGGGGGAGGAGAAAGAGCCTTAGAACTCTAACCACGATCAACAACTTTCTGTTCGCACAGTGGATTGAATTCGAAGTCAGCTACGATATTTGTCGTGTTTGGATCCTTAAACCGCTCTACAGAAAGCTGAAGCATCTTATTGTCAATGACTTGAGGATTATCATCAGATCGCTCGACGAAGTCGGGCAAACTATGAGTAGAAATGAGCCTAATTTCACTCTCGTCCAACGGATGGGTCACCTCCTTTTTGCTCATTTCCAACACTTGATTCATCACTTTAACCTCCTCTAAAGATAGGCGATCTTTTTCCTACCCTCCTTGTCAGATGAACTCGGACGAGGAGCAGCTGAGTAGTATCGTGAATGGAACCAGAAAGTCATTTTATATTGGAAACACGGCCAAGGCATATCGTCAATCGCTTCAATGGACTAGCATGCATCAAAAGCTTTATCTTTCTAATAGTGGGGCAAACAACACCAACACTAACAGGGGCATTGATATCCATAACATCCCTGACGGAGCTCACTTTCCCATCAATGCTAGCATCACTAACACTATGATCACCATAAGCAACAATCTCAGCAAGTCGAGATTCAGTGAGCAAAGCCCGTTTCGTCTCGTTCATAGTGTACAAGCCACTACGCTCCACAACCTCCTCAGCGAGGAACAACTCCATAGCAACCACGGGAAGCTTTGAAAAAGGTCACTAATCACATGTTTGTCAATAGACAATTGTAGATCCTTCCATTTGTTAGGGACTCGGAATGACCATATAATCTATCGACCCCGCAAGTTAAAGTGCCCGGATTTGACAAAAGCATAAAACCAAAACCTTGACTAGTCATTGTAATCATCATTAAGTTTCCCAAAATAGGCGGTGAAGCGGGGAAAATAAGTATTCAAGGTCACTACAAGTCCAACCACCGAATGCAAAACCCTAATAGTCAAGGGAATGCCAGCAATAACGACTCTCGCACAAGTAGAAACCATCACCCTTCAGCCATTGGGACCCATTTGGGTAGGAGGAATGCTCAGAAAATCTAAATAGTTCCAAAATATCTTCGGGACTGAAAATCAAAGCTCTGACTAGAACATACCCGGATAACGTTCAATATAAACTGGACCTTGGACACAGGGACTATCATTCTTCCTAGGCAAAACTACTTCAAGGTCAGGTGGCAAAGAGTATTCGAAATGAACACTCTCCAACATTGCCTGCAGAGCCTTCTTAGGCGAGAAAAATGCATCACAAACACTAAGCGCTTTACCATCTAGTATACTACTGGAAGACATGGGAAAAAGAATTGAACAATGAAGAGAACGAAAAAGAAGAAAGAAAAAATAAGATCTAATCTCAAAGATAGTGTAAAGAGAGAAACGAAATCATCACGCCCCCTTTTATAGAGCCGAGCAACAAAGAGACTACTAATAGGACGACGTGCAAGATATGATGGCTACACGAAATCCTAAAATGCATGCGAAAACAAACGAGATCAGAATATCAACGTCATCAAAAGCTGCTAACAACATTAAATGCACTGCAATGATGAAATCGAAAGTCCAACCGTGATCGAGTTAGTGCCATACCCACTAACTAAAGGGGAGTAGCTGAGTATCTTGAGATCGAACCAACTCACAAAGCCCAAAAAGGGCGGAACCAATCATTAAAGCCCAAAAAGGGTCCGTCATAACAAAACATAGTCAGAGACCCAAATTCAGACCCAAAAAACTCTCCCTTAAAGAGGAGGAACGTAACAGAGTCATAGAGGGAGTTACTCCCCCAAGGAGATTGTTACAGAGAACGTCTCTCCTCAATGAGCCTCACATGCTTAAGTCACGCAGAAAATTAATAACGACCACTATATAAGGTAAATGGAATATTTGACAAAGGTATGCAATTTTAATTGAGTTCTACCCAGATTAATCTTCATCTCCAACAGCGTTACTGACTTAAGCATCGAAGTGTCTTCGGCCACCAAACAGGTGGTCTTTGGCAATCTAACATTTGTTTTGCAGATCTGATTTACAGGAGACCAAATTTGGACGCATTAGAATTGATAGAAAAATAAGTTGCACTGAAGTTGTCATACCAAATAACAGGTGGTTTTGAAGAGAAGAATCCAACTTCTTGTAGAAGTTAACAAGTCCATATGATTTCAGCGGCTACATTTTGCAATTCCTTTGTATTTTGACTCCATGTTAGAAAGTGTCACTCTAGCTTGTTTCTTGGAGCTCCAAGAAATAAGATATCGGCCAAAATAAAGACAATCACCGCTAGTATGGACTTTCGATCATCCGAGCAACTTGCCCAATCAACGTTAGTCAATGAGTAGACTTGAAGAGTTGATTGTGATGAGAAGAAAAAACCGTATTGAATTGTTTCCTTAAGATACACAAGATCCTTTTGACAACTCCTCAATGTTCCTTAGTCAGTTCATGCATGAACTGAGAAACTTTATTGACAACAAAACAAATGTCTGGATGAGTTAGGCTGAGATATTGCAACACGCCAACTATGCTTCGGTAAATCAGTAAGTCATTCAAGGCCTAAAAAGAAAAGTATCAGGTCTAAATCCTTTCAAGCAAATTTTGCCACAAAGTTCTTTTTTGTAAAGCAAGCAAGGTTTTAGGAACCACCCTTTAACCTTTATATTAATAAAAAAATAGTAAATCTCGATTACAATATCTTGAGGTAAATAAACCCTAATGATTAGACATAAAAGATGAAGCTTCATATTTCTTGTTTTCTTTCTTGCGCCTCGTGGATTTTCGAGGGCTTGGTACATAATTTCTTCCTTAGCTTTTAATTTGCTACCAAGTTGTTGAATGATGGAGGAAATAAGATTATTTTTGTTGCTTGTGAGAGTATAACGATAACATAAATAAGAACAAGTGTGGCATTTGATTTGCATCGTCAGACAAAATGGAAATGGGTCAGTTATAGATCCGAAAAATCTCAATTGTAGCAAAAAAATTACTCATGCATGAGAACTAGACCCTTGGGGATTATTTTAGACCAAAAGAGGCAGGATGCAATTTGCACACATGATTTGGGAACTGAGAATAGACAAAGCTAGGTGGTTGCATCATATACACCTTTTCAGCTAGAAAGCCATCAAGGAGGCATCTTGGACGTCCAATTGGAAAATAGGCCAACCCAAGGAAACAACCAAATTAAGAATGATTCAGATTGTAGTGGGCTCAATGATGGACTAAAATATCACCGTAGTTGATGCCAACTCACTGCTGGAAACATTTTGCAACTAAGGCTCCAATTGGTACACTGTAAAATAATGCATTTTGCAAATTATCGCAAATGCATTAGTTTGCAATGAATTACTTTACGGGCACTTGGTATAATTAAATAAAATTGATGCAATTAGACAAATGATTTGTTGGTGGTGGTGATGATGGCAGTAGTTGTGGTTGTGGTCGTGTTGATGGTGATTACGAATGTGGGCGATGATGGTGGTGGTGGTGGAAATGGCAGTGATTTTAAAATGGTGGTGGTTGTAGTGGCTAAGCTATGTGGTGGTTCGGTGAATATAAAGGTGGTGGTGGTGATGGTTGTGGTGGTTGCAGCAGTGGCAGTAGTGAAAGTGGTGGTGGTTGTAGTGATTATGCTATAGTGGTGGTCATGGTGGTCGTGGTGATTATGCTATAGTAGTGGTAATGGTGGTTGTGCTATGATAGTTGTGGTGGTGGTAGTGGTGGCAGAGAAGACGGTTATGGCAGTATTAGTGAAGTTGGTGGTGGTTGTGGTATGTTATTGTATCAGTGATCTTAGAAGTAGCGGTGATGGTGGCAGTGGCGGTGGGATGGTGGTGGTGATGGTGGCAATGATGGTGATTTAAAAATGGTGGTGGTTGTGGTGGCTAAGCTATGGTGGTTAGGTGAATATAATGGTGGTAGTAGTAATGGTTGTGGTGGTTGCGGTAATTGTAGTAATGAAGGTGGTGGTGGTGGTGGTTGTGGTGATTATGCTATAATAGTGGTGATTATGCTATAGTGATGGTGGTTGTGCTATGGCAGTAGTGGTGGCAATGGTGGCAGAAGACGGTTATGGTGGTACTAGTAAAATTGGTGGTGGTTGTGGTATGTTATGGTATCGGTGATCTTGGAGGTGGTGGTGGCTATGGTGATTGTGGTGGTGGCGGTGGTGGTAATGGCAGTGGAGTGGTGGTTGTGATGGTTTTGTTATAGTTGCGGCACTGATTATGGTGGTAGTAGTAAAGGTGGTGTTGGTTGTGGGTGATTACGCTATGGCAGTGGTATTGGTGGAGGCGGTGGTGGTGGTAGTAGTGGGGTTGGCGGTGGTTGTGGTAGTGGCAATGGCGGTGGTTGTTATGGTGGTTGTGGCGGTGGCGCACAATGACAGAGCAGGTGGTGGTGATGGTTATGGTGGTGATGGTGGTAGTTGTGAAGGTGGTTTATGAAGGAGTTGAGAATAAAATTCGAGTAACATGAGATGATGAGATAAATGATAGAAGGATGCAGAGTAGAGTTTAGGCTTTCTTGTGTCGTATTTTATAATGGTAATCATATGTGTGAGTTTGTAGAAGATTTTGTAGGCTGGGGAGGTTGATTTTCAGTTTGTGAGTTACCAATTGGTTCAATGGAAGAAGGTAGTGCTTGCATTTGAGTAGATGAAGGTTGTAGTTGAGTGTCATATGCAACGGGAAAAGTCCCAGTTGGCTGATCATGTTCATTTTGTGACGAGGAAAGGAATATCAATTGACTCCTATGGAGCATCCAGGAACAAGGGTAGGAATGGGGGTTTGTTGAGTTTGGGTTAGTTGATTACATGTGATGGGATATGGGTGGGATTGTGGATGATAACTAGTGGAAGGAAGGGGATGTGATGGTTGTAATGTATCTGGTATTAATATATAGGTCTAATAACAACCTTAGATGATGATGCTTTCGGCATGGGTGTTTGGCAACTTGTTGTTTCAGGAAAAGGAAAATGTTTTTCATTGAATACCTCATATCTACTGATGTAGATACGTCCTGTGGGAAGGTGCAAACGCTTGTAGCCTTTATGTTGATTGGAATAACCGAGAAATATTCAATGAACACTACACCAAATGAGCAGTTCTGTAACAACCCCCAAAACATATCATTTTTGTGATGTAACCGTCCACCAAACAATTTCAAGTCAAAACTAAATTCAGGCAAAATTTTGAAAAACAGTTTCACAAATAAAGTGATATAATAAATTTGATCACCATGAATAGTATCACTTGCAGCACCATACTATTTATGGTGATCCAATTATTGTATCACTTCATTTATGAAACTATGTTAAACTGTTACAACACAACAGTGATATTTTTTTTATGATTGCTACAAATATGTCAATTTGGTGTAGGGAAAATGATTTGAATTGCAACTTCTTGATGTTGTAAGGACAAATATATGGATAGCATGCACATCCAAATACTCGTAGGAAAGTGTAATCTGGTCTGTGGTTGAATAATATCTCATATGGTGACTTACGATGTAGAACTGGTGAAGGAAGGTGATTGATCAAGTAGGGCGATGTCTGAAAAGCATGTACTCGATGTTTTGCTGGGACAGAACCATGAGCTATAAGAGTAAGGCCAATTTCTACTTAAGTAGTTGTGTTTGCATCCAGAGGTGCCATTTTGCTCATGAATGTGTGGACATGAAAAGGGATGTATGCTGCCATTTTCCTCCAAATAAGATTTAAATATTTTGTATTCTCCACCTCCATCAGTTTGAAGTTGTTAGATCTTACACCAAAAGCAGTTTTCAACTTGGATTTTGAATTTGATAAGAGTATTTAGTGCTTCAAATCTTTGAAATAAAAGGAAAACCCCGTACATAACAACTGAAATGACCAATAGGAGCAGGCCCCAAATGTTTGAATGGATTAATTCTAAAGGAAAATTACATGTAGAAGTGCTAGAAATAAAAGGAAGCGACGACTTTTTCTTTGTTGGAATGCTTCACAGAAGTCAAACTGTTTATTCTTGACTAATGATAGCTTATTATTGGAAAGAAGATGATCCAGTATGCGACGAGAAGGATGAGTGAAACGCTCATGCCACGTATTAGGAGAAATTCATTTACCAATTAATGCTTGAGGCAATGTATTATTATTTGCATGAGAACCAACTTCGATTGGAAGGACACACAATCCATCTTTAACAGCTCATTGAAGAAGTGTTGCCTTGGTCACCGAATCCCTAACATAACAAGAAGCATGGTGAAACTCAAAGATTATGTTGTTGTCCCGTGTAAACTTGCTTATAGATAATAGATTTTTTTGTAATTTTAGGGACATGAAAAGTATGTTTTAAATGAAAAGAACCAGAACCAGAACCAGTAGGAGATTTATAACATAAGAACCAATAGAATGGATTTTCAACCTGCTCCATTGCCCACGCAGATTGATCAACCCCTGGATATACTGAATGAGTGGTGAGGTTTGCCATATCTGTTGTCAAAAGGTGTGTGGTGCCATGAATCTGGATACCAATTAGGATCGAAGTTCATAGTTGGAGCAACCAATATTACGTCTGGAGGAGCATTTGGGCCATTGTAGATGCCATCTTGTTTGTTACAATCGTAACAAGTTCGAGCTGTATGACCCTGGATGATAACAAAGTTGACAAGGACCATTTGAAAATTGATCATAAGAGTGTGTGCTAGAAGAATTGATCATAATAATATGAGGTAGAACCACCAAGCTTATGCCCTCGTCCCCCTGCCACGAAAGTAATTACACTTGCGGTTTGCACTTTCATTAAACGTACTTTGTTTGAGTATTACCTCCAACAACATTAACTTTAGGGGTTATATTGTCTTCTACAGAGTTCACCATTTAAGTTTTGTCTTGGTGAATCTCTTGGCTGAGCATTAAGCCAACCAACTCATCCAAGCTGACGGGATACACTCGGGTATTAATAGAAGTAACAAAGCATCATGCTCACTTGGAAGACTACTAGGTAGGTTAGATATGAGATCGGATTTTATTTTTTTATTTTTTTGAAGGCAAGCAGGGTTTTTAAGATTGGATTTTTTTTTTTTTTTTTTTTTTTGAAAGACAAGCAGGGTTTTTATAGGATTCCAGACTCATAAAGATGCCGCAAGCTGGGTTTGAATCCATGACCTAGTGGTACCATCTGCCAAACTCTAACCGTTGAGCTGTCATGCCATTGGCACGAGATCGGATCCTGAATTAGGGGTAGCGACAACTGCCAAATTGTCAGCAATAGACTTTACCTTCAGTATGTAATCTGCCAATAGTTGTGATCCCTTGGTTAGATACAATATAGACATGTCCCAAAACTTCCTTCACCTTTTTATATTATAGATTGGTGATTAATTCGTGGATGTTTTAGGTATTTCCTTCGGTTAACTTCCGAAGTGTTAAGCTTTTTGTAACTCCTCAAACTTGTACACTGAAAGACTCAACAAGCACAAGAATACCTTCCGAAGACATAATATCATAATCTGTCTTATATTTCGAAGGATCAGAGACATACTTTGCATCTTCTCTAAATGGAATGTGTTTAGAACGTTGTTTGAAGTAAAAACAAAACAGAAGAAGACATCTCCATAAATCTGAACCCAACATACTTCTGGTCTCCACCACCTCCCCCTACTGTCGCCCTCACCTCTAGATCGGATCGTTGCTCGTCCCTAAGGGTGGTCTTCGAGATCTGGCGAGGCTGGTCGACTTCAGATCTGAACAAAGGGAAAGATCCAGATTTGGGTCCAAGATCAGGACAGGAAAGGGATCGGGGCAGTGTTGTCATGCAGTGAAGAGAGAGGCGGAGGCAGGGTGTTGTTGTCGCAAAATGTTAGGATACCAATCCTATTTAGTATTTACTTGAGATTAGAATGTCTTAGTTATAACAATATTCTAATTAGGGAATATTAGCTTGTTTTGAATTAGGATTTATTGTTTGATTAGAATTAGGTTTGAATTCAATTAGGAAGTATTATTCTTTGCTTTCAGCTATAAATACATATGATGTAATAGAGTTTAGGTAAGCAATACAAGTTTTATTTGATTTATTTGGTGGCTGATCCCCAATCAAAGGATCTAGGTGGTTTGATCTCCAATCAAAAGGTCAAGGTCTCTATTATCTGGTATCAGAGCATCCTCGATTCTGAGCCAAATTTTTTTTCTTGTTACTTTGATCTTCAACTTCGACAACAACCTCCGATCTCCCAGATCTTCATCCAAAAAAAAAAAAGGTACCTCGCAACAGCACTGCCCTTCGCCGCAACCACCGTCGCCATCTTCATCAGCATCATCTTCGATTCAGAGTATCTTCCTCTTCAGCACCTACCCAATCGACTCAACACATCGTCATCATCGTCCTTCCTCAATTCAGAGCAGTGTTCTTCTTGGATTCAGTTTCAGCACCTCGATTCAATTCAGCACATCCGGTTTCAGCGTCTTCATCCAACCTCCGCAGACCCAGTTTCTTCTCATCCAGATTCGTCTAGTTTCATCTTCAGCGCACCATCTCCAGTTTCCTCTTCAGCGCTTCATCGATCCCAGATTCCAACGCTTCATCAATTTCTTCGTTCCCAGATTTCTGCGTCTCCAGAGTTCATCGACTCCGGGTTTCCACACCAACTTCAACGCCTTACCACCCAATTCCAGCGCCCGTACAACCCGGTCCAGTCCATCTTCATCGCCCTTCAGAGCATCTTCATCTTCAGAGCTTTTTTATCGCCTTTCCTCTTCAGAGCATCCTATTCTTCATCGCCATCATCACAAGTAACAGGCATCCCAAAAAAAAAAAAAAGTTGCTGAATAGTGAAGCAACAGTAGCAAAACCGCGCTATTTGCACCCATAAAGATATTCATACCTGGATATTTGCGCCATCAACCCTCTTTATTATGACGATTGCTGCATTACAAGAGCAGGTCAATGCGCTTACTGCTCAAGTTACCGGGATCTCTTCCCGCCTCCATACACTTGAGACCACTAATGCCACTATTCTAGAGACATTAAGGAATCTCCAGCCATATCGCCCGGCACCTTACGTTCACCTGGAACAACAATGACCAATTCTTCCAATTTCTGGCAAGACCCTTGATGCAGCTAGACCCAAAAATTCTGATGTTGTTGTTTCCAAGGCACCACCACCATTGGCCACCACTCCATGGCGCAATCCTATGCAGAGACCATTCGTGCCACAAAAAACAAATGGGCTTGGTAGCCATAATCCTTACCATAAACATCCACCGGCCCATCATCCGAAAGCGGGTATTATTAAGTGTAACCATCCTTCAAATGGCGTACCACCCTTTCCTGTAACCATACCTTATCACCTACAACCAATGCTGCCTGTTTTTCGACCAGTTGTACCTGCTCCACACATTCCAGTTCATGAATATGCTTACCAACATTATCCTGGAAACTTCGATCCTCATATGTTAAGATCTCCTTATGGAACCCCTGTGCATACTTTTGGTGCACCACTTGGTCATGTTGGTGCTATGGTTTACAATAGAAGCTTTCAACCTCCACCGAGAGAACCCAATGCATATGCTGCCATTTTTGTTAATCGGAGACAAGTTGTACAAGCACATGCTGGTCGTTTACATAAATTACGGCGCCATCATCGAGCATTCAATCTGAGAGAAAATATTCGCATGCATCGCAGTGGACCACGGCCTTTTGTGTGGCCCCCTCCCTATCTTGGTCCTAGTCCAGGGCTTATGGAGGGCCCTTGTTTTTCTAGCCCTACCCCTATGTATCATCATCCAAATGCAGTAGGAGGTCCTCCTCTTCGCGTTATTCAACATCCTCAACATCCTTGGATTCCTGCAACTGCCTCGGAGACGTTGCCTTTGAGGGCTAATATTGTTAAGCAAATTGAGTATTATTTCAGTAATGAGAATTTGCAAAAGGACAACCACTTGATTTCTTTGATGGATGACCACGGATGGGTTCCGATAACCAACATTGCTGACTTTAATAGAGTGAAGAGAATGACTTCAGACATTTCTTTAATTTTGGATGCAATGCATAGTTCTAGTAAGGTAGAAGTTCAGGATGACAGAGTTCGAAAGCGTGATGGCTGGTCAGAGTGGCTTTTGGCTTCTGGACAACCTGCATCTTCAAATGATCAGAAGATGCAAGCCGATGTACAAGCTACTATGAAAAGGCTTAGTGAGTGCAATGATGACAGTGACAACAGTAATAGCAATGTATTAGACAAATATTCAACTAATTTAGTTGCTCGGGAACATGCTGGGGAGTTCGATACCAACTTACGTCTCAGATCTGATGTTGAAACTGCTGATTTTGTTGACCCTAGAACTGGGAGTCTCTCTTGTTTGACAAAGCAAAAGTCACACAATTCCCAATCAAATAAGCCCCTGAGACACTACTTGATTGAGAATTATTTGAAAGCAATAATAAGCCCATTACACGCTGGCTTAACAAAGGGACCGGCCGTCCTGTGGAGGATGCTACTTGGGAAGACTACGAGCAGTTTTGTGTCCGTTTCTGGATTTTCAGGCTTGAGGACAAGCCTTGTTTCAGGCGGCGTGGGATGTTAGGATACCAATCCTATTTAGTATTTACTTGAGATTAGAATGTCTTAGTTATAACAATATTCTAATTAGGGAATATTAGCTTGTTTTGAATTAGGATTTATTGTTTGATTAGAATTAGGTTTGAATTCAATTAGGAAGTATTATTCTTTGCTTTCAGCTATAAATACATATGATGTAATA
This sequence comes from Berberis vulgaris, assembly GCA_963556465.1. Classification (NCBI taxonomy): domain Eukaryota; kingdom Viridiplantae; phylum Streptophyta; class Magnoliopsida; order Ranunculales; family Berberidaceae; genus Berberis; species Berberis vulgaris. Next base: position 78,418,614 of record OY747125.1, on the reverse strand, counting down.
GAGTTTAGGTAAGCAATACAAGTTTTATTTGATTTATTTGGTGGCTGATACCCAATCAAAGGATCTAGGTGGTTTGATCTCCAATCAAAAGGTCAAGGTCTCTATTACAAAAGATACAAAAAATAGAAAGGATGCAATCCGATTAGAGTTTCCAGATCTAGTTGGTAATGACCTTCTCCGGCTGCACGATGGGAGGAGAGGTTGAACCCGGATCATCTTCTCCTATGAACTGGGCTTCAACCCTCAAACGTGGTACAAACACAAGGCGTTACTGAACTGAGGTATGTTCCAACATCGACCATTGAAGGAAAAAAAAAATTGTGCAAATTAACACCTCTGAGTTCTCTAAAGTAATCTCAAAATGTAAGCAGTTGGTGGTAGGCAGATTTGTAGGGAAGAAGCTTGACTATGGAGATGTAAAGGACTGTGCTACTTAGGCATGGAGAACAAAGAACTTTAAAATGAATATACATGGTGATCGTATGTTCATTTTCAAATTCAGTGATGCAGAAGACACGAAAGAGTGTGGAAACGAGACCCTGCACATTATTAGTAGGTTGTTTATATTGAGATCATGGTCACCATCATTGGAAGAGGTTGTTCTCATGTCGGTCCCAATTTGGGTTTCACTGAAGGAAGTATCATTGTTCTTGTGGTATCCTGAAGGTCTCCAACGGATAGCAAGTGTAATTGGTAACCCAATCATGTTTGATAAAGCTATGGAAGAGAAGTAAAGGCTATCTTATGCGAGGGTGTGCGTGGAAATAGACATCAACAGCCAATTCCCAAAAAGTGTGATAATTGCAATCAATGATGAGATGACCAACACGGTAGGAGCTGAGTATGCTTGGGTTCCAGTGAAGTGTAGTTGTATGCGCAGGGTTTGGGTATGCTCAAACTAACTGTCTTCGAAGCTCAAATGCTAAGAAGCCTATTCAACAAGTGTGAAAAGATAAGGGGGAAGAAAGTAGTAGTTCAAGAGGTAGTTACCAAAGGTTGGGTTACTGCCAGTGGAAGGCATACTTTCAAATCGAAGTCACAAGCACTGCTAGCTGAGAAGGAAAAACTAGTCTTACCTCATGAGTTGTGATGATCGGGAATGAACAACCAATGACTCAGAATGCATTGGCCTTGATAACTTTTGTAAAAGGTGTCAAAGTGGCTGAAATGAAGAACTTATGTTACTGTCCCACTCATCGACAGTGTACGAAACAAAGATAGTGTTGAAAATCAGAATGAACACTCTCTGAACCAGGAGGAAGCAATTGGGTAGTAATAAGGAACAAGGTAGTGATGAGGAACAGGAAGAACATGATGCGGCGACAGATGCCATGGTGCAAATACAAATCTTGCAGGAAGGTGTAATTGAAGATACTCTCAATCGGGAACAATGCAGTGAGGAGGTTGATGCAATATCAAAATCAGTTTTTATGCCCTCTGAAGTAGTACGAGAGATGACTACTGGAAGACAGGGGGAATAACAAACAAAGTCTTTAAGAACCCCAAACAACCTCCAAATGGTTTCTACCTCTTCATCCATGGATGAACAAGAATCCGTCTTTGATAGTATAGATGGAGGTCTACAATCCCTCAGTAAGGTTAAATTTTATTGTTTTTTAAATGATAGAAGAATATGAAAATGGGAATGAAGTTAACAATGATCTGAAGGGAGCAATAAAAATATTGGGCAGGGATATATTGAAGAAAGAACTTACTGAAATTAAAGTTCTATTGGCAAATAAAGCAACTATGGTTACCACAACTCAGTTGCCTAAGAAAGACGCTCCTCGAAAATCTTCTCGAAGCAAGAGGGCAAATCTTAAATTCAGGTAATTGATGACGATAATACATATAGAATGCAGATGTCCATTGGAATCTTGTATGGATGCTAGTTTAGAGTTAACATTCAATGGTCTCTCTGACAAGGTTCATTGCTCTCTGATTCTTTACGTCGACTTATCTTACATCTTAAGCTCCACATTAAGTATAAATTAGGTCATAAGAGGGTTGATTGATGCTTATAAGAGAGTAAAGTTATGGCAGATGCACCAAACAACTACTTCTATAACAAACCACTTTGCAAGATTACTCCCTAACTTGGAGAGCATTGAACTAGAACTAATTAGGTTATTTGTTGAGGTTTTGATGCAATTTTATGTTTTTGTTGATAATGTAACAAGTTAACGTTTGAGCAATTGTAATCTTCATCATCCTTTTTTTATTAATATAAAGTTTGGGGATCTTCAAACCCCTGCTCGCTTTTTAAAAAAATTGTTATCAACTGCTACACTCTAGCCCGTGAAGATGATGCATATGCTTTCTCAAGGGCTTTCCACATAGCATGTGTCATGGAAATACCTACAACTTGAGCTAGTGTTGTTTATGCAAGGATGAGATAATCAAAGAGCTCAAAACAACATTTTTCTTAATCCAAATTGTGTTTTCTGGATTCAATGAAACTTTCTCTTTTCCATCGACGATGGTGGAAATGGTTTTTGGTGGGCAAGGTGTTGTACCATCAAGGAAACCTTCTAGTTCATGTAATTGTAGATGCTAATTCTAAGGGGCGAGGAAACGCGCGAGGGGGATGGGTGGTTACACCCCCCTCGCGCGTTTCCTCGCCGCCTAGAAAGTCTCAATTGTAGAACATGCACAAATTGTTTCTTCCATACCATATATTTATCTTGCTCTAGTTTGACATGGAAAGTGAGAGTGATGGAATAGAGGAGGGAAGTGAAGTTTCTGTTGTAAATGAATCCGTGGAAAGAAAAGGGAAAAAAGAAAGATAATGATGTTAATCCTGTTGGTTGTGAGACCAAGTTAAAACTAAACAACAAAGACTTTGTGAATGTGTTCCAAATATTTTGTTGTGGGTTGTTAGATTCCTAGGTACATGGCTCAGTTACAACAGAGTAGTACGTAGTTTGTTACAACAGAATGGTAAAGTTTAGAATCCGTTACAAACAGAGTTTTTGTATAAGTCAAATTGTTTTGATTTGACGAGTTTTATTCTTTACCTTGTAGATCGTTCTCTGAAAATTGTAAGTTTTTGAAATTTCTAACTGTATTAGATACAGCCATCAAATTTATGGTGAAGTTGAATGGTTGAAAATTCTCTAACTTGTGTAGCATGTTCTGAAACCCTAAATGAGTTTTTTTTTTTTTCAAAATTAATCTATATGGTAAAGAGATCATTCACAGAAAATATTAACGCATTTTTAAATTTTTTGGTGGATAAAATATGTTGGTAAAATAGGCATGTGTAACTTTCTTTGTAAAAAATCTTTGTCCCTAGCTCACACGACATCATTGTAGTAACAATATCATTGAAGGAAAAATAGTGATAAGACCATAATTGTAAATAAAGCATTTATGTAATTGATAGTAAACTTGCCATTAGTTCATGGCAACATTGATTGGGATTGGAGGGTTTAAAAAATTCTTCATTTTTTTAATTTCCTCTTCATAATCTCCTCATTCATCCCTAAATCACCCCTAAATTTTTCTAATTTCAAAGCTCTAATCCCAAAAAATAAAAATAAATGGAGGGAGAAAAGTTAGAGAAATGAGAAATGAGAGAAAAAGGTCAAGGAAAATCCAGTGTTCTAAAAATCGCTAGGCGTTGGGCGGGCGGCGAGCAGGTGCCTAGGCGGTCTTAGGTTTTGTATTATAACTTTAATAATTTACAAAAGTTAAGCATAATACCTTATCAATTACATCCAATTTAATGCCAATATACATATGCAAAATTTAAAAACATGAAAAATTAACAATCGTGAACAAAATTTATTAAAACTCAAATGACTGGAGTTGGTCATGATGGGTACTTTATATAAATTTGAATTTGTATACTCTTTTATTTTTCTTCAAATTGCATGAATAACCTCAGTTATGTTTGATAAAATCTACATTAGTAAAATTGGTACCGGCAGATCCTTTGAGAATTCCATTAAGTAATCATCATTTGCTACATTTAGACATATACTGAATAAAAAACAATTAAATAGTTTATTTCTAAAAAATAGGAAAGAAAAATAAAATAAGAACACAATCAGCCTTATTAAAAAATAAAAATAAAATAAATAAAATCGCCCAGACCGCCTAGACCCCGCCCAGACTGTCCGCCCAGCCATTAATCTGGGCGGTTTTCCACCTTCTAGCGCCTAGGCGCCGCCTAGGCCGATTTTAGAACACTGGGAAAATCGAATAAATTGACAGAAATTGAATGAGGATTAGAAGACATGCTGCCGGTCGAGAAAGGTTGAAGAGTCTTTGACATCTTGCTTGAAATCAAACATAAATGTCGGATCTGGGGTATTCAATGGTAGGGTGTTATATAAAATTAAGAGTGGTGGTGTTATTAAGTGGAATTAACGACGTTAAATGGAAGCTCCATTAGAGAAGTGAGTAACATTCCTGAATGGTGTATCCGCTTTGAGCACACATGAGATCCTGAGGCCCATTTGAATTGCTTAAGATCCATCTGAATTGCTTATGAGCCCACATGATATCTTCAGGTCCATTTGAATTGTTTATAATGGGTTTTCTCACAGCCCGAGTTTGGTTGCTCATATGGATATTGTGAGACATCTGAAGATATTAGCACATGTTTTTTTTTTTTAATAAATGACTTAAGGGTGGGTTTGGTTGCATGAAATTCTATGTCATGGAAATCTATGAGGAGGACCACCTTAAATTAAGCTAATTTGATATTCACTCATACACCATTAGATTTTGTGATTAATGGTGAGAATAGAAGTTCCATGAACATGAGAACACATGATTTGAGAGGATCAATGAGTGTAATTCCCATACATGGACTTCCATTTCTACCGTTGATCACCAAATATCTAATGGTGAATTTGTGAATGGACCTCAAATTAACTTAAATTTAGTTAATCCATGGCATAGAATTCCATTCAACCAAACTCACCCTAATAGTGTATAGTCACTCACATACAATCACGATCATCATCCACAACCACAAGGTAGAGTTTAGCAAAAAGGTCTTGCTCCCAACTCAGATAACAAAAAACTCTTGACAAGCTAACAACATATATCACCTTTGATTTCTTGTTCCCTTTCTATTCTAATAAACCTAAAAGAAATCTTATCATTTTATTGGAACCGTTGGCTTCCCTTGAATAATAGTATTTCAAATTTTCAACTACACAATGCCAACCTCCTTTTGTAAGAAAATAATAGGAGAGTTGTATTATTGTTGTTATTATTTCTTGACTGAATACAAGCTTATATAAGTTAACTTCTACCTAACCTTGTGAAAACATGAAACTTAAACTTTCTATACAAAATAGAGTCTTATTCTGACTTTCCTATTATAACTTTCCTATTATGATTTTACTTATTTAATTATTTTGACTTTTATATTCTTGTACTTTCTTATTATTGTACCTAGCCAAGACCAAGTCCAAGATTGATTCACTTCTACAAGAAGAAAAGTACAAGAATAGGAAAGAACAATTATGCAACTCTCCAATTATTTTCTTTACACCTTTTGCTTTCTATTGAAAGAGAGATTGTAGCTTTTCAATATCAGAGAATAAAAATGAAAATGGAAACCGGAACTGTTAACTATTAACTACGGCTTTAGTTTTTTTTTTTGTTTTTTATCTCAATTTGTGTTTGTTTCCAAGCACGAGTCCCTCAAATTAATTGAATCTTCTTCTTCGTCCACATGTTTGTAGATATTGCTTGATTTTCCAATTTAGAAATGATTGAACTTAGGATTTTTACCTAGATTGATTGATCATCTAACAATAGGTTATCTAAGAGGAATGACTTCAAGGCTTGGAGCACCTACAACAAGGGCAGTTGATTCAGAAGTTCTTATTTTGAAGTGAATTTCATCTTCCTCTTTTTTTTGCTGCACCACGTGATTAGAATCAAAAATATTTTAGCATTTATGTTAACTCCTACCACAATTACCTGGCGTATGAATAGGGTTTCTTACTGGCAACGAATATTCCACAACACCAAAACTATGGTTTCACACCATTACACTCTTCCACACTATCTGCTTTATTACTCATAAATCATTTTTTCCTACACTATCTATATAAACAAGGAAACAACATTTTTCTCCTCCCCATTCAAAATTTAAACGCAAATTCCCCTTCCCCCATTCAAATCTCATGCAAAATGCAAAACCAACCCCTCGGATCCTCTTCCAAATCTTCCCCGTTTTACAACTCTTTCGAACAACTGTTCAACCTAGCTTTTTAACGTAACATCATGTGTAGTTTTTTTTTTTTTTGGAAGGCGAGCAGGGTTTTTATAGGATCCCAGAATCCATTAAAGACCAGAACTGGTCAACACACCATAAACTGATAAAGATGTCGCAAGCTGGGTTCGAACCCAAGACCAAGTGGTACCATCCGCCAAGCTCCAACCGTTGAGCTGTCATGCCATTGGCAACATCATGTGTAGTTGCAATAGTATAATATCCTTCCATTCTAGCTAATTGTGTAAATCTACTTTGTGAGTCATGGCTCTTCAACATTTTAAATCAGAAGCTAAAAGTGTCATTTTATTACATTATAATGATTCCTATGAAACTTATCCAAAATCTCACTGTTTTATAATCGGACAACATGACTTTTGCTTAAACTGGATATAATACAGAAATCACATTACGCTGCACTTTAAATATCTTCAAGTAAGGTTAATTCCCCAAGCAAGTGGGTTGTAGATACACATCAATATTTACAAAACAAAGTAAACTACGCTGCTCTTTAAAAAAGAAAATAAACTTTAAAAGAAAAAAAAATTAATAATAATAATAATATTAATAATTTAGAAATCACAAAAAAAATTATTGTTCGCCTGAGACAATGCAAGGTTTTCACATTGATCTGGGTGAACAGTAAAAAAAATTTATTGTTCGCCCAGAACAATGCGAGGTTTTGCAAAAACTTCGCTTGGGTCCAAGCGAGCTTTATTAAAAATCTCTTTTCAAACAGATTTGTGTGATTTTAATAAAATGACCATAACTTTTTCATTTCAAAACATTTTTAAGTGATTCAAATTGTGTTTATTAGATAACTCAGAGTACTACAATTTTTGTGTTTCAATCATCTTGAGAATCGATCTCAATCAAGCACATAAGTTGGCCGAAAGTCAAGGACACTACCCCGTGTTCATTAAAAGACATATTTGCACGAATTTAGTAAAATGAACATAACTTGTTTATTTCAAAACAAGTGATTCAAATTGTGTTTATTAGGTAACTCATAGTACTACAATATTTGTGGTTTTATAAGATTGAGAACCGGTCTCAATCGAGCATATAAGTTGGCCAAAAGTCAGAGACACTATCCCGTTTTCATTACGAGACAGATTTGCGCGACTTTAGTAAAATGACAATAACTTGCTCATTTCAAAACATTTTCAAGTGATTCAAGTTGAATTTATTAGATAACTCAGAGTAATACAATTTTTGTGTTTTGATGAGTTTGAGAATAGATTTCAATTGAAAGTTTTAATTGGTAAAATTATCCTATTTTTATGTTACTATTTCTTTTCAAAATCAGTGTTTTAGGTGGTGTGGATTAGGAGGAAAAAAAATGTACATGATGGTGTGAGACAATACTATAGGTGGTGTGGAGTAGTCGTTGCCCTTCTTATTTTATTTTAAAACTTGTCTGATGGAAAAAGCATTAGAAGATATTACGAGCAATGCGACAAGAGCATTGTAATGGTTATTAGTTATTATAGACAGCCGGAGCTACCAGCATTTTTTTGTCAGGGTTGAGCTCTTTTACACTTTTACCCATTCTCTTTGAAACACATCACAAACATCATTTATAGATAGGGATGGCAGTGGGGCGAATTTTCACGGATATCCGCCCCACCGAATCTGTATGGAGCGGATTTGGATATGGCTAAACAGGTTTCGGGGCGGATGCGATATCCAAACAACATCCATCAAATATTCAAGGCGGATACGGATTTAGCCATATCCGTGTAGGTATTGATATTAAAAAGTACCTTTGACATTTTAAAAGCAAAAAAAAAAAACTACATTTCATTCCGTCTCTCACCTCTCTTTCTCACTTCTCTTCATTTTTTCTCACAAACAATAGAAGAGAAAAAGAAGAAGCCAAACACTTCTCTTCATTTTTTCTCACAGACAATAGAAGAAAAAAAGAAGAAGCTTTTTGGCTTCTCCTTTCTCGGCCAAAGTTTCTCTGCTCGATTTGCTCATTCATACCACTGCTTTTGGCAAGACATGGGTGATCTTCAAAGAGAGGTGGTCGGTAGCTTCAAGGTATGTTGGTTCCATACAAAGGCAATTGATTTTTGGTGGGTTTTCAAGCCGTTTAAACTAAGGTTACATGCAAGATTGGGCATGATCGAGCAAGATCAAGCAAAATCGAGCATGATCAGGCAAGATCTGTACGGCGATAGGGCGATCTTTGGTTTATTGATCTCTGCGATGGTGAAGGGACATAGGAGGAGCAGTGAGATAAGGGTGGCGAGTGCAAATCTGTCCATTATGGTGGATAGATCTGTAGATTTTGAGGTGGTGGTGCTTTGGCGTGGAGAGGAGATTTACCGGTGGTGGTGCTTCACATTTTCTCCAAAATTTCCCATTATCTGAGAATAGGGTTACTGCAACCTCAATCCGGGTTACTGCTGCTATTGATGTTGAGAAGATTTTTTTTTTTTTACTGGTGTTATTGATGTGGTTATGAGAAGACTTTTTTTAACGAATATTCAGGCGGGACAGATGTCCGTCAATCCGTCCGAATCAAGTATGGTTTTTTAAATTTTGTGTAAACGGATATACGGGGCGGATTTGGAGATCCATGATCTCCAGCAGGGCGGGGATGAATTTGTCCAAATCCGTCTCGTTGGCATCCATATTTATAGAAGGGATAGAAATGTAAAGAGCCCAAACTCTGGCCAAAAAATGGCTTGGTAGCCCTGACTGCCTAGAATTATTGTACTCCGCCACAGTGTTGAATTGGTGACAAAGACGCTGGATAAGTAGCCCTAGCCCAGACCTATCCTGAATTCCAGATGAAGTAGCAGAGAGAAGCTCAACCTTGGCTCCTTTGGCCCGCCCTCCCATCTATCTTACAATTCAAAGAGTTTTTTTACTGTTCATGGACACTATTCACAGTCTGTATGTCCTACGTGGCGTTTTTACTCTCTTTATGTTTATGACAACAACTTAAAACTAAAAACTCTCCCCCGCATACAAACTCAACTCAGCGTGCTTTTCCTTCTCTCACGCAAGTGAGCTCTCAAATTCTCTCAGATTTCTCTCATCTTTCAAATCCCTCTCTCAAGTCTCTTTTTCATCTTGCAAATCCCTCTCTCACGCAACAAATCTCGTTCTCACGCAACAAATTCTCTCACGCAACAAATCTCTCTCACGCAGCAAATCCCTCTTGCAAAACCCTTCTCCATCATTTTGCAAATCTCTGTAAGTAACTCTCTTTCTCTCTCACGTACCTCTCTTTCTCTCTCTCACGCAGCTCTCTTGCCCTCTCTCACGCACAATGGGTTGATTTGGTTGTTTTCTTCTCCCTTTTATCGCTAGGGCACAATGGATTGATTGGGTATGTTTTTCTTCTCTCTAATCTATGATTAATATAACATATTCTCTCATTTGAAACCTTGAAGTTGATTATATATAGTTTAGAAGTTGATTAATATAGATTCATAAGGAAAAATGGCTCTTGATGAAATTTAGAATTGGTGGGTATGTGAAATTTTGGTATGTTTTGATATGATGATTTAATTTATTTTGAAAGTTGAAGGGTATGGGTTATTCCCTCTTTGCAATATTGGTATGCAATTGATATGGGGGTGGGATTTGATTGTGTTGATTAAAGTTGGAAGAATTTTGATGAGTTGATTTTCTTGGTGCTTTAGAGAGGTGGATTTGTTGGTGGTTGTTGATGATTTTTTTGGTGTAACAACAAATTTATAGCATATTCTCTCATCTGAAACCTTGAAGTTGATTATATATAGTTTAGAAATGTTTTGATATGATGATTTAATTTATTTTGAAAGTTGAAGGGTATGGGTTATTCCCTCTTTGCAATATTGGTATGCAATTGTTATGGGGGTGGGATTTGATTGTGTTGATTAAAATTGGAAGAATTTTGATGAGTTGATTTTCTTGATGCTTTAGAGAGGTGGATTTGTTGGTGGTTGTTGATGCTTTTTTTGGTCTAACAACAAATTTTTCATTGAAGTACGGTTGTATTAAATAAGGAAAATTCACATTTATCTCAATGTAGTTTTCAAGGATTATGTAGGGAAGTGACCTTAATTCCCTAGAGTTACATCGTTTCATTCAATTGCAACCTATGTGGCAAAGCTAAAATGGAAGAATAAGTGGCACACTTTCTATACACAAGTTATTGCTATAATTACACGTACAAGTTATTTGCTATTTAAGTTAGAAAAGTTTATGAATGTATCACACTGGGAGGGTGTTGCTTGCAGGTTGCTTGCTTGCTAGCTTAATTTGCTTTAATTTCATGTTATTGTCATTGATCATGACTTTCTAATATTTGATTTTAGAAATGGCTGTGAATGGGAGGATGTTGCTTGCAGGCAACTTGGTTGGTTGGTGATAGCTTAATTTGCTTGCTTGGTGATATAATTCCTCAGCACATTGGTTGCGTTGATCAGTTTTATTAACATTGTTTTATTGTTCAAGAGTATTTAACTTTTTACAAAATTAATTCATCATAACTGTTGTAATAGAAATTATGCAAGTGTTTTTAGAAATTGAAATAAAATCCCAAATGTGATTATTCGACAAAGCCATGAAGGTATGATGTAATCTGCGATAGTGCCAACGGCACGGGTATTACACTAGTTTTGAACAGGGAAGGCATTATTCTATTCATCCCCAACATGGCCCATTTCGAGTATCAAATGCATAAATCGGTCCATCTCCTCACACGCCACTAACTTCGAAAGTGGAAGTGGCAGCCTTGTAGTTTCAAGTTGTTGCTAGGGGTGGGCAATGTCGGTTCGATTCGATTTTGAGCCCCAAACCGATTTCGAACCGATTTCATTCGGTTTGCCCAAAACCCAAACCAAAACCGAATTTTGTATTTGTAAACCGATGAATTCGGTTGAACCGAATTTTGGATCGGTTCGGTTCGGTTCGGTTGGGCCGAAATTTCAGGCTCAAGCATTAGAAAGACTTTCATTAAAACATGTCCAATTTTTTTACAGACCAAATTTTTAGCCCAAAATTGAAAACTTTGAGAGAAGGGGGTGATTCAGTGCAACAGGGTGTACTGCAGTGCATTTGTTGCACTAATCAGGTATTGACACCTACCTGTTATTTAGTTATTTATATATATCTAATTAATCGATCGGTTCGGTTATAAATCGATCGATTCAAAACCGTAAACCGATTTCGAATCGTTTATAATCGATTTGGTTCGGTTTAAATTATTTTCTTTCTACTCATATTTCGGTTCGGTCGGTTAACCGAATTTAAATCGATTTTTGCCCACCCCTAGTTGTTGCCATGTTGAAAGAAACAACAGACAAACCTTTTGTTTAGTTGGACCCATCAAAAGTCCATAAAAACCTTGCACAAACAGGGCGACCCTCTTTTAAGTGCTTACTTATGATCGATCCATAATGAACACAAGAAAATATATTATTAACCCGCTTTAGGACTTTGGTGCTCCCCTTGACACTATCGCATGCCCTTCACAATCAAGGTAATCACTTTAATGCCATCTTTTGCTTTTGCAGATATGCAAGGTGCCGACAGTGATTTATCCACAGCTAAATCCACTTAAACTGTGAAGAAACAGTCATGATTACTAGTTACAGAATTGTTTTTTCCTTGGTAGGTACTGTGCATGAACGTGGCAGCCAAAAATCAGGTGCCTCCAAGATATGGTGTTTAGTAAGAAGAAAACCGCTTTGTAGAAATGAAAATGTACCCTAATTGCTAGCAATACAATCACTTGAATCCCGATGAGAAGAGAAATGTCATTGGTTTGTTGCGAAAATAAACATGACAAGTTTAGCTAAAAAGAGTAATTGCAACTAAAAGATCTGAAACCTTAACTGAAAAATGAAGTATGTCAACATTGAGGTTTTTGCCAACAACAGCAGATTTGAGTTCTTGTAGTCTTTATCTTGAAGAACCCCAAGTTTGTCAAGTGGTCACCTGTTCTGTGTATTCTGGATACTGTCTATACTGAGATCTTGGGACCATTTGAGGAAGACACATCTGTCTGAGAAGAAACCTTTTGTTTCCTACCAGTCCGTCTTCCATTGCCCCCCTTCGAATTTTCTGAAACCTGCAAGCATCAATGGTGTCAGAATAAACATGACAAATATTCATAATGTTTGCCTTATTCCATCCTAACAACACAGACAGCTTTCCAAGGTATTGCAATTATCTTCTTGTCAGCTAAGTAAATTACATGACATCAAGATTGCATATAGTAAACTTATGCCAGTATAGTCTCCTGGTTCTACCACATGCTTCTCTATTTCTCTAGCATGCTAACATGCCAACACACTCTGAGATAAAAGGATAGTCGAAAGATTATACTCACCCCAAAACAAAAATTCCGCATATCTAGTGACTCCATCTCAAAATCAAACTTGGATTTTTCGGAAGCTAAGGTTGAGGAGTCCCTTTTATTATTGCAGTTAATATTATCGTCAGAAGAAGAGACGGAGGACAAGTTGTCGATACTACTACTATTTGAAGTCGAAGAAAAAGCTTCCATATCCTTGTGGAACATCTCATCAAATAGTGTCTGAAGTTCCTCAAAAGTTTGTTGTCCATCTTCCTGCAATAACCGAAACCAAGACTGAATTTCTTTTATGTACGGTGCAAAGAATCTAAGACAAGAAGCAATATGCTGGCTTTGGAAAGGCAAGGTAATAAAAATGTAATACTTCAGATTCATTTTGTCAAAGAAAATCATCAATTGTTTCATCTAATTATGTTTTATTGCACATAAATTCAACGAGTATTGTAAGAGAGGTAGAGAGTAATAATCATTAGTGCTCTTGAATCCATGAAATTTTTTTTTTCATTTTCCGAAGATTAGGGATTGATAGATGATTCTTCCAACCCATATGGCAAAATTTCAAACAAGTTTTACGAATCTATGAAAATTTCATTTTCCTTAGATTTGCATTTGCAATCATCGACAAACGAGTCCAGCAAAAACTGAATCATTTCTGAAAAGAAAGAGGAGATTTTGTACCAAATAAAATGAAAACTAAGATAACTACCAAATGAAGTTGCTAGAGATGATGTTCGGAATATACAGAAAATACCAATATAACTCCCATGAATAATATGAGCACTAAAACTATAAACTTTGCTTTAAGAAGGGTTTTACGAATTTGTCTCCCAATCATTGATAAGAGTGCAGTCATAAAGAAAAACGAATTTAGAAGGAACTCAGTTGATGATCCACAGCATACTAACTAGAAGACAAACAAAGATGATATCTTGCTAAAATTGATACCTATCACAAGGATGACATGGAAAACCTTACAGTAGATGCTATAACAAAAATAGAATTGGTTTCTTGCTATCCACATGATTGCAACATTTCAATTTTCTGCTATTTGGTTGGATGTAACCAATATGATTTCGTTTTTTTCTCAATTCAAGGTAAGCAATCAGCGTACGAAATATAAACAATATATGATCTTAAAAGAATGGCAAGGAATAATTTCCTTCAAAAAATTAGAGTAGTTTTCAATGCCAAACGCTTGCCTTTCCCCTTTTGTCTTTTCTATCTTTTTGACTTGTTTATCCTAGATTTTGTTTTTAAAGTTACACTCAGTTTAGTGAAGATATTTAAAAGGCTTCATGATGAGGGCATATATTGCACTTTAGATATGCATGTTAGAATATGATGAGAGTTGCTTATATAGAGACTACACAATCAGATTCCGACTTACATTAAATGTAAAAATCCTTGTATTAACCTGAATATATGCAATGTTAGGGTTGATACGGTAAGGATAGTGAGAGGTGAAATGTGGATAAGGTCTAAGACGAAGGAAACCACACTTTAAAGGTTCTAAATGAAGCCACTTTGCACCAAACCTTATCAAGTAGACGAGTAAACACGAAGGAGTACTAAGCAGGATGTGAGAAATGTTGCGCTATAGACGAGAGCTGTAACGGATTGATTACCTAGCTTTTGGTTCACCTAACGGCGCACTCTGGCCACCACTGGTATTGGTCTTTGTTTGCCTTGAGATGCATCATCATCATCATCATCAAAGTTCAATCCCGATACTTTCGGAATCGGCTACACGGATTTTGGTTTTCCAAGTAATGCGATCTTCCCACCTTCAGTTCTTTCATCCAAGTTTTCAACGATCGTCCCCTCCATCTACATCATCCATTAACTTGTCAATCTAGACATTTTCTAATTGGCACATGTGTTTGGTCTCCTTCGCACGTGACCAAACCAAGTAAAACACATTTATTTAATTTTGTCCTCTATGGGCGCTACACCTAAGTATCTCTAAAGTCTTTCATTCCTAATTTTATCTTTGAGGGTTTTACCACACATCCATCTTAACCTATGCAGTTAAAATGACGTTATAACACCGATATAACACTTAATGAATGAGTCATTACTTTTTACATTATCACGTTTTGATATCATGGCACCTACATAATGGCCGTTATTGAGATAACGTTGTTTTAATGTTTTGTTTTAATACATTAAAATATAAAAATAAAAAATTCATCCATTTGATTCTCGATTGAACTGAAACCCTAGACTCAGGAATAAAAAAAAAAGATCAGAGCTCGCTGTCGCCAATCGACGGAGATTAAGACCTCGCCAGTCGACGGAGAACGAGAAAAAAGGGCAGAAGACGAAGAGTCGATCCCACTCTCTGTTGTGATCTCACTCTCATACGAAGGGAAAATATCTTTTTATTAATGTTTTGATTTTTTTTAATTTAATGGTATGAACATGATTTACTTTTGACTATAATATATTAATACTTAGTGGGGGTCTTAAAAATATATTTAAAAAATATTTCATTATATATCATTATATTCCGTTATAACCTATAACACTTCTGGACCATTATAGATCTGTTATCCATTTTAACTGCATAGATCTTGACATACACATTTCTGCTACCGCCATGCTATGCGTATGTTGTCTCGTAGTAGCCCAACATTCTGAACTGTATAGCATGGCCAGTCGAACAATTGTCTTATAACATTTTCCTTTTAACCTTGTAGGCATCATTCTATCACATAATACTGCTGACATCATTCTCCATTTCGTCCAACCAGCTTTAATCCTACAGTCAACATCTTCTTCAATAGGCTCATTCTTTTAAATTATAGATCCTAGATATCGAAAAATCTAACACTCCGGGACCTTCGATTTCAATTGCATTACTCATTTCAGTTGCACACTAGATATTTTGTCTTCGAACAACATTCTAAAACCCTTACTCTAAAGTCTCCCGCCACCTATCTAATTTTCGACCTAAATCTTCACTAGTCTCATCAATTAAGACAATACATCAAGGTACATATTCTTGCAGATGTCTCAACTTATCCATGACCAAAGTAAAGAGGTATGGACTTAAGGTCGACCCTTGATGTAGTCCTACTGCCACTAGGAATTCAGTGGACATCCCGCCTACTGAGCGAACACTAGTTACCACCCCTTCATACATATCCTTAATGATATCGACACAACATTGAGACATTTTCCTCTTTCCGAGCACCCACCAAATTAACTCTCTGGGGACTCTATCGAAGTCTTTATCCAGATCAATAAAAACCATATGCAAACTCTTACGTTCTTTTCGATATTTTTCTATAATTTGCCTAAACAATAAGATGGCTTCCGTAGTAGACCTACCCCGCATAAATCCAAATTGATTATCCGAAATGGTGGTTAAACTTCTAAGTCTTCGTTCAATGACCATCTCTCAAAGTTTCATCGTATGACTCATAAGCTTTATCCCTTTATAGTTCGAGCAGTTCTGAATATTCCCCTTGTTTTTATAAATTGGTACCACAATGTTGTGCTTCCACAAATCTAACATTTTTCTAATTTTCAAAATCTTATTAAAGAGCCTAATTAGCCATTGAATCTCAACTTCTCCCAGACATTTCCACGCTTCAATTGGTATATCATCCGGTTCAATTGTCTTCCCTGTTTTCATTCTTTTCAAAGTTTCTCTTACTTCTTTGGCACTAACTCTACGATGGAACACGCGATACTTCACATGCAGACCCCTCCCCTACATGTGTCCCATTGAGTAGGTTCCACAAGTAATATCTCCATCTATCTAAAACATTATCCGGCATTAAAACTCTTTCATCCTCATGCTTAACACACTTAACATGACTCAAATCCCTAGTCTTTCATTCTCTAACTTTAGCTATCTTGAAGATATCCTTCTCTGCTTCTTTTGTACCTACCCTATTATACAGATTATCGTATGCTCTCTTTCACCTACTGTTCTATTGCTCAGCCTCTTAACTTGTTTATAGAGCTCATAAGACTGAGTATTTATCTCTTTTCCACTCCTTAAAACATCTTTTCTTTTCCATAATGGCTTGTTGCACGTCAGTGTTCCACCACCACGTCTCCTTATTATATACACCTCTTTTGGCCTCTCCTAACTCTTCCTTCGCACCTGCCTTAAGATGCATATATAGTTTAATTACAAATTTATTAAAAGCTTCTCTTAGCTCATTCAACACAAGTTTTTAGAATATCATTCGTAGTAACAGTGGATTTGACAGATAAACAAGACTATGACTTTGACCACATTTCCAACTACTTCATCGCTACATGGACGCTTCTTTCAGTTCAAACAGCTTAGTTTTTCTACAATTACCATCTTATTGGGTCATAAATTGTTTTACTGGAAAGGGCCGCCACAACCAACTTTTCGTTTACTTGGGATATGACACTAAAATATTGTCTTCTTTAAGTGTTTAACAATTTGGGTTATTGATCGTTATAGCATCTACTGTTTAGCTTTTTTTGTTCTTTGACAAGTCGACATTAGTAAAATTAATGGGTGTTATAAAATAGTGCATAACAGATTCACAATGAATTTAAAATCACTAATTATGAGCACTAAATAGTGCATAACAGATTCACATATAAAATGTAATTATCAGAAATAAATTGGAAAAATCTTACACATGGCTTAGTTTGACTCATCATAACTGCCATTTCTCCCAAGAAATCTTCCATTCCCTGCCAAACATATAACCCAATAAATCAATAATCTTCCACATAATTCAAAAAATTAAATCCGTAAAAATAATCAAAACTTACATCTTCATCATCGTCATCCTCACGATCATAAACTCCCACATCATAAAGAAATCTTTTATTCTCGTCCGAAAGAACTGCAACCGAAAACAGAGCCAAAGAACATCCCATCAGATTCAACAAAGATAAGTTTTGTTAGACTTTACAAAACATGAAACAAATATTACAATCAAAATGATTACCAGAATAAGCTTCTTGTATATCCTGAAATTTCTTCTTAGCTTCATCGACGAACATCAAATTCCCCGAAGCAGAGCATCGATCCGGATGCCACCTCTGTAAGTGAATTAAAAAATAATAGAAAAATCTAACAAAACCATAATTCCAATCACCTCAAAACACAATATCTACATCACAATTTCCACAAATTTCGATTACTAAACTTTTCGCTGACTTTAAAAATTAAACTTTCGCTAAAGAAACTCAATAAAATCGACCCATTCTCACATAGAATCGAATAAACATAAAAAATAATAACAATAATAATAATAATAATAAATAACCAGTGAAGCTTAAAGAGAATACTAACCAGTGCAAGCTTCTTGTAAGCGTTTTTTAGCTCCAACGCAGTGCATTCCTTCTTCAACCCCAGAACAGCGTAAAAATCGCTGCTTTTCTCTTCCTTGTGACCCATTAGAACCTCCAGAGGAAGAGATGATCAACACGCATGTAAAGTCGACGAATTTGGGTGCATAGTAAATATAGATTAGAAGAAGACGGAAGAGAAGGGGAGATGAATCGAATCGAAACTCTTTCCGAAACGCTAAGGTTCGGAAGAGACTAGAAAGGCGGAGCTGGAGCTGGAGCTCTCTCCCTCTCTCTGTGGGGGTTTGTGTCCAAGTTTTATAGTTTGTGTGTGGATTACGACCGTTGGATGGGAAGAGATGGAGGGATGAGATGTTTGGGGAAGAAGATACTTTCTGGGTTTTTGAGTCCAGAAGCTTCTCATGTTGTTGTTTCGGGAGATATATATAGAGAGAGAGAGAGTTTAACAAGTCAATTAGATCAAGCGCGGGGCCCTTACGGGAGAAGAGAATAGGCTTGGTTTTCTGGTTATTTACTGGAAGGCAATTTCGAGCCAACCCATTTATTAACAAGTCGGGTTTGGGTGTGATCTCTAAACCCGTGTCAACCCAGTGGCTCATTAATATTTACTAGTGCAATAGTTATGTCACTTTCCACGTGGCGTGTATTTGTGTCGTTGGTATCAGTATAGTTGTGCCTTCAACATGTCACCTGCTTGAGTCGTGCCTAAGGCACTCTTCAAATAGATCACTAAACTTACCAAATACAAAAACAAATTATGAGCCATTGTTAAAAAAAAAAAAAAATCAAACTTCTTGTTACATGGTTTTCAAAACATACTTGAAACGTCGTTGGCTTAATCACCTCCAAGATATTTTTGGATGTTAAAGAAGAATCGCCCTATGCTCGTTTGAATAAAGAAAGAAAGCTGAAATGAGCTTCTTCGGTTTCAATGGATCCATCTCTTTCCAGCAAAAGATACACAAATTATTCATTAGTCTCAATTTCTCAATTTCTGCAAAACAGAAATAAAGATTGAAGAATTCCATTGTTGTCTTATGTTCCTGCTAAGGAGCTTCATCGCTTCAATCTTGCACTTCTCCTTACCCAAAATCTATAAGTAGACTTCTTTACCAACTTGATATTGTTTTCCATAAGGCTTCTTCTCTTCTGCGCTCAACGTCTTCCATTTCATTCCCAAATGGATCGATATTTCCTTGAATTTGGCATCCAGGTTATTTTCATTGATCTACATCAACAACCCCATTACATCAATTTAGGCTTTTAAGGTTTCTAAATCAAAATCAGGTAAGTAAAAGAGAAATAAATCGATCGATACCTTGTTCCATTGATATTTGCACCATAGAACATAAGTCAACGAGGGTTTGTTCATTTTGTTCTTCTTTTCTCTCTTGTCTTGTTCTTTCCCTCTCAAAGTCTGAACAAACAAGAATCCTCTACAACACAAATGGGCTTTAACATATTGAAATCAGAAAATCAATCAAACAAACAAAGAAATGAAAAGTAAGAAAAGAGAGATTCCACCTCAACCCGAATTTCAGAAAGATCCCCAACACTACTTTGCAATTTGAAGAGGGTCAATAGAGAGTGTGTACGAAAAATAAAGAGATTTTATGAGAGCTCTGTTGTATTTAAACTAAAAACTTAAGACTCTAGTTGATTCAATGGAAACAAGAAGAGTAGAAACATACCCGATTGATCCATAGCGATTTCCCCTTTGATTGTGATGAGTTTGGATTGTTTGGATCTTCCGATTGATTCAAGCGTTTCCTTAGATTCTCTGTTGAGAGGATACAGAAGACAATGCCAAAAGTTTTTTTTTTTCTGTTTTACGCATACGCTCAATCGGGGACCCATCCATATTTATAATGCCCATAAGTCATAACCCTTCAACTTACGGGCTGTGAATTTCCAATTCTGCCCCTCATTGAATTAGAAATTACATCGTTATTTACACCATGTTATTTATTAATACATTATAGTCCAACACCCCTATTAGATCACATATTAGATGGACTACACTTTAAGATAGCAATACACATTATATGACATATGTGTGCCCACATTATTGGACTTGTCCAACAATCTCTCACTTGGCCCATATATGTTACCTTTAATGTGTATAACCTTATGAGCTCAAAACTTGCTATCACAAGTAAATGTATTCCGAAACAATCTCGTCCATTGACTATACTGATATAGGATTAAAGCAATTTGCGTCACAAGTAGCGTAACGAAATCCATCAATAGTCACATATACCAATATAATCAAATGACATAGATCAAACATGGATGTAGAGCATGGAAATTACATGTGATGTGATCCAAACATGTCTATTTCCAACCGGTCCAACTTTAATCTTTAATGAGATCAAACATATAATAAATAGACAATTGACTGAAGACTTTATTTCTGCAGAAAATACTAAATTACACCAATGTGCCCAAAAATCCATCATAGAACAACAAAAAACTCCCACTAAACCATGATATCCTCATGTGACATAGCACCCATATGAGCGATGTGCTCATGAAAGACCTTGGGTGGTAATCCCTTAGTAAGCGGATCCGCAATCATGGAGTGTGTCCCAATATGCTCTATGAAAATCTGTTTATTCTCTACTCTCTCCTTCACAACCAGGAACTTTATGTCAATATGATTTGACCTAGACGAGCTCCTGTTGTTGTTGGCATATAAAACTGCTGACTTATTGTCACAATATAACTTTAGTGGTCTTTCTATGTCATTCAAAATGCGCAGCCCAGTGACAAAATAACGCTGCCATGATCCGTGGTTGGAGGCCTCAAAACACGCCACATATTCTGCTTCCATGGTGGAAGAAGCTATGAGTGTCTGTTTAGCACTTCTCCAAGAAATAGCTCCTCCAGCTAACAGATAAATGTACCCTGATGTAGATTTTCTACTATCTTGGCACCCAGCAAAATCAGAATCAGCATACCTTATGATCTCCAACTGATCTGATCTCTTGTATGTGAGTATGTAATCCTTAGTTTTCTATAAATATCTCATAACCCGTTTAGCTGCTTTCCAGTGACTCATCTCAGGGTTATCCAAATATCTGCCAAGCATTCCAACAATGAATGTTATGTCTGGACGTGTACATACCTGAGCATACATAAGACTCCCAACAGCGGATGCATAGGGGATCTTTTGCATCTCTACAACTTCAAGTTTATTCCTAGGACACTGTTTAAGACTGAATTTGTCTCATTTAGATATAGGGGTATCTCCTGGTTTACAATCTTGCATGCCAAACCTTTTAAGCACTTTTTATATATAGCCCTTTTGTGATAATCCAAGAATACCCCGAAAACGATCCCGGTATATCTGAATCCCTAAGACAAAAGAAGCTTCACCAAGATCTTTCATTTCAAATTTCTTTGATAGAAATCTCTTGGTTTCGTGCAACATGTCTATATTATTAGTGACAAACAATATGTCATCAACATACAAAACCAAGAAGACATGCTTACTCCCACTGAACTTATGATACACACAATTATCAACAACATTTGTCTCAAAACCAAACGAGACAATTATTTGATGAAATTTGTAGTACCATTTAGTCTGCAAACCATATTCTTTGGGTCTCCAGACACAAAGTTTTCTGATTGTACCATATAAATTGTTTCATCAATGTCGCCATTGAGAAACGCTGTTTTAACATCCATCTGATGCAACTCAAGGTCAAAATGTGCAACAAGAGCCATGATTGTCCTAAATGAGTCTTTCTTTGACACCGGAGAGAAAGTCTCTTTATAGTCGATGCCTTCCTTTTGAGTGAAGCCTTTAGCTACAAGACGAGCTTTATATCTTTCCACATTACCTTTTGAGTCCTTCTTGGTTTTGAATATCCATTTACAACCAATAGGCTTTGTATTTTCAGGTAATGGGACAAGATCCCAAACTTGATTGTCTTGCATAGACTTGTACTCCTCATTCATAGCATCTATCCACTTTTGAGAGTTAGAATCCTGCATGGCTTGATTGAAGTTGATTGGATCATTGTCCACCAATCCATCATTTTCCTCATGTTCTTGGAGAAAGACCATATAATCATCCGGAATAGCTCTTCTCTTTTCTCTTGTGGATCTCCTTAATGGCATTTGATCTTGAGGTTGTTGAGTTTGTTCTTCTGGAATATTTACTTCAATTAGAGCAGGGAGTAGTTCAACATTGTCCTGTTGAGGTTCCAGATCTGTTTCTTGATTAATGACAGGTATTGGAACATGTACATTATCAACAACAGTAGTAGGAGTCGAAATTGATTTCTCCTCAAAGACAATGTCTCTTACCTTATTTCTCCCCCCAAACTCAACATCCTCAAAAAATGCTGTTGTCCCCGTTTCAAAAATGGACTTAATAGTGGGATTATAGAACTTGTAGCCCCTTGATCGCTCAGAGTAGCCAATGAAGTAGTTGCTCACTGTTTTGGAGTCCAATTTCTTTTCATTCGGCCGATAAGGCCTTGCTTCAGCTGGACATCCCCAAATGTGAAAATGCTTTTGAGTAGGTCTTCTGCCTGTCCAAAGTTCATAAGGTGTTTTGGCAGCTGCTTTAGTTGGTACTCTACTAAGGATGTAAGCTGCAGTCTTTAGTGCTTCTCCCCAGAGTGATTCAGGTAAGGTAGAATGACTAATCATACTCCTTACCATGTCCTTAAGAGTTCGGTTTCGTCTTTCAGCTACACCATTCATGCTAGGTGATCCCGGCATGGTGTACTGTGGGACGATTCCACATTCCTCTAGGAATATAGCAAATGGTTCTGGACGTTGTTCACCGGAACCGTCATATCTGCCGTAATACTCACCACCACGGTCAAACTTGACACTTTTAATTCGTTTGTTGAGTTGGTTCTCAACCTCAGCTTTGAAAGCTTTCAACATGTCCAGTGACTCAGATTTCTCATGAATGAGATAAAGGTACCCATAGCGTGAGTAATCGTCTATGAATGATATAAAATATTGTTGACCATTCCAAGAAGCCGAAGGGAATGGTCCACAAATATCTGTGTGGATCAATTCTAAAACGTCTGAAGTTCTGTTTGCACCCAATCTCTTTTGTTTGGTCTGTTTTCCCTTGATACACTCAATACAGACATCAAAGTCTAAAAAATCAAGAGAATCTATTATGCCATCTGACACAAGTCTCTCCATTCTCGTTTACGAGATATGTCCTAAACGTTTGTGCCACAGTTTTGATGAATTTCCTTCATTTAGCTTACGCTTAGTACCACGTGATTCCACATGCAATGTTTCATTATATGAGGCAATAGTATCAAGAAGATATAGGTTATCAAATGTGCTTAATGAACCAGTACCAATAATATTGGAATTTAATGAAAGACTAAATTGATTATTTCCAAATGAACAACAATATCCAAATTTGTCCAACAAGGAAATAGAAACCAAATTCCGTCTAAATGACGATACTACAAAAGTGTCTTTCAGTTCCAAATAACAACCAGTTCCTAAGAGTAACCTAAAGTTTCCTATTGCTTCCACTTCTACCGATTTTCCATCACCCACGAAGATGCGTCTTTCAGCATCATTTGGCTTTCGGTAGCTCAGACAACCCTGCATAGAAACACTTATGTGAGTAGTAGCACCGGAATCTAACCACCAAGTGTTTCTAGGTACTGAAGCTAAGTTAATCTCAGAACAGACCAAAGCAAGAAACATACCCTTTTTAGCACGCCATGCGTGATACTTGGTACATTCCTTCTTTACATGTCCAGGTTTCTTACAAAAGAAACAACCCTCATTGTCTTTCTGTTTCTTTTGTGCTGGACCCTTAGTAGCTTCATTATCCTTCTTTCGTTTTGTGCCCTTATCTTTAGAGGTGCTTGCAAAATGAGCACTTTCCGTTCTATCTTGCTTCAACCTGTCTTCCTCTTGCACACAGTATGAAATGAGCTCATTAAGAGTCCATTTCTCCTTCTGACAGTTGTAACTGACCTTAAACTGACTATATTGTGGAGGAAGTGATATCAAAACTAGATGCACAAGTAAGTCCTCAGACAACTCAAGCTTCAGTGCTTTAAGTTTTTGAAGCAAGATGAGACATCTCCATGATGTACTCTCTAATGTTCCCTTTGCCTTTATACTTTAATGAAATCAAGCTAGCTAAAAGCGTGCTTGTTTCAGCCTTATCGTTTTTAGCAAAACGCTTTTCAAGTTCAGTAAGGAACTCAATGGCATTGGTCACCCCTGCGGATATTGCACCCCTACAGGCTTCTAGAATACCTCGCTTGATGAGCATGAGACTCATGCGATTGGAGCGTTCCCACTTCTCAAAGTATTTCCTGACATCAGGAGTACTTGCATCTGTAAGAGGAGCGGGTTGCTCAATCCTTAAGGCAAGGTCCAGATCCATACATCCAAGAACGATTAACACGTTATCTTTCCAGTCCTTGAAGTTTGTCCCATTAAGCATGGGAATATTATTTACACCAGCAGATATACTAGTAGCAGACATAATAGCTGTACAGAGAATAAATTACATAAATAACATATTCACATCATTATTCAATTGCATAAACTTTTAAATTCATACAATAGGTAAATAAAAAACCCATATCAAGATACCTAGCACAACATTGTTATTTAGTCTTTTGATAGAAATATCAATCTGTAAGTGGTACTCTTCATACACAACGAAACCGGCATAATATTATGTCTTTATTTGGACTGACATAATAAAAGCATGGTAAAGTAAACTTTATCACATATTTAAGACTAGGGATTATCCGGTCAAAACAATCTTCCTTTGGGCCGATTGTTTCACATGGATGTAGCATGCTCACTTATTTAAAATCAACCAATTTTCCTAACAGTGGTTGCTTTGGCAACCTATTAGATAAATTGTGTAAATTTTAAATAAGGAACACAATAGTGATACATGAAACCAAAATTATAATCTATGTACAAATTTGGAGTATTAACTAAATTATCACCTTAATACAATTAAAACATGGGTCTAATTGCTTGTAGCCAAAATTAAATAGGTCCCAATAAAACGGGATAAAGCAAAATTTACTAACAGGCCCAACAACAAAGCAAAATTTACTTACGGGCTCAACAGTCAATGCAAAATTGACTCACAAGCCCAACAGTTAAAATAAAATGTACTTATAGGCCCAACAGTCAATACAAAATTGACTAACAAGCCCAACAATCAAAATAATATTTACCAACAGGCCCTAACAACAGCATTAGGCCCAACAGTCGTCAGGCCCAACAGTGAACAGTCACCAGGCCCAACAGCGAACAGTCACGGTCAACAGTGAACAGTGAATCGTTTTTTTTTTTTTTTTTTTAACATCTATTTCACTATACAATACACCAAATTGTAATCTATATCACTATTCATAACAGTCAATTGTAAACAAGCATATCACTATTCATATCACTATTTCAGTCAATGAATCGCATGATCATAACATCCATATTACTATTCAGAACAGTGCATAACCACTGCAGAACAGTGCATATCACTGTGCAGACAGTGCATACCCATAATGATTATTGTTGGTTGCACATGAATCAATATAGAGTCCTTATATAAATTGTACATATTGTATACTTTATTTTATGGAGTCCTTATATAAATTGGAGAATCACTGTACACGCAAAATCACTGTTATAGCGGAATTATTGTAGCAGTGAATAGTGTCACAATATAATCGAAATAATCGCATTCAAACAAAATAATGAAAACTTTTTCCTCTTTATAATTTCACATGGAATCAACAGGAGATGGTTCTGATACCAATTGTTGTATTTAAACTAAAAACTTAAGACTCTAGTTGATTCAATGGAAACAAGAAGAATAGAAACATACCCGATTGATCCATAGCGATTTTCCCCTTTGATTGTGATGAGTTTGGATTGTTTGGATCTTCCGATTGATTCAAGCGTTTCCTTAGATTCTCTGTTGAGAGGATACAGAAGACAATGCCAAAAGTTTTTTTTTTCTGTTTTACGCATAAGCTCAATCGGGGACCCATCCATATTTATAATGCCCATAAGTCATAACCTTTCAACTTACGGGCTGTGAATTTCCAATTCTGCCCCTCATTGAATTAGAAATTACATCCTTATTTACACCATGTTATTTATTAATACCTTATAGTCCAACACCCCTATTAAATCACATATTAGATGGACTACACTTTAAGATAGCAATACACATTATATGACATATGTGTGCCCACATTATTGGATTTGTCCAACAAGCTCTACATTGAAGATAAAAAAAAATTCATAGTTGTTGTCTACTCTAAAATCATACTCAATCAGTGTTCATCCCCTTCAATTTCCACCTTAGAAGTAACGAATCCTTTAAACCATTAAAACCCTAACTTGGGTACAACAATTTAAGAGAAAAAGGCAACAAACTAATCTCAAGCAACCTTAGTTTATGAAATTTGTTGAACTTTGTTCAAATCTAGAGTCTCGTATAACTTTTCCTAGTTCGTTGATTCGAGTTGATGTTAGGGTTCAACTTTTCTCTTGGAGAGAGAGCGAAGAAGAAAAAGGTAGCACCAAAGAGATAGAGGGAAAGATAGGAGAGAAATTGAAGGATCAATATGGTAATAGACTCAGGTTCTTCACGTGATGCATCTGGTGGAAGTGGAGGAAAAACCTCTTCCAAACGCAGAGAGTGAAAGGATGAATCGAGAAAGTGAATGAGAGGATGGTGGATAACAGAGACGAATAGGAAGGTGCAGAACAACGACGAATAAGAAGGTGGAGAACAGTACCCGCAAGAACATGAGGAGAGTTTAAGAGAGAGAGAGGTGATGTTGAGGGCTTCTACGGAACTACGAAGAAGTGGCGATGGGAACTAGCTGGCCTGGGAAACTGGCATGATTTGCTGCCTGGGAGGGGCGAAAATACATTTTTGCCCCTCCTCCTTAAAAGCTTAGCTCCAAATTTGGGCCAGCCTATCTCACTGACCAACAAGTCTTGCTTGGCACGAAACTGATCCAACCCAATCCATAGCTAATTGTATATGTGTCAATGTAGCTCCCACTTGCTCTCATTTTGATAATTATCATGGGATTGAAAAAGAGGAAAAGATCTTTTTTTTACTCTCTAATTTTTGCTCAATCTCTACGCTCTACCATATTTTTTACAATCTTTCTCGATTTTTCTCCCCAAGCCCTTATTAATTTTCTCCTAACTACTTGATGATACATCAAATAAGACTGACATCGCAGTTGTACACGCGATAGGAATCATTCATCATGAAGATCAAGTATTTTGAAATCAGGCTAATTCATAAAGCCCAGAAAGGTCGAATCTAATCATAAAAGCCCAAACATGGCTCGTCAAACTAAACCATAGAAATCCCAAATCTAGGCCCGATAAAGTTCTCCATTAAACAGGAGGAACGTTACAGAGAAAAAGAGTCGTGGAAGGAGTTACGCCTCTAAGGACATATCTTCATAAAGAAGGAGACTGTTACGGAGAACGTCTCCTCTCGTTGCGTCTCACATGCTTAAGTCACGCAGGGAATTAACAACGACCATTATATAAGGTAAAGGGAACATTCGACAAAGGCATGCAACTTTAACTGAGTTCTGTCTAGATTTATCTCCATCTCCAATTAAATTATTGACTTAAGCATCGGAGTGCCTTCGGCTACCAAAAAGGTAGTTTTTGATAATCTAACATTTGTTTTGAAGGTCACACTTACCTAGCAACAATCAAAGCTATCCCTTCACGGAAGAAGTCGCGTTACCTACAATGCTCGTTTCAGTCCTAGCGACAACTCTTGAGCCAAGCATACCTAGCAACAAAGAGCCACTACATGGAGCGATAACCCAATCATCTCAAACATTCGGTGACGCCACCATGGATCCTCGCATGGATCAACTCATGATGAATGGATCTTCTAATCAAAACGGTGGAAAACTCACTCAAAAGCACACTCAACCTTTCGATCGCGTTCGAGAAAGTAATGAAATTCATGCAGAACCTCAACGAGCGAACCTTGAAAACAGTAAGCCACCTATCAGAACGACATGACCCCTATGCAAATTCCATTCAGAATCAGAGTCATAGATCCTAATGTACTGTACGAATTGGTTAGACCACCGTTCTCTAACGCACTCATGATCACTCCTCTACCAGCAAAATTCACTCCACCGAAGTTTGAGACGTATGATGGCACTACTGATCCCACTAACCATCTACGACATTTCCACCACGTGATGAAGTTAAGGAGAGCACATAGTCCATCTTATGCCGAACATTTCCAACCAGCATTACCTCCATAGCAATGAGTTGGTTCAACAACTTGCCACCGATATCGATAGACTTTTTTCTAGCGCTGACCATCGCATTCATTACGAGGTTCATCGGCAGTCAAGAATGAGAAAATGCCCACACTATCTGTTTCACATTAGACAGAAACCTAAGGAGACCATAAAGAAATACGTCACTCATTTTATTAACGAGTTGACCATGATCGACGGCTGTAGCGGCAACACGACTATTGCCACCTTCATCGCTGGATCAAAAAGGGGACCATTCCACGATTCTTTGAGTCTAGACCCCGAAAGAATATGTCAATCTATTAAAGACCGCCCAAAAACACATTACCCTCGAGGAGATGTTGGCTGCCAGAAGAGAGAACAAATCTGAAAAGAGACACGACGAGCCTCAAGGGGAAAGTAGCCAATCAAAAAGACATTGAACCAGTGGCATGCCTGAGTTCGACCAACAAATACCAGAAAAGCAGCAACCTGGAGTGTCAAGTAAACCATTCACAACTTTGAAAGCAAGTCGAGTCGAGGTTCTCAAAACTATGACAAAGTGGGAGGACGTTAAATGGCCACCCAAAATGAGAGGAGATCCAAACGGGCGAAATAAAAACAAATATTGCTATTTCCATGAGGACTATGAGCACGACACCAAAGACTGCTACAACTTAAATAATGAGATCGAGTGCCATATCCAAAAGGACGACTTAGAGAGTTTGTTAGGCTGAAAGAAGGAAAAGCCAGTTCAAAGGAGTTGATATACGCTTTACATGGCAAAGTCAGAGATAAGGAGTTGTCCAATCGATCTCGAAAACGATAGATTTACGAACATAGATCAGATATCCAGAGCCTTCCACATAACGTGTTAGAATAATGCAGTGAACTCTGACATTCTCCAACGAAGATGCAAAGGGGTCAATTTCCCTTATAATGACGCCCTGGTAATTTTAGTACTGATAACCAGGTGGGAAATTAAAAGAGTATTGGTTGACATAGACAGCTCGACCAACCTTCTGTACCTGACAGTGTTTCGAAAGATGCAGTTCACCGAAGAAATGCTCTCACCCAATGGTAGGTTTCAGCGGAGTACAATGTCGTCTGCTCGGAATAATCAAAGTGGGAGAACTTGGAAGACAATGAGTCTTTTAATAGATTTCCTTGTTGTCAACGCCCCATCGACATACAACATGATTCTCAGAAGGCCTTGGGTACACGAAATGGGCGCAATATCCTCCACCATGAGTCAATGCTTGAAGTACCATACTGACGACAACGTTGGAATAATCAAAGGAGATCAATCAGCTACAAGTGAATGCCACTACACAACGATGAAAGCTCCGCACAAATAGCAATTACTGCAATGACCGGAGGAGCCGCTGCAACAATCTGGTCAAACAAACCTCAACCTCCCGGATGATGATTCAACTCCAACTAGTCCAAGAGATCGACCAAACATTGGGCAACCAGAAGAAGAGACGACAATAGTTTACCTGGACGATGGTAAAAACAAAGCGGTTAGGATTGGTACAAAAATTCATCCGAAATTCGCCATGAAATTGGTCCGACTGTTGAAGGATAATCAGGATGTTTTTGCCTGGACGATGAAATATATGGTGGGAATAGACTATTTTTTCATCACTCACAAACTTCAAGTCAATCCGGACATGAAACCGATACGACAAAAAACAAGGTTGATTGCCTCATAACGTAATCACGCGATAAATAAGGAAGTGCACCGTCTAATAACTGCAGAAATGATCATTGAATCTCACTACCTCAACTGGTTAGCTAACATGGTGTTGGTGAAAAATAATAATGACAAGTGGAGAGTATGTGTAGATTACATCGATCTGAACAAAGCTTGCCCAAAAGACAGTTTCCCACTCCCACGCATAGACCAGATAGTGGATTCCACTGCTGGACATGAACTCCTGAGCTTCATGGATGTATACTCTGGGTACAATCAGATACAAATGCACCCTCCTGACCAAGAAAATACGTATTTTATAACAAAGAGAGGTACATGTTGCTATGGAGTGATGCCATTCGAACTTAAAAGCAGGTGCCACATACCCGTGACTGGTCAACAGAATGTTCAGAGACCAAATCAGTAAGATGATAGAGGTGTTCAATGACATGTTGGTCAAAAGCTTACGCCGAGCAGACCATATCAGAGATCTCGAACATGCATTTTCCCAGTTCCGAATATACAAAATGAAGCTGAACCAAGATAAATGCACATTTGAAGTAAAATCAGGGAAATTCCTCGGATCATGGTCAACCAAAGAGGAATCGAAGCTGACCCGAAACAGATAGAAGTACTACTCAACGTGCAGCCACCAACAAAACATAAGGGCGTGCAAAGTCTCAATGGCAGGATAGAGACTTTAAACATATTCATTCCAAGTCCCCAAACAAATGTCTAATTTCTTCAAAATCTTGAAAGGGAATAAGACATTCAAGTGGAATGAAGAATGCGAAAAGACTTTCCAAAGCTTAAAGGCATGCATGGAGAGCACAAAGCTGTTGTCAAAACCAAGCACGAGGGAAACCTTGTATTTATACTTATCTGTGTCTGACCATGCAGTAAGTTCAACATTGATACGGGAGGAAAAGGGCCCACAAAAGTCAGTATATTACGTCAGCAAAACACTTGCAGATGCATAGATCAACATTCGGCCTTGGAGAAATTGGCGCTCATCCTGATCATATCTTCAAAAGAGCTACGACCATACTTCCAAGCTCAGTATTGCACAAACTAGAGCTATCTAAAAGAATGGTGAAATGGGCAATATAACTCAGACAATTCGACATCAGCTATGCCCTCAGAACTGCAATAAAAGCCCTGGCATTGGCGTATTTCATTGCTGAATTCACAGCCAGTAGCGATAGCCAGCTAGAAAGTAGCCATGAGGAGAAACAAACCAAACAAATCACCCATGAATGGATCCTCCGTTGCGATGGAACATCCAACGAGGCGGAAAATGGAGCTGGAATGATCTTGTACAATTCGGAAGGCGTAATATTAGAAAATGCAATAAAATTCAACTTCAAAGCCTCAAACAACAAAGTCGAGTACGAAACAGTGATAGTCGGGCTACAATTAGCAAAACACTTGGGAATAAAAGAGAACAACATCTTCACCGACTCCAAATTGGTGGTCAATCAACTGACCGGTGAATTCCAAGTCAAAGATGTTCGAATGAAAGCCTATCGCCAAAAGACTATTGAGCTGATAGAAGGTTTTTCAGACTGCCACCATTCAACGATGTGCAAGGGCAGAGAACAAAAGAGCTGACGAGTTGGCAAAGGATGCATCACGAGCTAAAGAAAATGATAACCTACTCTTCACGATGCAGGAAAGTTTCATACTAGAAAATCAAGTGCAAGAGGCATGTGCCACGGACCAGGAAAACAACTGGACAACTTTAAGTCTAGCCTATATAACAAATGGAGAACTCCCAACATATAAGATGGAGGCCCAAAAGTTGCGAAACCGACCAACATGATATACAATGATCAATGGCAGACTCTACAAGAGATCTGCTACCAATCCGTTGCTAAGATGTCTTTCACCCAATGACGCTGACTATGTTCTACAAAAGATCCACCGCGGTACATACGGAAACCACCCAAGAGGTATAACATTAGCCCACAAAGCAATGCCACTGGGATACTATTGGCCTACGATGCAAGCAAATGCAAATAAAATCGTTCGCGCTTGTGACAAATGCTAGAGATTTGCCCTATACTCTCACATGCCAGGCTAGAATCTGATCCCAATGAGTAGCCCCTGGCCATTTGCACAATGGCGTATGGACATCGTGGGGCCTCTCCCTGTGTCCGATGAAAAGAAATTTCTCCTCATAGGAGTAGATTACTTCACTGGGTAGAAGTAGAACCATTAGCAAAGATAGAAGAAGCTTAAGTCGAAAAGTACATCTGGAAAGATATAATATGCACATTCAGAATCCCAAGGGTGATCATCACCGACAAGGGAAAGTAGTTTGAAGGTAAGAAAGTCAAAGAGTTGTGCCAAAACCTGAATATCCAACAACATTTCTCAGCACCCACTCATCCACAGGCAAATGGGCAAACTGAGGTCCTTACCTTAGGGCCTTGGCAAGAGGCCCTTTTGTATCTTTCGAAAGACCCTTAACCTTAGTGGGTGCAAACTCCCCCACCGAAAAAGCATTACGAACATCCAACTATCGGATCGGCCAGCCTTTGGATACAACAATAGAGAGAACAATGAGGAAAAGTAGGTTTGACAACTGGACTGAAGGTTTCATCATAATCTAACCCCTCATTTTGACATTATGCTCACTCATGAAATACCATAGAAGCTACACAAGTCTAAGGGGAACCATCATAATTAGTGAACAAGTATAAGCTTCGCTGCCCGACAGTATGGAGTAATGACCACACGAGGGACATGCCTTCCCTGACCAGGATCGCTCCCACACCTGCAACATTCGTGATCGACCTCCTCAACTGTGTATCGAACGAAAGGCATGGCGGATGTGGAACGAGATCAAACTGAAACTATTACTGTGGATGGAAATGGCATGGAAGCGAACGAATTAGGAAAACAACATGGAAAGTTTCGATAATATGTTTTTGTCGGAAAATAGGAAATAAGAGATTTAGTAGGCAGGGGAAGTTCAAGAACTTTATAAGACTAGTTAGTCGATGCAGATGATAGAAGCTTTAGCTATTTCAAGAGTTTGTTGAGCATCTTGCTGCCTTTTCTTTTATTTGCTTCTTCCGGGATCTGGTTTGCTCCTCACGTACCTAGTTAGGTCTTTCTCTATATGATACGCACCAACAGAACTATCCTAAAAGCAATAAAAAAGAAACTTGAGGCATCTTAGGGATTGTGGACATCCGAACTACCTAGCATCCTTTGGGCATACAGAACAACGAAAAAAACTCCAACAAGGGTAACTCTCTTCGCCCTCGCATACGGGTCTGAAGCAGTGATACTTGTAGAAATTTGCATGCCAATGTTCATAACCGAAGAATTCCATGCAGAGGACAACAACGAAGCATTAAGAGTCGGGTTAGACTTCCTCGAGGAAAATTCCAATTCAACACAAAAGTGGCAGCCTACCAACAACGTACGTCCAACTACTATAATAAAAAAATTAAAGCCTTGTACTTTCAATATCAACAATTGGGTACTTCGAAAATTCCAACTCAACACAAAAGAACCAGGCGTAGGCACACTAAATCCGAATTGTGAAGGGTCGTACAAAGTAATAAAAATCAACAGACTGGGGACATACTGGTTTGAAAATACAGAGAGCGAACAACTACCACAACCGTGGAATGTAGAGCATCTGAAAAATACTATCAATAAAACTCTTTTACATACTCCATTTTGTGTTCAAACGATAAAAGCCTAGTTGGGACAAAGAAGTCAGAATAAAAAGTTTTACTCGAAAAAGAACATAGCACGACCAAAACTATCAAGCTACGAGTAAAATCTGAATACATGTATCAGGACAAACATGTCGGGCATGAACATGAAATTTCTGGTCTGATCAACCATGAAGTAATAAAGTATCGTGACATATGAGCCGAATTTTTTCTTGTCAACTAATACGTACGACATCAAAATCTAAACACGAAAAGTCGAATTTCATAAAAAGTTTCCACATGACTAATACTTCAAACACTAAAACACATTTGTAAAAATTTGGACGAACGAGTCAGAATTCTACCAGGAATGTCGAAAGTAAAAGGCTAAGTCTAATAAGTTAAACAGAAAGACATATTTTGTAAAAGAAAACAAAATTCTCATTGATCCTCCAAATTCATTATGTAAGAAAGGATTACATGAAGGGAAGAGGGGCTAGTAAATGTACTAAAAAAGAGGCATTTGTGTCAGCAGCAATGTCACTTGATGGCACGGGCTTAGGCAAGCGAAGAGGTGACTGTTCCTCAGAAACAGGGCCACTAAGTGGATCTGGAATAGATTCTTCTTCGTCCTCGAATACTTGCTCAGCGTAGCAGCGAAAATTAGTTAAATCCAAGCCTCACAACTTGATAAAATCTAAGAGGTCATGGCGACCATCGACTACTATTTGAGAATCTACTGCTTCTGCAACCTTTAATTTGTTGGTAACCGATAAAATCTCAGCCGGAGTTGTCGCGAGTTCGCTCTCAATGGTAGTAAGCCTAGCAGAAACTGTCGATTTGGCAATGATAAACTCGGTATTCAACTGAGCAACTTGCGCCACAGAAGCTTTCAGACTGGCGGAGTACTCTGCGGTAAAACGTTTGGCATCGTCATGCTCAACCGCTTGATCAGACAATTCCTTCTCAGCAGTACTCAGCTGATAATGCAACCTATCCAACTCCACCTCAGAAATTTATAGGTCAGAAGCAAACCTATTCCAAATAGCCTTGACTTCCTTTAGTGAAGTTCGTGCAGTCTTAGCAGCCTTCGCATACTCCATACACTGTGTGTTCAATAAGTCAAACTTACGGAGAATATGAGAGAGAACCAAGGCCTGCCCTAACAACTTCCGGTCAACGAACGCCACCTAATCATAGACAACCTTTTAATCTAACCACATCAGGACTGTATAAGTGAGATGACTCATTCCTTCCATGAGATACTTAAGGCCTTCGTCGAGGTGATTACGTGGCGGGCGCACGGCAAAGGAGTCCTATTAGCCAACCGCTCGTGACAACTAACAATGAGATTATGAGCACAACTTGCACATCAATCTCAGAAGGCTAGTAGAACTTCTTAGAAATGATCGCAGCAGAAAGGAAAGTAGAAGGAATAGCAGGGAAACCTAAGAAACTAGAAATAGAAAACACATAAGGCTTAGAGCCCTGACCCCAAACAACAACAAATGATCAAACTCGAAGTCATCCATAGTCTTTGTGTTGTTCAGATTTTTAGACAATTCAACACCAAGTTGAAGCATCTTGTTGTCAGTGACACGATAGTCGATTGACAAGTTAGCAGAACCAGATAGGCCATACAAGGAGACAAGATTCTTCTCGTGAGTGTCCAAAGGACGAGAAACCTCATTTTTGCTTCTTTCAAGAGCTTGATTTATCTCCTTAGCTTCTTAAGCAGTAGGATCACCTATATCACGACCACTCTTCCCCGAAGATATCGAAGGAGGGGGAACCCTAGTAGTACCATGAACCAAAGTGGCAAGTTTCTTCTTCTTCGGGATCTGAACGGGACTAATCGCCAACAGCTTAGACGGATTAGGAGCCCTTGGAACCTTCCTATTTCTAATTCTCGGGCCAGCATTACCAGAGTCTCCAGTAATAACAGGAGCAGTGCAGTCCACATGCTCCTTAACAAAACTTGCCTCACGACCAACATCTGCATCACCAACGCAAACCAGAGGAATACGCACCGTCCTCGCACCAGATATCACGACTTTATTAGCACACGCAATGGTAACTTCTAAAACATGAGCCGGCATAAGCTCTGCACAACTTGCCTCACTCAAGGTATATAAACCACTACGAGTAATAACGTCCGTAGCAAGGAAATCTTTCATAGAAACTAAGGGAAACTTATTAAACCGGTCACGTAACTCTTGTTCCTCCAACGACAATGATGGTTTGTTCCTCTTAGGCTTACAGAACGACCACAAAATTTGGTGATTGCACAACTTAAAATAGTCGGTAGCGATATACGCGTAAAACCAGGGCCTTGACCAGCCCCCATATTCATCCCGCAGATCCTTGAAGCAAGATGGAGGACGAAGATAGAAAGTATGTTAGAGTTTACCCCGAACCCCACCAAGGAATGCAGAACCTTGACATTCATAGGAATCCCGGATGAAACGGCCATCGCCAAGGTCGCGATCAACAACTTCCAATGGGATCATCTGAGCGGAAGCAATTCCCAAGAAATCTAGGTATTCCCAAATGATCTCAGGAGTAGAGAGCCTAAAACCATAGTGAAACATACCAGGATACAAAGCAATATAGCCAGACCTTGGATGACAAGGCTATCGACCTCTTTAGGAAGGATGATCTCGATAGCGGCTACCAATGAATAGTCATAAGGAACGTTATCCAAAGGCGTATGCGTCGCCCGCTTAGGCAAGAAGTAAGCTTCACAAGTATCAAGCACATCGCTACTCAAAACCATAAAGCTTGACAATGTTATGAGACAAAAACGAAATAAAGAGAAATCAACACCTGGGAATGAAGGGAGCGTAAAGGAGATAATATTGTACTCAACTCCTTTTATAAGTTTGGACAATGAAAGAACCACTAAATAAAAATGTGCAAGACATGATGGCCGCATAAAATCTCGAAAATCACGCCAAAAGGATCAGGCGGGCGAGACATCAGAGGGACAGAAGCAACAACATTAAATGCGTCGTGATGGTGGAATTGAAAATGCAACCGTCACACAGTTAGTGGCCACACGAACATGCCCACTAAGGAGGGAGTAGCTGATGATACATCAAATAAGACTGACATCGCAGTCGTACACACGACAGACAACAAACTCGGATTCAACAAGAATCTCAGTTTTTGGTAGTACGAATGGGGAATTGGCCCAAAAATTGGATAGGGGTCAAGACGCAGCTAGGGGCCGGTGGCTGACTCTCGTGCACCCTGAACCGCGCGAAATGGTTGCCTATTACACTGCTCACTAACTCTGCCTGGGGTGGGGGTACCTATTCTTCGTCAGCAGTCCGGTGCACGCAGGGCCCCGACTTTTACCTTGCTAACTCTATCTTGAAAGGCAAGCTGATAGTCAATTATCCATCGGGTTTTACCATGGATAGCAGTTGGAAGATAGCAGATGGGAATGCCAGTTGACGAAGTGGCATTAACCATCCCTAGCGATACAGAAAGAGAGGTCATGATGATATCATCTACGTCTGTACTGCTCCTCGTGGAGTAGATCCTGCATCCAACCAAGCCTTTGACTAGGGAATGGGAGAATTCCCATTACCGCTGGAAGGCCAGCCGGGCCGTGAGCGTGGTGGGAACGAGCTTCCCAAAAAGCCAGCCGCTCCAGGGTTTGGAAAGGTTTGGCTTTGGTTCCATAATTTGTAACGTGATATCGAATTGCATTTCCAATTGTGGTTTCTCCATCTAGGTTTATGAGGGGTTTTTTCAACTCTTACGGAGCTTAAGGGATCGTTCAGATTGTTATAACCTCTAGCAGATGGTTCAAAATTGATTATCAAATAACCTATTTCACCAAGTAGTGCAAATTTCTCCCTTTTTAGAATGGCTCCAGTGGCTACATTTATGTTAAGTCTGGTCACTCGGGCCGTTGTACCTTTCGATTATGGTATGGTATTGTCAGATTCGAACACAGGGAAACTTTATTTGTTTGCCATATCTTCGCTAGGTGTTTATGGAATTATTACAGCAGGTCGATTTAGTAATTAGGGGGGGGGGGGGTCGTTCGAACGCCTAAGATACTAGGACCAATGGGTCAAAATGAGTTTGTGATGCAGGTGTTGAACGATCTACTCTACACAGGTTGGTTTACTTTTGGACATACTTCATTGCTTTTATTATTCGGACACATTTGGCATGGTGCTATAATCTTGTTCAGAGATGTTTTTGCTGGTAGTGACCTAGATTTAGATGCGCAAGTATAATTTTTAGCATTCAAAAAATATATGGATTGAAAGGATTCAAAGAGGCCTGTAGAGAAAAAACAATTATCCAAAAGATTTATTCAGTACTACTACGTAAAGCACTACATTACATAAACAACCACATATGCCTTTACTAGAGCTTTAAAAGCATTATGTTAACTACATTAATTATTTAAAAAACATAAAGAAGTCAAAGGATAGGCCTTAACAAGTAGACAGAAGATAAAGTCACTACTTTTTTTGTCATTTCTTCTATTGGTTTTCCCGGTCATCGAGGGAGATAGCCCGCACAATGAGTGCTTGCTGCTCCTTCTTCAGCACTTGCAGCCTTCTCTTCAAATCCCTTATGTTCTCTCTGGCAGTGTCAATGCGTTCGATTATGCCCAAACAATACACGCGGTCAATTGCAATAAAGATTGGAGTGTCGATCCCACGAGGAAAAGCGATCTACAAAACAAGGTCAAGGAAGAAGAACTACGCGAAACTAAATTTAAGAAATTCTAGCAATTTTAAAATATGAAATTGAATTTAGTTTAATAAAAATCAAGTTTAGAAAAATCACAAGGTTCCAAGAATCTCTCCTAGATTTCTCGCACTAGCTAGTATTAATTCGCTATGATAACTCAATTATGTGTTTCACACCCCAAACAACATAATCGAAAAAATAGTCTTTAATGCACCAATATTTTCTAATGTAAATGGATTTTAGATTTCATTTTTTCGAAAAAGCACAAAGATTGGTCATATATGATATCCTAAATTTATGATATATCCGGAGACTAATGTAATACAAGACAATCACATATAGCTAACCTACCGGAATTAATTGATCTTTAAAATTCCACATATAAGAAAAGAATTACTAGACTTACATGGAGAAAAAAAAAAAACAACCACCGGAATAATAATCTACGAAGAAGTTGAAGAAATCTTTGTCACTAAAATAACATAAATTCCTATATTAAATAAATATGAAAATCATAAATACCATTATTCATCGTGAAAGCATCAAACGAATCAAATACCAATTAAGTGCGTTACATCTAGGAGTTCATCTCTTCGCCTTGCGTGGAGTTTAGTGACACATGGTGAAAGTGATGACAACAATAGCGGTGTGGAACTTCATGGCAGCGCGTGGTGGATTCACGATGCACTCTCTGTTGTTCCCGCGTTCTCTCCCCGTCCTCCCTTCCCTGTGTGTTGATGTATGTATGGTAGAAAGAAACAACTCCTTATTGGAAACCAAATAAACAAAAGGATACAGAGGGGGGGGGGGGGGTTGCCTATGTTCATCCATATTACTCCTTTGTTCCACCAAAATTCAAAACTAATTTCCTTTATTTTTTTTCTTTGGTTCTCTTTATTAATCTTTGGCTTGAGTGTCTCCCGCTCCACTTCGTCAATTTGTCTATGAATTTTCAAATTCGCCACGCTAATGCACTTTTGTCATTTAAACTCCAAATCCTACAAAAATACAAAAATAAAATAATTAAACTAAAATACACTATTTGAAACACTAACAAATATAAATTAGGAGGTATATTATGTAATAATTATGTGAATATCAAATACCCCCAAACCTATATTTTGCTAGTCCTCGAGCAAAACAAAATTAAGAATAAAATCCCAACTCACTTTCGTAGAAATCACGGTTGCACTTACCTTAACGTGCAACAAGGCTTTAAACCCTTAGATTATCTCTAGTGGACGAGTTATAGTCTTGTGAGGGTTTCCAGAAATATTACCCCCAAACATTACTGACTCAATAGAACAAAATCTATTTTCTAAAAACATGGGCATTCTCCTTTATTTTCCTTAGAGTAATTTTTTAAATAAAATTCAAGAAAAACAACAAACTAAAAATGTCACAATAGTATATCAATAGAGTACAATAATTTAATAGTATCTAAAGGTTAAATAAATTTCATAATCATTCTTAACTCGAAGTGTGTGTGTGAGAAACCTTATCAACATAACTCTTCATCTCATAATAAAGATGTGACGAGATAACCTTTAGAAAGTACGTTTTGACTACAAATCCCTCATGTCACTCAGAAATAAAACCCTCAGAGAATGGGCACTCAGTTTATACGCCGGAAAATGATATAAACTATGGAAAATGCAAACATCTCACATATAATTATCAAGAAAAAACGGAATTTTCAAAGAGTGAAATGAATATGATCTCATGGACAAGAATATTGATTACTTTCGAGAATGTTGAATCAAACACCATAGTTCTTGCCTATTCAATCTCCACATCTACTAAACCAACTTTCACTTAAGATCAATTAGGTCTTTACTAGGTTGTAATGGGGCTTGGATTATGGCAAACAATAATGGACAAAAAAAAGATACAAAAATTTCCTGAGAATGACTACACCCTTGAATAAACACACTGGGCATTGAAGAACAAATCAATGTTGTACACCATTAACTTTTTCTTCATTATTTTCTTCTTCAACCTTTTTTTTTTAAATTCACCAAGAGTTCAGATTTCGAATGCATTTTAATAAAGATTTTGCACAATTACCGTAATCATCTAAGTATTCAATAGAGATTGAGTAGAATACAAAAAAATTACTCGGTTTAATTGTAAAATACGTTTTAAGCTCAAAGATTTTTGAAAATTGCACAAAAATCTAATAAACCACGTCACCCCCAAACCTAAACCAAACATTGTCCTCAATGTATAAAATAATAATCATGACAAATGAAGGAAAAAGAAAATAGGAGGGTTAGAGTGATATTACCATGGTGAAGCTTTACCAATTTCAAATAAACAATATCCTCACAGTCACCAAAATATAAGAAAATCATACCGACGGAAGAAAGAACACATGGGATGGGAGGATCCGAGTGACTCCAATAGCAACACCTCAAATAACCTGAAACACTAAAAGAAAAACATAAAAGCAAAAACCTAAACTAAAAAAAAATAAAATAAAAAACCTAAACTAAAGATAGGGTGGAGAACATCAAATCAAGTAGACAAGGGCAACTAGAGAGATCTCCTCTGGCACTCCACATAGTGCTTCAAACGTTGCCCATTTACTCTAAATACTCTCCCATCTTTTGGATCTTCAATTTCTATGGAACCATTGGGAAAGACTTGTTTTACCATGAATGGGCTCGTCCATCTCGATCTTAGCTTGCCAAGATGAAGATGAAGTCGTGAGTCATAGAGATAGAATCGTTGATTAGGCTTGAAATGTTTCCTCAAAATTTGCTTATCATGAGTTGCTTTCATCTTTGCCTTGTATATTCGGGAATTGTCATAGGCATCATTCCGTAACTCTTCAATTTCAGCTAACTGAAAATTTCGCTGAATACTTTCAGGGATACAATGCCTCATGATTTGGTCGGGGCAATACTTATATGGATAAGGATCATCCCAATAAAAATTTCTTACCTCGACCAAAAATTTGCGCTTATCTTGAGCACTGCATGATGATGGAACTTCGCCAGAAACCAAGTAATTAACAATGTGCGCATACCATGGTACTTGAGTGACGGCGAATAGGTGTTCATCAGGGAAGTCATCACGGATGGGTGGGCCATTGGCAGAGTCATTGAACTCCAGACGAGACAAGTGATCCGCCACAACATTCTCGACCCCCTTCTTATCCTTTATAGTTATATCAAAATTCCTGCAGAAGTAAAAATCCACCTAATCAATCTTGCCTTAGCATCCTTTTTAGAAAGAAGGAACGTAAGAGCCGCATGGTCAGTAAAAACAGTGATACGTGTACCAATCAAATAAGCACGAAATTTATCTAAAGCAAAAACTATGGCTAGCAACTCCTTTCCAGTAGTAGAATAATTCATTTGAGCATCATTAAGTGTTCGACTAGCATAGTAAACAACAAAGGGCTTCCCTTCGTTGTCCCAAGACTGCCCCCACGACATAGTAACTTGCATCACACATTATCTCAAATAGTAAATTCCAATCCGATGGTTGCATGATGGGGTAGATGTGAGCCTATCAATGAGTGTTCGGAAGGCATCCTCACACTTTTGTGTCCATTGGAACACGTCGTCTTTGACCAGGAGGTTACTTAATGGTCTAGAGATTGCAGAAAGATTTTGTATGAACCTCCTATAAAAACCCGCGTGCCCTAGAAATGATCTCACATCCTTGACACTTTTAGGAGTAGGTAATTTAGAAATCAATTCAATTTTTGCTTTATCAACCTCAATTCCTTTATCAGAAACTATGTGTCCCAGAACTATTCCATAGGGAACCATGAAATGACATTTTTCCCAATTAAGCACCAGACCCTTCTCTTCACGTCTACTTAAAACACCCTTTAAGTGAAGCAAACATGAATAAAAGGAATCACCAAAAACAGTCAAATCATTCATGAATACTTCCATATATTTTTCAACCTTGTCACTAAAAATACTCATCATGCATCTCTGAAAAGTAGCCGGTGCATTACATAAACTAAACGGCATACGCCGAAAATCATAAGTACCAAAAGGACATGTGAAAGTAGTCTTATCTCGATCCTCTAATGCAATCTGATAATATCCTGAATACCATCTAGAAAGCAATAGAAAGAATGACCAGCTACTCGCTCTGAGATTTGGTCTATGAATGGAAATAGGAAGTGATCTTTGTGGGTGGCAGAATTAAGTTTCCTATAATCAATGCACATGCGCCACCCTGTCACTACCTTAGCAGGAAGCACCCCCTCATCATTAGTCATCACTGTTATTCCAGATTTCTTGGGAACTACTTGAGTTGGACTAACTCACTTGCTATCAGATATGGGATAAATGATGCATGCATCTAACAATTTTAAGACTTTTTTTTTACCACCTCATTCATAGTGGGGTTAAGTCGTCTTTGAGGATCTCTACGGGGGTTAGCTCATTCTTTTAAGTGAATCCTATGGGAACATATTAAGGGGTAATACCTTTGATGTCAGCTATAGTCCAACCTAATGCATATTTGTGTTCACGTAACATATTAATCAATTCTTCTTCTTGTAAGCCATCAAGCACGGAAGAAATAAAAACAAGGAAGGTATCACCTAGTCCAAGGAATGCATGTTTAAGTCCCTCAGGCAGTGGAGCTAGGTCAACTTTCAGAGTTTCCACGGTGGATGGTGGTGGTTTCTGTCTTTCCTTTGGCAACTCCTCAAAGCATGGTTGCCATTGTTGTCCTTCTTTATCCTTTAACCCTGAAACAACATAAATACCAAAAACATTGTCAAGATAAAGTGAAATCTCATAATCAGAAATAGAAAGGAGGTACTCTAAGGTTTCAGAATCTTCGCTCAGGAGCGCCTCCTCTGATATCAGTGTGTCTATCATGTAGGTATGATGACACTCATCATCATCACGTGGTTGCTTGCTAATATTGAATATGTTGACCTCCAGAGTCAAGTTCCCAAAAGACAGTTTCATTAGACCGTTCCTGCAATTGATAAGAGCGTTAGCTGTGGCAAGAAAAAGGTCTACCTAAAATAATCGGAACTGTAGACTCCATATTAACCGCTGAATGAGTATCTAAAATAAGAAAGTCGACGGGATAGTAAAACTTATCAATCTGCAGCAAGACATCCTCGACTTTTCCTCTTGGCTTCTTAACTGATCTATCGACCAATTGTAGTACCACGGATGTGGGTTTAATCTCTCCTAGACCTAGTCATAAGTAAATAGAATATGGCATCAGATTTACACTTGCTCCTAAATCCAACAAGGCTTGGCCGAAGTCATGAGTCCCAATCTGGCAGGTGACTGTAGGACACCTAGGATCTTTGTACTTGGGTGGTGTTTTCTGCTCAATCACCGCAAAAAGGCAGTCTTCTTGACATGATGATTCCTCTTGATAGTGCATAGATCCTTGATGACCCTCGCATAAGTTGGTACCTGTTTAATCACATGTAGCAAAGGTAAGTTAATTTTAACCCGTTTCAAGTGTTATAGAATCTCACCATGCATTTCAGATTTTTTCTAGTAGGTCGTAATGCTTGAGGAAAAGGAACTGGAACTGGAATGTTCTTGTTGGGCTCATCCTCAGGGATGCTTGATGGAGATTTTATTAACCTAAATTATTAAGTTAATAAACCCTACTTGTAATACTGCAAGTGCATGACTGTCTAACTAGTAGACAGTGGCAAATACGGGTCGATCCCACGAGGATTGACAGACAATCGAATTCTAAGACTAATTTAAACTAATTTAGAGTTGGGGATTACAACAGATGTAAATTACTAAAATTAAGAGACTAAATTGACAACTAAAATTAAACTGATAGGATGATAAGAGAAGGGACCGAGACATCGAATCCACCACATGTTCTTCGAGATTTGTGTAATCCAAATTATTGTTTTCAAGAATTAACATGACTAACTTAAAGATTAATCCAAATTCGCAATTGATTTCAGCAAAGGTATAAACCCTTAGAATTGCGTGTCTTCTTACGGAACACACAATCATAGGTTTATTTTAACTAATTCTAAATCCCTAGCATTGCATGTCTTCTTACGGCACACACAATCACAGATTCAG
The DNA here is from genome assembly GCA_963556465.1 of Berberis vulgaris. Lineage (NCBI taxonomy): Eukaryota > Viridiplantae > Streptophyta > Magnoliopsida > Ranunculales > Berberidaceae > Berberis > Berberis vulgaris. The sequence continues at coordinate 78,374,307 of OY747125.1, read as the reverse complement.
ATTAATTGATTAAAGCATGCTTTGAATATCAATAAAGAGTACTTCTAACTACCGACTAGTCTAGATAATTAATCCGAATATAATCGGTGAAAGCAAACTATTGAAACTCAGAAATCAACTGTGTTTAACATTCAAGTATATAGAAAACAATAAATTCAAATACAACAAACTCTAGGAAACCCTGTGGTTTCATCTTCGCCTCGGTGTGGGGTCTAGAAGTTCATGGTGGCGGTGGTCGCAACATCATTGTAATCTATCTCAGCACGAATGCTCATCTCGAGAAAATAATGCAAATGCACTGTGGTGGCTCTTACAGGATCTCGGGGTGCCAATAGCAAAACTGTTTGAAAAACAGTTGCTTCCCGCCAAAAATCGCGTGTTCCTCTGGTCTTCGTCTCCAGTGAGCCACACTCCTCGCGCTGCATCGTCTTCGCTCCTCACGAGCTATTTCTTCCTCCGAACGGCTCCGGTACCTGCAAAAGAGAGAGAGAGACGCGAAAAAGAACAAAAAAGAGGGAGAGACACAGGGGCGGTGCTCCCTGTTTATGCTCCTGTAGCGGTGGTTGTGCGTGGTCTGGTTGTGATGAAGGAGCAAAAAGATAGAGGTGGAGGAGGAAGAGACCGTGGAGAAGAGAGGAACAAAGATGATGGTGGTGTGTGTGGGTTGTTAGTCGGCTGCGAGAGAGGAGAACATGGACGTCCACCCTGTTTCTTCTCTATGTTGTGTGCGAGGTGGTGATGGTGGGGGCGACTGATGGTGGTACTCGGCGGTGTGGATGCTGGACGGTGGCGAGGTGAAGAGAGACACAAAAACAGGGGAAGAAGAGAGGAACATGGGGTCATGGGCGGTGTTGTTACAGTGGTTTGCGACAGGGACAGGGGCGGTGGTTGTGCGTGGATGTGTTGACGCAGGAGTTGATGATGTCTACGATGGACAGGGTGTGGCGTCTCCCTAGCGAGCGAGGAAAAACGGGTGAGGGCGGAAGGCGAGGTGACGACTGATGGTGGAGGATGAGGAGGAGGTGGTGATGGCGGGATGATCGCACTGCCGGTTATCCTATCGAGCATGGATTGCCGGCAGGGTGGATTGGCGTGGTGGCTGAAAAAGAGAAAAGGAAAACACACGTAGGAAAAGAGGGAGAGCAAGAGAAGAAAAAAACCTAAATAGGGTTCTCCTATTTCCTTGTTAGGTTGGGCTTCGATTTCTAGGTTAGCTTTTTGGGCTTGAGCTTAGGTTAAATTAGGTGGACCTAGGTTTGTTTGGGTTAGGTTTAAGTATGTGACCCTCTACTTTGTACCACCGCTAGAATCGACCAATTAATATATCATTTCCTCAAATTGTCGCCTTTATGCGATTTTATCGTTCACGCTTAAATTCCTACAAAAACATGAAAATGAAATAATTTGAATAAAATATACTAATTGAAACACTAACATATATAAATTAAGGAAATATTATGTAATAATTACGTGAATATCAAATACCTCCAAACCTATATTTTGCTAGTCCTTGAACAAAACAATAAAAATAAAATTCTAACTCACTTTCGCAGGAATCATCGGTTGCACTTACCTTAAACATACAACAAGGCTTTAAACCGCTAGATTACCTCTAGTGGACGAGTTATAGTCTCGTGAGGATTTCCAGAAAAGTTACCCACAAACATTATGACTCAATAAATTTATAAATCATGGTAACTTGATCTATTATCCTCAGAGAAATAATCTAATTGCCAAAATTTTCAGAAAACAATTAACATTGTCTGAATAATATATCAACGAGTCTAACAACGATTTAATAGTACCCAAAGTTTAAATAAATTTCATCAATTATTCTCAACTCAAAGTGTGTGTGTGCATAGCCTTATCAACATAACTTTCTTTTTTCTTAGTAAATATACAACTAGATAACCTTTGGATAATATGCTTCGACTACAAATCTCTCTTGTCACTCAGAAATGAATCACTCAGAGATTGGTTAGTTATCACTCAATTTATATGTGAGAAAGAGAATAAATTATGGAAAGACAAACATCTCACATATAATAATCATGAAAAACAGACTTTTAAAATAATGAAATGAATATGATCTCATGGACAGGAATATTAATTACTTTGATAATGTTGAATCACACGCCATAGTTATTGTCTATTTAATCTCCACATCTATGAACCAGACCTTTACTTAAGATCAATTAGGTCTTTATTAGGTTGTAATGAGGCTAAGATTTTGGCTAACAAGAATGGAAAAGGATAAGAGAAAATTCTTTGAGAATGGATACACCCTTTAATAAACACGTGGGGCTCTGAAGAATAAACCAATGTTGTACACCATTAATTTTCTTCAATCGAAAATTTTCTTCATATTTTTTTCTTTTTATCTTTTTTTTTTCGAAGTATCAATCTTTTTTTTCTTTCTTTTATAAGATCAACGACATGCTTTCCCCTTCTGCACAATAAAACATTTCAGTCCCGAGGATTCATGGAAGATTTAATTTCAACTCTGTTTATTTGCCAATTTCAAAAATACATCAACCATACACATTCTCAGAGACATTGGGTAAGGATAAAAATAGTATGGGATATTACTCCCTAACTGGAGTAGGTACTAGAGATGGGGTTAGCAAAGAAAAAGTCTATTTAAAGGCTCAAAGGGCTGCAAACGGATATTTATTATTAGGTAGGCTAAAAGGCTAAAGAATGGTTCAAAGAAAAAAATTGCCTTTATCACTTCCTAAGCTCTAGTCGGTATTATGACATCTCAACTAAATAAATCAAGAAGTTATATTGTAATAATTCAATTTTAACGTCATTCTCAAAGCAATCAATTAAAGAAACAAGAATAATGAGATCATTAACGAGATAATGCAGATTCAAGAAAAGTCAAAGGTTATTTAATAACCCTCAAGAAAAATAGAATGTCTCGAAATTCACAAGGGTTAAGTCTTCACTATTATTCTAAGGTTTTCTAATTAATATTAACTTCAAATCATACTAACTCGGCTTATAATGCAAGAATGGTCGAGTCGAAAAAATATCATGAAATATATTTAACTTAAAGATAATATCAAACCATATGTTTTCCTATTGATATATAAAAGTGACAAGTGAAAGCATGCATTCCTCAAATTTAAAGGCATACTTGAAAGCACATCCTCTTCATTGGAAATGAACTTAGATTTTGAATGCATTTTCAAATCGAAAAATTTTCACACATTCATAATTAACTATGTATTCAATGGAGATTGAGTAGAATACAATAGTCAATTGTGAAATACACTTCATTTCAAAAATTTCGAAGAATGCAGAAAAACTCAAAAATCGCACCCCCAAACCTGAACCAAACATTGTCCTCAATGTATAAAATGTTGATTATGACAAATGTAGGAAAAAGAAAAGATGAGAGTTAGAGTGATATTACCATGGGAAGTTTTTACCAATTTAGACGAAATCATCCACCAATGAACGCTCAACAACATAAGAACTGTGAACTCATCAAAATAAATTGATAAAAACAATACAGGACACAAAAAGATATACAAATGAAATAATGAAAAAAAATTACATGTATCAGTTGTAAGTCAAAATTGTTACGGAGCTAACGAGTATGAGTGAAATGCAACTAGAAAGAATTCGAAAATCCATCCAGACTAACCATAATGACACAACTGAAGCTAGGCTGCCTTTTAGGAGCGCTTGGTTTAACGTCGTCAGCCCGACATATATTCTTCCTCACAAATGATGTACCATAAAGTGAAGAGGAAGAACATAACAAACACTCTCCTCAAAAAGGGAAAGGAATCATATAGCAACAACCTAAAAAGTTGAGGATCTTTCCAACAAATAGTAGCAACCACATGCGACACAACGTATACTAACACATCCCAAAAGCTACGAAGGCGCCATGCAAAATCATAGAGAAAATGCAAATGAACTCGAATTCTTAGAAAATCCGTGGGAACCTTGAGCAGAAACGGGTCACAAACAATGATATCCAACAAATTACTCATACCAACTCCTAAAAAGGGACATCCTAAGTCAGGTTGCAAATTAGAAGATTGAATATGTATCACAATAGGGTGCTCAAAACTGAAATTATCTCTTACAAACAATGGATCCACATAGGTAGCATCAGTTAATATGAAATGGATGGAAAGAGGTATGTCTATAGATATATCGGGTGGTATAGGCTCCATCATAACAAAATGAACTACACCAAGATGATGAGTTAGACAACGCAACAACACCCCCAAACCTAGAATTAGCACTACCTATGGCATGTAGTCTCTCATTAGATGCGTCATTCGATAACGACTTGACTATTTCTTGAATTATGGGGTCATTCATATCGTGAAAATAGTCGATGCTTGAATCCAAAGAACATTGAGAATTAGACTTCATGCAAGACTCACTAGGAAGGCATATGTCGAGTGGGTCATCATGAAAATGTGGGGAAGGGAATGGGTCAGAAAGCAAAGTAGTTTCGATCACATTATCCTCAAAAACATCATCTGACTCGGGTTTCGATGTGCTACCAGTTATGAATTGACCCTCTGAATTTTGAACAAAGTGACTAGGAACTCTTCCTAACTCACTTTCAGATAATGCCTTAGTAATATAATCCACAACTATCTCACGTCTATTGATGGTTTGAGATTGGTGTTGAATCATGGCTTTTGACTCTAACATAGCCTGAGAATCATGTTCAAGCAGTCGTTCTTTGCGCTGCATAAAACGGTTAATCGTTTCCTCTAAACTTGATGTGTTGGATGGAGGAGCTTAGTTAAATTGAGGCATAACATGATTAGGGTATTGAGGAGCCTAAGAGAAAATATGTCCCCCCTTGGTGTGAGTTATGAGCCCAGGAGGGATTTTGATTATTGGCAAAACCAAGGCTGTAATAGTTGGACTTTGAATTATAACCAGGTCGCCAATTAGTATTAAAAGAATGGATTTGCTCAGCGAAATATTCAGGATAATCATATTGCAAATCACAATCAGCTGTAGAATGACTAGGACTCGAACATGCAACACAACCCTCAAATGAAACATTAGTGGAAGGTAGGGGTTGAGTCAAATTCATAAATGCATCTAATTTCTGAGTCATCATCATAAGAACTGTTTCGAACCTCAAGGTAGAAGGGGAGAAGTAATCCTTAAAGTCTTTCTCCTCAGCCATTTCCTTGGTTTCAAGATTTTTTTTTTAATATATGCACGCCTAACCACTATATGAAGATGACTTGACTTTAAAAAAAAAATAAAAAAATAAAAAGAATGGAACCCTAAATGATGCACAAATAAAATGAATGGCAGACGGCCTTAGAGCTTTTCTTTACTAATGCAGGGCTGATATTCAATTCAATTTACCTAACCATGGGAGAGGCACGGTAATTTCCTATCAATCCGCCACTACAGAGCTGCTCCTACCTCTTTTTTCACTCTCTAGCTCAAAGTGAAATGCCACTTCAAGAATTGTTCCCAGATGGGATATGTTCTTTCACTCGACCACTTCAAACTATCAAACGTCCAAAGAGGGTTCCTATGAGCGTCACACCTGCCCTAGATAATTATCTTGCTACAAATTTTAAATAGTGAAGGTCTAGGTTCCTAACCCGGAAATAGATGGTGATTAACCTATCCGCGGGAGAGGGCACGAAAGTTTCAACTCAATCCTGCCACTATTCAAATTTGCATGCAATACTACCTAGAACAAGCTAAACACAAGTGATCACACAGAAACCGCGTGCAGATACGGTGGGTAGAAGTTACCTTCGACGTGAACCTCTTTCGGATTACTTGCGACGCCAGGTAGAATTCGATTTCTGAGAGTTTCCTCGCGAATCACAATATTTCACTTCGTTCCCACTTGAGCTCCTATGTGTGTGACCGCCTGCAAAATAAATGCAAAAATATTTCAAACTCAAGCAAATGAAACAAATAAGAAAGTGACTCGTAACACTGTTCCTAAAAAAAGAAAATTAAACCTAATTTATAAACTAACAAAAACAACCCTAGATTTCGATTGTACCATTACAATCCCCGGCAACGGCGCAAAAAACTTGATTGAGATTTTATTAACCTAAATTAATAAATTAATAAACCCTACTTGTAATACCGCAAGTGCACGGTGTCTAACTAGTAGACAGTGGCAAATACGGGTCGATCCCACGAGGATTGATAGACAATCGAATTCTAAGACTCATTTAAACTAATTTAGAGTTGGGAGTTACAACAGATGTAAATTACTAAAATTAAGAGACTAAATTGACAACTAAAATTAAACTGATAAGATGATAAGAGAGGGGATCGAGACATCGAATCCACCACAGGTTCTTCGAGATTTGTGTAATCCAAATTATTGTTTTCAAGAATTAACATGACTAACCTAAAGATTAATCCAAGTTCGCAATTGATTTCAGCAAATGTATAAACCCCTAGCATTGCGTGTCTTCTTACGGCACACACAATCATAGGTTTATTTTAACTAATTCTAAACCCCTAGCATTGCATGTCTTCTTACGGCACACACAATCACAGATTCAGATTAATTGATTAAAGCAGGCTTTGAATATCAATAAAAGGTACTTCTAACTACCGACTAATCTAGATAATTAATCCGGATATAATCGGTGAAAGCAAATTATTGAAACTCAGAAATCAACTGTGTTTAATGTTCAAGTATATAGAAAACAATAAATTCAAATACAACAAACTCTAGGAAACCATGTGGTTTCATCTTCGCCTCGGCGTGGGGTCTAGAAGATCATGGTGGCGGTGGTCACATCATCATTGGAATCTATCTCAGCACGAACGCACATCCCGAGAAAATGCCGCAAATGCACTGTGGTGGCTCTTAGAGGATCTCGGGGTGCCAATAGTGGAACTGTTTGAAAAACAGTTGTTTCCCGCAAAAATTGCTCGTTCCTCTGGTCTTCGTCTCCAGCGAGCCACGCTGCTTTGTCTTCGCTCCTCGCAAGCTCTTTCTTCCTCCGAACGGCTCTGGTACCTGCAAAAGAGAGAGAGATGGAAGAACAGAGAGAGACGCGAAAGAGAACAAAAAAAAGGGATAGAAACAGGGGCGGTGCTCCCTGTTTATGCTCCTGTAGCGGTGGTTGTGCGTGGTCTGGTTGTGATGTAGGAGCAAAAAGATAGAGGTGGAGGAGGAAGAGAGGAACAAAGATGATGTTGGTGTGTGTGGGTTGTTAGTCGGCTGCGAGAGAGGAGAACAGGGACGTCCTCCCTGTTTCTTCTCTATTTTGTGTGCGAGGTGGTACTCGTCGGTGTGGATGCTGGACGGTGGAGAGGTGAAGAGAGAGACACGAAAACAGGGGAAGAAGAGAGGAACATGGGGTCATGGGCGGTGTTGTTACAGTGGTTTGCGACAGGGAAAGTGTGAGACCCCAAGTGGGCGGACCTGAGGTGAGGGTGAGGGTAGAGGGCCCAACAGGCCCAATAGGCCAAGAAGGGTTGGACGAGCTACAAGGGGGATCATAGTCCCATATCGCCTGGGTGCGGAAGGGGGATGTGCTTTAAGTGTGCGAGGTCGCTCTACATGACAACACGCGTTTTAAAGCCGTGCGGGCCGGTTGGTAGCCCAAAGCGGACAATATGGTGTCATGTGGGAGCGGGTCGTTACAGAAAGGGGCGGTGGTTGTGCGTGGTTGTGTTGACGCAGGAGTTGATGATGTCTACGATGGACAGGGTGTGGCGTCTCCCTAGCGAGCGAGGAAAAGTGGGTGAGGGCGGAAGGCGAGGTGACGACTGATGGTGGAGGATGAGGAGGAGGTGGTGATGGCGGGATGATCGCACTGTCGGTTTTCCTATCGAGCATGGATTGCCGGCAGGGTGGATTGGCGTGGTGGCTGGAAAAGAGAGAAGGAAAACACACGTCGAAAAAGAGGGAGAGCAAGATAAGAGAAGAAAAAAACCTAAATAGGGTTCTCCTATTTCCTTGTTAGGTTGGGCTTAGGTTAAATTAGGTGGACCTAGGTTTGTTTGGGTTAGGTTTAAGTATGTGACCCTCTACTTTGTACCACCGCTAGAATCGACCAATTAATATATCATTTCCTCAAATTGTCGCCTTTATGCGATGTCATCGTTCACGCTCAAATTCCTACAAAAACATGAAAAGGTAATAATTAGAATAAAATATACTAATTGAAACACTAACATATATAAATTAAGGGATATATTATGCAATAATTACGTGAATATCAATGCTCTCCTTTGCACTTGGGGAGGAGCCTATAGTTGTGGACGAGTTTGATCCATCTAAAATCTTACCACTTCGAGTAGTGATGGAATGAACCTCTTTGACATTCTGAGAGTCTGAAGCAGAGGTTTGTGCCATAAGTTGGCCCTTCGGATTTGCTTGAGGATGTGACGGAAATTGGCCACGCTCTTGTACTGTTAATGAACTTGTCAGCTTGGTTATCTGGCTTTTGATCTCCTTGTTCTCTTCTGTCAACTATGTCAATGCAACCTCAAAATTTTTATTAGTTTTACCTTGTGCCTCTATAAATGCATGTAATGTGTCTGATAAGGAACTTATGTTAGATTGCGCATTGTATGGAGGTGCAGGGTATGACCTAAGTGGTTGTGCATGTGAGTGTGTAGGTTGGTCTGCTTCGGACCTCCAGCCTAAGTTAGGGAGATCTCTCCAACCAGAATTGTAAGTGTTAGAGAATGGTGACTAAGGCTTCTTGTACATCCCTAAGGTGTTACATTGTTCATCAAAAACCCCTTTCATCTCAGTTAAGGTTGGGCAATCTTGTGCTTAATTGTTCAACTCCCCCGCATATAAAACAGGCATCATGTAGCTCAACTCTGACAACAGTATGGGTGGGCCTACCATCCTTGGCCTTAAGTGTCTCTAACTCCCTAGTCACTCTATCCAATTGGGCTCTAAGGCTGTCCTCTTCCCTAAGTTAGTAGACTCCAGCTGGGCGTGTTCTATCCGTGCTCTCAGTAGCAGTTGGACCAGTCCAAGTATGAGCCTTTTCAGCTAAGTCATTCAGGTAATCAATGGCCTCGTCATGGTCCTTATGCAAAAACTCTTCATTACACATCATCTCAATGAACTGACGTTCTCTACTAGTGAGCCCCTCATAAAAATAACTGACTAAGCGCCAACTCTCATACCCATGGTGTGGACATGTATTCAAGAGATCCTTGAACCTCTCCCATGCTTGATATAATGTCTCGCTATTCTTTTGGGTGAAGGTAGAAATCTGTCTCTTTAGAATTTTGTGGTGAGGAAAGTCTTTATTAAAAAATGCTTGGGTCATTTCCTCCCACGAACCTATAGACCTTGGTCGCAAAGAGTATAGCCAACTCTTCGATTTTTCCTTCAGGGAAAAAGGAAAAAAATATTTGTTTAACCGAGTCTACAGCCTCAACTTTACTGTGAAAAGTGGCCACAACTTCCTCGAATTCCCTTATGTGAACATAAGGATTCTCACTCTCTAGGCTATGAAAAGTGGGTAATAATTGTATCATACCCGGCTTAAAATCTAGTTTCGGTGTATTTGGTGCAAACATGATACATGCTAGAGTAGCAGTGTGCGTGGGGTGGAGATAGTCCTTTAGCGACCGAACATGGTCATCTTCGTGATTACTCATGGTGTTAGAATTAGAAGTAGGACTTAATTTGGTCTCAATGTGAATTTGTGGGTGTTCTAAATTTGGGACCCTAATTAGTCTCCTTAAGTGGTCTCTATTTAGACTCGCATTCCCCCAATGTCATTTTTTTTGTTTTTTTGCAATTTTTTTTAAGAAATAAAATAAACTGGACCTAAAACCTTAAAATAAAAAAAAACAATGAGCAAGAAAGATAATACCCGAAATCCCCCTTGTAGAATGACATTTGTCCCTGGCAACGGCGCCAAAATTTGATTACGCCCAAACAGTACACGCGGTCAATTGTAGTAAATATTGGGGTGTCGATCCCACAAGGAAAAACGATCTACAAACACAAGGTCAAGGAAGAAGAACTACGCGAAACTAAATTTAAGAAATTCTAGCAATTTTAAAATCTGAAATTGAATTTAGTTTAATAAAAATCAAGTTTAGAAAAATCACAAGGTTCCAAGAATCCCTCCTAGATTTCACGCTCCAACTAGTATTAATTCGTTATGATAACTCAATTACGTGTTTCACATCCCAAACAACATAATCAGAAAAATAGTCTTTAATGCACTAATATATTCTAATGTAAATGGATTTTAGATTTCACTTTTTCTAGAAAGCACAAAGATTGGTCATATATGATATCCTAAATTTACTATATATCCGGAGATAATAACGTAATAAAAGACAATCACATATAACTAACCTACCGGAATTAATTGATCTTTAAAATGCCACACATAAGAAAAGCATGACTAGACTTAAATGGAGAAGAAAAAGACAATCACCGGAATAATAATCTACGAAGAAGTTGATGAAATCTTTGTCACTAAAATAACATAAACTCCAATATTAAATAAAAGTGAAAATCATAAATACCATTATTCATCGTGAAAGCATCAAACGAATCAAATACCAATTAAGTGCGTTACATCTAGGAGTTCATCTCTTCGCCTTGCGTGGAGTTTAGTGACACATGGCGAACGTGATGACAATAATAGCGGTGTGGATCTTCATGGAAGCGCATGCTGGATTCGCGATGCGCTCTCTGTTGTTCCTGCGTTCTCTACCAATCCTCCCTTCCCTGTGTGTTTTTGTATGTATGGTAGAAAGAAACAACTCCTTATTGGAAACCCAACTGGAAATCAAATACAAATTGGAAACCAATAAAACAAAAGGAAACAAAGCCCCCCTTTGTTTAGATTTTGTTCTAATAAAAAAAAGGTGGGTTTGGCTATGTTCATCCATATTACTCATTTGTTTCACCAAAATTCAAAACTAATTTCCTTTATTTTTTTTTCTTTGGTTCTCTTTATTAATCTTTGGCTTGGGTGTCT